>OV656747.1:8792500-10042500 GCA_927399415.1 Macaria notata | reverse complement strand
GAACTTACATGTTATACCTATCTATTACAAACTATTATTATCAATTACTAGCTAAGCTAACGCATGGGTAATATCATGGTCATAGAAGGCAGATAACATTTGGACATACTTTCTTCCTTAGATTGAGATAGACAGAATTAGTAAAGTAGAAGAAAATATAATGTCTGTTCATAATTTTGGTCAAAACAAACGCACGCAATAACTTTGAAGCGAGTGAATCTGCAAAAATGAGGACAGAATTTATAAATGGCATCATAGCATTCCATAATTTCACTAGTTGATTTCGAAAATGGTATTTTTTTATAAAGTACCTTTATTATCACAAAAATGCTACCCCTAGCTCACAAGTTCAACCCTAACAACAAGTACCCTACGTCTTTACTCTCAAGAGCTCTCAGCTATTTTTAGCTCCAGACCGCAGTTTCAGGTTACCTAACAAGAATAAAAGTCAAGTTTCGCGCCTCAACTTCAAGTTGGCACTTGAGTTACAGAGAGATTGCATCTGTGGCTTAAAATAGATGTTAGGATAATTGTTAGTTTATTTTCAAGTTAGCGGTAGGTGTTTATTTGTAAACCAACTTTAGCTGACAGTTTGCATTGTTGATTTTTGGCCAGATTGTGACTCATATGAAATCTCGTTTGGATTTACAGAAAGTCTTATTTCATTGAGCAATCTTCATTGAATACTAGCTGGTGCCCGCGATTTCGTCCGCGTGGAATAGTTATTTTATTACCATAAAACGGGTTTAGTGAGTTAACCTTAAAAGATAGACATATATTGTTGAAGACATTTTGATAGATTATTTTAAGAGAAATAATTCTTTCATACATATTTTTGTGATATCTTGAACCGTTTTCGCAGCGCACGCAACGGAAGCCCTCAAAGATGAATAATGTTCCCCGTTTTTTTACATTTTGCATTATTTCTTCGCTCCTATTAGTTGCAGCGTGATGTTTTATAGCTTAAAGCCTTTTTCGATAAATGGTCTATTAAACACATAAAGAGTTTTTCAATTCGCACCAGTAGTTCCTGAGATTAGCGCGTTCAAACAAACAAACAAACTCTTCAGCTTTATAATATTGGTATAGATTACGAAGATATTTGTATGTGTTTAAGTCACTTTTTTATTCAAGCGCTTTAAAACCTAGTTAGTTGAAATATGGTATTAGAATTTGAATAAATACTTTGCATACTTCCAATTCCGGATACCTATTGAACCTTGTGGCACAAACGGAAGACCAGCGCTGGATGCTTGATTTTTGCATCAAACGTATTCTAAGTTGAGGCCGGGTTGTGACACGAAACTTCTGTTTTTATTCTAAATAAATAAATATTTCGGGACATTGCACACAGCGCCATCTAGCCCCACACTAAGCAAACGCTTGTGTCGTGGGTACTAGATAACGGATATAATACTTAATATACTTTTCTTTTCTATATTTAGTGATCTGTTTTCACGTAATTGTGTATGTTTTCTGCTAATTTTATTGTCTCTTAACTACTTAATTAGGAAAATTAATGTATCACATTTGATTTTTCTTTATTTTTTCTACATCTGTCCCCCAGATTGGCGATCCATTCGAAAGGCGCTGAGATCCGGACGCTGAGCCCGCAGTCCCTGCTCTCTTGCATCCCGACACAGTACGGCTCCTGCAGAGGCGGACGCATCGACGTGGCTTACAACTATGCTAGGATTTACGGGTGAGTTTGTGTGTTTGTATCCATTATGACGCGCAAAAATTAAGGTAAAAAATTAACTTGCCTTAGAAATAAAAAATAAAATATGATGATGACATGGAGCCAAGCAGCTCTGAAACGAGACAAAGGTTGGAGTATTGAGGAGGCCTTCACTCAACACTGAGTGCCCTGACGCCACACACAAGACTATTATAAAATATATTTTTTAAATTTGGTGATTAGATATTATTAATAACGGTCTTATATCAAATGAAGGCTAGCCGGCGAGGAGCAATCGCAGCGGAACAGCTCTAATTATTTTTCCATAGTTATCATCAAAAATGGAATTTTTTTTTTTTTTTTTTTTTAACTTGAACGGGTTTGCACTTGACCATAGTTTACCTGATAGCAAGTAAGGCTAAGGAATTCAGCAAAATAAAGCCTGATTCAATATCTTAAAAAAAGAACCACAGCTAAGTTACTGGTCCAAAAATGTCCATCAGGCCGAAAGTTTCTATCAACTTATTATAATAATAGTTCGGTAAAAAGCTTTACATTTGCGCCAGCTTGCCGCTGCTGCAGTAGAGATACAAACCAGATCTGTCTGATATCGGATACACATCGAGACGAGAGCTATCTTGCTACCGGCACAGGGGCGTGAACCAATCAAACTGTTGTACTGGGCTATTTTATACTTTTTTTATAATTATTTTTATATAAGGAGCTAATTATAATAGCTCGATATAATTGAGTTATTGGACTAACAACAATGTATAGGCATTCTCTAAATATATTTGATTTGGTTTTTTTTTTTTTTTTGTAGTTAAAAGTACAAAGTAAAAAGTCTCTTATGTTTAGATTTTTTAAACGTATTGATTTATTTTTAACAAAGGCGATTGAAAAAAATATAGAGTTGAGCCACACTTTAAAAACAGCTATGCGCTAGTATATAAATTTCAATTACAAAAAAAAAAAAAAAAAAAAATGTGCACCCGTGACCAATGTAACAATTTTTTTTACGAATTTCCAAAAATCTGGAAGTGGTATATATAGGTACATACCTATATTATAGAATGGTATTTCAAAATCGATATTAAAAAGTATTACAATAATATAATATGTATCTATGTTGTGCAGTAAAGTAACCCGGTAGATCGGAACAAATTGTATCAGATGTCACCAGACCGGTACAAGGTGATATTATTTTTAGAAATAAAACCGAGTTTCTCCACTATCAATTATTGTGGGAACTCGTCTATCTATAGAAATACATCATACCTATATATAGATATTTATATTTGAAACGTTTTTACAAGTAAACTTTTGAATTGAATTTATTAATGTAAATTAAGTACAACGTACCGTAATCCTTTCGCTCGCGCAATATCATATAGTTTTAAGTGCTAATAACTGAAAAAAAAACTTTTTTACATGAGGTATTCCTCATTAATGAGGGTCGCGACTCCGCCGCAGAATCGATTCATGGGAAGTTCTTTTGAGCAAGTACATTGTGTGGTGGGCAACGTAACAGGCATCATTCAAGAGTAAACGTTAACATCATCATAACGAGCTTATTAAGGCCTAAGCTCCCTTTTACGCAAGACAAGGGATTCATGTCGTAAAACAAAAGAGGCTTCATCATCAGCCAGTTATCACCCACTGCTGAGCATAGGCCTCTCTTCTTGTACGCCACTCGTCCCTGTCCTGCGCAGATTGAATCCAGGTGCTCCCTGCGGTCATTCTATTGTCGTTAACCCACCGCATTGTTGGGCGACCTCTGTTTCTATGGCCAGTCATGGGTCTCCAGTCCGTTAATGTTTAAAGAGGCTTATGCAATACAAATATTATATATATTAGTAAAATTTCTTTTTTCCTTTTTGTTGTACACCACATTCTTCTTTTTTTCTTTTGATTATTTCTCTCCAGCTGAAGGTTGCCTGGAAGAGATCGCTTTCAGCGATAAGGCCGCCGCTTGTGGCACTAGTTAAGGTGCAATTTGTTCTATGTACTGTTTTTTTAATATGTGTCAACAATAAAGAGTTAATCTATCTATCTATCTATCTATATTAACAAACATTTCTGTCTGTTCCAGCATCGTGCAAGACAGCTGTATCCCGTACGAGGGTGCTAAGACAGGGTGTCACGAGAGAAAATGCGAGCGCTACCGGCTGTCTCCGCTGGGCAAGCTGCAGGGGGAGGTCAACATCATGACTGACATCAAGCACTCGGGGCCAGTGCACGGTGAGGAACATATACCAATCTTTATAGACCCAGAAACCTAAGTAACTAACTAGGAGAGGAGTCAGAAATAAAGGTAAGTATCTCTATCGTGAGACCAGTAAGATCTGCCAAAAGAAGAGATTCAAATGGAAACAAAAGAGCATATAACCAACAAAATAAGAGATTCGAATGGAAACAATAAAGCGTCAACAAAAGAGGAAGAAAATATTCGATGGAAACAAAAGAACATCACCAACAACAGAAGAAGAGATTCGAATGGAAATAATACAGCGTCATTTAAAGAAGAAAATATTCGATGAAAACAAAAGAACATCACCAACAACAGAAGAAGAGATTTGAAAAGAAACAAAAGAGCATCATCATCCCATTTGCCTCCATTTATCAAGAATATGACACAGAAACAAAAAGCTTCACCTTCTTCTCTGTGTTGCAAGTAGGAGAAAGAGATTGTACAGTTCTGCATATTACAGTTCAGTTCTTTGGTATTAAAATCTTCGTCTAGTATCTTTGACTGATTTTGTTATGGGGCAAAGTCACAAACCCTGCATTATTATTGTTTTGGAATATAATAATAGCCAGAAGTTTCTCAGTCATTATACTATTCAAGTTTTGTCTATAATGGCACAGATAAGTGTTTGAAGATATGACGAAATATTTGCGCACAAGATTCTTTCGGGCAGATAAGTTATCAAGATCGTAACCTTCACATAATTCTTTCAGGTTAAACTAATAGTAGAAACATTCGGACTAAATTCATTTCGAGATAAACACTATACAGGGTTAGATTTCGAAAATAAATACCAACTTTGTTGTATACCTACGTAAGACTCATAGATCCTGTTTTTAATCACTTTTTTAATTACAATAGTTGCTTAAGTTCATACTAAAGATGAATTATTTCCAAGTGAAACGAACGCTAGACTTTTGATTCATTTAAACTTCAGGTAGGTGACCACGTATGTAGGTATATACTTACCTAACTAGTGGATGCTCGTGGCTTTGCTCGCATTAAGAAGTAAAACTTGCATCCCCTATTATAACCCCTTTAAAAGCGGCTTTTCCAAATATCCTTTCTTAGCGGATGCCTACGACATAACATCTACCTGCATACCAAATTTCAGCCCGAACCGTCCAGTGGTTTGGGCTGTGCGTTGATAGATCACTATATCAGTCAGTCAGTCACCTTTGAGTTATATATATTTAGATTAAAACTGTAATAATCCTGATTGCGTCCGTTTTCGATATGGTTTGAAAACGGTCAAAGTTCGCTATTCTTATGACAAAAAATGAAAATCCTGTAGGGTATGGTAGGAAAAATTGCATATTTTAACACTAAAACCTACTTTTGAGTTTAGTATTTGCACAGTTGTAAAAAGATTTGCGAAAATGGGGACAATGTGCTCATGACAAATATTTTTTAAAGTTTGGTTTTTTGGTGCTTAATGTTGCTATTGCAAATTAGTAAGCACTTGTAACCAATATCACAGAGTACATAATACCACCAACACCACAGAAGAGAGTCTAACCGCAACAAAACAGACTGTTAGACATTCCAGTAACCTGCCAGTAACGACATCCACACAGGCGACTTTGTGGTCGAAAATTTTGCATACATAAGCTAGGATGAAAGTGTACTCGGGAATTGCGGAGGAAATCCGCCCTATCCAAGACGAAGGGACATCGTGGAGTCTCATTAGCTCCGAGCCCGACATACCCTTCTGCCCCAACTTTTGCCATACCATGCGTTCTAAATCTAGCTATAATTAAATCTGCATTGTTTTTTCTCAGCGATAATGCGGGTACATCAAGACTTCTTCCACTACCGCGGCGGCATCTACCACCACGTGCGCGGCGCTGGTAACGACTACATACAGGGCCTGCACAGCGTCAGGATCATTGGATGGGGAGAGGAAAACGGACAGAAGTTCTGGGTAAGATCCTTATTGTAGTATTTCTAGAAGCTGACCCTCAGTAATGAGGGCACGAAGCAAAGATAGCGTTCGTCAGTTTTTGGTCTAATTTTTATATAAATTGACCCTAATAGGGGACATTGGAAGTACCTACTTGTATCTTGACTTTTTTGTAAAAGCATAGTATTCTTTGTCTTTTTAAACACACCTACGAAACAGATACTTCTCAGTTTGTGGCACTTTTGCTAAAAGCGCTAATCCCTTTTCAATACATATTTATACGAAAAAGAAAACATCATTCTTGTAGAGAGATTAACTAAACGGTTTTCACTCACGTGTAATCACGTGTAAGTTTAGTTAATCTCTTGATAAAATGTCTCACGAAAGTTTTAATATTAAAATATCATTCTTGTAGGTTAAATTTAAAATATGAAATTAATTCTAACTTTACTTTTTTGCTGTTCCCAGACGGTAGCCAACAGCTGGGGTACAGAGTGGGGCGAGCGAGGCTTCTTCCGCATCCGACGCGGAGACAACGAGTCCGGCATCGAAGACTTCATCGTCACAGTCCTGCCCGAGGTCAAGAAGGCAAACCAACGCAAATAGCATCCCCAGAGAACGCACCTCATAACTCCACTCTGCGTCACGACTAAAGTGATCAAAACCAAGCATGGAGTTATTATGATTAACAGCACTAGAGATTTTGGATAGTTTTTTTTTAATAACAACTCGGACATATTGGTCGAGTTAACAGTTAAGCAGATAACTATGTTACGACCAAACTAATCAATACCAAGCACTAGGGACTGGTTATGTTTTTAAGTGATCTTAATTTACCGTAGTTTATGATCCCAGTGAAATACTGTGATGAGCAAATATTTAAATTCGAAACTGTCAACTCGGACAAAGTGATCGACTTTTTTTTGGTCGAGTTGACAGCAAGCCGCAGGAAGTGCTGTTAATTAAATATTTAAATACCGTATCGTGAACTAGTCTAAGATTCGACAGCTCTGATGAACTCAGTGAGGGTATATAGGTACTATATACCTATACTATACTTACCTATAACATGATAACGTTTATCGAATAATGTCTTATAAGATAAAATTTTAAATTAATAGTCCTCATCTGAACCTCACGACAATTCAACAACTTGTCTTTGATATAGATAAATGAAGGCATATTATTATTATGTAGTATTTTTTTTCTACGTATTTTAGATATGTAACGATCAACATTAGGTACTAAGTTAACAAACAAAAATATACATACATACATACACTTAAGTGACTGATACATAAGACCTCACCATCAATTTGTTCAGTCAATAAAATCGATATTTTTTTTTATAATTAAGAGTAGTTTTTAGTTACTTTTGATACACTTATTTATATAGGCCTTAATACACCAATGTACGTTAAGTTACTTAAACAATATATATAAGAAAAATTAAAAGCTTGTACTTAAGTACATTTAAAAGCAATAAAATAAAGTGCATATTTGTATTCATTCATAAAAGTAACACGATATAACAATAAGTAACTCTGTATTAGATTAGTGCATAACAAAATTCTTAACAAATTTTCGTGAAATTAAGGCTAGTTTCAGTCTTATGCTGACCAATGACTCTATGCGACAGCAAAAGTAATGAATCGTCAGTGTCAATAGAAAAAAGAAAGCTGTAGACTCCAACAGTCTGCATAATGGTCAGCATAAATCTAAAACCATTCTAAATTATATTTAACATCTTATTTACAATCCTGATAAAAAAACTTGTTTCTACCCATTGATAGTTTTGAATGCATGTGAAATAGTAAAAAACTGATCCTCTAAGTATAACATACAGATAATATGTTATTTTTTTTAATTTATCAAAAACAGAAAAACACTTCTCAACTTAAAAACCTCTTTGATCATGATATTTTAAATAGCATGTGGGTTATTAGTTTTTATGAACAGATATATTTTTAATCAGGTTTATAATTAAGATGGTTAGCAATATTTTATCACTACGCCGCCACAATAATGCTACAATTAACAATGTTATAAATTATGAAAACTTAGCTAGTCTTAGGCTCATTTAACTTAGAATATAAGAATGTTTGAATATCTCATAGATAAAAATAAATTACAATGTAATTTTAGATTAATGTCTGTGTTTTATTATAACCAAAATATATTTATTATACATAATAAAGTTTAGATTAGAGACAGCTTTAGATTTAAAACTTAGAAAACTTTACATCACATAACTTTCAAGTAGCTAAATAACTTTTAATTCTACAAAAAAAAATTAGTAGTCACATACTATCTCATATAATTTAGCTTAGTTTGGAATGCAAATCGAGATATAAATTCTTTTTAACATACTTAATCTAAAAAAGTTGTTTCACATTGATAAAATATCTAGACGAAAATTTTGCTTTTAATAAATTTTTTTCGACAATCTGATTTGCACATGACCATAGATTGCCAAATGGTAAGCAACAGCTATGACTAAGATGGAGTGCTTACCCAATAAGAACTGGTACCATTGATACCATATTTACAATATCTTCATTATATGAATAGATTATCTTTAAAAATTTATTAGTTTAATAAAATTCTGTTCCTTTCTTAATAATAGTACTTACCAAACTAGGGGTAGGTAAATTGCTATTTGTTATTAGCTAGGAGTTTTATTTTGTGACACTTTGAGTCTTGCAGCTTTCTCCACATTGGCTGCCCTCGCCTGAAATAAAATGGTTTGTATGCTTTAAAAAGTATATGCAAGTAACTATATTATATATACTTAGTGTAGTATCTGGATTCAATATGTGCAGGGCTGGGACAAGTAGCATACAAGAAGAGAGGCTTATGCTCAGCAGTGGGTGATAACAGGCTGATGATGATGAAGTAATATATTTGTTATCTAACCCATGATGCAAGCGTTTCCTTGGAATGGGACTAGATGGCGCTGTGTTAAATGTCCCAGAATAATTATTTGCTTATTTTACTTATGTACTAAAAATGTTTTACAGTTTTGCTTAACTTATTATAACAAAAACTTTTAAAACAGATGTACAAATTTATTTGTGGTTAAAATTCAAATACATATTCACAAGTACTTGATTGACACAGCTTTACTGTACCAAAAGGTACATCACTCTTAGGACCCTATATTATATTTCCATATTAAAGTTACAAAAAAATATAAGTTTTTTATTGTGCTAAAGCATATTACAATTAAAATTAATATTAAATCAGACACTTTGTTACAAAGTTAAAGCAGAATTAACAGACACTTTACTTGTTTCATGGTATGTCTTGCACATATCAACAAACAATTTTAAATAGAGTAAGTTTGGTAGTACATTACACTCAAATTTCTGGAAATTGTTGAATGAAATTTGGTATGTGGATAGATAAGACTATTAGTCAGTGAATTTGAAAGGTACTTACAGATAGTGACTGCACTTTTTTATGTAAACTCATCATTGAGTTAGATATGGACACCAATTTCTCTTTATTTGTTGCTATATCTGCCAACTGCAATACATATATAAACACACATTAATTGAAGGACATGTTAAGACTGAAAGTAGTTGGTTACAGTATGGCAATTATACATAAAGTATATAACAAAAAGAAACATAGGTCAGGTCGGGAACAGTGACTCGGTTTTTTTCAGATGCTGAAATTATGGTGAAAAAGTTAAAGCTATGATCTGAAATTCACACAAAACATACTTTGGTTATTATTGTTTCTCCCCACATTATCACTTTTCTAATAAGGCAAATATAAAAGGTGTCAGATTATGTTTTTTGAAAATTGGGAAATGAGCCACTGTGTACCGGTACTGGTCTACAGTGACTCGACCCTGTAGTACACAGTGACTCGGCCAATATATTATTCAATTAAAACTATGAATTATAATCAGTTAAATGAATTTATTTAATCCGATAATCTTCTCATTAGACTAGTATTTATTTACGTCAGTCATATACACCTCCTGGCAGGCACTCATAAAACTTATGATATAAAATCAATTAAGATCAACTTTAACACTTGAGATCCATTTTTTGATAGTATAATTTCTTTGTTTTTCAAGATCTACAATTTTAAAATTGTTTAATTTTTACTCCTATGCTATGAGAAACAAACATTTGAATTAGCTGGCTAATTGATGTTAAAATTAGTAATATTGATACATTTATAAGCATTTTATAGTATCAATCACTCAAAGGTGACTCATGAGTCACTGTGTACCTTTTAAATTTGAGCCACTGTACACACCGTTGCTATTTTGAATTCACTGGCCCACAAATCTTACCTATTTTGCCGAAAGGGAAGCAAATCAATGCCACTTGATAGTGCATTAATGTCACCTTCCATCTATATAATGCCAATCAACCAAACATTATATTTGAATGAATAAACACACATGTAATTTACCTTAGAAATCTTTTTTTTTTGCCACAAAAATACACAAACATTTGTGGCTCTTCTAATCGGCGTCAGAGAGGGCGGATCTATAATTTGTACTTGTTTGGGTGTCGAACGCTACCGATGAGAGAAGGGAGACAGATGATATTGCTGCTCTGTATAGGAAATATAGGTTTGAGTCAGTGTACCCGACTGAGCCACCGTTCCCGAACCTACCCTACATTTTAACAACATATTATATACAAAGTCATATTGTTCTCACAATCATATAGTTACTAAAAAGGAATAAAACTACAAAAATAATTTGAAAAATGTAGATATTTAGCACACCGAAGAGGATTTAACTAAATAGGTGGTATGTTGTTAGCCATGCAAAGAGTTTTAGTAATGAGATAAAACCAGATACCTACAAATAGTGTATACTACACAGACAAGAGCACTAATATTATATAAATATAATGAAGAATTAATAGTTTTACCAAAGCATCCAGCATGGCATCATTCTGTAAATCCTCTAGTCTTCTCTTTTCCGAAGTAAGCATACTATGTACTGAATTTTGCTTCTCTCTGAAATTACAGTAGGTAACATTATTAAGGTAATTTCAATTCTTTTATATTGCATAGTTTATAATCCTAATTCTTTCTCTCTCTCTCTTTACTATTAATTGTATCTTCTGCACTGAGGCACACATTTTTTTACATGGGATAGGTTTATGTTTGACTACAGCCTGCCTAGAAGATGCCTATTAACTCTAGATTTGAAGACCTCTAGATTGTGTAGTGCCCACATCTGTGTCACAGAGAATTGTTCACTCAATGCAAAAGCTCAAAATGATTACTTTAATAGGCACCCAAGTGATCAGAAGTAACTTACGTTAGCTCTTTCAAATGTGTGTTGATAGTCGTTAATGGTGGCTCGTACAGTTCAAGGATGCCTTTAGCTAGAAGCTGAACTGTCTTCACATCCTCAGGAGTTGGAGAATTGTTGCTGAAATTGATAAATTTGTTCCGAAATTAGGCCAATGTTTTATATCAAATTTTGGAGTCCAAGTAATGATCTGCGATTGTACCTTTCCATTATGCTCAGTGCTTAACTACTCTACCAATTGAAGTGAATTAATAGACTTGATTGCAAGGTTTTCATTTATTTATTTACAGTAAAAGAAACAAGTTGAAACTATTCAGAATTCAATATACAAAGCAAGAACCTCGGAGTAAAATTTACTCCGAGGCAAGAACTTTGTCAATTTGACACTGAAAAAAAATAACAGATGATTTGTACTGACACTGACAATATATTCAAATCTGACATTGATAATGACAGCACATTTATAGAATCGGTGTTGCTATGGTAAAAAATATTGCCATTTTTTTTTTATTGTGCCGTTCCGTTTCTTCCAAGATTTCAAAAATTATAATTTATGTTTCCTTCTTTATTAAGGAAGTAATTTTAATATAAAGTACGTTTATTATATGCAGTATATTATTTTATAACGTAAGTTACGTTTCAATGCATAATTGTAACTTATTAATTAATCAAAAGAAATATTATAATCGATACGGCTCAATACACAAAATTCTTGAAACGAAACGTACGCGGTTTTTTATGGCCGCTGATTCCCTGCTTGTTTTGACGTTCTTTCTTTCTTTTCAATTTCAGTGAATTGAGAGGGGATTCTCTTATGAGCAATCGTAAATTGCGTGCGATTACGCCGCCCGTTACATGCTAGTAGTGCCACAAAGCCGCCAATCTGGAAGTAATACAAGTGACCCGAGAGGACGCCGAAATGACGTCCTTAGCTAGGAGACACGACGATTCTGGTGATTACTCGGATGCTTCTCAAGATATCGAGCACAACAGCTCCACGAACGTGAGTACCGCACACCAAGTGCCTTTGAATTAAACTTTCGTTTTGGCGCTAAAAGTATTACGGCGTACTTTCTCCGGCCGCTCGCGTGTTGGAATGTCCATTTCTTTTCGTTAGATTGAGGTCACTGGTGGCCACCACTCACTGAAACGCCGCCGCGGTGCTTAGTCTCTGATTTGTGTAATTTTGGAGGCGCCACGTAGTTGATAGTAGTGGAAAGTTGGAAGGATGCAGTTATTAAAAGTGGAGGGCTGTTTACAGGATGGAGGACCAGCAGATACGGATTATAACACAGAGGGGAGTGACTCAGAGAGGGATCCAGACTCCCAGGTAAGCTTCCAGATATCTAAATAAGGAGGGAAGAAACCTAATAGTACCAGTTTTCATACCAATCCCCAAATAGTCTCTAGAACATAGAATAATGTACACAAACAGTTTACCTGTCTTACTACTTATCAAATTCGTTCACTGCCGTTCGAAACGTCAACATACACTCCGCGAATAAAAGCAATTTAAAATAGTTTTTGAACTCCAATTTACCTAAATTGTGTTTTTTGAACATTAGTTGGTGTTTCTAAAAGTGATATTTTATATTTGTTTAAACTTTTAAGCTAATTACAGTGCAAAAATAGTAAAAAATATTTGGTGCAATCAGCAAACAAAAATATTTTTTTTATCTACCCCACATGTAAAAACAAAAATAGTGATAAAAATATTCACAAAATATTATTCATTACTACTTCTTCTGAAGTATCTAAGACTGCATAATGGATAATAACACAATTAATATGGAAGAAGGCTAAAAAGTAGTGATGGCAATATCACAGGACATAAAACAACAAAACATTGAAATGACCAGAATCAGTAAACAAAATCATCGACGAAAAGCTTAGTATGTTTCAAAAACAGCACAAAGAAATAAAAGAAAAGATAAATGAGCAAGATAAACGACTAGATCTACTGGAAAGAGAAGTGAGAAAGTACAATCTACTTATATTCGGAGTGGAAGAAACGGAGACAAACTACAAGGAATTAGAAGTAAATATTACTTACATTATTAATGAAACCATGAAAATCAAATGTGATCCGTTGTTATTTAAATGTCTAAGAAGACTAGGAAAAAAAGGCGATAAAATTCGGCCGATTATAATGACATTCAACTCAATGGGAACTAAAATTGAAATAATGAAAAGCAAAAACAACTTGGCACATACAAACGACTACATTAAAGAAGACTACCCCCCAAAAATATTAGCAAAACGGAGAGCATTAAGACAAGAAATCATAAAATTGTGTGAAGAAGGCAAACATGCTGTGATCAAGTATGATAAGATAATTATTTTGGAAGATACAACAAAAATATACCTCAAAAAATAAAAGAAAACTTTCAGAAAGTCCAGAAAATGTGGTAAACGAACGAGAAGAGAGCAAACAATCTACTAAGAAAGCACCAAAACGGAAAAATAATAACAATCATTCTTCTTTTATTATACGCCAGAAACCAGGCAAGTAACTAGATGGCAGCAGCGGCGGCGATATCCCATCAATAATACTAATTTATTTATGTACTTAAAAATAATAATTAAATAGACCCTCCTCCAAGCCGACTGGTCCTCGTGGCGGAGTAGACCACAGCCCCCCAGGCAACACACACAGGCAAAATTACTAGCTAACTATACTTAAATAACTATTAATTATAAAAAGACAAATACTATAATTGTACTTACCTACAATTTTGATGACTTGTCTGGGGGAGGCCTACTCTTACAACAGCGACTATTACTCAGATGTATAACTTCCCAATCATATTTAACTCACAATAAAAGTTTTATACTATGTAGTAGGTATCAAATATGTTATAATTTTATTATGTAAGTACTCACTTCAAATTGCATGTACATAATTGTTAATTTAAAACTTAGTTCTCTGCTTTAATTACATACCATTATAAGTTTAAACAATTTTGTTCAATTGTATACATTTGTAATTAAGTTGCAAAGACTATAAAGAACATTTGGAATCAGATATATCTTCTAATCCATTATTTTCATCAATTTTGGTTATCATGTACTTAGATTATTATGCTAACTTTGGTTATATTGCAACTTGGAGAACTGTAATAATAACTTGTGTTTTCTGTAATACTAGGTATCTTAATATAACACTTACTTTCTTTTGTGCATATGATTAGGTATAAAATAAATAATTATATACAAAATAAAATACAAACCCTATATGTATAAATATTTTAAATAAATAAATAAAGATGTGTTCACTAGAGATAAGGTTGGTATTAGCAATTCTTGCCCAAAAATGTTGTACAAAATAATTTAGGCAATAAGGATTTTGATGTGCAAATTCATATAAAATTTGTAAACATTAGGAACATGTTTAACCTTCATTTAAAAATGTATAAGTTAAGTATTAGTGTATCTATTTTATTGAGTAGTAGAAATAAAGGCTATTTTTTTAATATTTTTTTTACTACTTGTCAAATTAGCTTTGATACCTATTACTTATTGTGATACTGTTGTATATCTTATAAGTACAATACACATATACATGTAATATTTCAGCTGTCCTGTATTCATGCAAAATAGATTGTAAGGTTTAGATAGGAAAAACATTTAAATATTTGTTTGGGTTTTGTATATCTTAAGAAAATATTTAAAGAGTTAGGCCTATAGCCTATAGCCTGTAGAGATGATGATGTCTTATTAAACTGACACCAGTTCTCCAACATTAAATTATGACATTTTCTTAAACTATTCATTACAAATACTATCAACTGAATTGCCAAAGGTAAAAGGAACGGCAATTCATTGATTAATTCTACATGCTAATTTTATTTAAATTTGCAACTAACTACTAAACCTATTCTGCAACTGAAGTCTGTAATTATATACCTAAAATATTGAGACAATAAAGAAAGAAAGGCATTAATTAAATTAATTAATAATTATTCCGGGACATTGCACACAGTGCCATCTAGCCCTATACTAAGCAAGTGCATGTCCACCATGATAGTTGCTTTATTTATTACTTTTGTCAAAAACAATACAGAACTTGTTCTATTGAGGTCGACAGTTTGGGAGTGAAAGTAAAATAATAAATAAACAAACAGCCAGTGATTCACTCTTGCCCCTTTAAAATTATAAAAGACCTGTGCACTATTTATGCAGTGATTTACCTTTCTAAATTTGCATCATTTAAATGAGTAAGTAATGTACTTTGATGCAAAAAGACACAAAATTTATTTTTTGAATGCTACTTTATAGTTCCTTTCTTGTAAAAAATAAAATGCTTTAAACAATGATTTTTACTTAGTTTTATGCAAAAACCTACTTCCTATTTTTTTCTCTACGCTTAAAAAATATTAAGTACTTATATTATTTATTATTTTTTTGTATATACCATGCTAAGTAAAAAAATTACTTAACTGCGAAACAGCAAATTTATATATACTTAACTAAGCAGTATGAGTATAATAAAAATATAACAATGTGATTAATGTCATAAATATATCCAATGACTACTCATATTTCATGTCAGAAGCCCTTACGGCAGTTTGACATCTCTTGACACCAGAGTAGCCCACTCTCATATGATAAGACGATGCTTATTTTTATATCAATTTAAAACCTTATAGCTTCTTAAAGATGATTATAATCTGCATCAGTTATACAAAAGCTTTTTGGCAAATGAACTTCAAAAGAAACCAGTTTCCTATTTGGCATAACCAGTTCTATGGTTATATTGATGTTTATGCCCACATACATATGCCTATGTATGTATTAATGTAAATAACTTGCCAAGTTCAGTTCAATATTAAAATTGGAAAGTGGATCAAGGCTAAAACATCTAGCACTGTGATTAATATCAATAATTCAATTATGATATTGTTATTTTTTTATGCAGTTTATACATGCACTGTGAACTAATGTTCTTTGATAATATAACACATAAATGATAGCATAGTTATTGTAGGCTTTCAGATATTTCCAGGTTGAAACACTACTGGTTATTGGAATATGCCTGTGATTTAATTCCAAAACAAAATTATGTTTCATATAAATACACAAATTTAGTTCAAGTTGACATCAAAATCACAATGTTTTCCATTTATATTGGTTTGATTTTAAATTCATATTAGTTCTTATTCATATTATTTTCAATTTACATCCTCTCGAGCTTTACACTCGGTATTTTTAGGGCATCAGTGGGGCCGTAGCCAACACTGAAAGGCCCTTTACAATTAAATACTTAAGAATAAGTAACATATACAGAAAATGGATGTATGTATATATATGTATTTCTATTGCAAACATGGTACAACATTTAGGCTATTTTGTTGCACTGTTAATTGTTCTAATGTAACTTGTCTATTGCATGAGGTCCGGCACCAGCTTGTTCATATTATTATTATTATCACTTATTCACATTAGTTTAAAATTTTACTGCTATTTTATTAAATAGCAGTTATGTTTATTTAAAAATAAATAAACATACATTGCACACATACAAAGTATTGCTTTCATAATATTAGGGTAATATAAAAAATATGTTTGAGAAACTAGTTAACCAGTAAATGTGGATTTTATTGTGATCAGATTACCAGGTTAATTTAGTTCTAACATTAATTTAGTATTTTGGGGTAGAGATGGGCCTGGCATAAGTAAATGTTTAGAAATCCCTAAATATCAAATAAATAAAAAAAAGAAACCACTACTAGTAAATACAAAATAGAGAAGTATGATGGTTGTCTGAAGAAAAACAAAGAATGAGGCGCGTCCATTACAAATGAGATTCTAAAACGCACTTTCGAGTATAAATTAAGCAAGAGACAATAGAGACGCAACATGCAATAGGAAAGATATATCTTAGTGTATAAATAACTCCGATAGATAACTTTGTATGTGATAGCTGTAGTAAGTTTGTGTAAGAATGGTAAACTCTGGTGTCCAAAGATTTAAACCTACCCACGATAGGGACCTATGATAAGCTAAAATACTATTACAAGGACAAACAGGTTATAAGAAAAAAAAAATTAGCACCAAACTTAGTGGCTTCAAGTGGCGAAATCTGGTGTTGATAAAAATTGACCAATGGCCTCTGGGATTGTTAAAGTTGTTATAACTGTAATGGTCCCTACAATTAAATACTTCATTCAAGAAATAGAGTCACATTGGTGGTATAAATGTCATTGATTTTTTGGATACACTATTCACAATAGAGGCAACCAAATGGTGATGCAGTCAATACAAGGATAACTAAAAGATGTCATTTGAATGTGACCATTTTTGGCGCTTCCGTTGTTAGTATGATGTGTTGTGTGTAACATATATAACTACTCATCATAAAACCACTATTAAGCTTTTATAGAGGCCGCTAAGGCGTTTAGAAAAAAACGACACTAGACTTTGCTAATCTCCTAAGAACAAATATAGGATACAAATAATGAAGCATGTGTCACCCTATACCATCTGTGCCAAATTTAACATCACAAAAGAATAACAGACATTGCATTTTGTATGGTCAGAGGTCCCCTAAAATATTTCAAAACATTTGCAAAGTTCAACAGATTCACCGTTAGTACCGTTATGTCCTCTTCCATTTAAACTTCTTTGAACGGGTTGATTTTTCTCTTAAATTTGTAGAGACTTTAAAATGTACTTTAAGCATTTTTTTTGTAATTGGCGGATGCTTGCCGCCATAAATTGCTTATGTCACTTTTAAGACCTTATCACCGTACTAATAATCAATAAGATCTATCTATGGATGTATTTATTTATTTTATTTGGGCTCAACAATTTCAACAACACACAATAATACATGATAACAAGTAAACATAATATATGTGTTTGTATTAGTCCTGTGTCCATCAATCTTACACATGACTTTTTTATTTTAATATTAAAACTTTCGTAAGACATTTTATCAATATGTTAACTGAGTGCTGCCGCGGTCCCAGAACGCACGTTCTGAAGATGGATGTCATTACATCCGAATACGCGAATTACACGTGAATTACTTTTTTTTTAGTTTGAAGGTTGTTACAATGTTGTTTCTCGTATTTTGCAGGAGACGGAGCGGCGGGTAGACGACGATGAGGACCGCAGCAACCCGCAGTACATCCCCAAGCGAGGCACCTTCTATGAGCACGACGATAGGACCGCCGCCGGGTTAGTGTGATGATGTTTTTTTTACAATGAATGGGTTTGCTCTTGACCGTAATTCGCCTGATGGTAAGCAATCATTACGGTCTAGGATGGAACGTGCTTACCCAGTAAGAACCGATTCACTTTCGCTTTGAAGATCGCAAGGTTATATTCCGCGGCGAACAGGGAGTCAGGCAGGGGGTTCCACAATTTAGCAGTTCGCACTATAAAAGTTAAGGTTTATTGTTCTTCTCTTTGACGGGTCAGTCATTGGCACTCTGCAGTCGAATAGTTTTCGAAATAGTGATTTACACTGGCAAATAGTAATAAAATCTTATTCCTACACTACAAGAATTGAACCTATCAGAGAAAACTGCATCAACATTAGACTAATGGGTAACTTATATACGATCTACCCCCGAGCTCTTTCCACGGAGCTACAATATGGGGAGATTAAAAAACGGTATTCTCAAACACCTCTCTAAGATGGCAAGTGCTGCAGCACCTCTGGAGTTGCAAGTGTCCATAGGCGGCGATGACTGCTTACCATCAGGCAGATCACTTGCCCTTTTGCCACATTTTTATTAAAAAAATCATACTGTCAGCACACAGCCACACACACACACACACACACACACACACACAGACAGACAGAAAGAAAGACAGTCAGTCAGACATACGCTTCTCACCCCAAACACATAAATTACCTGTTCTGTTCCAAGCAATAAATAAAAAAGTATAATTTTATAAATTGATAAATCATATCCAAATCATATCGCATGTCAGCGAATTGATATGTCAACATTATTCAAGTATAATGTTATACAAATATAACTATACTGCACTAATTTAAATTTTAATAATTACTATTTTGTGACAATTGAAATGAACTTGTAATAATTAGTTACCATTCCTAAAGGAAATCCTGCCTTAGATAATTTATTGAACCCTAGAATCTATGGTTTGTATGTTACAATGAATTATCGGGACCTAAAGATTATTATCAGCATAATGATAAACAAATACATATAAACAAGCCATCAGTCAAAGAAAAAGCAAGTGCAAACCCTTTAAACATTAAAAAATCACCACGGTTGTTAATTTTTAAACAGCCTTATTGGCATTTGTAAAAACCTTAACACGTCTGTCATAAGACCCATGGAAGCGCCCAATTAGTTGTCACCTAATGACCACCCATCCAATCAGTGGCCGCAGTCAAAGAACCATTTAATTTTTATCGTTATCAGTTACTAAATAGTGTAAATAGCATTATGAAAACGGGACATAACACCTAGTTACATCACTTTCAACTGCATTTAGTTATAATCATATGCATTTACAACCCATTATGACTCTTATACTAGCGTTTATACGATATAATTTCACTTGCACAATAAATGCAAAAATGCACTGAAATTTTTCAAAGAATTAGTCGATAATCGGCTTTAATTACTTCGCAATAAGATTGAATTTCCTTTCTATTGTTAGTTCATATACAATAGAACCATGTATGCCCATTATTGTATGCAAAAATCGTCTTTATTTATAAGTGAATAAGCAACATATTGTATTGTGTTTGTAAATGATAATGACCAAGCTAGGCAGTGGTGCGTGATAGAAAGTTGCAATGTGTTGGCGATAATCGAGTTTTGTTGTCGATTCGAACTTCGTGAAATTTTCGCCTAATTTTGGACTGAATTGTTTTTTTTTGTATTATAGCGAGCAAGACTCGTGCTTGATATTAAGCACATCTATGTATATCTCTGTATCTGCTCCAGTGATGCATTCTTCTTCTTCTTATCGAATGAGAGTGGCCAAGTCTGGTGTCGAGAGTTAATCAAGCTGCCCGAAGGGCCTCTCACATGGCTTAACGACTGCATAATAATAATACGTAATAGACAAACAACCGGGACCTACAATTTAACGTGTCATCCGACCTACGGAAGAGCCCAAAATGGAATGCCACTTTTCGGTCACCCATCCAAGGACTGACCGCGTCGACCATTAACTTAACATTGGTAATCGCATGCGATTGCCTCCGCTAGCCGAGCTATGGGCAATAATGGCCAAAATGTTACTTGAAGCGATACTTTAATGACAATTAGATATTACAAAAATGGCTCGGCTTGTTGACTGAATGATGTTTTTTTTACTATTTATCTCCAGCGGCGAGAAGACTAGCGACGATACGTCGGAGCAGTCCTCCGAGAAGAAGGAAGGCAGCGAGGCGTCGAGCGAGCGCAGGCGCGCGCCGCGCAAGTCTGACGTCATCAACAAGTGGTCGCACGACAAGTACAACGAGAATGAACAGGTACAATTTAACCAGAGGATATAATAGGGTTATATAAATAAGACTCCGCGAACTTGCTATCTATTTGCACCGATTTTCGAAATAAAAAACGTCCTATCAATTTAGAGAGTCCGACCTAAACTGGTTTCCCGGCCAAAATTTAAACCGATTTCCGACCGTGGCTTCAGTTTCAGTTGTCACCTAGACTCGCACATCGCTCCGCCGCGCGAGAAAAAACCGTTTTATTAACATATTGATAAAGTGTCTCACGAAAGTTTTAATACAATAACTTATACAATCACAAACGTTTTTTTACTTCATGGAAGAATTAGGTCTACTTAGGTTGGGTAGGAAAACCCAATTTTGCACACTTGTATAATATAATAACCCTCTCAGAAGTCGAACTTGCTAGTGTATGGTTACAGAAACCAATCAGATACAATCGAATTGTCTTGGAACCACCATTCCATCTTTGTACATGTCCACCAAATTAGCTTTATTTCTGTACTCATTCCCTTCAGATGCCAATATAACGTTACATTTATACTTGTCCCGTCAGATGCCGAAGTCCCGCGACGAGCTGGTGTCTATCTACGGGTACGACATCCGCAACGAGGACGCGCCGCCGCACGCGCGACGCAACCGCAGATATGGGTGAGTGAGATACTTACACACACATAATGATTATATTATATTACTGTGGTCGCCCGCGGCTTCGCTCGCATTATTTTGAGAAAATGAACATAGCTTTTTTTATTTATGAACCGATTGAAATGAAATAAACACTAAATGTTAAGTTGAAAATGCACCAACATGTAGGTAAAAACCGTAGACAAATCGGTTCAGCCGTTTTCGAGTCTATAACGAACAAACATACCGACAGACAAACAGAAATTTATTTTTGAAACACGATTTTTGTGTTCTATTGCATCAATAAAGACCCCTCAACTATTTTTTTCCCATTATCTATATATATAAAACTCAAAGGTGACTGACTGACTGATTGACTGACTGACTCATATAGTGATCTATTAACACACAGCCCAAACCACTGGACGGATTGGGCTGAAATTTGGAATGAAGGTAGATTTTAAGATGTAGGCATCCGCTAAGAAAAGATTTTCGGAAATGTCACTTTTAAAGGGGTGAAATAGGGGATGCAAGTTTTCCTTCTTAATGCGAGCGAAGCCGCGAGCACCCACTAGTCTTCAATATACAGACACCTACCGGTTACAGTTTTATTATATGTATAGATAGATAATATTTGACGTACTTACCTAGTGTAGCGCAATGTTGTAAGTTCAATAAATATCTTTGAATCTTTGAATCATACACTAAACACAGTTTTCACTTTACAAATTAACATAAGACGTGTTCGTTAAAATATACAGTTATCATGTTATAAACTTACATAGTATTTTATCTACAATAAAAACAGTAAAGAAAGACTTAATGTAATGCAAAGATAACATAAATTCACACACAGTATATGTGATTAACATTAAATAAATAAATAAATATTCCGGGACATTGCACACAGCGCCATCTAGCCTCACACTATGGTAACGATTGTGTCGTGGGTACTAGATAACGGATATAATACTTATATACTTTTCTTTTGTAAATACATACAAACGACCAGACTCAACACAAGTCATTATAAATTTTAAAGTTCATAATTACCCGTGTCATGCGGGAATCGAACCCGCAAGCCCTAGATTAGAAGGCAGAGCCACTACCAACTAAGCTAACTGGCCAGTTACATTAAATAATATGGATGGATTTATGGATATCGCCCGAGTTGTTTTGCGATAAAAAATAGCATATCACTGGACCTTTTACTACCTTACTCAAATCACGATGATCCCGTCACTAAATTGCGCAGGCAACAAACTACCAAATACACTTTCGCTTTTATAAAATGGTGTGATGTTATTACAAATTTAATGACACAAATTAACAACAACAATACTGCACCAAATCACACGTTACTAGTGAATTAATCCATTCATGTCCACTTTAATTATTTCTTTATTCATTTATTGCCTATAAAGGAGGTTCCGACATTGGCGGTGAGATCGATTGCTCATTGCATGACGCTTTTTTGTGTATACAGCTTTCGAATTTTATTATGTATGGTTGTAAAAAAAATGTAATATGACTTTATGTATTTTTGTTATGGATTTTTTCATAGAGTCGATAATGTATGTTTTTTTAACTAGAACGGGTTTACACTTGGCCATAGTTTGCCTGATGGTAAGCAAAGGCTATGGCCTAAGATGGAGCGATGTTATATTTATGCAACGATTCCTCTTAATATTTTCAACCGGCTGATAAAGAAAAAGCCGAATACAGTGTTTGATGCAGTAATGCGATTTTAGACTTCTCTGATTGGCGCATTCTATTTTGACTGATGTGCTAAGATTTACAGAATAATAAACTGCAGCATGTTTAATTGCTTCATGTAGGCTTGTAGATTAGTATTGGTATTATATTTTATTTAATTTTATTTACAATATAAAAACATAAAAACTAGGGAAGAAAAACTAAACATACAACTTCTAACTACAATATTAAAAGGGGCACTTAGAAAATCTTTAGAAAACCTAAACAGAATCTAAGTGCTCCATTGTATCGTATTTATTAATAATTCCTTTCGATCTTATGAACATTGGACTTCAAAAAATATACATAGTTTAAGTACACAATGTACGTTCATATAAATAGACTATTACATCAGTTCTTATTTGCTTTTAATTGCGTTGGTATGATAAGACGAGGTCAATACATAGTATACATATAAAGGGAGGTCTATACCCAGCAGTCGCATTACAAACGCAAATACGGTGATTGTTAGCCATGTAGTGTTTTTTTGCTCAGTTACGTTTTTATATCAATAACTAGTGGGTGCTCGCGGCTTCGCTCGCATTTGGAAGTAAAACTTGCATCCCCTATTTCAACCCTTTAAAAGTCACTTTTCCAAAAATCCTTAGCGGATGCCTACGTCATAACATCTACGAGTACCTGCATGCCAAATTTCATCCCGATCCGTCCAGTGGTTTGGGCTGTGCGTTGATAGATCACTATATCAGTCAGTCAATCAGTCAGTCAGTCACCTTTGAGTTTTATATATTTAGATTCGTAGAACAACAACTCAAGCCATGTAAATTAGTATTGTTATGTAATATTTAACTAAGGCAGACGTTTTTGACTTAGTCTCTATGGCTTTTGCTTATGTAGTGAGTAAATAAATAAAAAATACACACACTAAGAACATATAAAGTTTTTTTTATCACAAGCTGGCCTCAATACCGCTTATACTTCTATATACATTTTTTAAAATGGTATTATGAGTTTTTTTGTGTGTGTGTCAAACTCGCACTATGGTTGTTTAATTTATATGATTTGAAATATGTACGCAGGTTCGAAACCTGCCGACAGTGATTATTTTTTCTCATTTTACTACAATTTTTGTATATTATATAAGTATTATTAATTATAAAGTATTGATCAGTTGACATTTCATTTTATTTTAAATTTTAAATATATTTGAATTTTTTATATACTGAATTTTTTTCCAATATAAAAATGTAATACTTTTGTAAAATTTTCGACACGTTTAATATCTTTTGATATGAATATTGTTGTAAGACGAGACAATAGAATTACCAACTGTTAACTTTTAGTTCATAAGTTGAGTATTTCTATTGATGAATAAATGATTATCTTATTTTATCTTATCAGTCGTGGCCCCAACAAGTACACCCGCACGTGGGAGGACGAGGAGGCGTACAGGCGGCAGGTGGCGGCGGCCGCGCCCCGCAAGCTCCCCAGCGCTGAGGACTTCCCGCAGCTCGACGCGCCCAACAGTAGGAACAAGTACGTACAACATAAGTAATCCTACTAAAGTGAGTGAGTGTGGCTCGGCGGCTTAAGCGTGTGATTTTTATCCCAACGCGCACTGGCTCGATTCCGGCCTGACTTGTTTTTCAAGTTATGTGTGGATTTGCACTCGCTTAACGGTGAAGGAAAACGTCGACATGTGTGAGGACTACAAAGTCCGAGGACATGTGTTGTGTTGTGGAGGGACCTAGGTCCACAATGTATCTACCCCGGAGAATTCCTAACGAATTAATTCTGCGGGGGAGTCCTGGAAATCTGTGTAAAGAGAAAAGTTTGTGAGTTTCTTGGAGTAAAACTTAACTACGGGATCGGTTTATTAATAACTAGCTGCCCCGGCGAACTCTGTTACGCCTTAGAGGCAATAAATAAGCAGATTTTGGATTTTATACAATTCAATTTAAAAAGAAACACGGGTTAAAAAGTAGCCTATGTCCGTCTCCTGGTTCTAAGCTTCCGTTCAGCCGTTCTTGAGTTATAAATGTAACTTTCTTATATATATAATAGATTCCAGCGCATTCTACACAGTGCCATCTAGCTGCATATAAACGCTAATGCATGTTTATCACTTTCCAGCCGGAAGCCCCGCGCGACGCGGCCCCGCTCGCGCTCGCAGCCCAACAACTCCAACGAGTCGCTCGCGCCCTCCGAGAACGGCTCGCTGCGACGCAACCCCTCGCTCAAGGCGGCCAGGAAACCTACTGGTATGTTGTCATATATTTTGTACACTAGGCTTGTTTAGATTCGAAACAAAGAGCTCGCCTCTAGAAAATCAACGAAATAACTATAGGTACATACTTATTTTACAATTTATATGGTAAGAGATAATCACATTTCTATATTCCTGATATTTAATTTTATTGTATTTAATAAAGCTTCTTATATTTCTATAGTAAAGCAAGCCCCCACGAAGCCCGTTCCCTCCAAAACTCCCGCCAAGGCGGCGCCCAAACGTGAGCCGAGAGAAGAGAAAAGCAGAGAAGAGAAGAGGGAGCCCCGCGAGCAGATGGAAGAAAAGAGAGATATCAGGGACAATAGGGAAGAGAAAAAGTTGCCGCCCATAGATAATCTCACCATCACTGCCAATGTGGGTGTGGGTGCCAATAGGTAACGTATTTTTGACATGTGTGGTTTATTTAGCAAACGTTGAAAAAATAACTAAAAAAAATATGTCACCATTTTTACATAATATTTTAATTTATTGACCATTTGGTATCAAACTTAAGAACTTACAAAAGTTAGTAATCATATTGAGTATCTCGTTTTTTATAAAATAAAATCGATATGTAAGGTTCTCTTGATTCCAATATATATTTTTTGGCAATAAAAAGGATGCAAATATTCTGTAACATCTATACATTGCCCTCTTGTAGCATGAACAATTTGACGTTTGTCTCTGCACTGTTTTTTCGAGAAATGTGTGGAGTAAACAAACATCAAATAATCTTCTTATCGTATGAGAATTATATTGTCGAGTATTTTTTAAGTCAAATAATAATGCTGTTTGAGCTGGGCTAGTGTATATGTATGTGGGCAGTACATGAGTTGTGTGTTCCAGTCAAGGCGCGCGGCGCGTGGCGGGCGTGGCGCAGCAGCGGCCCGTGCCCACCGAGCAGGCCAAGAAACCGGCGCCCGCGCAGGTGAGGACACTAGCCATTTTTTATTTAATACAATCATACATACATGCAAATGGATTTCTTAGTTTGTTTTTTCGCTTTCAATCCATATCGGAGCGATGAATCTTCGGGATTTTTGGTATTGTGATAAAGCTAACTTGTTATCTCTATTTAACGCAGGCGCAACTGGTGGTCTCTATTAAGTTGTAATTTATACGATGTGTAAAAGAACCTAGAACGACACCTCTGGTATTACAAAAAGTAATAAATGAATATGCTTGTTACATGCAGGCTATCCTCTATTCTGCTGTACTTTTATCATAAAACCTCGGATATTTCAGCCACAACCGCCGAGCAACCCGCCGCTGAATAAACCTCCCCCGCAGCAGCAGCCGCCGCCGCAACCACAGCAACAGCAACAACCCGCTAGTGAGTAATATTGACTTTTTCCACTAAAAAAATATATGTTAAGGTTTTTATCTATGTTAGTCATCCAGCAGTTAGTATAGATTTTAAAGACTTCAATAGGCGGGTCGTATTGTCATTATGAAAACTATGACAATTTAGTCTTGTTTAATGGGCAAATTCGTATAAGAATGATCACTTTTTATCCTAAAAACTTCGCAAGTCGCCTATAGCGAAATAAATCTACTCGAAAGTAATGCTTGTGTCGTAGATGATTTCGTCAATATATCTGAATTTTGGCTTTTTTTCCCAGCTGGAGGCGGCAGCAAGCGCTACAGCAGTCTCCGGCAGCGCCCTCTAGCGGACAACTACGCGCCGCAACAACCTCAGCAGAACCAACTTCAGCAGCAACAGCAACAAACACAGCTGCAACAGCAACAGCAAAACCAGTTGCAACAGCAACAGCAGCAGCAGAGTCAGTTGCAACAGCAACAGCAGAGTCAGTTGCAACAGCAACAGCTGAGATATAATGCTGGTATGTTGGATTTGTGTATTTTAATAATGTTAGTGGGTGCCCGCGGCTTCACTCACGTTGTTATGGGATTCAAAGTAGCTGATATTACTCTTACGACTTTATTTGTCTTATAATTATAACTAGCACTGCCCCGCGGTGTTAACCGCGTTTATCTGGGATCTATCGAATGAGAGTGGCAAACTCTGGTGTCGAGAGTTTTTCAAGCCGCCCTAAGGGACTCTGACATGGCTGGATTAGTATCTAATCCATGTTCATACCCAAATTTTATCTAAATCGGTTCAACTGTTTGAGCGTGAAAAAGTAACTTACATACACACTCATACCCACAAATTTTGGCCTATACAATATTAGTTAGGTGGGATAAATCGTTGTGTCATTATGAAATGAATGAATGAAAGAAAAAAAAAAGAGATAATGTTTGAGTAGCCGAGTGGTACGTCGAGACTCAAGCGCCGGGTTCGGATCTCAAGTCGACAAATTATTTTAATTTTTGTTTGTTTTATTTTACTTCAATTTTATTTTTTGGTATATTATATATTTTAATATTATGTTTAAGACTTGTAAATATATACTATTAGTCAGTTACTGTATGTTTTATAAGTTATGAAAGAAATATATTTATTGAGACATACAAACTCAAACTTACTTATTAATGAAAGCGAAACGTACGAATATAAGCGAATGATAAATATTGATGTTATTTGTTTTATTATACTCGGCTGTACCAATAATGTTTGTGTTGCAGCGAACAACGCGGCGGAGTTCACCCCGCAAGGTGCGCCGGCGCCGCCCTCACAGCACCAACAGCAACTCATACACCAGGTTAGTGTGATATATACTATTTAGATGTAAAGAAAATAGTTATCTCTCAAAGACTACGCATGATTTATCAAATTTGTAAGTAATAGTATCTTTTCGCTTATTCGAGATTAAAAATATGCATTTTCATCAAAATACAACTGCTATGCTATATTGTTGTAGAAATAATTCTTAAATAGAATAGAAAAACATTTATTGAGACAGATTTACCAAATATACACACACGCACACATACAAACAATAAATGAATAGGCCCAACTCAGCATATTGCTGATTACTGGAAGCAATCAGCGCAAATCAAATTTTTTTTCAAGTTCAATTCCTTACTAGAATGTTTATAAACTGTAGCTCTCAGCTTTTTGACATAATACGGCAATCGTCAGTCATGCGGTCCTTATGGCGGTTTGTAAAGTGTGACACTGGAGTTGGCCACTCAGCCTCACTCACTATCATGTTGCACGCAGGTGCACCGCGGCGGCGCGCCGCACGCTGCCTCCCCCCCGCACCAGCACCCCCCGCCGCACGCACAACAGGTACCCAAATAAATACAAATAATAATCCTGAAATATTTATTTATTTATTTTATACATCACCACTTTGAAAGTATCTTGAAAAGAGACATAACTGCAAATAAGCGCTGTAGAGCAACCTGCAGCATTAATGCTGAGGTATGACCTTTTTTGACGCACGGGATACATCAATGTAACTCATATATCACTTTTGTATTCTACCTGTTTACTAACTTTTTTATGTATATGTATATTGTTGTGTCCTGTGTGTCAAAAAAGCCTTCTTTCTTTCAAACAAAAGGTTTGATAAAACAATAGTTTCAGTTCCTTCATATATGTTTTTACTGTATTAAATTTTTCAGGGCGAATTTAGACTGTCAAATCCAAAAATTTTTGTTCTACTTATGTAAATGTACGAGATAATCAGCTATTTCATACAAAAATTTCATCGCCCCAGAACAGAATGTTTAAAGTCGTAGAGCTAAAATTGCAGTATTTGACGAACTAAGGTTGTGTTAGTTACTAGCATAAATCTTAACAGAATAATCACTTAGTTTCAATTGTCAAATAAAGCTAATAGTTTCAAAATAAAGTGTCTAAGACACATGGTCGACGTTTTTCGCCATTCGGCTTCGGAAACCTAAACTAGAATAAAATCCGCTTCATTGATATAGCTGCTACTTCTAATTTATTGTTATCTGTCTCCTTCCAGCAACGGATGCTCCTAGAGCAGCAGCAGCAGCTAGTGGCGCACCACCCCCTGCACAACATGCCGCCGCAACACGCCATGCCACCACACGGTAACTACCTTCTTTTTTGTTTTCTTCATCTTTTTGTTCTTCGTCTTCTTTTTCGTCAGTGATCTGTCAACGCACAGCCCAAACCACTGGACGGATCGGGCTGAAATTTGAAATGAAGGTAGATGTTATGACGTAGGCATCCACTAAGAAAGGATTTTTGGAAATACCACTTTTAAAGGGGTGAAATAGGGGATGCAAGTTTTACTTCTTAATGCGAGCGAAGCCGCGAGTACCCACTAGTTATACAATATACTACCTATAATGTAACAGCCTAACGGCCACCACGAGGTCAGAGGATTCGAAAGATCTTATTTCTATGGATATGTATTTAATTAGGCTAAAACTTTTTTAAAAGATGGCAACCTAAACTAACCTCCAATCCAAAGTGTCCAAGAGAATATTTGATTGCCATCAAAACAAAAGTAGAAATAACAAAAAATAATAAACTTTAACTTATGTTTACTTATATTAATTAACTGTATAATGTGAACGTGAGAGTGGACGTGCTCTGCGCTTCAGGCTCATTTAGAGACCTACTGCAGAGCACAACACATCACAATATAAAATAGCACGATGTATTTTACAATGATTATGGCATGTTATGCATGGAGAAGTCATAATGGTGCAATTTATGTAAAAAATCTTGTGTTAAACTAAAGATTGATTGATTGATTGATCTTGTAGCCTAAGATTTTTGGAAAATAAATTATTTTAGTATTTTTTATAAATTGAACGATTGATTGTTGTGTCCAGGTCAGCTGCAACCCACTCAAGGCTACGCCCCGCCGGCCATGATGCCCGCTCAATATATGCAGGTAAATACATTGTATACATATACAATATACATAATAGTTAAATGATGTTCGATGCGATCTTGGTACCAAAGTGCGTACGAACTTACTATAATTGTGACATATAATTTAATAACAAAAGATAAAGTAAGAACTATTCAATTTTCAATTCTATCAATTCAATAATTTTAATAAATAACAGAAAATGTGAAATAATTCAAGAGGAAATTGATTAAATACTAAAGCTTACTTTTTACACATGTTTTCATTGGACCCCAAACTAGGCAAAAACCTGTATCTTGGAGGTCCGTAGAGATAGATGTACCATCCATTTTCTTTGGAGGAAAATTAACAATATTATGTTTAGAAGTACAAAGTAAAATGGAGTTTTCACGATTATAGAATGAAGTTAAAATGTAATTATAAACCTTTAAAACTGTTGTGAAACGTGACTTTATGTGTGTCAATGTGTGTGAGAGTGTACGAGTGAGAAAGAGTGTGTGCTCTTGTGTGTACAATATATTATTATGAGTGTGTCAAAGGATATCTAATGTGGCATATAGTTGAATTTGTTATTGTCTATTATGAGCTAAACATAATTTCATGTATAATTTACTAAGAAGACGCTGCAAAAAATCTCCAAATCCAAAACTTTACCTGCGCGAGTTTTATAAAAAAATAGCCGTGGCCGTGGCCGTGGGTAATAGCTAAAGCATCCTCTTTTTCTAAAGATGTCTAATTCCTATATTACCTGCGCAGGTTTCATAAAAGAAATGTTGGCATTCAATTAATCTTTGCTGAATTACTGATTTACTTATTCGAATTACAATTTTTTTTACTGATTTCCTAATACGTTTTTCTATCGGTATGTATTCCTGATTGTCACGCACAGCGCCATCTACCCGTATAATGTTGTATGTCTGTTTGTCTGTCAGAGCGGCAGCGGGCCGGTGTTCCCCGGGGGCGCGCTGTTCGCGGCGCCGGCGCAGCAGTACTCGCACCCGCAGATGTACCAGCATCACAACTTTGTGAGTACCTATTATAATATTACTAGGGGGTGCTCGCGACTTCGCTCGCATTAAGAAGTAAAACTTGCGTCCCCTATGTCACCCCTTTAGAAGTGGGATTTCCAAAAATACTTTCTTAGCGGATGCCTACGACATAACATCTACCTTTCAAATTTCAGCCCAATCCGTCCAGTGGTTTGGGCTGTGCGTTGATAGATCACTATGTCAGTCAGTGTCAGTCGGTGTTACCCGTGATCAAAAGTAGCCTATATGTTAATCTTGGATATTTTACTTTCTAACCAAATGTTATTAAAATCGGTCCAACCGCTCTCGATCCTTTAGCGAGAATAGCAATTATTTTTTATACAAAAAAAAGATAAGAGAAACAGATACAAATAGGCCATTTCCATACGAAAGTAAAGCAATTTAAATATATGCATGATTGAGTCGTAAATTTGTCTATAAAACATTATATACACATTTTTTTTTTCCACTGGTTTTATTAAAATGTAGCTTTTCCATATCCGCGATTAAGATAACCTTGTGTTCCGCAGGCGACCTCTGCGGGCGGCGTGACGTACTTTACCTGCCCGGAGGCGGAGGGCGGGGCGCCCCCCGCGCCGCGCACGCAGCGCCGCCCCACCGCCGCCATACCCATCGTCAAGCCGGCGCATCATGACAGGTGACACACATAAACACACTCACCTTCACAGTCTACGCTTGAAATTCCATTTAATGAAACGCCAATTTCTTAAACAAATATTTAATTAGTAAATAATAAATATTTCAGGACATGTAACACAAGATAATTAGGCTTATTCGGTTGCGCCTTTATGAAATGACTAAAAATAAGACTAACTTATTCTATTTGATAATAATTGATGACAATACTTCTTAATATTTTTTACATATTTACATACATACATACAAATATACCTAACGTATTTCTATGTGTTCATTTTTATGATATCAATAAATATTTCTTTCTTCTTACTTTCATTTGATTTGAGTCACAAAACAAAATCTCTCAATATTACAGTTGCCACACTTGTCTATTTTTTACATTTCAAAATACAAAGATTTTGCTATATTTTTCGCAGAGCACCAAACTCATCTGAAAAGGACAACATAGATAGAATCGTGGAGAACATGTTTGTGAGGAAACCCTGGCCCGCGAATCCTAGCGCGGGTAAGTTTTACACACATATTAATACATTGAAGTTTTGTCCATTCAAATCCCGAAATTTGACCATCCCTTCCTTTAACTATCCTGCTCGTGAACAAATTTAATTTGATTGAAGTAAATTTATCACTTATATATAAATGATGAAGGTACTTTTAAAAAATTTACCAAAGATGATGAGATGTTATCATCAGAAGCTTTGGTTATTTTTTTAAAAATAAGTAAATAATAATAAGTTTATATAAACAGCATTTGTTCCTTTTAGCCATAATCCTGTTAACCACCGATCTACCGAAACTTCCAAATGTCTGTCCAACAGGTGATAGCAACAGAGATATCAAAGATTCCTTTAACTCCGATCCTATTTATCATCATATCCTAATCCTTTTCCTTATTCCCTCTAGAGATCCGCTTGATGTTGGCGAAAATACAGATTCAAGCCATGCTAGCGAGGCGGCGCATGCATCGAAATATGAGCGCATACATGAACGAATAGAGCATATGCTTTGCATGGAGTCGGCATATGCAAAAATTTGTATCATGCATGAATTCGAGTCATGCATGAATTTGAGTCATGCAATAATTTGAGTCACGTAAAAAATTGAGCCATTCATGAATTTGAGTCTGGTAAGAATTTGAGTCAAGTAAGAATATGACTCGTGCAAGAATCCTGCCAATGAAGAGATTTATATATCTTTCGATTCGGTAAAAGTAGCAATTGTGCACGATTTGATTGATTTTACTAAGATGTGAATTCGGCATAAGCTTGGTTTATTTATATGCATGATTGGATTGTTCCTACAAGTTGGCATATGCAGAAGATATGTTTCGTTTCAAAACGGCCAGGAGGCCATTTTCAGTTAAGATTTTTAATTTACTGTGAGTTATTTGATTTTATTTTAAAATGTCATTTTTTAAATGTATAAAAAGTTAATTAAACAAATAAATGTATTTGTATCCTGTATTTATAATTGAAAATTATCAGACTGTAGACTGAGAAGTACCGATAGTAGGTAAGACAACTATAATATAAAATTATTAAATTTGAATGTAAAATTTGTGTAGTTGTACAATTTGTAGTCGCTTTGTATCTAAAATAGAGGATTTTTAATTTATCTGAATAAAAGTCACAATAGTACTTCCAAAATCGGATAAACAGATAAACAGATATACATTTTTATTCATAATTTGTTAGAATTACATGTCATTACATTTCAATTTGTCTTTATTCAAAATAATACAAGATCAATAAAAATTGATAATAATTCAATTCAATAATTAAACAATAAATATGTATATATTATAAATATAATATATCGTTGTTTTAGATTTCGAATATAATAAAAAATACCATAACCCTTTACTAATTAACAGTTGCAATTCCTTTGCAGATTCAAAAGAGAAATCCGAAAGCCGAAGTTCTCAGGAGTCGTCTTCAAAAGACCAGTCCCAACCGAACAGTCTGACATCCAGTTCAATCTCAACCGACTCAAAACCCTCGGAAACCAGAGAGGTTGAAGAAAACCTAGAAGAAAATAAAAAAGAAGATAGTCCTGTCCCCACTCAACCGTCAAATCCGGCGACAGAAGTCAAAGAGAGTCCAAAAGAAGTTAGCGAGTCAACGAGTCAACCCATGAGTCAGACGAGTCAACCCATGACTCCGACGAGTCAACCCATGACTCAGGCGACTCAAGGGTCGAGCTCTCAGGCGAACCCAGAAAGTATATCAACGGATGCCTGACTGGTAAGAATTAGATGGTATGAAAGTCATCGTACCAAATATCATAGTGGGAGGTAGCTCTTTCAATTATGGTCACGCTAAGATTAATATATATTGATATATTATATCAGTTTTTTAACTAAAAGTGTTCCGGCGAGAGTGACTTGGATTCTGCTAGACAAGCGCGAGATAATCTTACATTGATCAAATAGATATTAGCTTAGTCAACATTTAAATTTGTCGTAAGAAAATCATGATAAAATATTTGAATGCTTATAAATTTTTCGCGAAATTGACAATGTAGGTAATTCATTCATTTGATGAATGTATGTATTTCCTAATATTTGCATTATTATTTAATTATTAAGTAATATTTGATTAGTGTTTTGTCGGTTTGATCAAGGCTATAAATATTTCTTTTAAGTTTGCCTTGTGCGTAAATTGTTGTATTAGATTTCCGGTATTAGGCGTAATTAGATTATAATATTTATCCTTAGAATACGTAAATCAATGGCAAATATATCGTGGCGCTTCCGTGGGTTGGATAACTTTTAAATTGTAGGTTCTAGGACGTTTTGAAAACTCTGACACCAGAGTTTGTCACTCTCGTATGACAGTATCTTTATAATAATAACATCTTAGCGTGACCCTAAGTATATGTTGAATTGTAAACCAATTCTTTTTTAAACAATTCTGTATGTGAAAACAATAATTTGTTATTAATTTCCCCAGTATCGAAGATTTTTCAATATTACAATATTTGAAACTAATATTATTTTGTTTTTTTAATTAACTGATGATAAATTGAATAGCTAATTTAGTTTTTTTTAACCAATTTAATATTTTTCAAGAATATTCTATTTTACTCTTATTATTATTTGATAATTATGTTCAGAATGTCGATAACTGACATAAGACTCACGGATGGTTCTTCTAAATAACATAATATATGTGGCTGTGCTAAGCTCCTTATGTATTTGAAAAATATATAAAAATACCTCTAGTATATAATGTAATAGATTTTGCAGTTGTCGAAAGTTACGAATACGATATGAATAAAACTAAATTTGTCATATTTTTTATCGACACTATATTATACTTATTATATTGATATCATAATGATAACTTCAAATAAGTTAGAATAATATGTCAGTCAAGTTATGCAAAAATAAATCGTTAGAATTTGAAACACTATTATGAGATAGCTCTTTTTTAAGAATTTGTAAACTGTTTCCCAATTCTAAAAAGAACAACATTCTTTAGTTTATTATAATACTCAGTTGTATGTTTTATTTGTTTATTATGTTTTCATTGTGACTGCAATAATTTATTTTTTACATTTATGTAAAAAATAAATTATTACCACAAATATATATTTATTACTACAAATACCGGTCGATTTCTTTAGAAATTATTATTCTTTATATTTGTAGAATGCAATGCTTAAGAATGAATAAAAAACTAGCAAACCCCGCGAACTCCGTTTCGCCACCTGATGGCTTCGTTTTTTTTTCTTTTTTTTTTTAACCTCACGGAGCCCTTACCTGTCCAACGAATGCAAAACCGTGGAAATCGGTTCGTGCGTTCTGGAGTTGCAGCGTCAGGAAGGAAAACCCCGACTTATTTTTATATAGTAGATGAGACCTTTTGTTTTGTGTAGTATAATTTGCTTAATTTTGTATATCAGAGATAGCAAAAATATTACCTATAGGTACATTATTAATTGCTTCGGTACTTTAATGTTTACTTCAATGTCTGTTTGTAACGAACTAAATATAATTATTATATGTATTTATGAATGTCTGTAACGTATAAGTACACGAGTAATTTTAAATTTAACGCAATAATGTCCGTTTTGTTTCTCAAATAATTCTAAATTAAATGGCTTAGTGAAAAAAATATGAAAATAATAGAAATAATCGATAAATTAACTTAATATTGTGTGATTGTATTTAAATTTAGATACAATTCGTTTGGAATATCAAATAACGAGTTGCCTGGAAATTATGTAGACACAGAATTTATACTGCTTGTGAAGATTCGAAAAAGCCAACTAAAATTCCGAGTGTCGCTATATATTATTGATATCATAGAAACGTAACTGAGCGAACATAATAATTGCACGAGATGGTCAACCGTACCAGTCGAGGTTGAGTTGGTAGGCGGGGCTTACCTTTTAGCGACCAGTATTCGGAAGGTTCAGGCAAGGTAACCTATCACGAGCAAGCTTTATGAGCTAGTTGTGTGTGGGAGAGAGATGAAACGTAGAAGCATTTTTTGTGTAAGAAGTTACAGTTCTATGCTATCAGTAATTCGCAGTATTAAAGTTAAAACTTGTGTAAAACAGAGTTGTGTTCAATATGAAATATAAACTTTTCCCATATGATATTTTGACGATACTTATGATGATAAAAGCAATATGATACTTTCATTTGAATTAAGAGACTAAGGTTTTTTTAAACACCAATCAACGTTAGGCTATGGTAATATAAAATATAAGAACACACCTTAGAAAGAGATAGGTTATCAAATATTTACAAATCCCTTGAGTAGTTCTATAATTATTAGATGATATATTGTGGAGTGCAGTAGTCGCTAATATTAAAATATAATTATTATAATAAAGGTATTAAGTAAATTATGTTCATTCTTTCATGATCAAACACCTTGACTGGTTTTGGTGAAATTTGTCGATTTTGGATGAACACATATGCCAAATTAATCCTAGATTAATGCGAGTAACTCCGTGTGGCGTCGCTAGTAGAGAAGTTTGGTTTCACGTATTTGCCTAAGATTTTTTTGGCGACTACTGCATATAAGTACCTATATTTGCAAAGTGTGTTAGTAAAGTTTTGTCATTTTACCATTCAGACAATATATTAATGTTGTATAAACTAGTCTTTGCACCCGGTTGGGATTGAACTGGGTCCTTTTTAGATTAAAAACGAAAATTGTTACATGGACAATTTTAGTTTGGACTATTCTTTAAAACTTCAAAATTATTTTCTAATAAAATCGCCTCGAAAAATTTAAAAAAAAATGCTTTTGTATTAAGCTGGTTATTTATTATGTTAAGTAAAACTTCCTGAACTTAGTTATTTTGTTTTATTTCTTATCACTTGGATTAAAACATCATTTATCTAAGATTAGATTTAGGTAAGTAATTTGCTATCACAAGAATATACTAATTTAATAACTATACAAGACAAATCTATTATAGGTACCTTATGCTACAGTCGTATTTATACACATTCATTTATCATTTTGTACCCTAACATTATTTATAATTAGTTTTATCTAATATCAAGTATCTATAGATCTCCATATATTCGGTAGGTGAGGCTACATTCTGCCAGCTGTAAGCTTTATTTTACTGAACGTAGCAAGTTCCTTGATTAATTTCCTCGAGACAAAAACAAATAGATGGCACAGCGCCACAGAACAAGCCACATCAGGCAGGCTGTAGTCAAACGTAAACAAGTCCTAAGTAAAAAAAAAACTAAAATATCTACAGAGTACAACCGGACCCACAATTCTGTATTCATGGCATATTTTCTCTATTATAATATTCTACAATATAAGTACTAGCTCTTATCATTTTTTGCTATTATATAAAGCATTACAAGCAAACTTTTGTTAGGTTCACATTTATTAATAAACTAAAGAACAGTTTAACAGTTATTTATATGAAAACGCGCGTAAATCAACGTTAGAAAAGATGTAAAGTTGTTCGTTATGACATAAATTCTGAAATTGAATCCCTTATCTATATATATATATATATATATATGTACCTTTTTGTGATACGGGGATTTTTATAGGAGAAAATAGCCCACTGATTTTTTAACTGTTAGCTCTCTACGCTAATTGAGATTTTTTTCTTGAAGAATCATTCAAATTAATTATTCTTGGTTCATACTTGATTGTCTTCTACACTCTCTTTCTTCTTCTTTCTACTTCTTCCTTCTAGATCAGCATAGATGTCTTCTAGGCTCCTTTTATTTGTTTCTGGTACACAGAAGATGAGGTAGAACACGTTGGAGAGACAGATGGCGCTGAAAATCCAGAAAGTGGTGTGATAGCCGATGTTCCGAGTCAGGGGGGAGAATAACTTGAGCAGAGCGAAGTCTGTGCCCAGGGATATGGCCATTATTAGTGTGGCTACTGTGCCGCGGAGCTGAAACAAAAAGAAATGAAATTGGACATTTTAACGGCTTAGCGAGTGTGGCTCAGAGGTTCCAGCGTCTGCTTTTCATCCTGACGCACTCTGGTTCGAATCCGGCCCTACACCAATGACTTGTATTTTCAAGTTATGTCCTACATGTTTGAGGACCACAATATCCGAGGACATTTGTGTCTTCCGTGGAAGGACCCTGGCGCCCACCACGATGTATCTGCCCAATGGAACTTCCTTACCGAATTAATTCGGCGGGGGACGACCCTCAGTAATGAGGAAATACGACTCACAGAAAGAGACCTGTGTCTGCAGTGTGTGGTGAGTAGTGGTTATGTGGTTGTCAAGTTGGGATTCCTTGTACTCACTTGAAAGTTGAACATCTCAGTCATGATGACGAAGGGTAGAGGTTGCAGGCCGGCTGCGTCTGCGCAGATGGCGGCGCACAGCGCTGTGATCGGCACCCAGCCCGGCATGTACACGTCTATACACACAAAAAAGAATTTTTGAAATCGGTTCATAAATAACTGTGTATAATCGCGTAACATACCCACAAAAAAAAACGTTAACGCGGGGTGCTATGTGAAATCGACATTTCATAAAAATCAATTAAAATAGAAGTATATAAGATAGAGCAATTTTTTTTGAGTTTATATAATTTTGATTCAGTGTTAAGACAATAAAAACGCCAAAACACGATTACGTATACTTCGCTCGATAGTTTTATTTTTTGGAAAATAGTTGTTTTGAAATATTTTTCACCAATTTAATTATATCTAAAAAATTATGTTATTATTTACAGGAGTAAAGAGCCATAAATAGAATATTCTGAATTGCTGATTTTATATAAATTTATTTCGTCAAAAACGTCTGCAAATTGTGCTAAATTGTTTGCGTGTGGATAAGACTCGTCGGCTGGAGCTATGCGCGCGATGCTCGCCCTTGCTTTCATGTTAATACGGCGTGGAATGGCATGCGAAAAAACAACTGTAGGCATTTTTCGAAGCGTAAAGCGTTTTCGGGTAAAATATGGTGGCCTTAAGAAGACTTGATAACCTTCTTTTTTTGGAAGTCGGTTAAAAAAAATAAGAATACTGCATTTGTAATTCCTAAACTGTACAAATTAAATTACATATGTAGTACAAATAATAAACTAAATCTTTACTAGCTAAATATATTCAAAATATAAATCATTCGGTCTTACACATTAATTTATTATTGAAGTATGTATTTAATTCATGTGTTTTACTTTTTTAAAGTTCTCTGCGCACTTCGATATTATGTTTTCTCTGAACCAATAAAACTAAATTGCTTCAAATACGTTTTTTAACAAAAAAAAAATATAGCCTACCTTACAAAATAAGCCCTCCACAAAGACACGACTACCAAATTAATTTCCTAATATTCTGGCTTTGAAGAATTTATCTGACATATAGAAAATTAACAAGGTTAATAAAGGTAGGTACCTACACGCGCGCATCCGTCTTTGATCTGGTATTTATGGTAAAAAAATATATAGGTACATATTATGTTTCTTCTTCTTGTTTTTATCGAATGAGGGTGGCCAACTCTGGTGTCGAGAGTTTATCAAGCCGTCCTAAGGGCATTTGACATAGCTTTACGACTGCCGTACTATAAAAAGTCAGGATCTACAATTTAATATGTCATCCGATCTAAGGAAGCGCCCAAAATGGAATGCCACTTTTTGGTCTCCGATCCATTATTCCAAATTTCAGCCCAATCCGTCCAGTGGTTTGGCCTGTGCGTTGATAGATCACTATATCAGTTAGTCAGTCACCTTTGAGTTTTATATATTTCGATTAATTATTTATATATAATTATTAATTATTTGTCTGTGTACATACCTATACTCTGCAGGTAGAACCACACTCCGAGCAGGCACATGCTGAAGCCGGCCACAGCACTGGTCACTGCTAGCAGAGGCTGCAACCATAATTACTCATTTAAGTAATTCATTCAAAAAGAGAAGAGAAAAGTGTATCATTAAACTAGGAATTTTCAAATCTAAAGGTTAATATAAGTACCTACTTGATACTAGCGGGCTGTAATAAAACGCGACAAAAAGCAAAATGGCCACTACACGCAAATTATCTAATACGAAAAATTAACAATTCGCAAAATGCACAATTCACAAAATGCTCCTCCATACACCGATTACCTCAATAAACCATTAAATAAATATTCCGGGACATTGCACACAGTGCCATCTAGCCCCACACTAAGCAAACGCTTGTGCCGTGAGTACTATGTACATAGTATAAATAAAACATGACTAACTAGGGTTAATTTTTTCCTGACTCCCCGTTCCCACGAATCTTCAAAGCGAGAGTGAATCGTTTCATACTGGACAAGTAGGTAGTAATAATCTCAAACGAAGCCTCTAGAACTAAATTATGGTCACCATTGTTAGTCCTAATTAAATCCAATTACACGCATACATTTAATAAACAGGTGATTTGAACGCTCGTTTGACGTCTGAATGAGATCTAGGTTTCTAAGTGGAAAAAACCATTTTAAACTGTTATTAGGAGTTATGCAAACTATTGTATATCACCTGGTGACGAGGCAGTTTCATTCAAATATTAAATTATATTGTTCTCGTATTTAGACAAACTGTTTAGGTTTGATTGTTTTCGTAAAATACAACTGGCTAGTTGAGAAAAAGACTATGTAGGTATAAAGGTTTTCTCCAATAAACGCATTTACATATAAGAGTGGTATAGGTTTGCGTCTGACTATTATATTATTAGATATTTGTAAGCGTAAATGAAATTTATAGTATGTTAAAATTTAAAAAATCCAGATTTATAATTCGTGGGATAGGTTTACGTTTGACTACAGCCTGCCTGATGTTAAGCATTGCTGCAGCCTAGGGTTTTTTTTTAACATGAAATAGGCTTACGCTTGACTACAACTTGCCTGATGTTAAGCAACGTTATAGTCTACGATGTAGCGTGCTTGCCTAGAAGAAACCGGTTTACTCTCGACTTGAAGACCGACAAATTATAGTTCAAGGGGAATAGAGATTCGGGCAAGGAGTTCCACAGTTTGGCTGTTCGCACGATGAAAGTCGAAGCACGCTTCGTTCAAGTCGGGTGTACGCTTACCTAGGAGATATCTATTAACTCTAGATTTGAAGACATCTGGATTGTAAATTTGATTAGGTACTATTAAACACATGTAAGTATTTAAAACCATTTTGGTGTACAACTACAATATTCCCAAAAGTTTGTAAGTGTGCGCTCAAGGTAAATTAGAAAAACCTTATTTGTAATGTTTGCTTACCATCAGGCAAATTAAGGTCAAGTGCAAACCCATTCATTGTTAAAAAAGATAACGAGAATTTCGTGGCGCCGCCCCGTTTGTATCTTACGTATTGTAAGTACCTACTCTGTGCATAAAATATGTAACTGAAACTCTGGAGAAATATGTAGTGTTTTTCCGCTGCGACTGCTCCTAAACCAACATCAAACCGTCAAGTTTGTTGTTTGATGTCGGTTAAGGAGCAGTCGCAGCGGAAAACCACTACATACATATTTCTCCAGCGTTTCAGTTACAATGGATTTCCGCAAAGTAACGCCTGATTCAATATCTTAAAATATTTATACCCAAATTCATAACCTCACCTTCCTCCCCGCTCTATCAACTAGTTGGCAGGCCAGAAACGACCCGACGATCTGCACCGCGGCCAGCAGTATGGACTGCTTGTTCGGGGTCAGACCCCCCGCCTCCTCCAGCGAGGAGGAGGAAGAGGAACCCTTACTGGCCTCCGTGAATATGTGGCTCGCGTATACGAGCACTGCTATGCAACCTGGAATTATTGATTTATGATTTATTAAAACTGTAAATATACAATGTTATAGGTAAGAATTTATTTTTTCAGGTTGTATATATTATGGTATAATATAACGTTTATTATTGTAATACTCTAGCAGTACTAGATATATAATTAGGTAGGTACATACATCTATCTACTAATATAAAAATACATTTTTTTCTTTTCTTTCTACAAATACTTTTTTCTACTCTGCTGCTGGTAGTGACAAGTGCTGCTAGATCTATTTAATTGATGCCATGTAGGAGAGCTTCTGTTTGTACGTGTAACGAAATGAAATAAATTATTTTATAGACGCAATAATTTTACACGATACATTTTGATTTTAATATTTAAGTATTCTAAGCTTAAATAAACTTAAACTTTATTTTTAGTTATCCTCTAGTTATTCTTACCGCAGAACTCTCTCGTTAGGTTCACTATAAGAGCCACCCAGAAGGCTTTGAGGGCAGTTTTATCGGCAACTAGAAAAAAAATTATCATTTTTTTCATAAGAATGGTAAAGCTCAGTCTTACTAAGGTTTCACTACGCTACAATAGCGAATTGATTCTGCGGGGGAGTCACGACCCTCGGTAATGAGGTATTCGTTTAATAGGAGGAGACCATAGTAGGTACTAACAGATTCAATTGTTTTCTGTGAATATTTTTTTTTATTTAAAAATTTATATTTTTGTTTATTGAAGTCGCTCAAAAATTATTATAGTGCTTTGATTAAATATATTATTATTTACAGTCTTAAAAATTGCAATTAAAGTTTCTAGTTTCTTTTTTTAGGCTATGCGTACAATATCATCCATCTACAAAGAATAATAGTCAGGAAATTCCAATCCAATAATTATTTGTTTACCATCACTCAATAAAGTAAAATTAAGAAAGAACTTTGGAACATCGATCTGCCCTATAAATCAAAACATTAAACCAACAAATCACAATAAAAACGATCTTTATAATATTGTCCAATCAAGGAAGTCCAACAAACAATTTTGCTCGATAACAAACAAACAGTCACGCGGGGAAAGAATACGCAAACAGATTTATTACGCCAAATGATGGTAATTGATCTCGCGACCTTTTAGTACAGGGTGCTGATTTTTACAGGACAACGTTTCATGAATAATAAACAGGAATAAATAAACGTACCTACTACTTCCAACAACGACAATACAACGAAGCACTTTTCTTACAAAAGCCTAAAAATAGTCAATGTGCCATCATGCTGCCAAAGGACAGCGCGCACAATATGCTGGTCGCATTACCTCTTTGGATGGAAATTCAGATGCGTTGAGCCAGAATAAGGTCACACATCGATCACATAACAGTTAAGTTACTGATTTCACTTCTGTATATGTAGGTTAAGTATGACTATGAGTTCAAGGTTTAATATAATGTTGGCTGTGTTGAATTAGGTCTAACTTACTAAGGGTGCGATGATCGGACTACCTTCACGTTGGGTAAGCTCAACTAATTTTCATCTCTCCATATGGGGATTTGGGGTTAGTTGGGGAAACCTGGTGCACCCCGTCCACAGGTTAGTAACTTCCACCTTCCGGTGGATCTTGCTAGCCTGTGTCCAAACGTTCGATCGAGTGGGGGCCCTCGCCTATACCTCCCCTTCGAGAGGGCTGGTTGTAGGGCCCGAGGCGTGGAGCTCGCTGCACCTCGCGGTGTAGGTGGAGCTGGGTGCTCTTTAAGAGCACCCGAGGTGGTCGCCGAGAGGCGAGAGGAGTTTGGTGTACCGGCCGAGTAGCGGCGACCCGGGAACCGAACTTCGTGCGCAGAGGGCGCATTGGAGGAGGGCGGTCGCTTTGGCGTGCGACTGCCTGACTCCTGGGGGCTCTGGGTGGCAGGTCGGGGAACCTGTTGCCCTGGAATGAGTCCCCACAGGATGCACGACGTGTCCCGTGTTCTGACACGTCGTCCATTGAGGGTTGAACTGAAGCTCCCCGAGGCGGGGCCCGTTACCGGGCCAGCATCACCAGGGCTGCGGATGTATGCATCGCGCTCTCGTGGCCCTGGACCAACGATGCGGAGATGGAACACCCCAGGTTTTTAGTGGGTATGCCGCCCTTATAGAGTGGGGCGGAGACTCCCACATAACCACCCGCCCTCCCCGGGGTTTTTTGGGTGGTACCTGTAATAGGTTTTCCTTGGAACAAAAAAAAAAAAGTCTAACTTACTAGAATACTAAAAAGAAATAATGTGATAGAAATAAAGGCCTTTTTATTTTATTTTACTAGAATACCATCAGGCGAATTACGGTCAAGTGCAAACCCATTCCTTGTAAAAAAAATACTTATAGTCCTATATACGTATTGCTTTTGACAAAGCTATGGTAAATAAATATATCTACTTGTATGTAAGTTCAAAAGACTTTTGAAATTATACGTAAGGTATTGGATAGAGATGAAACGGATACTGACTAGGCCGGATAACGGATACTGGATATTCGCTTACTACCAGGCCAGAGCGCCGGATATCTGGTTCCCACTTTTGGGTTATTTTCAGAAACTGGTCAGATATACGAAGTCGAACGAACGGATTTGAATCTTACCAACAAATACCGAAAATATGGTATACTTGCACCACAGTTGTAACTCGTTAATTTGAGTAAGTACTAAATTTATTGATTTATTTGTATGGCATTATCGAGTAGGTTATATAGGTACGAGTATATTAAGACTAAACTAGCCAGTTAGCTGCATGAGGTGGAAGATCGAACATAAAACTAAATTAGTGAAGTCTCAATACCTTCCCATCTAAAATGAGGTCACTCCCATTTACATACCGAGAAAGCTATTATATAGAGAACACTCCATGTTCATTTCCCGATCCACGTCCTTGGCACTTGAGCTTAGACAATCAATACCATGTCCTCTACATCATAATTTTGTTGAATGAATTTGCATCAACTCTTTGGTCATTCATATGGGTCATGGGTCAATTGCGCGGCGTGGGTCGCGGGGTCAAATGGCCTAGTGTTTTGGCACATTTTGCTGATTAGGTCAATTTTGCCTGTATTTGTGTTGGGTGATGCTTGATTTGGTGAATTAAGTTGGAGTGTAGTTAGGGGACTGGAATTGAATATTAGGCATTATATGACATTGTTATTATTTGTAAGGCATTTTAATATGCTAGGCAGGTATTGTTTTATCCAAATTATGGAAAGAAAGAAAGAAAGAAAATATATTTATTGAGACACACACAAAACTTTAACCTATTTACTTACTAAAAAAATAAAAAAAGTATTTTTTTTTTACTTTTATGGCTATTAAAGGGCATACCTACTCATATAAATTTTACAATACATAGAATATGTTAAAAAATATCGCCAGAGAGTTGATTATGCCAACTTGCGCTCGCGTATAAACAAAATTAGGTACAATGAGTCTTCGATTTAGACTGCCATTTTGAAGGTAATAATAACTTTTCAAAGTTACACTAAGTAAGCAAAATTTAGTAGGACATTTACTTTTACGGACTCTGTCTGACATAAATAATTATTGAACTTAATATTGAATTCCATGTCCATCAATAAACTTTTCTACTCACACAACAACTTAGGCGAGAACTTTGGCTCGCAAGTGCTCTGCTCTATGATGAGTTCATCCACGGCGTCTGCAATGAGCTTGTCATCCGCAGGCAGCGAGCGGAGCCAGCCTAGCACTGCTGCTGCTTCCTGGGGATAATACATCAGATCACGGTATTATAGTTCCCGTAAATCATGATTAAATTTAGTTGTAATAACCGGCTAGCACGGCTAGGTAAGCAAAGTGTAGGAAGACCTGTGCAAAATGGAGTATTGGCGTAAGAGAGAGGAGGCCTATACCCTGCAGTGGGTCTCATTAGACTGATGATGATGATGAACCGGCTAGCACTTACGTCAATAATTATTTGGAAAATTTGCTCGACGGAAACTGAGGTTCCATTATCAGGAGGACGAGTCAGCACGCGTGTCCCGGTTGGTTAATTTTCGACATAATTATTGACGTAAGTGCTAGCCGGCTTATTACAACTAAACATATTTTTTTTTTTTTTTTTTTTATTGTCGTTCCACCATTGTTTCCCTCAACATAAGTCAAGGACATTTTCTGGCTGAACATTTGCTTAGGCGTTATGAATTTTATGATCGGTCTATTAAAAACGTCACATGCAAAATTAGGAATAAACTAAATATATTAGATGTTAATGAGTTTCTATGCCTCGTACCTACTTTTAGGCAAAGAGTTGCTGTGTAGTTATTTCCGAGTCTGGCCGCCAGGAGTATAACAAGAATCTACAAAATATTATAAATGCCCTTAAAAACGTTAAGGTTCTTGTCGTAGGTATATAAACTTACGTAGGATTTCAAAGTATTATTTTACGTTTACGTTATACGGTTCTTTTTGTTTTCCGTGTTGTGACATGTTCACCACTGTCTTTGTTTTGTTTTATGCGAGCAATGGTACACACCAGTGTGTTTATTTTAGTGTTGGGCAAACGATTTTGTAACAGAGATTTTTCGAATTTTAGGTCATATTTGGTCTCCCCTTTCACCCAGTAAGGTGGTTTTCAGATAGAGAAAACTTTACAAAATCCCAGTTTATCCTAATATTGTCATTTTTATTGCAGATTTTTCTAGAATTAATTTACCTGGTTCTTCCCACACTTGATCAAGTAAGAAGGAGTTTCAGGCAGTCGCAGAAGGCAGCAGAAATGCAGAACTGGTACCAGTAGCAGCAGCCACAGGACTGTTTGGAATGGAAGCACGTCGCCTAGGATGAACATTAGGAGATTGCCGGCGCACTGCGAACAGAAATATATAAAAAAAATGATTAAATTGTAGGTAGTCTATAATTTGATAGTATTTTTTTAGGGTAAAGATTTTCATTTATAGTTATGTCTGTAAGATGTTAAAATTAGATTTCATTCATCTAAAAACTGGTTTAAATAAAGGTTTCACTGCCTTCAAATATATACTCTACCAAATCATTTGAATGAAATACTACAAAACAAATGCTACAAATTTGATAATGTCTTTCTTACTATATGGTACTTTAAATAATCATGCAATAATATATCTTTATTAGTAAAATCTTGGTCAAACGGACATCAATTCAGTACAATTTCAATCACATAAAAACTAGATAAAAACTAATTTAAAGTTTTTATGACACCAGCAATAAAATTAACCTTTACTTTTACAGAAGACACTTAGCTAACTATAAAACGTGGAATTTAGCAAATTGGATAATTACATACACATTGTTCTAATTGGAAGATTGTCGAGTTCTTATCCATTGTGTATCTGTACTCTGGAAGGTAACTAAAAAATTAACTTCTAGAAGTGAACTATACCTAAGTATTCTTTACATAGATGGCAGCAGTTTCTGGTATGTTTCAAGGTCAATAAAATTTTTGATTAGATTTTTAGTTTTGAATTTGTCCGCGCATGCCATATTGTCACTGTGGAATACCATACTACATTTACCTATATGTTATGCTTTAGTTGTTGTAAAAGAGATTCAAAAATTCAAATTCAAAATTATTTATTTTCATAAAAATGCACACATACTAAAAATCACTAAAGCACCGTACTAGACGCCGGTGCGTCTGTGTCACGGAGATTAGTTCCTTCCGGGGTCTTATTTTTGGAAAGTATACATTTTAAGTTTTAAATATTTACTTTTACAAAATAGAATTTAAATTACATTACATTAAATTAAAATATAGGACAATTACAAACATCAGAAAAGGTCAAATTGATAAGTATTTAGTCAAAATAATTAATGATGATGTAGATGTAATGATGATTAACATTGGAAAAAAATACGAACATACATCTATCTATCTCGTTTTTCTTTGTTAAATAGTAGGTACCTACACATTTTGTAAGTGTTATATATAAAATATTTTTCTCATTCATAAATTTGTAACATTTTGATAGTCATTAACTTTCTCATAGAATATAAAATGTGGTATTTATTATTCTGCGTGCTTCTCACCCAATCCTGCAATATTGTGTAAAAAGCAATGACTTCTTTATTTATAAACGCCTGAGTGGCCAAATTCGGACAACATATGTTTATTATTTAGAACACATTCTGTCATTTAATAAACCCTGAATAAATAAAACCCTAAAAATGTTTAGTTTATCCTTCACTCAAGGTATTTTATGAGCTAACAAACTGTAAGTATATTTATAGCATTGAACCCCCTTTAAAAGTGGCATTTACAAAAATCCTTTCTTAGCGGATGCCTACGTCGTAACATCTACCTGCATGGCAAATTTTAGCCCGATCCATCCAGTGGTTTGGGCTGTGCGTTGATAGATCACTATGTCAGTCAGTCACCTTTGAGTTTAATATTTTTAGAAGAAAAAAAAGATTCGTGTCATATTTTGTCTGTTAGGCAAATAATACAGTTTAAGTTAATTACATTCCAAAAGTGCCTTAAGAATTGAATAGAATATATCTTTAATGTACACCAATGTAAAACATAAATAACAAAACAGGAAATAAGCTTAAAATATAAAAGTGCTGTACATTGGGCGGCCTTATCGCCTTAGGCGATTTCTTCCAGGCAACCTAAGAAAGTTTCGAAGAAACTCTGTCTTTAAAAAATCTTTTTTTTGTAGATCTTTTCTAACTTTATGAACTGGAAATATATAACACTATGTATATTTTATTATTACATTATTTAGTATTTTTATATTGCCGACGTAAGTAGTAGTAGTAGTTAAGTGTAAATGCTTACTTAAGAAGGCTTCCATACACTTTTTATTGTTTTAAAATAAAAATATTGCATAATCGTTCTGAACTGTTGAAACAGTTTATTTAATAAGATCTCTGTAACACAGTTGAATAAAATATAATTCTAATTCTAGATATTGATAACATTTTATTATAGCCCATCGGGGTATGGAATATGACCTAATCATATTTCACTGTGTTTTGACAAATTATATGCTATCGAATATACAAAATGGTAAATCCTACAGGATTTTAATGGCACTAAAATTGCTTAACGGTTAGGAGTCTGGAAGTCATTCAGTCTATGTCAAAAAGGCATGTAAATATTCCTTTACCAAAAGATGATTCAATGACAGTCTTCCATAACAATGATCTTGAAATCTTCAAAGAGCGCTTTGATGGTGTTTCTTTTGATATGTTCGCAATATGAAGTGTACAAGTACTTACCATCATTCAGAATTGTTTCAAATATACATAAAATGTATTGTTTTCACCCTTAGAAGTGCCCTTAGCTTTGTTTTCTATATGGGAATTACAAAGAATGGTTTATAAATATCTACCATCATGATAACGTCCGTGGTTCATTAATATTCTTGCTTGAATACTAAACTTAAACGTTTCTTGGAAAATGAGCAAAAATTATCACGACCGGCAGGATTCGAACCTGCGTATTCATGATTACCAGCCAGAACGCTTAGATTACTAAAGTTTTATGCGATTGATAAGGCCCTTATTTCTAAGAAAGGTTAAACTCATAAGTTAAAGTATGCTCACACATAGACTTACGTTCTTCTGTATTTTCTGTGTACTTTAGTTTCTTGCTTCGTTTATAGATCTCTGATGCTGTTTATGATGTTCTTTTATGTTTTTTAGCACCTCTTGAAAGGTTACTAACATAGCTCTTTTGTTTCTCTGGCAGTATTGTAATTGATTGCAAAATTTGTGAATTGGCGATGTTTTTTTGTTTTCTATGGTGATCCTTAGGGTGGAATTACACCGAACGAGCATTCGCGTGTTCTACCCCCACCACGTAAAATTCTTAGTTGATTGCCTATTATTTTACGATGATTTTGCTATCTTGTTAATAATGGAATGGCTGTTGTGTTAAAGCTATACTAGATAGCCACGTTTTGACAGATCGAAATTTGTCTTCTCAACGTCTTTTGCTGTGATGCGTTCTTGTGTTTGTAGTGTTGGTAATCTTTTGTTTTCTGTCAAAGTTCTGTACCAGTGATGCTGTTTGTTTCTCTGACATTGCCATTTTTGTGGATGCAAGATTTTTGGCAATGGCTCTTTTGTTTCCACTGTGAGTCTTTTGATGCTTATATGTTTTATATGTTGCTTTTATCACTTTTTGGTGCGTTTACTGGATGGATGTTATTTTGTTTGTCTAAAAATAATATACCTAACTGACCTGTGAGAATATAACGAATGTGCCGGTCATGCCCCGGATGCAGTCCTCGCTGACCTCCTTCACGTAGAGTGGACACAGCACGTACGCACCGCCCGAGCCGAAGCCGAGTAAAGCACGCGCGGAGATGAGGGCGATGGGGTGAGCGCAGATCAGCTTGAGGCCCCACCCGAGCTGTGGCAGAAGAAAAGGGTAGAATAATAAGATTTCTTTACAAGAACTCATATAAAAATGGTTTTTGTCTTAAATGTCAGGCATTTAAGGCTTAAGGTTGCAAGACAAGCGACCGACGGTACGGTACGATACTTTGGCATCTCCAATTAAAAATAAAGTAGTACAAATTAGCGCACTAGGTGTCGCTAGCAGTAAATAAATCCGACAATATTTTGTGCATGAGGGTCCAAAATACGGTGCGTTTGGGTGGCGCCAATTCTTAGCAACATTTGTTTGTTCAAAGTAACAAATATATAAACAAGTACAAATGACGCCGAGGTTAAAAATGGAACATTCATGTTCATCAAACTGTTTTTTTGTCGTTTCAGATGACTTAGTGAATACCTTGCTGTGAAATGTAATAAAAAAGATCTTCATCATCATCATCGGTGCCATCTTCACATTGAAGTTTGGAGGTCAATTGGAAAAATTGGCAAAAAAAGATCCAATTGCTCAAAATAATTTGTTTTCAGGCAACTGCTATAAAATCTATTAATTTTGCATAATGGAACTTGAGTCTTAAATTTTTTTCATGATTAATTTGCACTTAGACCAATATCATAATTCTTAACTCACGTGAAGTGCAATTTCTAAAGTTTGTAGACAGATGGAGTCAAATAAGAGGAATTTATTGCCATAATTTAAACTAACATTTAACTTTTAATAGGTACTAGAGAAATCTTTACTCTCTGCAATCTCAGGAGAAAGTAATTTAACTCCACTTTTCATCATTAATATTAGTACCTAGCACAAACGTGTTTAGCTATATACGTTTTTTTCTATATGATCTAAGGTCTAGGTGTTCTTTTTTGTGAAAGAAGTTTTATAAACACACAAAAAAAACCTCGAATACGAAAACGCGTAGGTAATAGGTATGATGCTTAAAAAGTAAGCTCCTAGAAGAGTGCTCAACTCTGGAGTAAGAGTTTTAAAACCACCCTATGGGCTTCTGAGTTCTGACATGGCATAAAGACTGCCGTACAGTGATAAACAGGCATGACCTACAATTTAACGCGCTTTCCGATCCACGAAAGTGGCCAAATGTAATGTCACGATGTAGGTATGCTGCTCTGTATGATGATTTGATTTTTTAGTATTCCAATAAAGTAGAAGTATGTATATCTACACCTCCTTCGCAGTGGCGGGGTAGTGAGGAGCGGGGGCTAGAAGAAGTCTTCTTCTTTTTTCGTGTTGGGAGATTGCTTAGTGTTTTTGAGGGTATTTGAACGAAGGTGGTCTTTTTGGTTATTTATATGGTTTCTACCTAGTGTTTAAGCGTTTTTTCTAGATTCTTCTCATGAAATAGATATATAGGCTACTTACTGCAATAGGCACAGAGACAGCCAGCAGTGCCTTCTTCCTCCCATATCTATCGGCCGCAGCTCCGTACATGAACACCGCTATGGGCGCGAATATAAACAAGATGGCGGCCATCCACGACACCTCTTCCTCAGTGGCGGGGGAGTGAGGAGCGGGCTCGGTGGAGTTCCCCATGAGGAGGGCTTTGTTGGGTGAGATCCAGCCCATCGCTGTGCCGTAGGAGAGGACTGGTAGGCATACTGAAACGAAAAGAAAAAATGGTTTTATTAATGTTTGAACAGTTAGCTATACTCTGTCTACAAATAATATTTAATTTTGACAAATGTCATCTCTATACACTGAACATGAATCTAGATCAATTATGTAACTATTACACGTGTAGTTTCGCGTATGTTAACTGTATGTTGTGAATTGAGATATTAACTTTGATGTGTTTCTTATTTAGATTTAGATGAAAAATAGGATTATTGTAGCCCTGCTTGTACAACGACTGTTAAATACATTTTAGCATAATGTTACACGGTAATTTTGATGCTAAACGGATTTAGAAATAAGTTTAATTGCTCAAGTGAGCCTTATTGCAGTTTCTATGTTGAGTAGGTATTTTATTTTTTATTTTTTTACAAACTAATGTATTTCTGAAACTCTGGAGAAATGTGTAGTGTTTTTCCGCTGCGACTGCTCCTGAACCGATATCAAACAACAAACTTGATGGTTTTTAGGTGTGTTCCTCCATTTATACCACCGCCACACCTCACCTCCTAACCAACGTGGCCTCCGTGGCTCTCAAGATCTTACCACCACCGCACCTTGTGTCTTCAAGCTTTGTTGTTCTCCTACGGCTAGATATTCTCGTCGACGCGTGTTTCGCCTCTCCACGAGGCATCCTCAGGACGTGTTGACTCCTCGAACGTCGGTCCGAAGTCCGGTCAATATCTTTCTTTTGAATTTCGTTAAAAACTTTTTTATGGGGCTGCTGTTTTTTTTCAAGCTAATGTTGAAAAGTTTTTTTAAAGCCTTGAAATACCTGATAATCAATAACCCTGCAGAATAAAAGTATCCCATACTAGCTGAAGTTTGGTAAACAAGATCAGATTGTAATTAATATCAAACCTGCTTTACATTGTCAATACTTATTACAATACAATAAAAATCAGCAAACGAATGCATGTGAATGTCAGTGAGAAAATATAATTAGATTGCAAAAGATTTGCGCTTGATTGAAGGCAGCACTTGTGCAACGTGGAAAAGACTCGCTGAAAGATATCTCTTCTAGGCAACCGTAACGCAGACGCAGAGTAAAAATAAAATCAGTATACATGACACTAAGCAAACGCTTCTATGATATGCTTATCATGATGATGTTAGTTAATAAATTAAAGCAACATTTTGTTCATTATTTTTTAGTACAGATTTTATCCGAGCGCATTTATGTAGTAGACCATAGTCACGTGGAAGCGTGGGAAATTGTTCGCTACATATTATATACATATAAGTTGGATTGTATGTATGACTGAATACTAAGTGCGTACAAGGTTATATGTCATGAGGCGAGGTCATTGAACTTTGATTCACGGGTATATAAAATAATATAAAGAAAAAAAGCAATCAAGAGTCTTCAACAATCGAGTTTTTTTTTCACAACAATTTCTTCATCTAAATAACCTAAATTACTGTCAATGTATAGCTTTTTAAAAAGCAGAGCTATCTTAGCTAAGCAGTGAATTTAGCTATTGTGTTGCCTGGAAGATACTTTCAACGATAAGGTACTTTTAAATGTGTCTTTCTTGTTTGTGTATTTCGTTGTGGGACTTATAATATTTTTTTATAACGCGGTACAATAAGTAGTTTATACAATACAATTCAAATACAAAAACGTTTATTGGGTTCAAAAATACATACAATATCTAGGTCTACTATATTAATACATACAAAAATAAGTTAGTAATTAGTCTTATAACTTATAACTGTGTGTTGTCACCCGGACGAGATATTTCTGTTTCCCGGGTGACTTTTATGTATCTGGTCTATTATAATCTGACTGAGTTTATAATCTGACGATTCCGATTCGAGTCCCAGCCCTACACCAATGACTTGTTTTTCAAGTTATGTGTGGATTTGCACTCGTTTAGCGGTCAAAGAAAAGGAAACCGAAATGTGTGAGGACCACAAAATTCAAGGACATGTGTTATCCGTCACCACGATGTATCTGCACAAGAGAACTCCCTAAGATATCTGGCCAGCAATTTTTCTAATAACCCAGTATTGAAAAGTGATTTATAAATAACTGAGTTTGTTGCATAGATGTCGTGCCACGCCGTGGCACGTGTTCAAGCTTGGCAAGATGCACTGTTGAGATAACATAGCGCTTATCAACTATTAGTACATTATTAATTAATTTGATGGCTCTATCCAAGAAGATCTAAAACTTTTCAGTAAATCAATTTCTTTGTGATAGCTGGGAAAGTTTTGGAGTGAATATATATTTTTAAATGATTACACTACAAAACCATCTTCATATTCTTCTTTCTTAGCCATTAGTTGTCCATTTCTTAACATAGGCCTCTCCTATTTTTCTCCATAACTCGCGATCTGCTGCTCTAGCCATCCAGTTGTGACCCGCGTGCTTCCGGATGTCATCAACCTATCGTAACGGTGGGCGGCCTCGTGGTCTCCTGTCTGCCCATGGTCTCCACACTACTAGTCTTCGTGTCCATCGGTGATAGTCCATTCGAGCAAAATGGCCAGCCCATCTCCACTTTCTTACTACGTCTTTCAGTCCCGTTTTCCGCCGTATCCACTCGCTTCTTCTTCTATCGCGTATCTCGTTTCTTATTCTATCTAAATTAATACTTCGCCACAAGAAGCTGTCTGTTAAACTGAAGGCCAAGGTATTCGAAGAATGTATCTCGCCGGTCTTCACGTACGGTGCTGAAACTATGACTCTCACAGAACGATCAGCTGAGAAACTCGAGAAAAGTCTCGCAACGTGCCAAATCATATCTACCAACATATATGTTGTACATACATAACACGCTGATTAATTACTGAATCCGTTGTTGTTTACGGTTTAGTTAATTTCTTCTATAACCAATTCAATGTAACTGAGTTTTTGAATTTTACTTATTTGATTTGTGGTATGAGAGAACGAAATGTCAGGCTTTGGAGGAGGCCTATGTCGAAAGACAAGTTGAAGAGTTAGAACTACAGTGGTAAAATAATCGTTTTTTTAGTTAAGAAATAATAAATTGTAAACCAGTAATAAAGGCTCATTTAAGTATTTATTTGTATCCTGATAGATATATTTTTACATCATTTTTTATATGTGTTTGTGGTCTAATTTCGTTTTTTATAATGCAAAGGGCCACTTGACCACAACTCACCTGATGTAAGAGTGTTGTGGTCTACGTAAGTGAAACGATTTAGTTTTAAATTTAAAGTATGTATTGTTTAAAACAGTTTTATTTTCAGTATTTATTTTCAGGTTTGCCATACAGTGGTGGAATAAATATTATTTAAAAAAATACTGATGGGGGTATGAAATGAAACATTTAATAATAATACTTTAAAGCTTGTATCTGTTCTATACTTAAATTACTTTTCATTATGTTTTTTTACTAAGTACCTAATCTATTTTGTACATAGGTACTGTTCCTATGAAATCCTCCGATTCCTTGTTTGTTATTTGGGTATAAAATATAAATATAAAAGCCACAATTGCCATAGATATTAAATCTACCAATAGATAGGAATACAAAAAATAATTGCACGCATTTTACAAAAACTTAACGCATTTCATTTCACTTCATTTAAATACTTTGCAGTTTTTTCCAATATCATTTCGGATAGTCCCCAACTGAACTCAATTTCTATTTAAATTTGCCACCAAGTTTTTGTGCAAAATAAAATCTCGGAAAGTTTTATTTGATTCAAAAAGGGTGTCAAGACGCTTACACTGAGAGACGATCAAATTAATTATATTAAAAAATAAAAGGCTTTCGTAAAAAAAAGTGTTTAATAACGTTTCAAAGTAGGGTTTAGTAATTAAATTTGTGTTCGAAACCGTGGGTTTTATTTATACAGACACTTATTAAAATATTGTAGTAGGTACCTATCTATTTATTGATAGTGATGACACAGTGGTTTTTATTCTCATCTTTTTGTGAGTGATCACCTTTAGTGTCGAGAGTTTTCACTGCATACCTTACACACCAAAATCAACACTTTAGTCAAAATTTTATCGTGCCGTGGAATAAAACTAGCTCACAAATGAGGCTGCCGACTCATACCTAACAATTTGAATGACACTATAAAGTAAAATATATGTACCTAATAACTATACCCAATGTGTATTTAGATGTATCAAATTTTATTATGTTTTAAATGCATTTAAAACATAATAAAATTAAATCTAAGTTTTATTTATTGCACCTTCGTAAGAGCAAAACTGTTGTGAGTATTGAAGATATTGTAACACTATTATGCTGTACAGTTTGCAATAAATATACTGCTTTGATTTAATAAGTTTAATTAAAAAAACTTACCAATAATAGACATAATAACTTGATTGTGCTTGCTTCCAGTCTGAACATCCTTTGGTGATGTAACTTTATACACTTTGCTAACCATTTTCTATGTTTTTATCTACTTTTAAAGTTATTTTGCAAGTTTATACAAGGAACTTCTATTTTCGATCAATCACCAAAAAGTTTTGTTAAAATATCTGAAAAGGTTATTACTATATCTCTTTTTCACAGCCTGTTTTTGTATTTGATTTTTTTGTTTTATGAAGAAGTCCATTCAAAAGTTATTTTATTATTTATGTATCTATTAGAAATTCCTCAAAAACACACTTGTTTAAAAAAAATTGCGACTACTTTTATGCTAAAACAAAATGCATATCGAAACTTTTTTAATCACCACACTACCTTAACAAAAGTTAAGTATTAAGTTTTCAGCACCACATTACCAAAAAAGTTTTCAATAAAAAGTTTTCTTATAAGCTGCCAGTAAGTTTTACCGCGCACATATTGTTTTTCTTTTATTTTTTCCCGTATATTTTTTCTTGGCTCGGACGCGACGTTACAGTACATTTGCCAATGATATTCTGCGTGGACAGTGATGCTCTTTGTGATAACAAGGCACTGTTCGCTTGCTTTTATAATACAACTAGTTATGCGCTATGGTTTCAGCTACACGGTGCACCAACCATACCATTATTAAAAATGAAAGTATGTTTTTTTGTGTTTGTTGATATCTTCTTTTTTCATGTATGAAGGTAGTATAGAGTCCTAAAAGTAACATAAGCTACTATATATGTTGATTGAATGCGAGCGAAACCGCGGGCATTCAATAGTAACCCATTCATATAGAAAGTTAGTGGGAATGTTAGATAATAATTCACGGCTTTTAGATTTCATCCCCTGGTATAAGATATAATTAAAGCCACTTGTATAATATATGCAGGTCAACAATAATAATATAATCAAAAGTTTATGTTGAATTTTATACAAATTCAAAACACACCAAACCATCTCTAGTTTCTCTCTCTCTTTGAGTAGTATTTCCTCATCACTAGGGGGTCGTGACTCCCCCGCAGAATGAATTTATTAGGGGAGTTCTCATGGGCATGGTTCTCTCATACTTCGTGGTGGGCGCCCAGGTCCTTCCACAGCAGAAAAACATCTTCGGATAAAGACTACTTTAGGTACCTAAAAATATTGTAAGACTAATATTTTATATGCGCCATTTTGTCTACTTACTTAGGGATGGAACGTTCCCTCATTTTTCTTTCCTTAGTGTAATGTTCTCACGTGCTCGGGCAGGGAAAATGCTAATTGCTAGCTTATGCTATCTGGGCTGTGCGTTTGTATTTATTTTTCATCGGTTTATTTTTACACAAAACTTTTCAATAAATAAAGAAAAGTATATATGTATTATATCCGTTACCTAGTACCCACGACACAAGCGTCTGCTGAGTGTGGCACAGAATATATGTGTGGGGCTAGATGGCGCTGCGTGATTATGATTTGAAACATTTATTTATTTTATCTATATTTGTTCAGATGTCTGTGGTGACCTGGCGACTGCACCAGGTCAATATTTTTTATTAGTACGTATCTAGTGCAATAAATCATAATATTGCTGATCAATAGTTTTCATTGTAATGATTTTTTGTTTTGTTCTACAGTTTCAGTTGTTCAGGAGTTTTCTAGAATTTTCTGAATATTTCTATCCAATCTAAACATATAAAACTCAAAGGTGACTGACTGACTGATTGACTGACTGATATAGTGATCTATCAACGCACAGCCCAAACCACTAGACGGATCGGGCTGAAATTTGGAATGCAGGTAGATGTTATGACGTAGGCATCCGCTAAGAAAAGGATTTTAGGAAAAGCCGCTTTTAAAGGGGTAAAATAGGGGATGCAAGTTTTACTTCTTAATGCGAGCGAAGCCGCGAGCATCCACTAGTTTATACATATAATTAAACTGATGAGGGTCTACAATCTGTACATTTATCTGATCTCAGAAAAAAATTGTCTGGGTTAACTTTTAATCCGTAAAAGAACACATTACAGCTGTATTTAGAATTTTTGACTATTTATCTGTCTGTCTATTTATAAACGCTCATAACACAAAAACGGCTGAACGGATCATCATGATTTTTGGTACGTAGGTAGTACGAAGTCTTAGAAGAGTCATATGCTATTTTTTATCTCAAAATAGCCGGGGGCGTCCACTAGTTTATTAACATTCATGCCTGACAGGTACGAGTATAATATATTTTTGTTTTCGAATACAATATTTGTCCAAATAGTTACCAGTAAAGAAACACAACTGATTAAATGTAAACACTGTTAATTTAATTTTGCTTGTAATATACTTACCTACACATTTCTTTTGTTACACAACGTTTGACTAAACTTCTTCTTATAAGAGTGGCCAACTCTGGTGTCGAGAGTTTATTAAACCGCCTTAAGGGCCTCTGATATGGCTTAACGACTGCCATACGAGACAAACAGCAAATATTTTTTTATTACTATAATAATAATCTAGATAAGAAATTTGAAAACTAATCTTCTAAAAATTTATGTTTACTCGTAAAACGGTCATTGCCAGGTTCAGGGTCAGCTTAAAAATATGCAATTTTGTGTCGAAATCAGAATTTCACTTAGTAATAGAATCTGGAATTAAATGGATGTCGAATTATTACCTAAGCAAGGCTATTTATTTAATCTATAATTTTCTACCCATTCCTCTATAACGTGATTTTATGCATATTTTGTTTAAAAAGTTGTATATATTTTGTAACTAGTGGACGACGGCGGTATTGCTTGCTTTATTTCAGGATAAATTATAGCCTTTGGCACTCCTAAGACCTCATACTACCTACATACCAAAAATCATGATGATCAGTTCAGCCGTTTTTGCGTGATGAGCGTTTAAATAAACAGACAAACAGAGACACAGATAAACAGAAAAAAATAGAAATTGTCGGAACGTGTTCTGGTATCAATTGTAAGTCCCAGCTGTTTGTATAGTACGGCAGTCGTTAAGCCAAGCCTGCTTGCTGCGGACGGCCTGCTTGCTGCGGACGGCCACTCGGCGAGTAATATTCATATCTACCGTCTTTTAGGCATTATTTTATTATTGTAAACAATTCTAACCGTAAGTTATTAATAGCCAAGCTATAACTAAAGCTTGCTAAGTCTAAGATTAAGGTCGTTATATTGTAAACTGCATTTTATTAAACATAATATTTCTGTAACTTAACTCCAACATGTTATAAGTTTATGCATAAGTAGTGACTTGATAAACAATAATGTAAATATTAATTGAACGTTACTAGGATTAATACTTACACTAGTAATTGTACATAGTCTAATTATTATTATTGAATAAAGATATTTTGAAATTGAATTGAAATTGAGTCGTTAAGCCATGTCAGATATGAACATGCCAGTTAAGTGAGTATGTTGTTGAGTCTTTATTCAAATATATTATTTTTTCGTGGAAAATCGTCATTTTCTCTTGAATCCGCTAACTTAAGTTGACGGCCGTTAATAAGTTCGTTGAATCGCTTTAACTGAGTTATCTTCGTCCTACTTGGTTTTTGTGAAAATTTATATTTGACTAAGCGAGTGAAGTGTGTGAAGTATCGCTATATCGGAAGAGCTTATCGGGTAAGCACGCTCCATCTTACGCCATAGCTTTTGCTTACTATCAGGCAAACTGTGGCCAAGAGCAAGGCCGTTATAGTTTAAAAAAGAGATGTTTTGTCTGCCTTTATTTTTTTTCTATATGTGTTTTTTTCTATCCAGGGCGACGCCTAGATATTTAGGGTAAACATTGTTAATAGTAATTATCGTACCAATATTTAGATCGGTGGAGGCTGACAACTGTAACCAACGTTATTTTGTATGTATTGAATTACAAAAGTGGTGAATTTCTATTTGAAACATAGAAGAAAACATTTGTCTATACTATAATGATTTCATTATAATAGTTTATGTCAAAAAATAGGTATAATGTCTAGGGAAGGTCTATTGTTCCATGAAAAAATTTTTTCAGCTCCATTTCTTAGTAACAAAATATACATAAATGGCTTTTCAAAAAGAGAAATAAAAATTCTTAGTTTATTATACTAAAATATATGTAAGTAGGTACTAGCTTTTCTTCGGCACAAAAGCGCTAATATTAGTCTAAATTGTAATATGATATGAAAAATAAAATTAAAAGATACTAAGCGGATACTATTTATCTTATTTTATGTAAGAGCGTTTTTGTACTATTAATTTTATTGAGAAATTATTATTTAATTATTTAATGCAAAATAATTATAATTATTTTATAATTATTTAATGCAAAAAAAATAGGAAAATACTGGACGGCATCACACAGGTGCTGACTTAGTTTGTCGTCCAGAGTTCATCTGCTATCGCATAGTAACCTACATATAAGCCCTAGTTCTCAGCATAAATTACAATGTACGCTTCACTATACTAACCTTGTGAAAGATCAAATTAACGCTTTATGTAGTATTACTAGTGGGTGCTCGCGGCTCCGCTCGCATTGTCAAGTAGATGTTGCATCCCCTATTTCACCCCTTAAAAGGTGGCATTTCCGAAAATCCTTTCTTAGCGGATGCCTAAGTCATAACATCTACCTTCATTCCAAATTTCAGCCCAATCCGTCCAGTGGTTTGGGCTGTGCGTTGATAGATCACTATATCAGTCAGTCAATCAGTCAGTCAGTCACCTTTGAGTTTTATATATTTAGATTATTTCAGGCAACCCGAATCTAGTCTACTAGGTAAGATTTAAGCGTATAAAAATTGCCTTACTTATTATTTTATACCTCTACTTACTATCCTATTAATATTATAAAGGCGCAAGTTTGTGTGAGTGGGTGTGTGTGTTTTCTACGTCTTCACTTCTAAAACGGCTGCTCCTATTTGGGTAAAATTGATATGTTAGAATGGAATGAATACTAATTAGCAGAGAACCTGGCTCGATTAACATATAAGCTGTATTATCGCGAGTAACACCGCGAAGATGTATTTATTAATAAATTATAAAAAATACATTATTATTAATATCATATGTATTTTAATCTTAAAAGTAATAACATAATGATATCTATGTAAGTATATGTCAGTAAATTTTTGTAACAATATTTCCATCAGAGGTAAACCTATTGTCTAAATAGTGGCTTATTTTATAGATAGCTGTATTAATTAGAAGTGTTTGTAAGTAACATTTGTAAACATTAGTTGAAGCTGCTGTTTATATCTTGTAGAAACAAAGATGATTACAAGAATTTAGTACATCCTCCTTGAGTCGTATCTCCTCATGACTGAGGGTCGTGACTCCCTTGCACAGTTAATTCGTCAGGGGAATTCTCTTGTACAGTTACATCGTGGTGGGGCCTAGGTCCTTCCACGGAAAAATAGTCCATAAAATACATACAAAATAATAAACCCGTGGTAGTTCCCTCGAGAGGGTATTTTACAGACATGAAAAGATATGAAAGCCTACTTCTACCTTAGAAAAACAGGGACTTATTGTATTTGGTTCCCTGAAGCTTTTTTTTTCAAAGACTAGAAATCAGATGATATGTTTGTCATCTCTAGTTCAGGGTTAGCTGGAATGTTAAGAGAAAATAAACCTAGGCTAGTAAATTAATAAAAATCATATGACACAGGCGTACCTAAGGTTAGTATTGCGGCTTGATGGCGCTGTGGGATAAGTCTTGAAATATATATACATATTTTATTTATATACAGAGGAAACTGCCATTTCTGTAACAAAAAGTAAAAATTACTTAATGAGATAAAATTTTAGCAACACAAATAAAGCACGACAGGGTTTCTATTCTGGAATCAACTTTACAATAGAATTTGATACGCTTGTCAAATGTTTTTGTATTCAAATCAGTAGGTATATTGTTTAAAAATTGATATTGATATACCTTCGGGTAATATAAGCCAATTTGTTTCAAAAAATCATTTTATCATTGTATATCTAGTAAAAGTCATTTAAAGAGGTTTTTACACAATATTTTATTAAAGATTGACGTATATGGTATATGACCTAAATGTAGGACTCCAAGGGCATGATGATGATGATAAATTTACTATGAACTAGTAACAAAAAGGGAAAAAGTATCTATTTCTTATTTTTTTATTTAACGAATCATCTGACTCTTGGAAGCGTCAGCCCAAGAGAACTCTTCCAATCATCAGGGGTCTTCAAATCCAGAGTAAGTAGGTTTCTTCTAGCTAGACAAACGTGCAACATCTTAGAATACGGTGGTGCTGAACATCAGGCAGGCTGTAGTCAATCGTTAGTCTATTTCGTGTAAAAAAAACATTTGATTAATTCTGCAGGGGAGACACGACCCTCATTAATAAGGAATACACCAGGAGTTACTCTTCTGCGTTTATAGTGTGAACTGCCAAACAGTGGAACTCTTTGTCGGATTCTGTTCCCTTTGATCTATAGTATAGTCTTGAAGTCGAGAGTTACCTTACATTAAAAAATGGAGGCCAATCCACTAGCTAAGATAAGGATGCTATAAATGTACTTGCAACTCTGTATAGGCTTTTTTATACCTTTTTACAAGCCCTGTTTTGAAAACACTTCTTAGAAATAATTAGGGATATTTCCTGTTCATTATATTAGAAATTCAACGTACCTATTTCTTCCTTTCATACGAGACCTTCCAAAAAGGTTTTCAGCTTTTCATTTAGTATTTTAGTTTGTCTTTGGAGAGGTGAAAAACTTCTGAAAACGCTTGTGTTATGGGTACTAGACAACGAATATTCTTAATACGTCTTATGTTCCTTTCTTTTATTCTATTTTGACTGTAAAAAAATACTTTGGGAGGTGAAAAACCTTTGGAAAAACATGTAAGTATTATGATTTATAGATCTCAGAAAAAAATATGGTTTAAAAGCTCGTAGAGAATCTAAAGATTTTTGAAATGCTTTTCGGCTCTAAGTTGTTAGAAGTATTATCTTTAGATCGTTTTCATGCTTGTTTTCTCTAAGCATTGTTGGAAATACAGGTTTTACTCTAGATAACATGCACCTCTACCAGCTGTTGCTCGCGGTTATCTAAATATATAAAACTCAAAGGTGACTGACTGACAAATTGACTGACTGACTGATATAGTCATCTATCAACGCACTGCCCAAACCTCTGGACGGATTGGGCTGAAAATTGGAATGAAGGTAGATGTTATGACGTAGGCATCCGCTAAGAAAGGATTTTTGGAAATGTCACTTTTAAAGGGGTGAAATAGAGGATGCAAATTATACTTCTTAATGCGAGCGAAGCCGCGAGCACCCTCTAGTTATACATATAAGACTTCTTCTTAAATCACTCTATCTGTTAAAAAAAACTACATCAAAAACCCGATGTATAGTTTAAAGACATACAAATTACAGGCAGACGCGGTAAGAGGTTTTGCTTTATACTGTGTAGTGATATAAATTCAGATATTTAAATTCTTATATTTTTTATCCCGTAAAAATATTTAGTTGGTACATAGAAATAACCTGACGCGAGAAATAGTAATTGAAAAATTATATGTGTTGTGCGGGATCGAACCGGTGACCTCTGGATCAAGAACAGTGATAGAAGTACTGATCTTAAAAGCTTTGATTTATTTATTATGAACATATTTACCTAACTCATAAATAGATTTCTATTGCAATGATCTTATATTCTAAACTCAATATTACATATTACTACATAGTATTTCAGCACGCGCCGATGTCTTTATCTAAACAACATCGGGTCAAAAACATTATAAACTTACTGTAGTAATTAATAATTATTAATTAGTAGCAGAATTATCTTGAATAGGCAATGTAATATTCTCATGTATATCATGACTCAATTTGTCTCTCATTTATCTTACATCTAATTAATTTGATTTAATTAGGACGGACTAGGTTATATGAAATATTAGCTAATAAAAAATAAAAATTAAATTAATAAGCTATTTAGATACTAGAGTACCATTTAAGAGTGGCCGACTCTGGTGCCGAGAGTTTTGAAATCGCTCTAAGGGACTGCCATGGCTCAACGACTCCCGTGCTATGACCTGTGCTATGACTTACAGCCGGGACCGAAGCACCCAAAATGGGATGTCACTTTTTGATCACCCATCCGCGTACTGACCGCGTCGACAGTTGCATGCGCCTACCTCCGCTAGCTGAGCTACGGGCGCTTCTATATTGTTATAAAGTAGGTAATCAAAAAGACGCCACCTCCTCAAAATAACAGCAAAGTTATACAAAAACACAGATAAGAACATATATTATTTATAACACGTTTAAGTTTGGCGATTCAGCGAGGTAACGCCGCCAGCATTTTAGGTACCTTGCCGGCAGAATTCGATCTAAGTTTAGTACTTATATAGTTGTTAATTTAGTTGATATTGTTGGCCTCTTTTAGAATTGTTTATATAAATAAATATAATTATGGTCATTTTATACATTAACAGTAGGTATATTATTTGATAGGTAATTTCTTGTATCAGTCTACCGGCGTAAAATAGCAAGAATTTATGTTCTCAAAAATATAATTAATTACTAACATGCCACAATATTGTCGGCTTCATTCAAAGCCTTTCAAGTCTCCTATTTTGTAATAAGTAACGAAACTGTGTGTTGGGACAACACACAGTGTTTTTATTGATAGACATTTCCCATTTTTGGGGTCAATTCCCAATACTCATATTAATACCCCTTATGAGCAGTTTACCAGATACTCAATTTACCGATTTTTTAATTAACAGAAGTACATTTAAAAAACGATAACGGATAAGATATAGGTAGTTTATTATCTATAAAAATTAGATGGATGGTCCAGAAAAATTGAAAGAAAAAACCAACTAGTTTGGTGGTTGTTAAACAAACAGTTCAATTGCGTTCAAACCTCTGCAACCCAAAAAATAATAAATATTTAATAATTATAGATTATTAAGTTGTACTCTTCTATTCTGTAAAATGTATGGTATAGATCAAATCTATTTAAAACGTTTGCTTGTAATCGACTGTTTTCTGTGCGTTGTAATTAAATCAAATTTCTTTATTGTTTACCAACTATAAAATTACTAATACATACAAGGAAACTTACCAAGGTACAAAGGACGACCTTATAAATTAAAGTGATGTCTTACAGGCAACCTTACTGTTATGTGTGCCTCATATTTAAACTAAGTAATTGGTAAATTAAACACTACCATATAATGAAGAAGCCTTAAAATACCGATCTCTATATTTCCTTTTTTTTTTTTTTACATTAGATAGACTCACGCTTGACTACAACTTGCCTGATGTTAAGCAACGTTGTAATCTACGATCTAGCGCGCTTGCCTAGAAGAAACCGGTTTACTCTCGACTTGAAGACCGACAAATTATAGTTCAAGGGGAATAGAGATTCGGGCAAGGAGTTCCACAGTTTGGCTGTTCGCACGATGAAAGTCGAAGCAAACCGCTTGGTGCGAGTCTTTGGAACCTCAACTGTATAACGGTGCCTTCTTGTCGTACCTATACTCGTACGATGGTAAAATGGGGCTGCAGGAATTAAATTATGTAATTATTCCGCACACTCTCCAAAATGCAACCTGTAAAAAACCGAAAGACTGGCCACCTTACGGCGGTGCTCAAGGCTTTGTAATTTTGAGCTACAGAGTGAGTCTTTCGCGATGAGCTTTTTAGCCCGCTTCTCAATTAACTCCAATGCCTCAAGCTGGTACTTGGCAGATCCATCCCAAAGGTGCGAACAATACTCCATACACGACCGGACTTGCGCTTGATACAAGGTCAGCAGCTGCTCCGGAGTGAAATATCGTCGCACCTTGGAGAGGATACCCAGCTTCTTGGCTGCAAGTTGAGCTTTAGTCTCAATATAGGAGCCAAAGTTGAGGGTCGGAGTCAAAGTGACACCTAGCAACTCTAGATGGTCGGTGATGGGCACGGTTACATTTCGGAAAGAAGGCGCCATTACAAATGGCCTCCTCTTTGCAGAGAAAAGACACGCTTGTGTTTTTGAGGCATTAAACTTGACCAGATTGGCATCGCCCCAATCGGAGACTGCCGTGAGGGAAAAGTTTAAGCGCTCAATCATGGCTTCTCTGCAAGACTGGATCTCGGCCGCACTAGCTTTAGCGGTGGACATATAGCTCTCTACAACAGTGCTGTCGTCTGCATACCCAAAAATACCAGGCTTTAACAGATCGTTCCTGATTAAAACTACAAAGCAATTTGCATCACAGATTCTCGAGCCATTGCTATTTAATTAGTTGGAAATAACCTTTGATTGTCTAATCAAATTGAATGCGGCAGAATTGGAAATGTTTCGTTGAAGTACTTACAGTTAATTTTACCGTAAAATGTTTTAGGTAACTGCGTAAAAGACATCAAATCAGAATATACAAAGTGAGAAGATTGTTAGCGTATATTTAGAATTAAACTCTGGAGAAATATATATAGTATTTTTCCGCTGCGACTGCTCCTTAACCGGCTTCAAATAACAAACTTGGTAGTTTTTATGTGTGTTCCTCCATATACCACCGCCACACCTCTCTTCCTTACCAACGTGGCCTCCGTGGCTCTCAAGATCTTACCAACACCGCACCTTGTGTATTCAAGTTTTGTAGTTCTCCTTCAGCAAGATATTCTCGTCGACGCGTGTTTCACCTCTCCACGAGGCATCCTCAGGACGTGTTGACTCCACGAACGCCGCGGCCGGTCCGTATCCATTTACAATGGATTTCCGCAAAGTAACGCCTGATTCAATATCGAATGTTTAGAATTTATTTTTGTTATGTGGGTACCTACTTTGGGTTTGTACCCGCCTGATGATAAGTATTTCTACAGTGCTGTTAAACATTAACTTAAGTTGCCTATTTATTCTAGATTTGAAAATTCTTGCATTCTTATTCTATAAAGAAATTGTAAGACAGTTTTATCACCTCATGCTTGATTGCTTTAGTTTTTTATTGCCAATGTCAAGTAACAGAATGTCCCAAAATGTTTAATTATTTATTATCTATTTATGAATGCGAGTGAAACCACGGCACGCAGTTATTAAAATAGTAAGAAAAATAACAACAAAACTCACAACATTACGAGTCGATGACCTCTACTACAATTAGAACACATCAAAGTAAGACAATGTATTGTTTCTGGTACCTATATAATGATATACGATCGGTCACAGTTGTCCAATACAGACATACCTAGTAATTGCTTACACTAAGAGAAATTGCTTTATTCCGATAGAGCTATTCTTATCAACGTCAATTGAAATCATTTAGTTGCTGAGGCGTAAAGGAGGAATATAGATATAACTTATTATGATAGTATAATAAAGGCTATTTTATTTTATTTTAGGAGGAATAAACAAACACATATTACAAAATATTCCTTTACTAGTCGACGCCCGCGGCTTTGTTCGCATTATTTATTAGGATAAAAAGCATAGCCTAAGACTATTAAGACCTCATACTACCTACGTAAAAAAATCATGATGATCCGTACAGTAGTTTTTGCGTGATGAGCGTTTAAATAAACAGACAAACAGAGACACAGATAAACAGACAGATATTCTATAAATTGTTGGAACGTGTTATCGATTCTAAGTATATCCAAACATTTTTTTTTCAATATCTTCAATGTTCAGACTTTCGACCCTCTTCAGCTTTATCATATATGTATAGAAGAAGATTTAGAATTTAAAGAAATTATTTATTTCTTACCTTAAAGATAACTTAATTAACAGAGTTTTAAATTTTATTTCAATTGACCCTAATGTAGAGTTACCAGTGGCTACTGCACTAGGTACCCCTGTATCGCAGCAGCCACAGGTTTAAATATGCAGCTACGGTTTTGGTTCATAATAGTTGAATAATTTTACAAAAATAGATTTAAACTGAAAACAACGGACGACGTGTGTGTTTGTGTGTGTGTGTGTGAGTGTGTGAGTGTGTGTGTGAGTGTGTGACTGTGTGTGTGTGTGTGTGTGAGGTGTGTCTGTGTGTGCGTGTGAGTGAATATAGGTACTTCTACTTAAGGATTTTTATTGATTTATTTACTTGATTTATTTAAATACAATACACACTTACATAGCTACACTCAAACGCATTAACAAAAAAATAAAGTAACTTAAGAAACTGCATCATCCATGATGAAATTTGACATCATCAATTTTGTATCGCTGACACAAACGCTGTACCCATAACCAGCAATGGGAAAAACCCCCTGTAGATGATGATGATGACACTAACGCTCACGCACTCTAATTTTGAACTTGATATCATTTTGAAAGAGGCAACGCGTGACCAAAATTCAGGCTTGTACTTTGCCCAAAAGCCAACCAGTATTTTGTGTACGCTGCCTTTCGATAAAGTAGGTACAGTAGGTAGGTTGTATATTTCGTGTTTATAATATTTATTTATTTTAAATTCGTTCTGGCCTTATTACAAAACGTGTTTTAAATATTAGTCTAGACCAAGTCCGTTTTAATTGTTCGAAAATTGACTGTCTACTTTCATAATTATCAAACTGTCAACCAATGTTAAATCAAAGTTCTAATTTGAAATTGATATTTTGATTGCTTGTATGTGATGTCTAAACAACAAGAACCCACTTTTTATTTTTAAAGTCCTGGACTAATATTTAAACCACGTTTTGTAATAAGATGGGAAGTGTATTAATTATGTAATTTGGTTATTTAATAAAGAATTATTTTGAATTAGAAAGCTTTATTAAATATAACACAGATGGTCTAATTAAATTAAATCTTAGTGAATTAGTGACGATTAGTACCTTATGTTACAGTTGTAGCACTTTTTCGTAGCTACTACTTATATCGTAGACGGTCTACAAAGGAGTAGAAAGATTTTTTATTTTATTTTATAGATCTTTAACGCATTGTGCTCAGCTAGCTAATTACAATATATATAATAACACAAAAGATATGATAGTTTTACAACTGTAGTTTAATAATCAAAACCTAGTTTTTATTCTAAACTTCTAATTTAAGCGGGTAGCACAGCGGGATTCAATAAAACATCCATAAACTCAAAATCTATTCATTTTTGACATCTTATTATTTAGATATATTTACAAGTCTTATATAATATTTACTCTATTTATTGCTAAAAAGTATTTATTTCAATATTTTACAAATAACCGACAATATTAATCTAATCCTTCATAAAATCAGTCAAAAATTAAATTGGAAGGATTGAATTGACTAATCCCATCTATTATAATGATCCAAGATTTATTTACCTGCTTTGATTGCGTCTATTTGTTGACCAGATTTGAAAATATACCTAAATCTAAATATATAAAAGAGTACTGGACCGAATGAAAAAAAAAACTTTATGAGACCATTTCGGAAACCATCCCCAACGAATAAAACAAGATTTTAAAAAAATCGCTTCATAAATAACTGAGTAATCGCGTAACATACCTACAAAAAAACTTTTAGAAGGACTTCTTATCTCTAAATTTAAAAAAGGTTTTCTAGAAGTGAACAAACATTATAACCATATATAATATTACATGAAAAAATATTTTAACAACAAAATAAGTACTATGCCTGACCCCAGTACGGCAGTTAGCTTCCATTCCTCCCGTCCGACGCTCGTATTGCGGTTTGTCTTCGGAACACCGAACATTGTGGCGAAATAATTCATTCTATTCTCTTCGGATGTAAAACTCATTAGTTCGGAAAAAGGACTCAGTGAAGGTTGAGGTTTTGTGCCAGTACTTATTTTAAACTGTCGAGTTTTGTGATAAAACTTTTTGGTAAGTTTTGTTTTTGTAAAATACTTTTTCGTTTTGTTAACAGAATTTAAATTTAGTAAGGTTTTTTGCGGTGAGGCTGTTTCAATTATTCTAGGAAATTATTTACTTAAAAAAGTATAAGAAAATGAGGCATAAGTTAAATTGAAGAAATCAATGTTAATGTTTTTTGTAAATATGTAGGTATGTATGTTTTATCTGTTTCAATATTCTGAAGTAGTAATGGTGCTTGGCAGCAGAGATGACATATTATGTTTTAATTTTTTATTAGCTAGAAACGGCGTATAGAGGGAACTTGCATCAGTTTTTCGCGATTCTTTGAATACCATAGAATGTGCTGTAATGACTTATGTTTGACTATTTAAACTTTTTTTTTAGTTACGTTGAACGCATAATGCACATGCTGAGTTGAGGCCGGCTTGTGACAGGAAATTGTGTACGTGCAAAATGTGTTTGTCTTACTTTCTTGAATGTGTTCGTATGTAATTTCTTGTCATAAAATAAATAATTTTCATTTCATTTCATTTCATTTTAATTTTCATTTCATTTCATTTTCATAATTAAATGCCTACAAATAGAAAAGTAATCAATATCTGAGCAATATCGTCACAATAAATAAAACGTAACTCCTACAGTAGCTTGTAAAGATAGCTTTCAGCGATAAGACCGCCAAATGTGGCAATCCTTGAGACATGTCAAAGCCATTAGGTCGACTTCGAAACTCTGACACCAGAGTTGGCACAGAGAGTTGACACAGTATTTCCGTTATAACTACAAAACCACAGAGACCATACATTTTAGTAACTCAAATTTAGTAAATTTGTAAGTCTATATTTAGTGCTGTTTAAAACTTTGAGTCCTTTATGAAAATACCTTTATCCAATAAGTAAATTTGTGAACTAAGTTTGATTGTGGTTGTGTTTCAACAATTGTTGGTAAATAACTTAGTTGAAACTTAGGTATTTACAGTTTCAATCTAGTGGTGTAGACATTGGTGCTTTAACCTTAATTGTTATGTAATTAATGCTTTATTAAATACTAGCTTTTGTCCAAACCTTCTTCTTGAATCATTCTATCTATTAAAAAAACTGCATCAAATTCCGTTGTGTAGTTTTAATAATAATAATAAAATTTAGTTTATTGCTCCAAAAAAGTTTTAAAAATCTAAGTATACATACAGACATATGGACAGACGCGAAAAGCGATATTTATTAGGATGCCCGTGGTTGTGCTCGTTTTTTGGGATGAAAAATAAACAGTCTTGTTTATAAAACTATTGTTAAACGCTTAGCCTTTTTCTATGTCATTTTATCACTGAACGCGTTTGATTGTTGTGGAAGAGGGCCTAAGTGTACCTCTTTCGGGATTATACTCCCTCTCTGTAAGTCGTATTTCCTCATGACTGAGGGTCGTGACTCCCCCGTAGAATTAATTTGCTAGCGGAGTTCTCTTGGGCAGATACATCGTGGTGGGCGCCCAGGTCCTTCCAATTTAATGTGTCATCCGAGCCACGGAAGTGCCCAAAATGGAATGCCACTTTTTGGTCACCCATCCAAGGACTGACCGCGTCGACTTTTGCTTAACATTAGTAATCGCATGTGATTGCCTCCGCCACCTGTGTTAAGGACGCTTCTGTAGACGCAATTAATTTGATCAATATATTTTTTCAACTTTTATCAATCTCTAGCGCAGTGGTATTTATAGAAATTAAGATTCCCGTTCACCCCACCAGTAGGTTCAGCCAGTGGGACGACGGGTCATACCCCTGTCAAACGTTCCTTGGATACGACTTAATATTCGCTGTACTTTGACAAAAGGCTAGGACCTATAATTACGTGTAATCTGACTCACAGAAGCATCCGAATGGAATTTCACAGTTCTAGTTATTACAAACATATTCCACCTCGAGCCCATGGTACGCTTGTGCGGGTTTCACTTTATGTGACCAAGTGATCAAAAGCCAGCGAGCGCGAACATTTTTGTGACTTTTAATATTCTAGTGAACCATTCTAACTCGATCAACAATAAAGTCTTAATTAGTTAAGTAGTTCTAGCAAGAGTGGCCGAGCAAACCAAGCCAGGCGCGAACGAAGCGAGCGCGATTTTTTTAAATGTTTTTTAGGGTTCCGTACCTCAAAAGGAAAAAACGGAACCCTTATAGGATCACTTTGTTGTCCGTCTGTCCGTCCGTCCGTCCGTCTGTCAAGACCCTTTTTCTCAGGAACGCGTAGAGGTATGAAGCTGAAATTTATATCAATTACTCAGGTCTACTGTCCCTTGAAGCTGTGAAAAAATCAAACTTCTAAGCCAACGCAATCAAAAGATACAGCCATTTATGCCGCAAATTTTCGACACTTGCAAGGGAATCAAAACCTACAGGGTGCTTCCCGTGAACTCAGAATCTTGAAATTTGGTACGAAGCAACGTCTTATAGCATAGATAAAGGAAAAATTACGAAAACCATAAATTTTACGGAACCCTCGGTGCGCGAGTCCGACTCGCACTTGGCCGGTTTTTATTTTGATATTCTAAGGTTTCACACTACCCCGATCACCAACAAACTCAATGTTGAAATCAGCATCAGAATCGGTCTAGCACATTTAGTTTGGCGCTAACAAATGTATGTATGAAGCGCCCTCTTGTGAGTAATCAACGAATCACATAAAAAATTTCATTTACGAAACAAATCTAAGCCTATTAGAGAAAATTGCATCAAAATCGGGCTGATAATTCAGAAGATATAATGCAGCGCCCCCTGGTGAGTTGTCACCGTATAGTACATAGTTTAAAAGATGCACCAATTAAACCTCAACACATCACAGAAAACTGTATCAAAATCCGACTAGTCGTTTTGGAAATATAGGTAAAATTAGTTGGCGTAAACCTTATCAATTTGTTGGATTATTGGTTTTTTCTCAGGGTTTGACCGGAGCAGGCTTGTCCTGGCTGGGTGCGGTACCTATGTTCATGTATGTTCATGAAAGTACTAGACCGAATGAAAAAAAATATAGGTTAGTTCCGGAAACTATCCACGTAGGAAAAAAAGAATTTTTGAAATCGGTTCATTAAAAACGGAGTAATCGCGTAACATATATACCTACACAAAAAAAAATAAAAACTTTCAGAAGACTTGATAACGTCCTTTTTTAAAGTCGGTTAAGAAAACTGGTACATAAATAAGTGTTACTTTTATCGCTATAAATACTTTGATTGATGAGACATCGTTAAACCTTGTTTAGGACGACCTAAATCTAGGATGGTATGAATGATACTAAAGTCTCGACTAAATTTGTTATTCATGGTTACTTGTAAGTTGTAACTAACGTATAATCTTTTAAGGGCAGCTTTAGTGCGTGTACGCTTTTTTTAACTTAAACTAATTCCGCCCGCGCCCTTCTTTCACCGGACGAGTAGAGGTACGGCAGGACGACACCGGTTTATGGTGGAAGTTCCTAAGACCCGCACGAAACGGTACGCTTCCACCTTTATTGTTCGAACCGCTAGGTTGTGGAACTCCCTGCCTGGCTCTCTGTTCCCCACGCACTATAATCCAGCGATCTTCAAAGCGAGAGTGAATCGGTTCTTATCGGGTAAGCACGCTCCATCTTAGGCCATAGCTTTACTTGCTATCAGGTAAACTATGGTCAAGCGCAAACCCGTTCAAGTTAAAAAAAAAAAAAAAAAAAAAACAGGTTTGCACTTGTCCTTAGTTTGCCCGATGGCAAGCAATAGCTATGGTCTAAGATGGACCGAGCTTACCAGATGAGAACCGGTTTACTCTCGCCTTAAAGATCGTTGGATTATACTTCGTGGAGAACAGGGAGTCAGGCAGGGAGGGTGTTCTACTAATTTTAAAATTCGCAAAAAAAATATCCTTCATTGATTTTGTCAGGTGGCAATTATCTTTTTGTATGGAATAGCAGTTTTTTCGTAAACATCTAAAAATCGTTGAACAAAACTTATTAATTTTGACATACTAAAGCCGCCCTTAAAAATTTGTTAGTTACAAGAAGTAGGTCATATATATTATTATTATTGAAGGTTGTCATAGGGCGGCAGTCGTAAATGCTCGACACCAGACTTGGCAAAGTCAAAGTCAAAGCATTTATTGCATAATTGTGTTATACATAAAGATACATTAATGGTGAGCAGATCTTATGCTAAGGTATCGAAGTCAGAGAAACACAATATACCCTAATTGGGTGTTTGCAATGTATTTTGGTTCGGTGCGGGCCGGTCTATTTGTTTATTTATTATATTGTATTTGTATAGATAGTCGTCATTTAAGTTTTCATCTTTTATAAATTCGTCAACAGAGTAATAACATTTATGTATTAATAAATTTTTAAGTGTTTTCTCAAATAAGTTAACTTTTTCAATGCTTTTTAGATAAGTCGGAAGTTTATTAAATGTTGTTATGTCCATTGCAGTTGGCCACTCTCATTCGATAAGAAGAAGTTACCTTGTAAAAGAATGGTTATAAAGGGAACAAAGTCTTTAATCAAAGGGAAAGTTTACCTTAAACACCGGAGACGGCCTTCGGTGCTAATCTTGTTAACCCGGGATGAATAGTTACCAATGTGTTAAGCCAGGGTCGGAGTTTGCTCCACGACCCACGAAATGAGTTTATTAAATTCTGTTGTTTGAGTTTGAAGATATATTAACCCATAGTTAGGATATTAAAAAGGCTCTTAACATATTGATAACTAGTGGACGCCAGTGGTTTCGCTCGCATTATTTCAGGATAAAAGTAGCATATGACACTCCTAAGATCTCGTACTGCCTACAGAACAAATACCATGATGAACCGTTCAGCCGTTCTTCTTTATGAACGTTTAAATTATAAACGTATATAAAAGAGACAAATAAAGACATATATAAACAGAGAAACAGATAAACAGACAAAATTTCTAGAAATGGTTGGAGCGTATTATGCTATCAATTCGAAATATCTCTTGATAAACTCTCGACACCAGAGTTGGCCACTCTCATTCTATGTGAAGATTCCTGAACATTTCTTTAAAATATCCCAAATAATCAGATTTTTCAGCTCAGATTGTTTTCATAGTTGTTATTTTTTTTTAAATGTACGATTTTAAGTGAATTATTTTATACCTCAGATTATTAAAATGTATAATTTTTTGAATAATATTCGTTTTTAAATATAGCTCCATCCTAGACCGTAATGATCGCTTACCATCATACCAGGTGAATTATGGTCAAGTGTAAACTCAAAAAAAAGTATGTTTATTTTACACATTTTCTTAGTGTTTTCTTAGAACAGAATAGAATATATCTTTAATGTACACCATAAAACATAGAAATAACAAAACAGGAAATAAGCTAAAATATAGTATTTATGTACTTTAAAAAAAAAATATAATTACTTGTGTTGAGTCTGGTCGTTTGTATGTATAATAAGTATGTATTTACAAAAGAAAAGTATATAAAAGTATTATATCCGTTATCTAGTACCCACGACACAAGCGTTTGCTTAGTGTGGGGCTAGATGGCGCTGTGTGCAGTGTCCCGGAATATTTATTTATTTATTTTATTTATTTATATATTAAAGTGATGCACATTGGGCGGCCTTATCGCCTTAGACGATTTCCTCCAGGCAACCTTTTGGATGGACATTACTAAGAATTAAAACGTTCTTAGTGCTTTATATGTACGTACCTAACCACAAGATAGCAAATTGCCACTAAAAGATTCGTTAAAGTGATAATATAATCATTTACATTTTCAGTGTATCAATAAATATGTCTATAACATTACTTCTGCAGAACATATTTAGATTCGTTTTCCGGTGTTTTTTCTGCAAACGCGTGGGTAAAGAATATACGATTAGAAATATATTGTAAGTGCTATTTGGATGAGTAGACTTGTTATCTAATAGACGCCATATTATAGAAGCGGTTATAGAAATAAATAATCAGAATCGTTTTACATAGTGCAGATAGTCAAATACAAACTAAGGCTTGTGTCATGCATATCAGATAATTTATACGTACTCTTAGTTGCATTTCTATGTATTACATATTAGCGATTATAAACGCCCGTAGCTCAGCATGCGAAGGCAATCGCATGCGAAGTAAAGGTTGACACGGTCAGTCCTTGGATGGGTGATCGAAAAGTGGAATTCCATTTTGGGCGCTTCCGTGGCTCGGATGACACGTTAAATTTTTGGGTCCCGGCGGTTTGTCTAGTACGGCAGTCGTTAAGCCATGTCAGAGGCCCTTAATGACACGAAACCAGAGTTGGCCACTGTCATTCGATAAAAAGAAGAAGAAGAGATATTATTTATGCCTGTATTTTGATTGATTTGTCGTCATGGTGGGAAGCCAAGTACTGGAAGTTCTACTTGGTATCTTTTCCCGCTTATAGAGGAGTTATATTGTACAAAAAACGATGCCATGATTTTAAATTATAAAAGTCACGATTAATGAACCGGGTTCTACTTATTTTGTGGTACGGGTTCGTACATTACGAAACTTTTGACGGCTTGCGTGAAATGTCAAAACTTATTTGACCGCTCTGTTAGCTTAGTTGGTAGTGACTCTGCCTTCTAATCTAGGGGTTGCGGGTTCGATTCCCGCATGAGACAAGTAATTATGAATACTAAAATTTGTAATTACTTGTGTCGAGTCTGGCCGTTTTTATATATAATAAGTATGTATTTACAAAAGAAAAGTATATAAGTATTATATCTGTTATCTAGTCCCCACGACACAAGCGTTTGCTTAGTGTGGGGTTAGATGGCGTTGTGTGCAATGTCCCGGAATATTTATTTATTTATTTATACATACCATAACTTCATTTATGAGTTGCGGTCTCGTAGAAAGCTCTTATTTTGAAGTATGGTACCATTGCTCCTATCTGCGTGCTACAAAAGATAGCAATGGATTTATAATGATTGTATTTTTCCATATTGTTTATTTTCTATACCTTACCGTAACAACGCGCAAGCCAAGACTACTATATAACTGCCTATTTAACTATCCTCAATATTTGAGTAGTAGTTTCTTAATGTAGTATTAACTATCTATCGCTAACTCGCAAACGATTCGATATTAATATCGAATCGTTATATAGTAGTCTCGCGTTTAATTTTGTCGACGTTTCGGATGTTTCAATCTATGAGATCTCTTTGAATATAAACTTTTAGTACATTCTTTTGTGAATAATATTAGGCGTGGGCAATATTAAGTGATGATTGATCTTTGTTCATTGAACATCTGATTGTTTAGTTCTGACGTCACCATTATCTGACGGTAGATTTTACTATTTTGCATTGAATTGCAAAATTGAGCTTTAATTTGAACCAATACCTTCTCTCTCTGAATCGTATTTCCTCATGACTGAGGGTCATGGCTCCTCCGCAAAATTTATTTATTAGAAAAGTTTCTCGGGCAGATACATCGTGGTCCCAGGTCTTTCCACGGAAGACACATGTCCCCAGATATTGTGATCTTCAAACATGTCGGTTTCCTCACGAAATTTCCCTTCATCGCTAAGTGATTGCAAATTCAAACATTACTTGAAAAACAAGTGATTGGTGTATTCAGTCAGTCAGTCACCATTGAGTTTTATATATTTAAGATAAAGTGAATTAGTTTATAATGTAGAGTAACTTTAAAAATATTATTAATAAATTTGTTGACATTTTTAATCTTGCTTTCTCTACCTTTTTTGTTTTTAATCATTGGGTATGATTTACATCGTCTAAGCTTTTTGTGCGGCTATTTTTGTGGTTATGTTTGTCTATACTTTGCACTTGATTACATTTAGGTAATATATTCATAATATATTATTCATATTTATTTTTAATATGGCTTACGTTTGACTACAGTCTGCCTGATGTTAAGCACCACTGTAGTCTAAGATGAAGCACACTTGCCTTGAAGAAACCTATTTATTTACTCTAGATTTGAAGAATATAAAATATATTTTTAATAAAATTTCTGATATTATGACCTTAATTTAAGATTATTTTATTTAATTTCTGATATTTCTGATCATTTGTTTTTATAAACAATTAACTGAATTTAGTATTTACTCATTAAACCTGAAGCATTGAGTGATAATAATAATCAGTATTTACTTATAAATTTATATCATTAGCAATATTTTTTTTATATAGCCAAGTGCTTTATGACGTATTATTGCCTTGGTTTATAAAGATCTCATTACATATTGGTAAAGACATATTCCACATTTAGAACTTATGATGTTTATTTTGTTAATACAGTATCTTCTTTCTCGGAGGTACTCTGTGGCTCGTCTCTAAACAAGTTTAGTCTTTTGTGGCCAAAAATACAGATAATTAATGGAATTTCTGTTTAGCTTTCAATGTGGCAACACAGACGGGTGCGTCTGTGAGTCCGTTTGTTTGTTTTAACTCTTATTTTTAGATGTATGAGTAATATTAAGTATCTTTGAACGGTACATCTATAGGTACTTTATTTTGTTATGTGAGAAAGGCCAACGGTGTGGAGGATTTTTAGAACGCCTTTAGAGCATCTTACATAGCGTAATGACAGCTTTATAAATAAAAATGGCAAAAAGTCAATCGATCTGCTCATAAAGATACACAAACACATCACTAAATATAAACATAATATGTAAATAAAAACGTAAGTTTTTTAAAGGTAACCGTAAGCTACAGAAGAGTCGAAAAACAAATTACATTGCATGGTTTTACAAATAAGCCAAGTTTAGCAGTAAACTTTTAGCCTAACATAATAAAAAAAAACTTCCAATCGTTCATTATTTCCAATTTATCTTTTTCGTATGTATACTTATGTATTAAAAACATTAAATAATAATAAAAATAGTTAAAATACTAATAGTTAATATTAGATGTCGGTTAAAACACTCGTGGAATCTATACATTATTGACTGGCCTACTGTTACCTAGCTTAGTTGGCAGTGGCTCTGCCTTCTAATCTAGGGGTTGTGTGTTCGATTCCCGCAGGGCACAAGTATTTATGTCTTTAAAAATGTATACCTAATTACTTGTCTTGAGTCTAGTCGTTTCTATGTATAATAAGTATGTATTTACAAAAGAAAAGTATATAAGTTTTATATCCGTTATCTAGTAATCACGACACAAGCGTTTGCATAGTGTGGGGCTAGATGGCGCTGTGTGCAATGTCCCGGCATATTTATGTATTATTTTGACCACTATTCTCTTTCCTATCACTATAGAAACATGCAGACATCATTCTCCTTATTTTAACAATTGGTTAGAAAAAAATCTGTTGGTTAGAACGTGTAGCCCACGCAGCTTTCGCACTTTGAGAGCTTCAATAGTTAGGATGATGGATTTAGGAACGTAATTACGAAGCTTCGGAAGCTCTTTCAAGGGATCGTAGCTTTTTCTCGGTAGTTCAGGGAAAACTCACGGACTCTGGGTTCGGGTGATCCTGCACTGTATTAAATAAGTTTTGTTAGTTAATTTGTTTAAGCTGATAAAAATAAAACTATCTATAAATATAATAAAGCTCAATAGGGTCGGAAGTCTGAACTTTGAAGATATAAAAAAAAATCAAGATACTTCAAATTAATAGCAGGACGTTCTAACATTTTTTTATGATTATTTGTGTCTCTGTTTATTTAAACGCTCATCACGCAAAAAAGGCTAGACGGATCATCATTAATCTGGTATGAAGGTAGTTTGAAGTCTTAGACGTGTCTACTTTATATCTCGAAATAATGCGAGCGAAGCCGCGGGCGTCAAATTAAACAGTTCATGTCCTAGTTTTTTAATAATAATAATATTTACTTTACTTACACAAAAATCCTTAGACTAGTATACATCATTTGTACTTAAAGAAAATTGGATCAGAAAGGCTATATAAAAATAAATGGGTAAATGATGTTGACTGTGATCCCCACACTAGGTTTCCCTGTGTCGTGGGAATCATGCTCTTCGAAAAGGAATATCTAAGCATAAATGATAGGAAACTATCATATACATAAGGATCTGTATATACAATTTTTTGATTAGTAAGAAATACAAGATTATCTAAAACCGGAAAGGATCAATTCCGAGCAAGTAAACGACTGACTAAAACTATATGCTACTATAGAAGCTAGCTATAAAATCTTAATCTAAGTATTAATATTATTTTGATACCTAGGTATATGGCTTCGAAAAATATTCAGGATAACTAAAACATTATAACAAGATAAAAAGATAAAACTAAGGCTGTCTCGAGGATGGGATAGGAAGGGATGGTAGGGAGATCATTATTATTGTTGCTAAGTAATAAATATTGTGTATTTATGAATAGTGTAGGTACACGTATAAGTGCTTGTATGTATAGGTATATGTTAAACTGTGGTTGAAGTGAACAGTTGAAAGTTGGAATTTAAGCTTTGTGTAATTATGTACCTACGTGCATACATACACTATACCATTTTGTTGTGGTATTTGTCAAGTCCGGTTCAAACGTTTCCCGCGCGCACCCATGGATGGAGCTTGCGTTCAGCTGTAGTTACGAGTGAAGTTTGCTCCGTGTGGAGTCCGACAATAGGAGCGAGTTATGCAAGATCAACTCACCCTTTTTTCGGGATAGCGTTTTTTTTTTTTTTTGGTGTTTTGTTTGTTATTGTAAGCTATTTATTATTGTTGTTTAAGTATTAAGCTGAAACAATTAAATCAAAAGCAAGTTAATAACGGTTAATTATCGGATATTAGGTAGTTAGGATTTCGTTTATTTATTTATGTGGGACCTGCATTTTGTACTGGCGACAATCGGGAAGTGAAATCTTCCAGGTTGTCGGCACCACAGAAACAGGTCCCGTAATGTTAGGTTTTGATTAAAGACTCTGTTTCTCTGTAATTGTATATAGTTAAGTGTACAATCACCTCAAACACACATTTGCTGGGGTCGTGAAACTCTGCATGGGCATAGAAATTGACAACAAACAGCGTTCTATGGTCTTTGTAGTATTGTTCATGTTTTGCCTAAAATCAACGTTACACGAGAAGGAAATTGTAACTAGTAAGTTGACTCAATAACAAGATACGTTGGAGAATTGTTTATTAGTAGAAACAATACTTTTACCGCTCTCTATATTATATATAGTATACTATTCAAATCTAGAGTAAATAGGTTTCTTCTAGGCAAGCGTGCTACATCTTAGACACATCTAGTGTACTAATAATATTAACATACTACTTCGTGCAAATACTGGCCGCATTACCACGCTGGATAGCCGCAATTTTGTTTTGTATGTTCAGTAATTAAGTTTAGTAAATTATATTTATTAATAAAAAGTTTAGTTTCCCTTAACTTTGTTAGTTATGTACGCATACCTAATTCAGCTATTATATGAGCAAATTTACCTCTAACCTTATATCTATACTTATAATAAAGCTGAAGGTCGAAAGTCTGAACATAGAAGACATTAAAAATAATGTTTGGAGATACTTCGAATTGATAGCAGAACACGTTCCAACAATTTCTAGAAAACTTGTCTGTTTATCTGTGTCTCTGTTTGTCTGTTTATTTAAACGCTCATCACGCAATATCGGCTGAACGGATCTACTTGATTTTAGTGTATAGGTAGTTTGAGGTCTTAGGAGTGTCATAGGCTACTTTTTATCTTGAAATAATGCGAGTAAAGACGCGAGCGTCCACTAGTCATTAATATGATTAATAGGTACAGTTATTAGGCTAATATTAACGATATAGGATTACTGACGTTTAGACACAATAGCTCCTTTATTAGTTTCCTTGGAAATGTTTTTCTTTGTAAAGAAAAGTCGGAAATAATTGGGGCACAAGTTTTGTTATGATGGTGTTGGAATAGAATATTAAAGACATTGGATATCATAATCGAAGTTTCCGTGGCTTAGCTTGCACAGGTTCATGCGATTTATTATTGTTAAGAAAAGGATCGATGCGGTTAGTCCTCAGAATCAGATGGTGACCATTGAGTTTTCATAGTACGACGGCAGTTATTAAAAAGCCTATAGGGTGGTTAAAAAGCTCTGGACACTTAATGGAGTTAGCCACTCCTATACGATCTTACTACTTCCGAATCATAACCAGAATATCGTTTATTGTTCAACTGTGCTATGTACAATGTACATACATAGATGTTATAAAATGTATGTTAGGTTCACTTTTAGAAGGAAATGTACGTCCGTAAGTTTAGCTATATTATTATTTTAAGTTAGTATTTGTACATTTTTAGTTTAGTGAAATTATAGGTATAACAATAAATAAAAAATAAAAAAAATGTATCAACAGTAGTGTACATAATAAAAATACAATATTTTTCATAAGTATTCATAATAGCTACTACTATTTATTTATTCATATTTTATACTTTACAAAATAAAAATACAATTCTTAAAAAATATTTTGTTTAAACACTTCTCTTGAGTCATATTTCCTCATGACTGAGGGTGGTGACTCTCCCTCAGAATTAAGTTGCTAGGGAGTTTTCTTGGGCAGATACGTCGTGGTGGGCGCCCAGGTCCTTCCACGGAAGACACGTCATGTCGTCGGATATTGTGGTCCTCAAACATGTCGGTTTGCTCACGATGTTTTCCTTTACCGCTAAGCGAGAAATTTATTTATACATAACTTGAAAATACAAGTCATTGGTGTAGGGCCGTATTCAAACCAGGGTGCGTCTGGATAAAAAGCAGACACTGGAACTGCTGAGCCACAGTCGCTTTAAACACTTATGTACGATTATATACATTTACAAATAAGTAATCACTTAGAAAGACATCGCTAAATTTAGCTGGCATTGATAAGTTTTAAACAGTGAGTTAGCAAAGTGCTTCGCAACAGATTTACATTTTCACCCTAAAAATTCCATCACAATTAAAACGGGACAGTTTCCAAATATACTCTGTAATTAACTCCTGCTCCCCTTTTACTGTTTTGTTTCATTTAAAACAGGACTCCTATTTCGGTGTTCCTAATTAATTTTACAAGTATGCCGAATTTGTGAAAATTGCGAATTAGTGATTTTCAGAATTCATTTTCAAGGGGTTACTTTGATAAATAAAGTAAATAAAATGTAATGAGAGTGGCCAAGTGATTTAGAAAATAATTTTGTTAAGTTTATTTACCTGTTTTCTTGGAAATAAGTGTTAGTTTTCGCGCTTGAGTGTAAGTCTCTCGTAGTCTAATCTGCAAGGCAGTCGAGACGTATTACAGAAGATATAGGTTTAATTTCTACTAGTTGTGATAACTGTTTGCTTATTTTCAAATAATGAATTATTTATTCACCAACAAAATGACAACTCAGTAAATTCAGTTACATTAATTTTATTATAATTTTAATTATAATTTTTTTTAAAGAAGTTTTGAAGATATAAAGCTATGTTTTGTTAGTATTTATCAAATACACTTATCAAATTAAAACTTGGCACACAGCATGAGAGGCCTATGCCCAGCTGTGGGATAGAAAAGGTTGTGGATGATGATAATTAAATTAAAATTTCAAATTCTCTTTATTAAAAGTCTGTTTAGCTTTGACGTCCTGTAAAATTCCGCTACCTGACAAGATGGAACGGAAGCTTTCAAAAAGGCTTTATCTTGTTTATTAAATCTCTTTTAGAGATAAGAACTTTATGAAGCAAACACTAATTAATCCGATTGCAGTGCTGCTTAGTTCTTGTTTTATCTAATGTGGGTTTTGAAGCGCTAAAGGTTGACGAGGTCAGTCCTAGGATGGGTGACCGAAAAGTGGCATTCCATTTTTGGCGCTTCCATGGCATTAACACGTTAACGTGACACGTTAATTGGACCCAGCTGTTTGTGACACTCGTTAAGCCATATCGGAGACCCTTAGGGCAGCTTTATAAACTCTTGACACCAGAATTGGCCACTTTCATTCGATAAGAAGAACATTTCCACTATTAAACAATATTAATTTTTTGCTGTTTCTGAAGCGCATGTCACTAACTGTTCTACGGTTCGTTTGCGATTACCAAAGTTAAGTATCTGCCGTTGAGGCCAGTTACTGGAGGGGTGACCGACTGAGCGTAGCAAAATACAGAGTATTTTCATTTAAGCGTTTGCGTAGATCGGATAACACGTTAAAAAAGTTAATAGATCCCTCACGAAATGTATGTATGTTGGAACTTTTTTATCCGAAATATATCCGTAAATCAAAAGTTGCAGGTTTTTGTCTATTAAAGTCACCTTTTTTTAAAGATTATGCCTTAGTGCCTCGTACTCTGTATACAAGGTGTAACAGAAGGGTGTGACAATACTTATACTATACATACCTATTTATATATAGAATACAGCCCACTAGGTTTCAGAGTTCTAAGTGTCATAGATTTCGAGTAATCATAAGTTGAACTTTCATTAAAACTTTAAGACTTGCAACCCTACATCTTATCATTTTGAGCGTTCATTGACTTTTCTTTCATTGAGAAATGACACGGCGCGGCGGTGTCTCTCTGAGAGCGCGAGAGAGAGAGAATACGTTGCGTTAAAACTAATGCTAGAACGGGATGAAAGAATGTGTGCTTATTTTGGCTTCGTCACTCGTTAGGGCTGCCACGAAATCAAGTGAAAAATATTATCTAATTTTTGTATAATAAAAAATATATACGATTTAATTTTTCATATTTTGGTATATGACTCCTTACATGATATATAATATGTATACTCTTTAATATTGTCACACCCTTCTGTTACACCTTGTATATGTGTGCATAAGTCGTCACTCCCTTGACAGAGCGGTCGTGACCCGCAGAATCATTTATAGAGGGATTTTCTCAAGCAGATACATCGTGGTGGGCGCCCAGGTCCGTCCACAGATGACACATGTCCTCGGATATTGTGGTCCTCAAACATAACGGTTTCCTCACGATATTTTCTTTCATCGTGTTGATGTTATACGTAGGTTCTGGCTTTTTGATATTGAACAACAACTGTTACGATAATATTTAAAGAAAAACAAGGAATAAACTGAACATACTAATTCTAAGACTACAGCAGAACACAGAAATATCTACAAAGTATTAAAAGCACTTAGAAAATCTTGAAAATACCTAGTTACCTATACCATATCGGAGACTCTTAAACTTATGACACTAGAGCAAGTCACTTTTATACTAATCTGCAACTTAAATACTAAGTACGGACACAAATAAAAGCTATAATAACTACAAAAATTTGGATGCAAGTTAATAAGTATCACAAGGGTAATGTGATGATATTCAAAACAGAATCTATGTCTTTACATATAATACAGCTGAAAAGGGTAGTAACTCTGAACATAAACATATTAAAAAAAAAATTTGGAGATAGGTAGGTACTTATAATTTACTAGCTGTGCCTGCGACTTTGTCCGCGTGGAACAGTTATTTTGGGCATTAATTGTTTGAATTTTGAACCGTTTCCGCAGCGCACGCAACGGAAGCCCTCAAAGATGAATAATTTTCCCCGTTTTTTCTACATTTTCCATTGTTTCTTCGCTCCTATTAGTTGCAGTGTGATGTTATATAGCCTAAAGCCTTCCTTGATAAATGGTCTATTCAACACAAAAATAATTTTTCAATTTGCACCAGTAGCTCCTGAGATTAGCGCGTTCAAACAAACAAACATACCAACAAACAAACTCTTCAGCTTTATTATATTAGTATAGATTACAGAACACGTTTATACAATTTATAGAATTTTTGTCTGTTTCTCTGTGTCTCTGTTTGTTTACACGCTCATCACGCAAAAACGGCTGAACGGATCTTCATGTTGTTTAGTATGTAGGTAGTATGAGGTCCCAGAAGTGCCAGAGGCTAATGAGAGCGAAGCCACAGGCGTCCACTAGTATATATCTGAACATTACTTTCAACTATCAGCCACCACCCTTAATATCCTCGTTTCACAATAAAGCAGTAGACGAATACAGTAGCGATCTGAGATTTGCGCACATCTGACTGACTTTTACGAGTATTTTACGATATTTACCCAAATTACTCGGACAGTTACTGCCCATAATGAGGATAAGACAGTAAAACATTGGATAGTGTTATTTATGTGGATGGCCAGAGTTTTATTACTGATTTTTTTTTAACAAGGCATGGTTTGCACTTGACCGTTATTCGCCTGATGGTAAGCAATCATTCCGATCTAGGACGAAGCGTGCTTACCCAGTAAGAAACGATTCACTCTCGCTTTGTGTCTCCTTGAGTCGTACTCCCCAATACGGAGGGTCGTGACTCCTCTGCAGAATTGGTCAACTAAGGAAATTCTCTTGGCCTGATATATTGCAGTGGGCGACAGTATGAAAATTTCTTCAGATTAAGAATGAAGTCAAATTGTAAAACAGACGCTTTACCATCGAAACACACTCTTTTCTCATTACTTTACATAATTTTGAACATTACTTATACTTAGTCACTTGTCATAAAATAAATAGAATTTATGTGAATTGTTTCATTAAGTAAGTTATTCATTAAAATGATAAAAAGATAAAAAAGATAAAAAATATTTATTTCCACTAAAACATGTTATCATTTTTACATTATATAAAAGTATCTAAATTATTCAAGTTCAAATTCAGATTGGGGTCCTGTCTACTGCTTTAGGATTCCCTGTGTTGCAGTATCCAGGGTTCTTCCAGTGTGTCGATTATTGAAATTAGAATTAAAAATTAATTACAGATTAAAATTAAAATTTGCATTTGACTTTGAATACATATGTTAGGCATTGCTTAAATATTATTGGTTAGTTAATTAATTAATACAATTATGTATTTATCAGTAATAAGTGAGTAAATTTCAAATGATTCCAGCTTTACATATAATGTATATTCAATAAATAATAAAGGCTTTTCTGTAAATGTTCAAACGCTCAGTAAATCGTCAAACTCCTCGTACACCAATTGAATTGGTTTCCTTAATGTCTAGGCATTTAGGCAAACACTATTCACTAAATTCCGGCAATCGAGTTTTAGGTCCTAATGTCTTTAGGGCTAGTCGACAAAGCTAGTTTTAGTATAAAGCGCACTAGATCGTAGACTATAACGTTGCTTACCATCAGGCAAGTTGTAGTCCAGCGTAAGCCTATATCATGTAAAAAAAAATGTTGGCGGCTTTTGGCATGTAGGTAGTATGAGGTCTTAGAAGTGTCATAGGCTACTTTTATCTTAAAATAATGCAGTAAAGCCGCGGGCTTCGAATAGTTATAAAATATTAAGGAACGAAACATTAAGAGGGGGCCTAATGCCAGCAAAACGCAAACAGAGGTATTTTCGATGCCGCTCTTTGATGCTAAGAAACATAAACATTGCAACGAAAAAAATATTGGAATATGGGTATAATCCCAAAGAAGACAAATAGCTGCATAAGTTGTTGGTGGTGTAACTTTAATTAGTTGATGGTGGATTTCATATATTCAGCCAATTACAGAGCTTAAAAATTCGATTTGAATGTAGGATTCAACTGAACATTGTCCTAAAACCCAGGATTAACTTTAGTAAATAGTAAGGTCATACGTTAAATTTCGGTTTCATGAATTATCTTTCTATTTATCAAATCCGCTATAACACAAATGTTTGCTTAGTATGTGGCAAGATGGCGGTGTGCGTATTGTCTTCATGGTGTCTTGTCATTTATCTATTTTCAACAGTAGACTCCTGAAGTCATGTTTATCAAACAGCCTTATAGCCTGCCCCTTATCCTGTCCACTTCTCCACTCCCGAGGGCTCGGCCGCCTGTAATGGGACACCACAACCCTACTCCATACAAATGCTGTTCGCGGCTTTTAGGGGGGCATTTAAACTACACGATTTTTGAACTAGATTTTGAGGTTACAATTTTGGGCAAGGTAAGTTGGCGTTTGGCTGTGTACCGCTTTGCTGCAACCTAGAGGTAACACGCGTACTAAGAAGGTACCTTAGGCCTTAAAGATTACTATATATGTACTTAGGGACATTATTCTTTTAACACACTTCCATATAACCTTTTTTTAAATCACGGAATAGTTAGACTACGTTTGACTACAGCCTGCATGATTTTAAGCACCACTGTAGTCTAAGATGTAGCATGTAAGATTTTAAGATTTTGGGGGGCATTTATTATTATATTATAAGTTAGTATTATATTATAAGTTCTTTTTCACGAAATAGATTTGCACTTGGCCATATAGTCCGACGCCATGCAGTCATTAATGATCTAGGATAGAGTGTACTTACACTAGTATAAAGTACAAACTGATTAGCTCTCATTTTGAGGATCGCAAAATTGTTTGTCCACTATTAACGAAACGACGCGTAATTGTTTATGTATATAAAAAACATCTTCGTGAAAAATAGATAACTATCTTTAGGCTTTTCTAAAGATTTTCTTAGTGCCCTTTTATATTGTAGTTAGAAGTAGTATGTTTAGTTTTTCTTCCCTTGTTTTATATATTATTATTATTATACTTAAATAATAATTGGGTAGATAAAAATTGAATATGATAAATTTATGTTTTAAGGCTTTAAGACATGTGCGCTTAACTTTCACGGATTACTCAGAAATTAAATATTATTTAATGATGCCTTTATATTATATTGCAACAATAATTATGAATGATCATCCACTTTGAATGAAAAAAGAATCACGTGTGATACCCCATTAGTTCCTTAATTAAGACTCTTTTTGATCTGATGAATTGATTCAATTTAAAACAGTCGTATCGTTGTTTATAAACAAGTCGTTGCTTTAATGTGTTCTAATGCGACATACGTTCGGCAAATGGCCTTGTGTTTGAGGAATACAAGTACATAAAAAACTAATGTTTCCTCAAGTATTTCTACCTACACCATTAAAATTTTGTGTTTTGTAAATTATGTTAGCGAGTGTGGCTCAGCAGTTGTAGTGTCTGCTTTTCATCCAGACGCACCCTGGTTCGAATCCGGCCTTACACCAATGATTTGTAATCTCAAGTTAAGTGTGGATTTGCACTCGCTTAGCGGTGACGGAAAAGACATTATTGAGAATAAAACAATAAGAATAAAATAAATTTATTGTCACATGAAACATTAAATAGACACACAATAAAAAACAGGAGTACAGATAAGAAGTTTCATGTCACAATCCAACTCAGCATATGCTGGATGCAAGCATCCAGCGCTGATCTTCCGTTGGGACCGGCGAGTGACGTCACGCACGTAGATATATCATAATACACGTAATAACATAATAACATAAACATAATTTGTAATAACATAAAAATGTATTTGTTAACCATCCAAACCACTTGGAAGAACCTGTCTTTTGCAACACAGTTCCAACTAAAGCAAAAGACAGAATCATGTAAATTATACAATAAGGGTTGCTCAAATAAAAAAATACTTTACTTTACTTCACTTTATAGTACAGCGAAGTAGTAATAATACACATGACAATATATTATGATGAATACAGAAAATTATCACAAACAGGCAATGGATTATAGTAGGTAACTAACTATATATTTAGTGCATTAACAAATAAACGTATCAAAACCATAGATAAAAACACGTTAACTAAAGAAAAAATCTAATATATTACTATATCTAACTAAACAATCTACAAACTGATTATCCAAGTAAAAATAATAATTAACAACTAGATCTAGTTCCACAGAATACATAATACAACTATTATGTGCAGGATAGATAGCCAACATGACAACACTCTCGCCAGAGTACAAGCATATTGTAATATTATTCAGTAAAAACTAACATACATATTTAACTTAACCAAATATTAATTAACAAATTGTAAAATGGCCTCCAAAGAAACATTAAATATTATGTGCAGATTAGGTAACAAAAATACACTCTAAATAATATATATTACAGTATAATACACGCATATTATTTAGTTCACCAAATAGACTAAAACTAATTACATATGTGCGCTCACGGGACGTAAGTAACATTTTATGTAGTGATACTGCGACGAGCCTCCGCACCAAATATCTTTATAAGATCTAGCTCGGATCGCACGCGCAGAGCAGGAGTCCCAGTGTCCCGGCGAACGAAAATAAGTCCTCGTCGGGTCCAGACGTACATATTTGTATCCTTGAGAGCGAGACTCTTCGCGCGCTTTGAAAAAAATATTTTTGTTTTATCTCGACAAGCGCTCGTGTACGTGGAACTTAACAGGCGGCGAGGCGAGGCCCATGCCATCCGTAGTCAGGCCGCGGCGAACGCGCACAGCTTGAAGAAACGAGTCGCGAACCTGCTGGCGGGATACTCTCAATATCAAAGGTCGCGGGTGCGGGCGCATTGCCGCCGCTGATGCTTCCTTCTCGTTCGTGGCGGCGGTGATCTTAGAGAATACATTACTTTAGTTATGTGTTCTCTAAGGCGGTGATAGATGGCGCGCGCTTAAAACCAGCTCTTTCCACAGAAATAATTTCATGTTCTGCTAACGACACACACAACTTAAAAGCAATCAATTTGACGAGCCGACCCACGTTCTCACCCTGCTCCTCCGGTACACCCGATATCTCGAGGTCATTTGCATATGACACCTGATTCGCGATCATTCAGCTCCAATTTTAGATTATCGACTGTGGCGCACAGCTGATCTATGATTGTATTATCACACTGCTCTGGAGTCGGCTTAGCCTCCAAAATCGACAACCTGGATTCTACTGCCTCCAAGCGGCTACCAAACGCAGCAAATTCAGCACGTAATGATTGTGTTTCTGCTCGGTGCAGACGGACCTCCCGCAACACTTCTCTTATCTCCGCCGACACATCGGGGGCTCCAGGTGAATGGATAAAACCCGCCCCGTCCCCTCGCACTGGTTCCTCTGTGTTGTCCTTTCGCGGAGTGTGCACCTTGCACTCGGGGCACTGCCATGACGTTGAAATGTTAGCATCCTTGGATATGTTGACACAGGCTCGGTGATAAACAGAGGCACATTTTGTACATTTAGCGTTATCTTCACTGCTGTTGAAGCGGCGACGGCTGCACTTAACACTTATTTTATCGAATGTAATTAATAGCGCACTAAGTTCAGTAATACAAGGATTGTTTACGTAGAAATGCGAATGGTATCTACCCTCTTCTTGCTTTGGTAGTGAAAAAAATTACTGATAAACACTACGTATTTTGGTCACGAATTAAAAGAGTTTTATATGCACTAAAATAGCACTATTTATCGACAAAACAATGCCACACCATGTCAACAACGTTCTAGTTTACGTGCACTAACTGATCCCGGTATGTAAACAAATTTATAGAATTTAATTGACGGAGCACAAAAATATGCGTACTACGATATTTTCGTCCGTGACGTCACTCACAATATGATTGACATTGACTCACGATATGATTGAGGACCACAATATCCGAGGACATGAGTCTTTCACGGAAGGATCTGGGCGCCCACCACGATGTATCTGCCCAAGAGAACATCCCAATGAATTAATTCTGCCGGGGAGTCACGACCCTCAGTCATGAGGAAATACGACCCAAGAGAGAGTGAATTTTAAACGAACAATGTTGTCGTCGCAATAAGAATTTTCTGAACCAATTTGCTATTCCGAGCCTTTGATAGGTTAGGATGGGAAGGAAAGCCACGAGTAAAGTGTATTTTAGTAGTCTTGATTGAGGAACTGTTTTTGTGGTATATAATAAACTAACTGATGCGTGCGACTTCGTCCGCGTAGAATAGTTATTACCATAAAAACGGTTCTAGTGAGTTAACCTTAAAACATAAACATATACTGTTGCGGACATTTTGTTAGATTATTTCAAGAGAAATAATTCTTTCATTCACATTTTTTTGAAATCTTGAACCGTTTTCGCAGCGCATGCAACGGAAGCCCTCAAAGATGAATAATTTTCCCCGTTTTTTCTATATTTTCTATTGTTTCTTCGCTCCTATTAGTTGCAGCGTGATGTTGTGAGTCGATGTGGTACGTATTGTACCGCATGCGTTCGCACGGGGCCTGCCCGCTTACCCTATCTCCTTTTGTTTCTTTGATCTGTGTGCTTGCCAGTATTTTACAATTTAATTTCCCTCATAAATCTGTATTGGTTGTAACAAGATGAATATTCAATAAGCTGTCAATCATGGCTTTCGTAGTAATTTATTCAAAGAAAATGTTTCACTTTTTATCCCTACTCGAATATTTGATACTATACAAACGGATAACGTACAGTAGGTAACTGCCTTAACTATAAACTATTTAAAAAAAGATTTCGCTGATTAAATTAATGCTAAATACTTAATGAGTACGTACGTACACATCTGAGCTAAGAAAATAGTTTTAAATAAATAAATATTTCAGGACATATCACACAACGCCATGTAGCCCCACACTAAGCTTACGCTTGTACATAATATCATGGCTACAAGATAATTCCATGAGATGGTTAACTGTCACCGCCGCGGTTGAGTGTGTGGGTTTATCCTTTTAGCGACCAACTGCGATCAAGTATTCGGGTATTTCCGGAATCACCAATCACGACCAAGCTTTGTGCGCGAGTCGTGTCTAGGAGAGAGATGAAATGTGGAAGCACTTTCGATTGAATATTAATAAGGAGTAACAATTCTACAATGTACATAATTCGTAGCCCTATTCTTGATTGATCACGGTAAATGGGAAAAAGAGGGTTGCTTATTTAAGCTGTTTTACTTTTTTATTCCCATGGCGACCAAAAAATGTTTGCACGAGATTTAATCTCGGTGTTTGTTTATTAGTGTAGCATAAAAAATATATCGCAGTTTCCAGATTTTAGAAATACTTACCTACCCACAATAAAAATAACAAACAGTAAATTCATAAGAGTATTGAGATTTCCAGGGCTTTTTGACATGATTTTTCCTGTATATAAAAAAACCGTTTGTGATTTGATTTCAAAAAACAACATTAATAAAATTGTGATGTAGATTGGGAGCTTGTAAATTATGTAAATATAATATATTCTTATAATAAATGTAATGTACATTATCTAGTTATATTCTGGATAATATTTTATTTACAACATACATTTATTTATAAACCTTTTCAGGGAAAATAAGGAAACAGCAATGTTTTTTTCGTCAATATATACTTATTTGATAAATATGGAGTCGCAAAAGGAAAAAAGGTTTTTGGTGTTAATCAATCAATTTTGACCTGAATCACAATGTAATATCGTAACCACAACCTTATAGAGAACATTTTCAGATACATAATTCATATAAATCTATTTTAGTAACTAGGCGCATATCTATAAATATATAAAACTCAAAGGTGACTGACTGACTGATTGACTGACTGATATAGTGATCTATCAACGCACAGCCCAAACCACTGGACGGATTCGGCTGAAATTTGGAATGTATGTAGATGTTATGGCGTAGGCATCCGCTAAGAAAGGACTTTTAGAAATGCCACTTTTAAAGGGGTGAAATAGGGGATGCAAGTTTTACTTTTTAATGCGAGCGAAGCCGTGAGCAACCACTAGTACTTAAATAAGTTACTTACCTAGTTAGAAAAAAATACTTTAATGTGTTTTCTCATAATATATTGTTTACTTTATACATTTCTGGACATCGTGACATAGCATTCAGCATTACTTCTATCAGAAGTACATATATACTACATATTTCTATACATGCTCTGTTACATAAGTTTTAGCTGTGATAGAAATCAAATAACTAATTATTGATTTAGCGAGCTATGACCAAAGTGTGAATATAGTTCGGCTGCTTATGCAAATAGGTAACTACAAGCGACACCATATCCGCATTTTTTACCGAGGTTTAACTTAACAGTTTATTTATGATTGATTTTTATATAAAATAAATACATTTTGACTAACAAATCATTATTATTATAATAATAAAAAGAACAATTGATGAACAGTTGAAGAGAATTAAGTTAAGAAGTTAAGAAGTGTTTTGTTTTTGCACTAATTGACAGAAGAAATCAATACACGTGTTAGATTTTATTGTTTTTTTTTATGAGAAGGTATTATATATAGAATATTTTATATGTTCTTTTGACCTTCAAACGCCATGCCTCAAACATAATAATATAAGTTTAATAAACGTAATAAACTTTATGTGTAATTTAAGTGTCTTTATAAGCAGTCTTAGTAACCATAAGACTGCTTAGTTACTCCTTTTGCTTTCTACAAAATACAAGAAACCGATCATAATCAATCTCCGACCTACACTAATGTTATTTTGAACCCAACTGATTTATTAGATTAGCAAAACATTATTGTTTTGGACAGCCAACGTTTTTTTCAAATTGTCAGCTAATATAATGTTATGATCAGCAAACAGGATTACCATTATTGTTTGGGAAATGAACCAATAATCCTAGAAAGGGGTAATAATGCATGTTCGACAGGACAATAGGTTCTGTTGATAAGATTGTATGTTGTATCTGTAACCACTTTTAACATACAGTTTTACGCAACAAAAATTGATTTCATTTTTCCAACTGATTTCTTTATTTCTCAGTTTGAGATCGAATTAAGATATACCAAAACAATTTCAATTATGGAGATAATACAAGTTTATGGACCACATTAAATCATTTCAATAAAAATTTGAGCGAGCGAAAAGAGAGAGAATAATATCAGAAAATTTGATATGAGTAAATCTACTTCCATAATTATTAGGATTATGTTTATGTAGATAGTATTAGGTTTTGTGGCGTCAAAGAGATATTTTATTATTTAATAATATGTTAGCTAATATATTATTAGCTATTATATTGTTTATTGTTTTGTTTTCATGCTAATTTATTGAAACCATGCTTAATCCTTGAAATATTAAATGAGATTTCTTCGCATACCAAACCTAAATCTAGCTGCCCAAGATACTCTTCTCTCCCCAAACGATAGTACGTATCGAAAGATTTGTGGTTACCAATGACTCGTTTACACCAAACGTAAAAACGGTTTACTTTGCGTCAGCGTTAATAGATGGGAGACATGTTGTTTCGCTGGAATTCGGCCTGAGGTGCTAGCTGTAGCGACGTTTTTATTTTTCATACGGTGAATAAGGAAATTAGTAGACATTTTGATCAGGATACGGAAGTCGCTTTTATGTTATTTATGATACCTGCTTACGCGTCTTTTCACGTGCATAATATATTATGACCACAGTTGAGCGGTTTAGTTTCAGTTTTACTTTCGACTTGACCACCTGACTCAAAGGTAACATTTTCAGTTACTTATAAAATGTCTGAAAAGTGTCGATCACAACTTGACAGTAACTAGTTTTTCTAAACTTGTCGCATCGGTAATTAACTAATCTTCACAGGGCATCTCACTCAATGATGACGCTTGAGTCTATATGTAGATGTCAAAGAAAGCCTGAGATTTCATCTTTCCTACTACAGATTTCCGAGTGTTAGATCAGTCTTTTGGTGTGAAAAGGACCTTTTCATTACTCATACTCTGAAAATTGCCTGAGGAGCGGGTTGAAAGTAATACTTTTCATCCCTAGGGAGAATTGCTTTCAACTGACAGCTGTCAAATTATATAAAAAAATATTTCTTTTTCACATATCTATTGAACCATGTTCCAACTTTCTATACAGCCACGATGTAAAATTAATAGTACATTGTTACCCTAGGGGTGAAAGTAACTTATTTAGTCCCGAGACGCAATCAGAACATTGTAGTTCCAATTTTATCCGCGCGCAGAGTTATTTTGAAATCTACTAACTTCTTTACAAAATCAAAAGAGTTCTTATACCTACCTACATTTAACTAAATAGTTCTTACACCTACATTCAAAGAGGTTCTACGTCACAATACGTATAGCAGAGATTTTGTACCTATAAAATGAGTTCATCTGATTTTAATATAAATTTAAAGCCTGATTTTATAAAAGAAGAGGCTAAAGCGGTAGTGGAAAATCATCATACGATTTGAGGTATCTTTGTTTTGATTTGGGTGGTAAAATAAAATTTACTCATATTTTCTTTAGCTAATTTATGTTTATATTTTTACTTTCCTCGTATTTGTAATGAAAAGCATAGTGTTTACCTCGGGTTAAAGACTTATTTAGTCCCTCGAACTATTGGCGCCAAACCCCGTCTCGGGACTAAATAAGTTACTTTCACCCTTAGGGTAACAATGTACGACAATATTTATCGCGTAAGGACGGACATGGAATACGAACAATTTTGCTCAGAATGATATTTTTTATTGCCAAAATACCATTTGCGTTACGGAGGCCCTTTGTTAGGGTCGTTTTTGTTTTGATTTATTTTTGTAATTACCTTAAGCGTCTTCAGGTTTATTGTTGCCATTACTTATGCCTGTCATCAATCATCACCTCCTTATATATCGCGGTATAGCACAATAATTTTACTGCTAAAGGGTGAGGAATTCATAGTTAATTGTTATAAACAGTAAACATGTTCCATTGTAGATTAACGTATTTTTTTACAAAGAAAACTTAAAAATGTGACCATTAAAATATTTATTTAACCCTTTTTTAGCTCACAAAATCTCGTTTATCTTGAGGAAGATTATGATAAGGTCAACCCTTTCATAAAAATTAAAAGTAGATACTGTCTCGCCTGAGATATTTAGGTGAGACATCTCAGGTGAAACTAATCAATCTTGTTTCGTGACGGAGTGTCTAACTCCAGTGCCAGGAGAATTCAAGATGCTCGTTTAATTATGATTTTATGCCGGGTTTTAATGTTCCAGTCTAGTATAATATTGACATTGATTTACAGTGATATAAATTCAAGAAAGAGAAATCACAAGTTATAAACTTTTTTTTACCCCAAGCGCCCGTAGCTCAGCTGGCGGGCGGAGGCAATCGCAAGCGATAACTAATGTTAACCAGAAGTCGACGCGGCCAGTCTTTGCATGGGTGACCGAAAAGAGGCAATCCATTTTGAGCGCTTTCGTGGGTCGGATGACACGTTAAATAATAGGTTCCGGCTGCTTGTCTAGTACGACATTCGTTTATCCATGTCAGCGGCCCTTAGATCGACTTGATAAACTCGCAACACCAAAACTGGCCACTCTAATTCGTTAAGAAAAAAACTCAATAGTAAAATAAGAATGTGATTCTCAATTTCAGTGAATGTTGTTTTCTATATTCCGCGACTTCTCCCAAGAATTTAATAATGTCTCTTTGTATAGGTAGCCGTAGTTCAAACCTTTATAAATTTTACAGAAATCGAATTAGATTATTCCCAGAAAACAAATCTTATATACCTACGCGTTTTAACGCCTACAGATAAAAAGTGAGCAACCTAATAGAACAAACAAGCAACAAAATAAGTCTATAGTGTTATAATCACTTCAATTGTTTGATTTTCTTTTTAGTTTTTACTAAAAAGGTAATTTAATTTTTATTATTATTTCCTTGTTTTCTTTTCACAACTCAATTTTGCTTCCTCTATTCCTGTAAGAGTGAACGAACAGTTATAGTTAACTGTGACTGTAAAGGTCACTGGAATATTCTAACCCAAGACTGGCATGTTCACTGAATCCTTCCAGTATTCTAGGAATTATTCCAGTACTTATTCCAGCACTGGACTGGAACAGACTAAACTGACAGACAGGTCGGGTCTAGACCGACAATATGACAATCTGGATTTTAAAGCTTAGGTACTTCAGATTTTAGACTAGAATTAATAAATAGACGTTGGAATTTGATAAATTTGCGTTACCGTTATTTTGATATAAACTGTTTTATTTTTTGCGGTGTTATCCTCCTGAGTCATATTCCTCATTATTGAGGGTCGCGACTTAGTATCAATTCGTTTGGGGGAGTTCTCATGGGCAGATACATATATCGTGGTGGGAACACAGGTCCTTTCACGGAGAGTAATAGAAGGAAAAATATACATCATATTTATTTTTTGTCGCACAGAACGATTATGTGTTTAATACCCAAACGGATAAGCTTACTTTACCTCCAAATTTATGTCGTTGTTGATCAAACGCGAAGTATTTTTTGAACACGGAATATGTTTACGTTTGACCACAGCCTTCCTAATGTTAAGCACCACTGTAGTCTAAGATATTGCACGCTTGCCTAGAAGAAACCTATTTATTCTGTATTAGTAAAGTAAGAGGACCACCATGTTGCACAGCGCACGATATTTTTTATGAATCCTTACTATAGAAAGGATTCATAAAAAAATATTGTATTAAAATAATGTGATAGCCATAGATGTAACTTTATATCATATACTTAGATATCATATAGCCATAGATGTTATCCTAGCTAGCAATTTATACAACATTATAATCAAACTAAAACTACCTCCATTTTCAAAGTCCCATTAAAATAAGTTATGTTTGATTCAATTTCTGATGTTGAACGTTTATAAACGCCCCAGGGGATTCTAAATGTACGAAGATATTATACTTCTATGTTTAACAACCGGGACATTTAATGAGAAAATATATACTGTTTTTATATCTATCTCGGTTTAGGTACCTATTTATTCATCTCTCTCTCTCTTTGAGTCGTATTTCCTCATGACTGAGGGTCGTGACTCCCCCGCAGAATTAATTCGTTAGGGGAGTTTTCTTGGGCAGATACATCGTGGTGGGCGCCCAGGTCCTTCCACGGAAGACACATGTCCTCGGATATTTGTGGTCCTCAAACATGTCGGTTTCCTCACGATGTTTTCCTTCACCGTTAAGCGAGTGCAAATCCACACATAACTTGAAAATACAAGTCATTGGTGTAGGGCGGATTCGAACCAGGGTGCGTCTGGATGACAAGCAGACACTGGAACCGCTGAGCCACACTCGCTCGCATTTATTCATCTAGAAAGAGTTATATAAAAAAAAACATTTGTTTGAAGTCGGTTAAGGAGCAGTCGTAGCGGAAAAACACTACATATTTCTCCAGAGTTTCAGTTTAAAAAAAAAAAATTGGTATTGCGCATTTGAAAAAAAAACTATGCAGGCTTACCTCTAATATACGCAAGTCGAGAGTGAAACGGTTTCTTTTATCGTTACTAACATTGTTAACATCAGGCGAGTTATAGTTAAGCGTAAGTTTTTTTTTATTCTTCATAGGCTTAGGTGGTGGTATGAAGAAGTCGGCGATTACTTCCTAATTCTTGATTTTCCATTTTTATTCTGTTATGACAAACATTAGGAATTTTGTTAAAAATGCGGAAAAGCATTTTTATGCAACTAAATATATCGCTTTAGTTTTACGAAGTACCTACTAGTCCTGTCAAAAGTACATACAAATTTGTGGAATGGCGAATTCGACAGTTCAAGAATTAACCCTAAAGTTCATTAATATACTCGTCAAGAGGTGGGCAGCCAATGCGTTAAGTACCTACAGAAAGGTTTTGAAGTAACATACGTTCTGTTGAAGTTCCTTAATAAATTCCAATTTTTTGCGAGCAAAGGCGGTTTCTACATTTATTTTCATTTTATATAGTTTGGTACAGTCACAGACAATCAGTTATAAATATATATACTAAACACTTTTAAGAATAATATTACATAGCTATTTATATAAGTTTCCAGCAATCTATCTATACATATAATAAAGCTGAAGAGAGTCGAAAGTCTGAACATTGAAGATTAAAAAAAATGTTTAGAGGTACTTCGAATTGATAACAGAACATATTGCAAAAAAATCTTGGAATTTGGTCTAGGTTTCTTTGTTTAACGCTCATCACACATAAACGACCGATCGGATCATCATGATTTTAGGTATGTAAAGTATTTTTATCCTGAATGAATTCTAGCGAAGCCGCGGCCGTCCGCTAGTCCAAACAAAACCAGTAAACACATGAGCCTTGCAAAAACATTGTGTCCAATTCCAGTAACAGTAATGTTCCGCGTTTTGAATTCCAAAACTCGACGAGATAACCGTATGAGTTTGGATCCTTCTCGATAATAAATAGGAACTCATTTACATGCCCAAAACATGGCAACTAAAATAAAGTGCCCACGCAACTTTTAAACAACCTTTCAACCACTAACAGTAAAGAATGGATCCTGTTTATCTTCCATAATGTTAAGTTTACCGAGTAAGTTTAGTTTTCATATATTAGGTATATTATGTTACCATCAATCTGTATAATTCAGGCATTCTATGCAATGACTAGGCAATGTGTAGAATGCCTGGGGTATCCAGATTAACGGTAAGATAAACAAACTGTAACCTGTGTTGTGACGTTCAAAAGTTTTGAATGATTAAGTGACTGAGTGCCTGCGGCTTTGTCCGCGAGGCATTAGTATAAAATATTGGCTATGTCATCGAAAATCCTACACTTTTTTTTATTAGTAATAAAATAATTTATTTATTTATCCATACGCAATTAAATAAAACCAAGCTAAATGTCAAATCAACAATTTTTTTTTTAACATGAAATAGGCTTACGCTTGACTACAACTTGCCTGATGTTAAGCAACGTTATAGTCTACGATGTAGCGCGCTTGCCTAGAAGAAACCGGTTTACTCTCGACTTGAAGACCGACAAATTATAGTTCAAGGGGAACAGAGATTCGGGCAAGGAGTTCCACAGTTTGGCTGTTCGCACGATGAAAGTCGAAGCAAAACGCTTGGTGCGAGTCTAAAAAGAGGCAAATGTGCTCATCAAGCTCGCTGCGTTACCGCGCTGAATGGCAATAGCTAACCGTTGCACCAGAAACGATCCAGAGCGGGAGTCACCGGTCGTAGTGTAAAGGTGTAAGGGTACAATTGCATAAGATCCTATGCACTAGTTGAACGTCAGAAATGTACTGATATATAATCCATAATGCCGTTCTAGCGTTAAAATAAAACAAATCAGCAAATATACGGTCGTTTGTATAAAATTACGTAGATAAATAAATTATTCATAAGTATAAAATAAACATCAAAGTGTCGATGTCCAAACAAATTTTGGAGTTTTAGTCTCAAGTTTTTTTACATAATTTTTTCCTTTTCCTTTATCAATTTGTAACTTCAGGCTGGTAATAGCTTAGTTCTTTGTTTAGGTACTAACAATCTAAGACATAATGCATATAAGTAATAATGTAAGTAATCTGCAGCATGAATGCTGGGGTATGACCTTTTTTGTCGCACGGGATATGTATGTATGTATGTATGTATGTATGTATGTATGTATGTATGTATGTATGTATGTATGTATGTATGTATGTATGTATGTATGTATGTATGTACATCAACGTAACATACATACATGTATATTCTTTGTATTTTGCCTGTTTTTCAACATTTTATGTTTATATTGTGGTGTCCTGGGTTTTAAAATAAATGCTTTCCTTCTTCTTTCTTTCTTTCAATACTTACACACATATTATCTTCTATTTTTTAACTTTTCTTAGTCTTTTTACACAAGAATTTGTTGTAAATACATTCATGCCACTGCGTCTTAAAGTAAATCCATTACAAGTATTTATATTCGCTACAAACGATCACTTACACCACACGAGTTTGTTGATTTAACGTAGGTACATTTTGCTCGTAAAATAAACTAATAACTCCTTATATCTGCCATTAAGAATGAGTAACGAAAAACAACAAAGTGTTAAAAATACTGAGATGGATTACATCTTTATGTTTCAGCAAAATAATCTAAATCCATAAAATTCAAATAGTAACTTCTGGACGGATCGGGCTGAAATTTGACGTGTAGGTAGATGTTACGAAGTAGGCATCCGTTAAGAAAGGGTTTTTGGAAATGCTGCTTGAGTGTGAGGAGTGAAATATGGGATGCAAGTTTTACTTCTTAATGCGAGCGAAGCTGCGAGCATCCACTAGTTATACATGTATATGTCGCAGTGATTTGATTGAATCTGCTATTCAATTGAACGACTAGCGCATTCGTATAATGACGACATTTAATTGAATGAATATAAACAACTCGTAAAGTCGTTAAATGTAACGTCCAACGTCTTGCCTGAACGTCAATTAGTGTAGTCGTTGAATGTGATAAAGCCAACTTTGTAATGTTTTATAACCACCGAAACCACAGTAGGTTAGATTTTTTTATAACCACCAAAACCACAGTAGGGTAATTTTTTTTATAACCACCCAAAACTACAGTAGCTAGTTTATTTTTTTATTACTACCCAAAACTACAGTAGGTAGTTTATTTTTTTATAACCACCCAAAACTATAGTAGGTTAGATTTTTTTTATTACGACCCAAAACTACAGTAGGTTATTTTTTTTTATAACCACCCAAAACCACAGTACGTTAGATTTTTTTGTAAAAAAATAATTAATTACTTCACTGATTTTATGTTCGCTCTGTTCAAAGAGCTATGTTATAATACGTACTAGTTGGACGTTTTAATGACGATTGTTCAATCAGCGCTCGGTCATTTAATTAAATGTCGTCATTATATAAACGCGCTAGTCATTCAATCGAATAGTAGATCCAACAGATGTCTGTGACACAATATATAAGTGAATGTGTTTGCGAGAGGAGTGAACGCGGAGATGACGAGTAACAGAATGAAATGGAAGTGAGGATAATGCTGTGCCGATCACACATAGTGGGATAAGGTAAAGAGAAAGAAGAAGTATCAGCAAAATAATAGGCTTAAGTTTCCATAATTTTTTCGAATGCTATTAAATTTATCGCATCTGTGACCATTTTGTGACTCCATCCGATTTAGAAGTACAAATTTGTCTGACGTTTTTATGGCAGCTTAATCAATTATATGTACATACATATAATAAAGCTGAAGAGTGTCGAAAGTCTAAACATTAAAGATATAAAAAAAATGTTTGGAAAGATAAATTGGTAGCGGAACACATTCCAACAATTTCTAGAAATTTTGTCTGTTTATTTGTGCCTCGGCTTACATATTTGAACGCTCATCATGCAAAACGGCTGAACGAATCGTCATAATTTATTGAAGATATTATCTGGTCTGAGTGTCATAGGCTACTTTTTATCCTAAAATAATGTGAGCGAAGTCGCGGGCGTCCACTAGTTTGCAAATATTTTTTCTCCTCTTAGGTACTACTTACTTCTTTGACCCGCGATAAAAAATAAAAATGTACATTTCTATATATTCATGGCTTTCTAAAAGTAAAAACCGTTGCTAAATTTATTTAGAAACCTTTTTTTTAGTTTCGCGTAAGTAAATAGTAAGTGATCCTGCAGTGCGAAGGTTTTGAAACCTAATAAAAGTCAGACTTAGGTATTTAGGTCGTCTTCGTGACCTATAAAATTGGCTAAAACACAACATTCCTTTTTAGAAACTAGACACGTTGCTCTGTTACCAACATAATAAAAATTGTTTTGTCTGTTTATATCTTATTTTATTTTTAAGGTTACCTAAAATCAAAATTCATTTATTCAGAGAAAGTGTTACAATATTTCTTAATTATTACCTAACATACTGGGTGAGGGCACACCCGTACTATGTTGGCTAGTCCCTTCCAGTTATCTTGATTACAGTAATACAGTTAGGAACAAGCTAAAAATATTTTTTTGAATTTCATAAGATTTTTGTCAATAGACTTCAAACATAATTTATGTCTTCTACAGTCCTGAAAAAGTCTTAATAATATTATTTAGTTATAAAGCACTTTTATTGTAGTTTAAAATGGGGTTCTTAATATAGATTGTATCTTTATTCATTCGTATTATATCTTTATTTATATACAGTGTAACATAATTATTTTATGTAATTAATTCTGTGAATGAGTTTCGTTTCTAACTTATCAATCAGAAAAAAAGTTATTTCTGCAAACACTTGCCCAATGTTTTTTATTCAATTTAAAAAGTATTGCTACCAACTTCACCATACCTTCGTCACATGAGTTCATTGCACTATCTCTAGCCTTGTCAGGTGGCATATCAGCATTGATAAGAGGCGGCACAACAAAGCCTTTTTGGTTAATTATGTTAGCGGAGCGGCTAATAAAGCATTAATAACCGATATGGGACACCCACTGCTGCGGTTAAGTGGATTGGCAGACGTGAATATAAGTTATATACCTTTATAAATATAATATATAAATACAATAGTTTCACACTAAATTACAATTCAACATTAAATTAAAATTAGAATTTATTTATTTCTTACCTTAAAGATAACTTAATTAACAGAGTTTTAAATTTTATTTCAATTGACCTTAATGTAGAGTTACCAGTGGCTACTGCACTAGGTACCCCTGTATCGCAGCAGCCACAGGTGCTTTTAAATGGTATGATTTAAATATTTTTTTATTTAGAAGAACATGAGAACTTCTTTTTTTGAAGTCTTTTAAATGGTGGCGTCCTTTTTTATATCGAAAACAACTTACAAAACATGACAATAACTTTAACTAACTTTACATCATAAATAGTTCTGAATTTTGGTACCTTTGTTGTACGCCAAAATTTTGTTTACACTATACAGAAATCTTTGAACTCTGTTTAGCGAATCTTGGCTCACAGTTTTTTCCAACTTCTTCCTCTCTCTGATGCTGATAGATAAACTTTGTTTTCAAGCCATGTTCGTTAAAAGAAAGTTGTATTTACTTTAAAACCTCCACCTTGAGTCTTTATCTTTGCCAAAGTTTCATTTCTCCTCATTGAAAATCGTAATGTATGTACCCATAGATACAATTTGAGAAAGTTTTCTCAGAAAGTGAATATTAAAATTTATTTTAATTAGTTTGTGGATTTCTCATTATCAAGGTACTTAACAGTAGATACTATATCTTATTTAAAATAGTAGAAGCATAAAAATGTTTATTTACTATATGTAAATTTTAATCTACATTTTCATTTACTCATCTAGTTTATTTTTGTTTCAGAACTATTCATCGATCACCTTAACAGGACGGAAGAAGGAGAGAAGATAGATTATTAAGTATTTATTAACGCAAGTTCAAAAATGGTTTTCAAAATCAGTCTAGTCAACATTCTAGTCTTAGCTTTAATTCTAGTCCATCACAAATGTAATGCTCAAAGATTTGAAATTAGTCAAGAAGATGTACCTCAATCTGAAGGAGAAAGTTTAGATACTAATTTAGAAGAAATAATTGAAAATAAGAAAGATTTTGATGTAACAAATTTCGACATAAATATGGAACAAACAGAAATTAATTTCAATAAAAACTCAACACACACGAGAAAAAGATCAATTGAAGTAATTGATGAGCATGAAATCAATCATACTGAAAATAACAATAACGACGTAACTACTGAATCAATTGACGAACCAACTCCAAAAACCACAGAAGAAAACAACAAAACAGTCGATAAGAATCAGACCAAAGAAGCAAACGTCACAGAAGAAACATGCGTGGGCCAAGTAGAATACTGTAACATGTCCAAAGAAGAATACGTGCAAATGATTCAAGACTACGTCTACCCTCAGAATTATGAATGGGTGTTGATTGCCACACACACAGTCGTATTCATCGGCGGATTGGTGGGAAATGCTTTAGTGTGTGTGGCTGTGTATAGGAACCATACCATGAGGACTGTAACGAACTATTTTATAGTAAATCTGGCTGTGGCTGACTTTATGGTGATCCTGTTCTGTTTGCCGCCGACGGTGCTGTGGGACGTGACGGAGACGTGGTTCTTTGGAACTGCTATGTGCAAGTCTATATTGTACTTTCAGGTGAGTTTTTGATTTGTCCATTGCATGTACACGTTTGACTAATTATGTACGTACGTCACGAATTATTCTCGTCCCGGTTTTACTGCCGTATCACATCTAATCTATCGGAAACTCCCAACGTGATATACATGCAATTACAAACGCTTATTTGAAGTACATATGTATTTCTATCTTTTGCTCCGGAAATAAGATCTATTTTTAGGGAAAACTTTACAAATAACATACGAAACAAAGTTCATAGGAATAGGTAGGTGAAAATCTAGGATTATATTGAAGTACTAGAAAAGTATCGAACTCTTCAATCGAGAGTTTTCAAACCAGCTATTAAAGTTTTGGAAAAATAACGGACTCTGAGAGCTAAGGGATAGAACAAACCAGCCCAAGGACCTCTGACATGGTTTAAATGAATATACAATGGAGAAGATCCGGAAAAACGGAGCGGTTTCCCAAGCTGACAAACGTTTCTAGGGCAAACTATTGAACTGTAGTTAGATAAGTTTTTGTAGAACTCTCAGTGCTTTATTCCCATCCGAATATATTTTCTGACTTTCAACTAAGAGTGAAGAGTTCGGGTCTATAATATTAATATTAGCAACGTCTTGCGGTGTTACTTGCTTTTATCCAGGATTAAAGTAGGTAATCAATCTCCATGATAAATTTAATTTTAGTCGTTTCGGAAGGTGGAGCATAAAATGCGGCCAGAAATACTTATACACTCACAGACCTTTACATTATGTAAAATACTGGAAGAATACTATTTCATTGTATTTTACATAATATAAATTATCTGAAATCAATGAAAACAATTAATCAATAATATATAATACCTAATAAATAAATAATCGTTTATTCATGTAAAAACTTAATGCCTACAACACAGTTTTTTGGTTTTCTTTAAAATCAATGGAATCAATCTTTTTCTATTTACGGTATGGTAGGTAAAAATATTTTAGAAACGAAATGTGAACTCAAATTTAAATGGAGCAAGTACTTTTTATCCTACATTAACGCGGGTGACATCTCGGGTTGGCCCAGCTGTTCATAATACTAACTCAAAGTTTACAAACTCCGAATTTTCATACCTTAAACTTTGATGTACATGGTCGAGATAAACAATGGTAGGCGACAAATACCTACCACAAGGCCGCAAAAAGGTTGATATGGGTACGATAGTACAGGGTTATTCATATGTAGCATATTGGCTTTTTAAGGCTGCATTAGAACGTCAAAGCATCTTCTATTCTTCAAATTTGGAAACCATACCAATATTTATATATATATTTTTTAAATTCCGTGTAACAACTCAACATTATTGTATACTAGTGCGGCTTTGCTCTCATTATTTCAGTATAGTAAAGTAGCCTATGACACTCTTGAGACCGCTCATACTACCTTTATACAAAAATCATGACGATTCGTTTAGCCGTTTTTGTGTGATAAGCGTTAAAATAAACAGAGACACAGATAAACAGACAACAATCATAAAAACGGTTGAAAAGTGTTTTATTATCGATTTAAAGTAGGTATACGCAAACAAATATTTTTGTAATAAAATAAAATAAAAATTAATAAATAAATATTTCCGGACATTGCACACAGCGCCATCTAGCCCCACACTAAGCAAACGCTTGTGTCGTGGGTACTAGATAACGGATATAATACTTATATACTTTTCTTTAGTAAATACATACTTATTATACATACAAACGACCAGACTCAATATCTTAATATAACAATATCTTCGATATTCAGGTTTTTGACCTTCGTTAGTTATATTATATGTACCTAATAAAAGATAAATATAATTATGATACAAGCGAAAGCATATATATTGGTGTGTTTGTTTGTTGGTCTGTTAGTTTTACAAGATTAATTAAAGGCACCATTGAAAGATAAAGCGTTAGTCTAGTAATCCTGTATACTTGAGCTGACACCGTCTGCTTCGTAGGGTCAGTTTTTGTTTCTTTTAGACCTAATTTTCAGCAAAGGACTGTTGAGAACTCATAATCTATTATGTTTAATCTTAAGTCTTACATTTTAATCTGTTTGTAACTTTTACGTACAGCTATATTTTTTCCAAATACAATTTTTATTGTATCAATTGTTGAATTATGTACCTTTTAGATAAAAATAATGTATTACTAGTGCATATTATTTATAGGGAAGTCATTGAAAACACCTCTTTCAATGTGTCGTCGGTTACACTACTAACACTACATAGGTATATTTTTATCATATACTCTGTTTTTGAGAAATTGATATACGCAGTGCATAGCTTTTTTCCATCTAACTATAGTTATCAATTGCATCTAAATCTGTTCAGACATTTCCATACAAACATTAAAAATGTTTGTATGGAAATATCATTTTTCTCAATTTCCTCATACAAATCGGCCATTTCATAGGTAATAAAAATTGAGGTCATTGTAAACGTGTTTTTATTTAAAAAAATTAGGCCTATTTTGAACAAAAGACATTCATATTTTATTTTTTAATTAGATAAAATGCGAATCATCTAAAAAATTATAAATGCATTGCAAGAAAATTTCTACTAGCAGACGGCAAAGCTTTGGAACACTTTACCCGAAAGCTGTGTTTCCTGCGAACTACAATGCAGGGGTCTACAAATCTAGAGTTATAGGTATCTTCTAGGTAAGCGTGTTACATCCTAGGCTGCAGCAATGCTTAACATCAGGCAGGCTGTAGTCAAATTATAACTAATAACGATGGCAAATTTATAATATAATAAAAATTCAGTAACATAATAACTTTAATAATACATTGTTGAGTCTTCTTCTTATCGAATGAGATTCGCCAACTCTGAGTGCTGAACAAACAACCGGGACCTACAATTTAACGTGTCATGCTACCCACGGAAGCGCCCAAAATAGAATGCCACTTTTTGGTCACCCATCCAACAACTGACCGCGTAGAGTATAGGCCTCCACTGGTATATGCCAACTACTTATGAAGTTCTTGTATTAAATTATAATATAAACAAAACTGAAATTCTACAACTGACCTAAACTTATAGATAAATATAAGTCTTTTTTAACTAAACTGAAGTCCAAGAAGAAATTATGTTTCTGGAATTGGAAGATTAAGTATTATCAAAAGATTTTATTGCCTAATTCAATTCATAATTAGCAATTGAGAGAAAATTCAGACTAATGTATGTTTAAGATTTCTCGCCGAATTATAAATTATGTTTTGTTTTGGACTGTCTCTTAATTTTCGTAAATTAGAGAAATATACTTCGATATTATCATATTTTGTATACTAATATAATATTGTAAATAAGGACGCCTTGTGATGTTACACGAGCTTGAGATAAGTACCTAGCGATTTATACTTTGAAGCACCCGTAGCTCAGCTAGCGGAGGCAATCGTATGCGATTACCAATTTTAAGCATAGGTTGACGCGGTCAGTTCTTGGATGGGTGACCGAAAAGTGGCATTACATTTTGTGCGCTTCTGTGGGTTGGATGACACGTTAAATTGTAGGTCCCGGCTGTTTGTCTAGTACGGCAGTCGTTAAGCCTCGCAGAGGCCCTTAGGGCGGCTTGATTAACTCTCGACACCAGAGTTAGCCACTCTCATACGATAAGAAGAAGAAGAAGAAGACTTTGAAATCTATTGAAGGACATAGTTTTTAATATGAGTCACTAATTATTGTAACTAATTGTGGTTGAGCGGTACGTAATAGAAAGAACGAAAGAAACACAGAAATATATTTATTGAAACACACACAATACCTACAAAAAAAAAGATTATGATGTCCCAATACAGCCCGAACTCATCCTAAAGCAGTGAATCCGTAGTGAATCACAGAAAGTGGCGATTTCTATTTAATTCACTTTAGGTTCATCCCAAGGAATATCTAGCAAATATCACAATATGTCATGGGTAATGTAATGATTATTAGCAGTAATCGAGCGTGCGCCTATAATAATGTAACCGGTTTTAAAAATAGTAAAAACAAAAATCATAATGAACTATCGTCCAAAATTTGCACAAAATCTAATCTAACCTAACCTTTAATTAAATTTCAAGTTTAACAATTAATCCCGTTTCTTTCGCCGCTTTCTTTCAGGAACCGTAAACAACATGCTTCAGTATTTTAAAGATAATTGAATGATTTTTTTTATTATTTTCTTCTTTTTACCAAGGAGTTTATTTACAAGCTGCATTTTCACGTAATAATTAATAAGAGAATTAAGGAGTTTCCCATAATTTGCACCTCTTTTGTTACGTATTAATACATAATTTAGGGGAAACAAGCTTCTAACAATTTGAAGGAAACACAACATTAAATTTTGTTTTGAAAACCTTATTGTTCATGTGTTTTGCTTAAATTGCAGTAACCCGAGCGAATTTCTCTTCAAAATATATCTATACATATAATAATGCTGAAGAGGGTAAAAAATCTGATCAAAGAAGATATTAGAAGAAAAAAAAGGTTTGGGTTTACTTTAAATCCATAAGAGCGTTTCAGCAGTTTTTAGATTTTTTGTCTCTTTATCTATTTGTCTGTTTATATATCCGCTCATCACGCAATAACGGCTGAACGGATCATCATGATTTTTGGTACGTAGGTAGTATGAAATATTTGAAGTGTCATGGGCCTTTTTATCTTAGAATAATGCGTGCGAAGCCGCAGGCGTTTACTAGTAAATAGTAGTGTAGGGACACAATTTTATTGTATGTGTGAATGATGACGAATGCATTTTGTATGTGCGTGATGTATAACGCGACACCCCAGTTGCTGCGCACTGGTGGTCTGAGTGGACGCGTTAGTTGTTGGGGAATTAAATTCCATAATTCATTAATCTCACACGCGAGTTTTTATTGACCATCAGTGCCGGTAACCCCGGTATAGAACCCTCACACCTTAGGTAGGCTCACGACTTATTAGAAGTTATTTTATTCGGTGCGCTTGGGCACCGACAGTAGCATCATAAAGATAAAATATGTACCTACGTTGGGTAACCAAAAATAAGTCTTCTATGTAATCGGTTTAATATGCCGCATAACTTTTGTTTTGGTTTCTTTTGACTTTGTCTCTAACTTTGTAGATATGTAGAGTTTGGCCCAACTGAATAATTTTTATCTATATAGGTATATATATATATATATATTTATAAATGAATTGCTGTTCGTTAGTCTCTCTAAAACTCGAGAACGGCTGAACGGATTTATCTTATCTTAGTCTTGAAATGTTCGTGGAGGTCTAGGGAAGGTTTAAAAGTGGAAAAAAAAAGAAATTAATTTATACAAAAGTTTAGGTATTTTATTTATCGATTGAGGCAGTACGAAGTCTGCCGGGACAGCTAATATAAAATAAAAACTGGCAACTAAATACATAGATCTAGAAACTAGCTTTCTAGGTTACGGAAAACACTAACTAAAGTTTACTTTTTCTGTTTCTACAAAAATGCATAAAAATGACAAACTATCAAATTACTAGATTTATGTTGGTTGTTACAAAACATCCAAAACCTGCTGAAACGTGTTCTGTCATGTTTAAATATACCCAAACAGTTTTATTTCTAATATCTTCTACATTCAGATTTTTAGCCCTTTTCAGCTTTTTTATAATATGTACATAGGTATAGATAAAATTCGAATACATACAACATTTCGTATGGTCAAGTCAGGACACTTCGTCTTCTTATCGAATGACAGGGGCTAACTCTGGTGGCGAGAGTTTTCAAACTGCCCTAAGAGCCTCTGACATGGCTTAACGACTGCCGTACTAGACTAACAGCCGGGAACTGCAATTTAACGTGTCATCCGACCCACGGAAAGACACTACGTTAATGGGAATCAATTACCACCCACATTCGATAAACTTTGTTTGAAAGCGCTCAAACTGAGCAAATTGAAGTACTCGTACGTGCTTGCCAAAGTTACTGTACTCTGCGGTCAGTTTCTAGAAAGTTCCGGTTGTATGAGTTAGTGTTGTATTAGTTAGTAGGATTTTAATATAAACGTTTATGTGGGTTGGACGTTACATGAATCTAAAGTAAATGTTTATAACACCAGTTATCACTAGTCTGAAAAAGTTATTGGTACTTTTTTCTGGTGTTCAACTAACGAATGTGTGTATGTTATGCATGCGATAACTAATAATAAGCTAAATGTCGGTGCAGTCAGTTTAAGTCAGTTCTTGGATGGGTGACCAACTATTGTCATGCCAGGTTGGGTAGTTCCGTGTAAAGCACATTGTATTTCCCGGTTTCTCATAGTACTGTCGACCTTAAGGCGGCTTTCAAATTCTCGACACTGAAATTGGCTGCTCTTGCAGAGTAAGAAGAAGAACATTGTTTAAAATCCATTTAGATAATTGCGGTATCAATTCAGTAAAATAACTTCAAATTTACGTAAGAAGTTTCGAGAATTACTCGCGATAATGAGCTCAAATTTTATTCGAGTTAATGATGGCAAAACTTGCTTATAATATGTTCTGTCAGATTGTTCACAAACTACTTGGATACGAAGTTAGAAACATTAATGGTATTCAAGAACTTTTGCTAAAACAGGATTCATAGAAACTTCACACTATTTTCTTAAGTGAAACTTTGTTATTTTTTCGTGATTTTTCCAAAAACCGTAATAATAATCACATATGCACGAAAGCTTGAAATTATCAGTGGTATAACCCTGTCTCTTGAATCATCATATATATTGAAAGTAACTACATCAAAATTCATTGCGTAGTTTTAAAACTCTAAACAAACATACCAACATATTACAGGCAAATGTGGAAAGTGACTTTGCTTTATACTATGTAATGATGACTCACGAAAAACACCTTCAAAAGGTTATGTGTTTGTTACCTTACCAGTAACCGTCGATAGTGTATTATAGTCTGTTTTTTTTTCTTCCAGTCAGTGTCAGTGTCAGTGTCAGTGCTGACACTGACATTCATCTCCGTAGACCGCTGGTACGCCATCTGCTTCCCACTGCGCTTCAAGTCTACTACGGGGCGAGCTAAAGCGGCCATATTGGTTATTTGGGCCATTTCACTGTCTTTTAGTAAGTATCATTAGATATACCTACACCATGTGTTTACAAAAAAAATCACATCTCATCTTATCTTACCTTTTGTTATAACCAAAACGGGTTTGCACTTGCCCATAATTTGCCTGTTGGTACGCAAAGTGTATGGCTTGATGGAGCGTGCTTACCTGATAAGAACCGATTCACTCTCGCTTTGAAACATGTCTCGGTAAGTACCGAAGGGGCAATTAATATAAAAAGAGTAAGTATTTTTGTGTCAAACGCTTATTACAACAATACCTATAAGTAAGCAATGCAAAAATATGACCTCATCTGTGTATTAAATTTCAGTCAAATCTGTTTACCCAGTCTTCTTTCATAGGATTAGTGCCTGGAAGAGATCGCTCTACGCGATAAGGCCGCCCAATGTACCTAGGTTAAGTAATTTTATTGTAAATTGTTTTAGTATTTTGTTTTCTGGTGTACAATAAAGTTATATTGATTGATTGATTGATTAGTATTACCAAAACGGGTATCTTTATTATTTGGACCTTCTTATATTCCTCCAATAAGCATTATATAAAAATGTATACCAGGATAAAAAATGTCTGTAATTACCAAACTCCGTTGTAAAAAAGAAAACGTGTTTACCCAGTTTGATCCGAGATCTTTCGTCTTCTACAAAATATCGCAATGATGAGCGGGTAGATTATAATTTATTATGTTACCTACCTACTTAATCTTCCGGGCGATAAGCATTAAAATGAGATTGCCAAATCTATTTAGGGATAATCTGATTTATTTATTAAGTGATATGCCTAAAAGATAAAATATTAGGAATATTTATTGATATTGTAGTATGGAACCAAGAACGCTGGCTGCATTCCCACGCTGGATTGCTATAGAAATCCTTTGCGCAAGGAACCAGCCAGCGTTCTTGTAAATACTAAATGTAAATACTCTTTTTTAGTTCTATTAGTGTTAATATGTGTAATGTTTCTTGTTATTGAATTAATTATATTATTATCTTTGATATTGTAAAGTTGCAACATACACACAATATTGAAGTATAATCATAGAATATGCTACACAAATTACCATTACCTATCTCGTCACTTTTTATATTTTATTCGATAGTAATATAATATTTTATTTACAATAAAAAATTGAATTGATTACATTTTATCTTAATAAATCTAAATAAGTTATATAAATTTCAAGTAATATAAATTCTTGCAAGGTTAGGTTTTATTATCAAAACAATGTAAATTTTTATATGTATTAAAATCATGTCAAATTTAGCTTGCTTCTATTTAAATTATAGCTTAGTAAGCGTATTCACGTGTGAATTAATAATGCAAATTTACTGTCGATGCGGTCAGTCTTTGGATGGGTGACCAATAGCACTCTGTCTGTGCGTTTACAAAGTTCGAATTACATGTTAAATTGTAAATTCATTTTCTTTATCTACTTGTTTTTAAATAAAACAATATAATAAGTTTAATTTTTATGATTATAATAATAAGGCTAATAGTCGCTAGAGACCCTGAGGGCGGTTTGAATACTCTTGACACTACAGTTAGCCACTACCATACAAAAAGGAGAAAAACCGACCACAGCAATGATATTTATCTTGGCTAGCTTTTGGCTTATCATCCTATTATGCTCTATAAATAATAATTTCATTTCCATAAAAAAGTTACGTGAAGTACATTTCAGTATTTCTGGAGTACACCTTGTGCTAGTTTTCTCACGCAGTTTTCCTTCCCAACAAGCAGAGCGTTAATATCCGTGTAAGTAATATTTATGACCTCAATTCTGTATCAAATGGAGACGTCACTCATAAAAACGGTGTATGATATTTTCTTGATATATTGATATTTTCTTTGGCGTGTAGAAAGCTCTTTATAACAGACTAGTGGATGTTCGCTGCTTCGCTCGCATTAAGAAAATCCTTTCTTGGCGGATGCTTACGTCATATCATCTACCTGCAGGCATAACATCTATTCTGTATTATGTGCTGCATGCCAAATTTCAGCCCGATCTGTCCAGTGGTTTGAGCTGTGAGTTGATAGATTACTATATCAGTCAGTCAGTCTTACATATTTAGATTTTGAACTGTATATTGCCATTTATTAATTAATTATTTGTATTTTTTGTACCTATTTGTAAAAAAATGCGGTCAGGCGAATTTATCGTCATTTTTAAGTACTAAACACACAAGCGCATTCACCTAAATTCAACGAAAAGCAAAGTATTTACACCGCTCTCAGTGTAATTTGTTTATAAAAATGTTTTTTCCCGTACTTCAAGCTAATTTGTAACTGTCACCTGTCATTCACTGACAGGTGATATTTACAGCCCCCAGTTTGCACTGAATCAAAGACTGAATCACTCCAAAACAGACGTGGTTGGCTGGTGCTGATGTACACATGTAAACAGCTTCCTGATAAAATTTGTTGAAGAAATCAAAAACCGACTTCAAGTGTCACTAAAAAGTTAATAAATAAATTATTTTCATTTTTGCGACTTCAAAATTCAGAGTTAGAAGTAAAGAATCTATCAAATTATTGAATTTTACATTCCTTTTAAGTACCTATTCTTATTAAAATCCGTAATATTTGTTGTCTACGCCAGTCGTTAAAAAATTAAAGAATTTTTGAAATCGGGTCATAAATAACGGAGTAATCGTGTAACATGCCCACAAATAAAAAAAAAACTTTTCAGAAGACTCGATTACCTCCTTTTTTGAAAGTCGGTTAAAAGAGTCTTTGTTTTTTCTGAACCCATTCATATAACAAATTACTTTATGTGCAAGGTTTTAAAATCATCTTCAGTGTAATATTATAGTACCTATGTGTACACAAGTCTTAAAGACTTTGGCAAAAGCAGAAACTTTTACCAATGGTTCGAAAGCTAATCTCAAAAACTGTGAGCGTGACTATGAGAAACAGCAACGTTTGTTGTTTCTTAAAACCGCAATATGGAGTTTATTTTCGTCACATCAGTATTTGATATTAAATAAGTCCCAGTTACTACTTACTACTGTGAATTTGTGATACGCAGTTTGCGTATCACAAATTCCGTGTCAATAAGTCGTCTTCAGTCACAAAATATTAGAACATGGTACTCGTAATTTGCGGTTCACTGAGCTTCATACTTTACAAGACTTAAGAAATTCGAGGCAAAGCGAAGAATATTAAACTTCGAAGTCAGGTTGATAATACAAATTGCACCACGCAATTTCTAAAGAAAATATCTCTTCAGGTATCGGACACATCGTAAAATGATATAAAAGTAAATACATAATAAACATCAAAATTTTACGATCAATTAATATCGACGGAATTTTACATAATATAAAATATGATCGATAGCTTTAAAAAGTTATGCTTAATTATTTACTTGTTTAAGTTAGTAATTTAAATACCTAGTATTATATTGGGAGATGATTCTTGCCTCGTAACATAGTCTAACGCCTATCACGAGGTCAGAGGTTGCACACGTTATTGTATGTATATAATGCGGTAATTATACATAATTACCGCATTATCCACATTTACTGTAACATATTTATTAATATTACGTCACAATAAACGATTTTTGTATTTTGTTTAGGTAATCACAACTTATTTTTCATAACTTTTGTGAAAGAATAGTTTTTTTTCATGCGCACTTTTTAGCAGCCTTGTATTAATTTGGGTGTTCTATATTGATACCAGATTGCTTAAACTAGCGTTAAAAAGATCGTGAGATCAATTTTTGAAATATAAATTTAAAATTAGCCGTTAAATTTGATAATATAGCCGCCATTTTTTCTCAGCTTTGTCCCTGTATTTCTTTACTCTCATATGTCGCATTTTGGCATTGACTCGTAAACTCACTTCCAAGTTCTTTGTCTGACAAACGTCGTTCACAGAGTGTGAATAAATAAACGAAATCGCAAATTTTCATACATATTTGAATCGGGTAATAGTATTCTTTGTTTGAATCCCAATGTTTGAGGGTAGAAAACGCGATGATGTAAAAAAGAGATTAATCTCTTCAGAGAATTTGTGGCACACTTCAATTTACATTTTTTTTTAATTTGAACGAGTAACACATATATATTTTGGATAACATACATTATTTGAAGGTCATGAGGATTTTAAGGACGCCCTTGTAAAATACTAAAGAAATTTACGAACGGTGTTAAGGGCTTGCTACGAATAAAAGTACCTGGTCTTCTTACCGTATGAGAGACGCCTCTGACATGGCATAAAGGCTTTCATCCTAAGCCATACAGCCGGTACCTTCAATTAAACGTGTATTTCGACCCCACGGAAGGGACCAAAATTTGATACCACTTTTTTGTCACCCTTAACCTCACAGTTGCTTAATATTAGTAATCGCATGTCTTTGCTAGCCGAGCTAGGGGTGGTTGGTTAGTTAGTGATACTTTACAAAAATGTTTTTTTCTTCCCAGATGCTCCAGAGCTAGTAGTACTGACCATAGCAGCTCAACCGCTCCGTTTTGAGCTGATCTACCTGACGCAGTGTATAGCCACCTGGTCACTGCACAGTGACCTGGTGTGGCACATTGTGAAACTCGTCTTTATTTACACGTAAGTAAGGTGCAATTTTCATTGAAATTGTGTTAAATGTAAAAGTAGGTACAATGAATATTGAGGAAACCGACATGTTTGAGGACGACAATATCCGAGGACATGTGTCTCCCGTGGAAGGACTTGGGTACACACCAAGATGTATCTGCACAAGAGAACTCCCCTAACGAATTAATTCTGCGGGGGAGTCACGAACTCGGTCATGAGGATATACGACTCAAAAGAGAGAGAGATATATGTAAAATATATTCCCCACTAAACCATTCCCACTAATATTAGAAAAAATGCTTAACTAGGGTCAAATTCCAAAAAGTGACACGCCCAGAATCTCACAAATTCACCGCCAATTGCAATTTGTTTACATCTTGAGTGCGTGATCACTCAACATCTCGTCAAAGTTTGTATAAAGTATAAATTGTAATTAATTAAATCTGACGTTCGTAACATACTCATAGTAAACATGTTGGAAACTTTTCAACGTTCCATTTATAATTAATTAGCTGCTGTTGGGTTGCTTGCGTGAAGTTCTGGTAGTCTGCTAATGGATGCTTTTGATTGGTCTTTAGTTTTGATATCGTAAATAGAACACGACTTACTGGTTAGGCCTTTTTCTATAACAACAAATTATATACTACCGTCTTTTTGACAGTTTCTTTTTTTAGACATTCTATATTTTTTTCCTGTGGTTTATTGGATCGTCAAAGGGTTTATCAGAGAGATGTTTTTTTTATGGAAATTAAATGTAAATAAAACATATCTAGTGATGGATCATTCCACATGACAGAGGATTCGATTTAATTTCCTTAGTTTACGTTTGAACTAAAAAAATATCGACATAGCAACCTAAACTGGCAGTCAATCTCTAAAAACAGCAATTATGTACGTTATTACCACGCAATTATTATCAACATCGTGATAAAAGTAGTTAATACATTGTATAACTGCATAGTGGCTAAGTAAATTATATTTATAAAATTAAATTAAATTATATTTTTTTAAATTATGGAACACCTGAATTTTATTTGCATATTCAAGTCGAAGAACAAAATCGGTTTGGTTAAACGACATGACATGTGCTTAATAGGTTTTTGATGCAGGTTCTAAAGCCAGGAGCTTTCAAGGCTTTATTTATTATTTACGTTATTATTTATTTATTTGCAATCGATACCTGATTATGTGTTCTGTCTGATTATTATTCATTGCAGTCTGTTAACCATGTCAGAAGAATCCTTTCAGACATTCTTGACACTATGGTTGGCCAGTCAAACATAATTTGGTATCGTTGAATAAATAATCAAATCCAATTAAGATATGGAATAGAATATTTTAGTACCTAATCTTAGACGTAATATAATTTAGTATCACATCTGGGAGAAGACTCTGGCCTTGTAACACAGTCTCACGACTAGCACAAGAGGTTTCACAAAACATATTGTACCTAAATTTTATTACATCAGTAAATATATTTTGTGTATGTGTTTGTTAACGGTCGGACCATGACTGGCCATAGGAATAGTCGCCCACCAATGCTATGGGTTGATGACATTAGATAAACAGCAGGGAGCACCTGGATTCAATCTGCGCAGGACCGGGACGAGTGGCGTATTAGATAGAGGCCTATGCTCAGCAGTGGGCGATAACGGGCTGATGATGATGATTTGTATTTGTATATATTATCGGTTCCTACTAAAGCCATATATTCGGAATGGCCTGTTAGCTTAGTTGGTAGTGGCTCTGCCTTCTAATCTAGGGGTTGCGGGTTCGATTCTCGCGTGACACAAGTATTTAAGCATTTTTTAAAAAAGATATATATGTATATTACTTGTGTTGAGTCTGGTCGTTTGTATGTATAATAAGTAAGTATTTAAATAGAAAAGTATACTCGTATAAGTATTATATCCGTTATCTAGTACCCACGACACAAGCGTTTGCTTAGTGTGGGTTGTATTATGTATTCTGTGGTGTGGAGCTAGATGGCGCTGTGTGCAATGTCCCGAAATATTTATTATTGATATTCTATTAATACTCACATTTCTTCCCCGCTATTTCCAGGGTGCCTCTCCTCCTGATGACGGTGGCGTACTACCAGATCGTGAAGGTGCTGTGGCGGTCACACAAGATACCAGGCCAGGCGGACACTACCAAGCTGGCGCCGGCTGAGAAATGTAAGTTATATCTTCCTCCTTTGGGGTATAAGTTAATGTCTTAAAAATGTTTTTCCATCGTTTTGTATAAGGAATAGATGAGGACATAAGAGTATGAGCACTATATTATACAGTACCCTAGTCGTGTTTTTTATGATTTTGCTTAATATTTATAATTTATTGTAATATAGTTTCACTTTAGTTTAACTTACTGAACATTGGATTTGTTTATAATCATGTTGTGCACGCATGTGTTTGATGCACAGAATGGATCAATACCTTTAAAATGTTATGCTGTCACTCATGTATTTTCTGTGTATTGTGTTGTGTCTAATAAAATAAATAAATACTGTTGTAGGTATCGTATTTGTATAGTGATGACTCCACCCAATCTTACTGATCATTAACCCACCGTTTATCACGATCGGAGACTTTGTGTATTGCATTTGCTTTGAGTTCAATCGGACCATCTTAGTTAGATTCTACCGAATCTTTGTCACTACGAGGCTCTTCAGATTATCCTCTGGTTTTCCTGAAGTTTCATAAAAAACTGTAATAGATACATATTTAGCGTAACTTTGTAGAAATTCATTGAAATAACTTTGACAAGATGTTTAGTGTTCTTCCGCAGACTTCTTCTTGCCGGCTTTAGATAACAACCGCCCAGGAAGAGAGTTGATTGAGAACTAGCAAAACTAATTTTGCATCTTCCCAAGACGAGCGTGACGGATATAAAGACGGGGGCGGTTAGGAAACTTTCTATTTGCACTCTCAAACTTAGTGTGTATATAAACAGCGATAACGAGGAAAGCTGTTTACGGCCTCACCTCTTTTTAACCGACTTCAAAAAAAGGAGGTTATCAAGGCTTCTGATTTTTTTTTAAACTTTGGGCACTTTTTGTAAGTGAGGAAAGTTTTTCCTTTGATGTTTCAAATGATTGACTACAGAATTATTGTATTGGAGGGATTATTTTCATATTGAATAATTTTAATGATAAAATTATTCAATATGAAAATAATCCCCCCAATACAATAATTCTGTAGTCACTGTCGTCAGTAATCTTACTATCCTCTATATAATATTATATAGAAGAAAGTTTGTGCGTGAGTGTGTGCTTGTCTGTTACTTCTTAACGTTCAAACGGCTGGACCGATGTTGGCGAAATTCGGTGTGGAGGTAGACTACACCTCGGTTTCACATACATACCTATGTATAAGCTTCTTTATATCCCGGGTTAACTTTTGGGGCGCTAAGCCGCAATAAGACCCCTAACGCGGCTTAAATACTGCCAAACTGAAATAAACAGACCAGATATTTGAAAGGAAACTTCCTCAACAGAGCTTCACTAATTTCCTATCTTATTAAAAAAGCTTTTGGCCGACTTTTTTCATAAATCTCCTTTTAAATTACGTAAGAAAACGAACACTTTTTTATGTCAAATTGTGGTGTTTCCAAATATTAAGAGGTGAATGAATCTTTTGAAGCTTCATTAGCAAATTTCCCAATCGCAAATCTATGAAACGCAAGTGGCTGACTAATTTACTAACGCACAACCTAAAACATTGGTCTGGATGCCAATAATAGATTAGTCAGATAATTATCTATTACGCTGTATGCATCCACTAAGAAAAAAATATGGAAATTTGATTCTTAAAGGTACCTTATTAAAACAAATAAATATTCCAGGATTAAGCTAACGCTCGTATCATGGTGGGTACTAGATAACTGATATAATACATCTTGGTATATACTTTCCTTTCGTAAATGCATACTTATTTTACATAGACTCAACACAAGTAATGACAAATTTAAAATTCATTATTACTTTTGTTATGCGGGAATCGAACCTGCAACCTACAACCAATTAAACTAACTTTATTAATGACTAGCTGTGCCAGCGACTTCGTCCGCATGGAACAGTTATTACCATAAAAACGGTTCTAGTGAGATAATCTTAAAAGATAGACATATACTGTTGCAGACATTTCATTAGATCATTTCAAAAGGAATAATTCTTTCATACATATTTTTTCGATATCTTGAACCGTTTTCGCAGCGCACGCAACGGAAGCCCTCAAAGAGGAATCATTTTCCCCGCTTTTTATTCACATTTTCCATTGTTTCTTCGCTCCTATTAGTTGCAGCGTGATGTTATATAGCCTAAAGCCTTCCTTGATAAATGGTCTATTCAACACAAAAATAATTTTTCAATTCGTTCCAGTAGTTCTTGAGATTAGCGCGTTCAAACAAACTCTTCAGTTTTATAATATTAGTATAGATATAATGATATTAAGATAATAAACAATCCATTGAAAAATTTTTTTCATGTTCTTAAAAAAACCTTTCAGTACATTTAAGAGCGCACAAAGTAAGAGTTATGTGATAAATCCAATTGAGTGTTATTTGATTCTGAAAAGGCCGAATAATTTTTTGAGCAATTTATTTTAAAAGCTTTGATGTATGTATTCAGAACTTTTGGAATTGAGTACAAAGAGTTCCCCAATAATAATAATGCAAAAACCATACTATACAGGGTTAAATTTCAATAAAAATGGCGTACTTACGTTCAATACAATAAGTTTAGGAAATACCATAAAAATCTACAGATTTCAATCATTAATCATAAATTTCATCATTAAAAAGTTAAAGTTATAGTCCATGAATTAAGGATACTGAAGGTTTTTTTATGTACCTAAGGTACTTGATAATAAAGCCACAATTTAATTCAATTTCTATCTATTACAATACTGTATACCAATTATATATTCAGAAAAAAAATATTTATTTTAAGTTATGTTTTTTTAAAGTTTAAGGTTTTTTGATGTAGGTACGTACTTTATTCAATGTAAATTTAATTTAATAAAATAACAAACATTTACAGTGCCAAAAAAACTTTCAGAAGACTCGATAACCTCCTTTTTTGCAGTCGGTTTGTAATATATTTAAAAAATCCAGTAACGCAGTATTTCTACCGAAAGAAAATCATCAAAAAATAAGTAGGTGCCTAGTCTATATCAAGATTAGATCTATATATATTATTATTGATGTCCAAAACTCAAAGCCCGATTAAAGATCAAAGGAACATCGATTGCGGCCATTCAGAAAATGGATTTTTATGTTTTACTAGCTGTGCCTGCGACTTCGTCCGCGTGGAATAGTTATTTTGGGCATTAATTCTTTGATTTTGGAACCGTTTTCGCAGCACACGTAACGGAAAGAGATATATAAATGAATGAACCCTTAAAGATGAATAAATTTCCCTGTTTTTTCCACATTTTCCAATGTTTCTTCGCTCTTTTTGTTGCAACGTGATGTTATATAGCCTAAAGCCTTCCTTGATAAATGGTTTATTCAACACAATAAGAATTTTTCAATTCGCACCAGTAGTTCCTGAGATTAGCGCGTTCAAACAAACATACTCTTCAGCTTTATAATATTAGTATAGATTTACTTTAAGGGTTAAATATGTTTGAGCAGGACTTCTGTTGGCCAAGGTCTACTTAAAAGAGAGGTCTGTACCCAGCAGTCAGATTAGGAAGCCTGTGGATGATGATGAAGTCTGAAGGAAAAATTAGACAGTTCTGTTTCATGAGTCCAATTTTGTTTGCCTAACTTATATCATTTCCATAGACATTGGATAAAAAAGGATAAAAAACCTCATTTATCCAATGTCTATGATCATTTCTATATTCATCTTAAGGTTGCTTAAACGATTTTATGCCTTCTCTATCCCACTGCTGGGCATAGGCCTCTCTTTGAATGTGCCAGCTGCGTCGATCTTGTGCAGACCTCATCCATAAAGAACCCACGACTCGAGTAATGTCGTCGCGCCGACCCATCTGGCTGCCGGACGACCCACTCCTCGTCTGCCTGTTCCTGGCCACCACTCAATAACGTTTTGCTCCATTTATTGTCGTTTCTTCTAGCCACGTTCCCACCCAACTCCATTTAAAGTTCATTACTGCCAATCCGACGTCACGGACCTTGGTTCGGCGGTATTGTATTTAGCCAGCATTAATTTAGTGACAGTAGTCCGAGTTTTTTGAACCAGTTAAGAGCTTACCTGCCTATTCCTTACGATCCTTAATAAAAAACAATCATCATCCACAGCCCTTGGGTGGGATCCCACTGCTGGGTATAGGCCTCCCTTTGTATGTGACATCAGCGTCGATCTTGTGCAGACCTCATCCAGGTTGGACCCTCGACTTTAACAATGTCACAAAAACCAATACGAAAACTACAAAACCAACGAAAGCTTTTTGTTTTGAATTTGAAGTTAACTCCACGTCCTTTTAAGTTTTAAAGTCTTACTTTAAACCAATTTGTATAAAACAATACAGTCGGTCTGTACCTTAATTCACCAACCGATTAGTACTGGTATGTCATGATTCAAAGCTATTTCGGTCTATTTGTCTGCAAATATTGCGACATTGCTAAATGTCTTGCTCAAACAGCCGAGCCTGTCGGGACTTTTTTAATGGCGGTAGGGCGTTTACCATACATGATTATGAATGAATGGTATTCATTGGTTACAATGTGATTTATTATAAAACAAAGCATGTTTTTTTAAAACAGAAATTATAGAAATACAATTTTGTCTGTAGTACGTTTATATATATATATCACTTCACACTTTCACACTAATTCGATTTTAACAACGAAAAAATCTAAAAAAGCTTACTACTTCTAGCTTCCAAAATAATAAAAAAGCGGGCCCTTATATCCCAACTTTGAACTTTAATTTATTGTAGGTCCCGGCTGTTTGTCTAGTTCGGCAGTCGATAAGTTATGTTAGAGGCCCTTAGGGTAGTAGCCACTCTCATTCGATAAGCAGAAGCACCTACAAAATTTAATAAAATTAACTTCGAAATCGTGTGACCTATATAATGAGATTTAGCATCACGTGTAATTAATTAATTGGATACATTTCAGATGAAGGAATAGTAAGTAGCCAACATTACCGACACGTCCCGTATTTGATCTCGTGACACACGGCAAAACCTCGTTCATTTAGTTCTATATAAATAATCTGATTAAATACTTAAACCAGCTAATTGTTTAACCCCTTTATTAAGATGTAAAACCACATCAGTGGCCTCTAGGGTTTTGGTTTGAAAACTCTCGAAACTATAGTTGGCTATTTTTATACGATGAGAAAAATAATCATAAAAATAGATACTAAACTGCTTTATTCCAACGTTACAATAGACATCACGTTTAAGAGGCTCCCCTCCTACGATATAGATGTCTTACAGACTGTCCCTGGTTTCTAAAAAAAATAACGATCTAATAAATATCTAAAATGTGTATTTCATATTTTAGATAGTAGAAATTGATTAGATGCTAGAATTAAACTGAGCGTCGTTTTAGAAAAAGAGCACATTTGAAAATTTACAAATGAATATATCTTATGAAATCTTGATGATAATTGATTAGTTTCTACAAGTTAATCCAGCGATCTTCAAAGCGAGAGTGAATCGGTTCTTATCGGGTAAGCACGCTCCATCTTAGGCCATAGCCTTACTTGCTATCAGGTAAACTATGGTCAAGTGCAAATCCGTTCAAGTTAAAAAAAAAAGTTAACAATTTCAAAAATTAATTGGTACCTATTTATGTATGTGACAACTCGACCACTTCACAGAATAACTTAGGTTAGATAGAGGTATAAGTACTAAAGAAAAGTATTATAAATGTTCGGTGGATGAAACATAAAAACTACAATCAAGTACACAATGGGTTTTCGTGGATTGAGCTTAATAAATATGAGTTTATAAGTCTCACAACAGAAAATTTAAAATATCCCTTCATAAAAAAATCATACAAGCTTAAAAAAACTCTGTTCTACGTATAACAGATTAACTTGGGCTTATATTATACAATATTAGGTATACATATTTTGTGCTGCTATCGAAGCGAAAAGAGAAATATTCGACGTTTCACCAATTCCACATAATCATAAAATGTAACAGAATAAGGAAGGTTACATTCTTCTATTGACTCATACTTGTACTATTTGTGCACCTTCCTCAATAAAAGATGCTAATTATATCTATATCTTCTATGCATACGAGTACATAATCTATACTAATATTATAAATCTGAAGATATGTCCCGAAATATTTATTATTATTTATTTTATTATTTATTATTTATTTCTTGAGGAAGGCTATAGGCTATATAACATCACGCTGCAACTAATAGGAGCGAAGAAATAATGGAAAATGTAGAAAAACGGGGAAAATTATTCATCTTTGAGGGCTTCTGTTGTCTGCGCTGCAAAAACGGTTCTAGATATCAAAAAAATATGTATGAAAGTATTATTCCTCTTGAAATGATCTAACAAAATGTCCGCAACAGTATATGTCTATCGTTTAAAGTTAACTCACTAGAACCGTTTTTATGGTAGTAATTATTCCACGCGGACGAAGTTGCAAGCACCAGCTACTTAGTATATAATAAAGCTGTTGAGAGTCAAAAATCTGCACAAAAAAGATATTAAAAAAACAAGTTGGGTGTACTTTAAATCGTTGCAAAACGTTTCAGCAATTTTTGTCAGTTCATCTGTTTGTCTGTACTCTGTTTTTTTAAACGCTTATCACGAAAAAAGGGCTGAACAGATCATGATGATTTTTGGTATTTAGACAGATAGATTTGTAACACCAATATCTCAGCACAAGATATCTTTTCGCTTCTAGAGATAGTTCCTTCCCAATACATACATCAATCTATCAATATTACGAGTTTTTTACGCGTTTCGTCATCATGATATTTCGGTCTACTAGTTGCCATTGCAGATATATTTCTATGATGACGTCATAACCAAAGTAGTTTGGGATCAAATGTTATACAATCTTTTTGCAGGGTTTCATAAGGAAACAAGTGGGCGCCCGCGGCTGCGCTCGCCTTATTACAGGATAAAAAGTAGTCTATGACTCTCCTAAGACCTCATACTACCTACATAACGGAAGACCAGCGCTGGTTGCTATGCATCCAGCATTATGCTGAGTTGGGGTTGTATTGTGGCAATATATATCTTATTTAAGTAGTTATACTATATATGTATTTCTTGTTTGTGCTCGTTTGTTTATTATTTGCTATAATAAATCATTTTCTTTCTTTCTGTTTATCTGTGTCTCTGTCTGAACGGATCAACATGAATTTTAGTATCTTACATAGATACTAAAATTCATGTTGATCCGTTCAGACAGAGACACAGATAAACAGACAAAAATATAAAAATCATATTTAAATAATGGACATTTAAGGGCAGCGATTTTTTCAAATTTAAAGAAAAAAATGCTTAATAATAATGGCAAATAAATGCGTTTTTATTAAGTTATTATGTTAGATAATACCTATTAATATTATTTTTTTATAAACTTGCGCAAACACATACATTTTATTCAAAAAACTTACATTTTGTTAAAAACTTATTTAAAAAACTAAATACTAAAATAATAATAATAAATAGAATAAAAACTTAAACTACTTCTAAAACTAAAATACTTAATCTAAAATGCCTGTTGTAGAAGGAAAGGTCCCCAAAATACTGGCGGCGTTTCCGCGTTGTATAGCAATGCTCACCTTTTGAGCAAAGTAGCAGCCAGCATTCTGGAGACCTGTCACTTCCACCAAACGCTTGGCCAGGTTCCGATACAAGTCCAACGCAGCTGGACCCCACGGGTCCAATGTCTCCACCGCAAACGGCACAAACATATAAACGCGATCGAGTTTTGAATATTTATGCCGTGTGAGGTTCTCGGCTTGGGCGGCCGCGGCGCCTGCCTGAGCACAGGATTCAGATTCAGATTCATTTATTGTCAGTTATGTGATATTTCATTACAAGTGGTTTACAAAATAATAAACAGTTCATAATGACACGTCTAATTGGTTATAGGTACATTTAACATTCAATAATTAATAATTTTATACATTAGTAATAATTCTAATAATAAAGCAGCTGTAAAGGGGCTTTGTCAAAAATAATTAATAACTCAATAAGAAACATGTCCGCAATTATCATACCTCATCATAGAAAATAGTTTACAATTTAAATACCTAGTCCACACTTAAAAGTATTTACGAATAATACAATACAATACAATACAGGTGAAGGAAGGTGAGACGGTGCCATAGTGTGCACACAAGTAGCATCCCACACTAATGGCCACCTCATCTTCCAGGGAATTAGGGTCATGCCGTCAGGTCTTTTACCGTCGTCGCGCATCAGACCACTGGGTTCTAAGACCGATGGGACACCAGAACTGACAAAAGCCCGACGGATGACTACCATGACGCGGTAAACGCCCTACACTCTTCTGACATGACAGTCCGTGGTGGCCAAACCGGTCAACATTGTCACCACACATGCAACGATGTAAAAAAATGAAAAATACCTATATATAACCTATAGCTTTAAGCTAAATGTAGTCAAACGCAAATGCATTCGGTATGAAAAAAAGCTAAAAAGGACGACTTTCTCCGTCTCCATATTTTTCGACCTTATTCTCTAAACACAATTTTAGAATAATAATATTGACATTAAGATTGTCTCTCGCTAAAACAACGGAACCAATGTAACGGAACTAGGTCAAGCCTAGAATTAATAGTCTTATCAATTTCAGCGTCAATATATTTGAAATTATGTAACATAATTTATTTTCATTTTTGCGACATTAAAATTCAGAGTTGGGAGTAAAGAATCTATCAAATTATTGAAACTTACAATCCTATAAGTAGGTACTCTTATTAAATGCCACTTTTAAAGGGGTGATATAGGGGATGCAAGTTTTCCTTCTCAATGCGAGCGAAGTAGCATGCACTAGTTATTTTGTAAGTATGTACTTAATGAATTCAAGAATTTTATTTTTATCCCATGAACAATGGTTTATTTTATTTTATATTTAAGTATTTGATTTTTGACAGACTTCAAAAAAGAAGGTTATCAAGTCTTCTGAAAGTTTTTTTGTAGGTATGTTTTTTTTACATTTTTTTTTAACATGATATAGGCTCACGCTTGACTACAACTTGCCTGATGTTAAGCAACGTTATAATCGACGTTCTAGTGCGCTTGCCTAGAAGAAAAAGGTTTACCAGTTTTTATGTTACGCGATTACACCGTTATTTATGAACCGATTTCAAATAATCTTTTTTTATTCGATGGAAATTGTTTCCGAAATGCTCCCATATTTTATTTGTTATATTAATGGTATTGCTTTAACTATTCCAGCCCAGCTGCGGTCGCGTCGCAAGGCAGCCAAGATGCTGGCAGCGGTTGTCGTCATGTTTGCAGTCTGCTACTTCCCAGTACATCTGCTCTCTGTACTCAGGTAACAATATTATTATTTACTCTATCTAAATATATAAAACTCAATGGTGACTGACTGACTGATATAGTGATCTACAACGCACAGCCTAAACCACTGGACGGAACGGGCTGAAATTTGGCATGCAGGTAGATGTTATGACGTAGGCATTCGCTAAGAAAAGATTTTTGGAAATGCCACTTTAAAAGGGGTGAAATAGGGGATGCAAGTTTTACTTCTTCATGCGAGCGAAGCCGCGAGCACCCACTAGTTTACCTATAATTATCCAATAATAATATATATTTTTTATCTAAAGAAAGTTTTCTGTATTTTTAAGTCATTTTTGTATATACTTACCTATGGTATATGTGTAAAAATTTGTTAGTTATTTTTGTAAATAAATAAATTCTCTAAAGAAAGTGCTAACAATAATCTCGGCTTTAGAGTGTAGTGCACAATTCGTAAGCCTCAGTTTTTACCAAATAAAATGATTTTAAAGTTTGAAAATAAGTGTGAAAAATACCAGGCTTGGAGATTGAGTCAATCGTGGAGCTCTGCGATATATAAGTTCTTATTGTTTATGAAAATTTAAAATTTTATTCTAATCTTATTTTTTTAGTTTTACTTGTTTAATAGATATAAAATGGCCTCTTCAATGGCGTTATCGGTAGCTAATCTGAAAATATGATTAACATAAGTCACTAATAAGACCTTATTTTTAATTATTTTTCCAGGTACACAGTCGACATGGAACAAAACGAGGCTGTGACGGTATTTGCTTTGATCTCTCATGTACTTTGCTACGCTAACTCCGCCGTCAACCCACTCATATACAACTTTATGAGCGGTAAGTTTGTTTATACATTTTTATTTACTTTTATTGATAACTAGTGGACAGCCGCGGCTTCGCTCGCATTATTTCAGGATAAACAACCTATAATACTCCTTAGACCTCATAGTACCTTTATACTAAATCATTCAGCCGTTTTTTCAGCAGTATGTCGGGATCGGAGGTAATGACACTACACTTCCGACTAAAACCTACCACGATGTCTCTTCGTCTTGGATAGGGCGGGTTTCGCGGCAAGCGAGCAATATTCCTCCGCAATTCCCAATTTATTCAGTTTTTATAATAACACGCTTACCTAGAAGATACCTAGTAACTCTAGATTTGAAGACCCCTGGATTGTAGTTCACAGAAAACACAGCTAAACTCCTAAAAGCCAAACTATATAATAAACCAAAATACTAAAGCTTAGTAAAAGTTTTTTCATCCCACCATCTCGGAAACAGTATTTTTGCTCTTCAATATCAGAGTGCAAAAGCCGTTTTTATTCTCTAGAGAATAAAGTAAATTGAATTTAGAACATCGTGTGTTACAAGTTTTTGAATTAAAAAAATAATTAAACCTATTTACTGCTACCTCTATGGTGCCGAATATATCATACAACTTTTTTAAATTTGTTAAAATCTCAGACTCGGAACCTTCTTGGTGTTCTTTTTTTCAATTTGCTTTGTACCTACGCGGTTCTTTACGCGGCATATTTTCACGTCATTGTTAAACCTTATATTAAAAACAAGAAACTTGAAAACTATTCTAGTGATTCTAGTGACGAGGAAGTTTTTTTGACGCCAACAGAATTGACTGAAACTGTTAATAATGCGCAAATGAGCTTTCTCCCTCAACAATCACGCGTTTTGCATTTAGTTATTTCCTCGCTGAGGTGAAATGAAAAGTTACGTGTTGCACTCGAGTGCAAAAATTTTTCACCTCGTGCTCTTTTAATTCCCTCGCTAACGCTCAGGATTCTAATTATGAATCACGAGCGCAAAAACTATTATATTGTACACCAAATAAAAAGAACACAAGGCATTCGTGCGCGATCACCAAAGTTAGAGGGCTGGTTACTGTATCCTGTGGCATTTAGATTAGAGAGATTCCATGGGTTGGTTAAGGCCACCATATTTCACCCGAAAACGCTTTGCGCTTGGGAAAATGCCTACAGTTGCTTTTTCGCATGCAATTCCACGCCGTATTAACATGAAAGCAAGGGCGAGCATCGCGCGCATAGCTCCGGCCGACGAGTCTTGTCCACACGCAAACAATTTTGCAGACGGTTTTGACGAAATAAATTCATATAAAATCAGCAATTCAATATATTCTATTTATGGCTTTTTACTCCTCTAAACAATAACATTATCTTTTAGATAATTAAATTGGTTTAAATTGCTGTACTACTTTTGGAAAAAAAGGTGAAAAATATTTCAAAACAACTATTTTTCAAAAAATAAAACTATCGAGCGAAGTATACGTAATCGTGTTTTGGCGTTTTTTATTGTCTTAACACTGAATCAAAATTATATAAACTGAAAAAAAAATTAGCTCTATCTTATATACATCTATTTTATTCGATTTTTATGAAATGTCGATTTCACATAGCACCCCGCGTTAAATAAGACTGGTCCCCAGCGGTTTAGAATAAATATTTAATTGATAAAAAGTAACCTTAAATGAGACATAGGTATAATAATAACCTATAATGTCTCTAGTTACAGTAAGAAGTGGGTTTTAGTGTAGTTTTTCCGTACAATTATACTAATCTTCAATATTTCTAAATTCCAGGCAAATTTCGTCGTGAATTCCGCCGAGCGTTCTGCTGCTCAGTGACGCCACCTATGGAGAACACAAGCACACTAACTCGCCTCACCACCTGTAAGAAGAAACCATGTGAGCTCATCGCGCTTGATAGTAAGCGCTCCAGCCATGGTTATGTGTGTCAAACTACGCTGTTTTAAATATAGTGTATATGTTAGGTTTTAAACATAGTGTAATATCTTATTCAATATAGTTATTAGGAACATTGTAAAAATATGTGTTTAAACCTTTTTTAAATATTTTAAAATAAATTATGTCAGTTATAAGTAATATGCCTAACTAAGCTAAGATTTTTTATGAAAATTGAACAAGTATTCGTATAAAAAAAAAAGATTTTTACATTGTAGTATGCAGTGGATGTGATTATTTATAAATAAATGTAATAAAAAGTTGAAATAAATTTCACTTATTTAGTTTTGACTCAAATAGGTACCATATTTATTCTAAAAAAATAAGTTACCGTTAATTTAAAATGAATAAAGATTAAAGTTATGAAGTTTACCTGAATTTGGTATGGTGGATGGATATAAAAACAGACCTCTTGAAAACAAAAAAAGGAAAGTTTGGTAGTTTTATCAAATAATATACTTATATACAAAAAATATGAAGAATGATATCTAGAAAATAGAGAAAAATATAAGTAAATAAAATTTCTAGTTGAGCAGCAAGAAGAATTTCTTTATTAAATAATTTATTAATAAGTATTCTTAAAGTACCTACTTATATTAAATTAAAAATAGTCTCAATACCATAAATTAATTTTCCGTATGGTGTTTGCAGGCACTATATTTTTTAATTCCGGTTGTTTCTTATAATATTATTAATTTGTTGTGTCATGAGTAAATACATATGTACCTATATAATATGCAAGCAAGATATAAATTTTCTTTAATCGTTTCTATCAGCGCCATCTAGACGAATACTAAAGTGTTACGTTAGACTTTTCCAACCTAATTATGGTTCCGGATAATTCCAACAGATGTCACTATTTATGGTTCGCCACTTGTGATAAGAGATGCGTGCATGCTCTTGCAGATGGCGCTAAAATTAATCCATTCAAATGGTTTGAGAAATTATTTCATAACTAGTAGAAGCCCGCGGCTTCCCTCGAATTATTTAAAGATAAAAAGTAGTCTATGATATACCCATACCAACCAAAAATCATTATAATCCGTTCAGCCGTTTTTGCTTTATAAACAGACAAATGGGGACCGAGGAACAGATACACAGACAATCAATTCGAAGTATCTACAATTTTTTTAAATATATTTAATGTTTAGACTTTCAACCCTCTTCAGCTTTATTTTATGAATAGATTATTTAAAAAATCGTAGCGAACTATACACATTTTGATATTGATTAATATGAAATATTCAAAATCCGTTTCGCCTGCTCATTAATTACAGCTAAAGTAAGTTTAATAATTAAATAGGATACTTAAATACTTAAAAAGACTTTTTTTTTTAAAATATTGGGTCGTGTTCTGTTTTCAATTTGAAGAATCTTAAAACATTGTTGTTTCAATATCTTCAATGTTCAGACTTTCGACCCTCTTCAGCTATATTATATTGTATACTTTTATCCTGAAATAATGCGAGCGAAGTCACGGGCGTCCACTAGTTTCCAATAAATCAAGATAAGTACAATGCATTCAATTAATTTATCTCTCTCTCTCTGTCTGCCTGATATATTAACCATATTAACATAGGTTCGTTTATGAGCCAATTTATAACGTAAAAAATATATAAAGCTACTGAGAAGGGTTCCGTACCCTCATAAATATATGTCTGTCTGTCAGTGTCCGGGTTTCATATTACTGTGAGAGGATACAAAAACACAACGTGTTCAGGCGTTTGCTATGTATGGGGCTAGATGGCTCTGTTTGATATGTCCTGAAATATTTGTTTATTTACATTAGGTACTCGTATTTCCTTGAATTAAAAAAAAACCTTATTTTTTAAAATCATTAAGAACATACAGCGTTTATGTTTTTTATCTTCTATTAATATTCTCGTCATTGGCTTCAAACTAAAGCATTAACGCATATCTGTAGTGTACAATTTAACATTCTTGTTTTAATCAAATTGACGCCGCTGAGTATGTGCAATACAAATGAACCCGAGGATTTCATTGCCAATTTCGTTTAAAAGATAAATAGGTATGTTCTCGTTTTTGTGTTGTGTTATTTTTATTACCATTAATTTGTGATGATTACATATGGTTTAACTAATGAATGGTTTCCATTCATATAAGCAAGCGAAGCGACTTTGTATTCCAATCAAAAAATTTAATATTTTGGTCACATAATGTACGTCAGGTTGTATATTATTATTACTCTTCTATAGCCTCGCACTTCTTAAATTTTATCAAGTGTCTTGAATGTCATTTCTAGCAACCATTCTGTAATTCGTTGGTCTTGCATGTGAAATTGTGGCTTGTTACCTAAATGCTGGTATGCCAAGGCTCGGGGAGTTATCAATTTGACTGGAAAACGCAGCTTCCTTTTTTCGTAATCGGGTAAAAGTTTTCTTGTTGTTTACATGTTTTCTTTTCATAACTTATTTTCTCTCTGCTACGAAGTGCTATGCGGCTACGAGTCGAAGCAGTGCTACGATACCTCTACGGGTATCAGCTCTTCCTCATATTCCTAGCTAGTGGACGCCAGTGGCTTCGCCTGCATTATTTCGGAATAAAAAGTAGACTATGGCACTCCCAAAACCTCTTACTACCTACATACCAAAATCATGAAGATCCGTACAGCCGTTCTTGCGTCATGCATAACAAACAGACAAACAACGTTCTGCTGAAACACGCGTAACAGAACATGTTTCAGCAGAACTTAGAAGTTTTGTCTGTTTTACGATTTAATCAATGCTCAAACTATTTTATTTTATATTTTCTATATAAATATTTTTGCTCTCATTAGCTTCAATAGGTATACATTATACTAGAAATAGATATTTTATTATACATTTAGTAACGCGAGTGAAACCGTTCATGCAAGTCAATAAATAAAACTTAAACTAATAAAATAAGTACACTTGTGCCTTCGACTGTATCCAATCAAGATTATCCCAAGATGTTTAGAGTTGCATGTTGACTTATGTATGTATTAATCTTATACTGTAATAACTTGAGATTTCATCATCTTGGCTAATCTGAGGATATTAAACTCAAGTTCTGTGAACCGAGGCATGCAATATTCATTTAGAGATACGTTATATTTGCAGGTTAGTAAACTTAGGTTGATATAATATTATAATTATTATTACTAAAACATCACAATCAATAATCATTCATTTATTTACTATTTTACAGATCTTGTCTTGATAATAATGAATATCAGAGATCTTCTTCTTATCGAATGATAGTGGCCAACGCTGGTGTCGAGAGATTATCAAGCCGCCCTAAATACCTCTGACATGGAGAATAAGAAAACCATATGTGTGTTTGTGAGTATTAATTAATTATTTACGCTGAAACGTATTTGAATTGAAATTTATAAAAAATGAATTGGATAAAATTTGCTATAAAGGTTACCCTGGATTAACATTTAACACATAGGCTACTTTTATCCGGATTAAAGCGGGTAACACCGCGGGGCACTGCTATTGGTTAATGAGCATACTTTGGTTTAAACTATAGGTTTTGTAAATAAAAACTTGTAGTTTTACCATTATTGGCAAGCGTTATACTAACCTACAGGCACGTGGCTTAAACGTCTTATTAAATAGCTTCTTAATTATTAATAATTAACCAATTTCAATTACTTATGGGTAAATTCGAACAAGGCAGTAATTTATGATTAGGTATCTGTTTCTTTTGTTTATCTGTGTCTCTGTTTATTTAAACGTTCATCACGCAAAAACGGCTAAACGGATCGTCATAATTTTTGCTACATACGAGGTATGTAGGTAGTTTGAGGTCTTAGGAGTGTCAAAGACTATGATGAGTCTTGATTGTCTTTATGAGCCTCAAGTATAACTCAAAAATAAACTAATGAATTATTTACCATACTCTTAAGTCTCGCATAATTTCCTGAAAATAAACATGAAATTACGTGTTCCATAAATATTAAGAGTACTTAAAATGTGTACGAAATTTTCAAATGCGTGATCACGTTTGGACAAAGAATAGAGTTGTACAGAATGACTTTATTAGATAATTTTCATTGGAAGAAACAATTACCTAGTAACCATTCTTCATAAATCTAGAAATCATAAATTAGGTTGCTTAAACTGGTTGACTGTTTTGGTGTTAATTGAATCGAAATTACTATGATTTATTATGTATGTTGTTATTGTAAGGAACTTGTTTGAAAAATAATTTTATTTTTTGGGTATCTATTCATGTTATTTATTTAAGTATGTAGGTAGGGTACATTAGAATAATACAGGGCAATTTCAGCTATTGAGATAAAACAGTTCTTGCACTATTACCAAGCAGATGGTACGGTACCGGTATATACGGCTACCGCTACCTAAAATATAAAAAAAAGCTAACGTGAACTTAACAAATGTGTTAAGTTCACGTTAGCTTTTATTTAATTTTAATATTGCGTTTGTGAATCGTTATACACGTGAGGTTTAGACTCGTATTTGTTTAAGCTCTTTTTTAGAATACTCTATCACAACAACGCCAGAACCGTATAGGCATATTTCTGGCCCGTCATCTACACTATCTGTCACATCTAACACTTTAATAGTCTTTGCTGGCGACGAGTGCGGCTTGCGTACTTTGCTGTCGTTTGTAGCTTAGTTTGTCGTATAATGTAAGAGAAGGATATATAAATAAATAAGTTATAATTAAATAAAAAAATTCAACAAGTGTGTGTTTTTTTATTATAGAATAAAAACTTATCACTTAGCTTAAATTAAAAGCTATCTTACTATAATTATATAACAAACAACAACGCAACACACAAGTATTTATGCACTTTAAAAATTTATAATTACTTGTGTTGAGTCTGGTCGTTTGTATGTATAATAAGTATGTATTTACAATAGAAAAGTATATAAGTATTATATCCGTTACCTAGTACCCACGACACAAGAAGCGTTTGCTTAGTGTGGGGCTAGATGGCGCTGTGTGCAATGTCCCAGGATATTTATTTATTTTATTTATTTATATTTTTATATTATATATTTAAAAGAAGTGCATAGTCATATCTCCAAAATCCAAAACTACCCAACCAATTTTAATGAACTTAGAGACTAGTTAGTGCATGTAGAATACAGCGATTTTTATACATATTCAGCCAGTTTTTACTAGATTGAATTATAAATTCAATCGAAAAGAAATAGAGCACATAAATTCACAGATAGTTTTGCATTTATAACAACATCATTATCTACAGCCTCTTTTAGTCAACCGTAGTATAGAATTTAATTTAATAGTGTGCAGACCTTTTATTCATAACGGGGTTTTCGCTTGACCATTACTTAAATAAAATTAAACATACACTCACGTAACTGACCAGAAGCCAAATCAGTTGATTCCAGTGACTTTTTCAACACTGAACTAAGAAAAAAATTATATCAGCATAAATTTTATTTCCAGTAGATATAGCAAATCCCATAATCCTCTGGGATTTTCCACCGCCCTTACTCTAACTGTCAAAATGAAGGTTCCGCAAATATTTGGACGGATTTGATAAGTTATTCAGGATTTTTCGGGAAAATACCTTTGGTGGACGAAATCGCCGTGAAGATTTAAAAGATGCAGAAAATAAAATAAATATTTAAGGTTTTTTTGTATTTTTCCTTTGACTTATGTCTCATTAACCAAATCGTCACAGGATATCATTTTTAAATTACTTACTATTAAGTTTCTCCCTCTTTGAGTCGTATATCCTCATGTCGGAGGGTCGTGACTCCCCCGCAGAATTAATTTGTTAGGGGAGTTCTCTAGGGCAGATATACATAACGGATAACTTATTATTATTATCACGACCCTCGTTCATGAGGAAATACGACTCAAGAGTTAAAAAAACGTTCCTACCCACCACTAACTCCATAAAATAACATAACGTATTCCTCTACAGTGGAATTTCCAATAAATAAGAGCGTAATAATATTTACTGTAATGCCAGCAGCAAACTTATTCTGACATTTGAACTCTTCCCGAGGGTGGTGTGGCCTGAGCACGAGCTCTCGCAAGAAATGACGTGAAATTATTCGAAAAATGTTAGGAGCTATTTTGTTTTGTTTCTTAGAGCGCATGTTTTTTTAATAACTTTTGATTATTTATTTATTTGCACTTAACAACTTGTTACAAATGTTAATTATATGTAAAAAAAAAATTATAATATGTAAATAATTATAAAAAAATTAACTTAAAAGTAGTTTACACCATTTTGGTATGGTTCGAATGTTGTTGATGTACTTACTTTAAAATAGTATATAAAGTGATATGCTATATACTAATGAGACTTGTACGTATGTTTTTTGTATTTACTCGTGTGCGTGTTTGTTGTTAAAATTAATTAAGTAAGTTTTTTATACATAAGTATATCGAAGTGTAAGTAAGATAAGATAAGATATGTCTTTAATGCACACCAAAGAAATTACAATATAAAAAGAAATTTAAAAACTAATTTAATGCACATTGGGCGGCCTTATCGCTTTAGGCGATTTCTTCCAGGCAATCTTCCAGGTAAGTGTGTGTATTTAGAAAAAACGTAAGAAGACCTTTGGCAGAATAGATCAATTTTCATTAAGCAGTTATATTTTTCGTTTCAATACTTTGCTAGGTATAAGGTATAGGCGTATTTTAACCATAAATGAATTGTTGTTCGAAAGACGCAAGTTATTGCGAGAACTCGTGCTAACGTTACGAATAAACAATGATTCTCAAACAGGGAAATAATATAAAAAAATATGCCAAGTTTCTTATTTCGGAATCAATAATGTTCGTTTATTTGTGAGAACTTGGGAATTAATGTCATAGATATTTATAGTGGAATTTCGTCCTTTTTTGTTTTACTTTCTACTTATATTCCAACAATAAAATAACTCAAAATTTTAATCATTTTTAGATATGCTAAGTAATTAACGATGGATATACAATAAATCAGAACATAATAAAAGATGGGATGATAAAAAAATATATAAATGTTTATATTATCATTGTTCTTTTAAGTCGGTTTAAAATATGATCAAAAAACGTCAAAATTTTGCTATTGACACCACAACAATAACGCCCAAGAGTTTGTTATTTGTCTATTTACCCACGAAGAAAACATGACGGAACATAAAATTATCTTTCATAAAAAAAACATCCATTTCATAGCATTATTTTTCTTTCCACATTAGAAACAATAAAACCCCATCGGTAATGGTCCAGCCAGGCCATACAAAGTAAATACGGACCCTCTTAGATTGCGCACTCAGCACACGCACCCAACCAGCGTTGTATCTATAGAAGTTTTATAAAAAGGGGGGGGGGGGGGGGTTATAACTACTATCCCCCTTTTAACTACTATCCCCCTTTTTCTCGACCGCCTGACAAATTAAATTGTTCTAGTAGAGTTCAAGAAAACTTTTTGGTTTGTTTCTTTAAGAAAAGGTTTTTAGCGTTAAACCTTACCATTAAACCCAATTAAAAAAAAGATTTATATATTTTATGAAAACCACACATGTTTAACAGTGTTATTAATTACATTCTCTTGTTTGGTACAATTATTTTTTCAATCGTACTTTACTCGTATTTGCCTTAAAATTAAAACAAAGCCAACCTCATGTAGAAACGATTTCCCCGTTACTCACAAAAATCATGACCTCAGTAAGCTTAAGCTCTGTTTTGAGTAATTATTGAAACCATCAAACACAAATACCCTAGATCCACCCCTCCACCCTGGTTATGCCACCACTGAGTTATTCTAAGCAACCCAAATTGCTGGTCCGTTATTAATGTGATTTATTCTATTCCGCCTTCCTTGTAAGGGGAAATAGGTGTATGTAAGTATTTGATGGAGTACCCCGTTTGTTGGTGGATTGAAATCATTAGGCGAATAACATACTATGTAGAAGGTAATTGTTCTAGATAAAACGGTGATTTGGTATCATCAGCCTTATGAGACCCACTGCAGAGCATAGGCCTCCTCCCTCTTACGCCAATAATCCATGTCTTGCCCAGATGTTACCTTCTAACTTTCTAATATCATCCAGCCACCGTTGCACTGGTCTTCCTACACTTCGCTTACCTAGACGCGGGTGCAGTCGGTTATTGTTTTCCTCCATCTGCCGTCAGTACCTACATCTCGCTTCGGTATCAACGTCGAATTATATTTCTATACTAAAGTGCCGTAAGGTACGATTCAATTTCACTAAATAATACATATTTGAGCCTTTTGGAGTCGAGACTTTGGGGTCGTGGGGTGCGGGAGCCCATACTATTTTCCAAAACCTCTCGGAGTGCTTGGTTGACGCGATGCAGGACCAAAATGCTGGCCTTTTTCTGGCTCAACGTATCAGCATTGCCATCCAGCGTGGTAATGCGGCCAGTATGCTGGGCACGCTGCCCTCTGGTAGTGGGCTGGAGCACTTAGATTATCTTACGGCTTTTGCCCCTGTTTGTGCCCCTTTTTATGTTGTAGTTAGAAGTAGTATGTTTAGTTTTTCTTCCCTTTTTTATATTTTATTATTGTAAAAAAATCTGTATTTAACTAAAACCAGCACTTACGTATAATTAAATCGAATTATGTTACATGATTAAATATTATACAATCTGTATATGTTTTGAAAATGAATCGATGAAAAAGATTTTCTTATTTTTTTATTGTTCTAAATCTTGAAGTTTCATACAAAATTTCTATATTGTTTTGTTTTCTTTTTCTTTTCAAACTTACTAAAGCTACTTATAGTTTAAAGGCTACTAAGACAAGTGTATCCCGCAGCGTTGCCCACATGTTTCTATATAATAAGTGGCCCAGGTAGTAGCTTCTCTCAGGGCCGAACTACATACTTTTTAATATCTTCATGCAATAAACCACGAATTTATATCACTCCATGATACGTAAGCTTAGTATGGGGCTAGATGGCGCTGTGTGATGTGTCCTGAAATATTTATTATTATTTTTATTTTATTACTCCGATATGGCCCGAAAGAAAAAACCGAACAGACCTAATACCTAACTGTTTTGCTTAATAATAATGGTAATGACAATAGGGTTTTTGACTCCATTTATAACCTACGCATACATTTTTTTAGTTATTCATTAATTTCCATATTCACAAGAAGTACATATTTGCATACTTACGTTTGACTCATGAATGGTTTAAAAGAATAGCGCCGAGCCACGCGATAGCGTGATATAGCCGTGTTTATTTTAGTGAAATATTTCAGCTTATCTTCACAAAATTTGAAAACCTTATTTGGGACGGAATTCTGGGGGATTACTATGGGACTTGAAGTATTAATTGTTTGGTGTTGTTTTCGTCTTGTGTTTTTGTTTAAGAGGTACACACAAAAAGGAGTGAAAAGTCGACATTATCACACAAAGACTACCTTGTACGTCTGTTACAATGTTTCTTGTACTTACAGACAACTAGTTTTTTTACGTCAAAAGACGTAATTACTGTTCCAATAAAAACAAGAACAGAATAGAAAACCAAATGGAATACATATTAGAAGTCATATTCATATTAACATTCTATTTTGAAAGAATCATTACATAGGTATGTATGATACTTGTACTATTACATTATTTGGTTATATCCTATAGTAACCTCAGGGGTTACTGAACAAGGAAAGTGTAACAAAATGAAATAAATCAAATTTGTACGCAAACAATTGAATTTGTGTTGTAAATGAGGAAGCTAAATTAAAGGTCTTTTGTCCAAAATATATACTTATTCGTTTTGACCAAACTGTATATGGAAATCATTATAAATAAAGGCGTTTTACTTATTTATTTTACTTTTACTTACAGCAAAAAGTAAAAGAGAATAAAATATGTGTATAATTTTAGTGATCTTCTTCTTATCGAATGAGAGTGGTCAACTCTGGTGTCGAGGGTTAGGGAGGTCTGTGGAGGGCCCATTTAGTGAGTGGCAAGTCATCACCCGCTATATTTTTTATGAATGAGGCATAATTGGCGGGTGCCGTTCCTCGTACAATAGACCAGTTTAATTAAGTCAATGAGCAACTCAACACAATAGCCCCTAACATTAATACCATGTCTGCAATAGTTACTTTATATACCTAACATCCTCTATCTGTATTTTTTACTTAATTTTAAGTATAACATTGTAAAAGGCCTCTCAGTGTTGGCTACGGCCCCACTGATGCCTTAAAAATACCGGGCGTAAGGCCCGAGAGTCTGTGAAGTGAAATAAAGAAAATAATAATAATAATAAATGTTTATTGGACACACAAGTTCTTATAATATTTACACTTATTTATAATCTAATTTAAAAAAGGACACTTTAGAATACAAAAAAATATGTCGAGCAGCTGCTACGCTGAGAGAAAGTAGTCTCTCGTGTTGTAGCAGCTGATTCCTTCAGGGAAACATTTTTTTTTAGGAGGTTGGAAAACTCATCTTACGGAAACAAAACTATACAAAATTTAAATTGAAATTAAGAAATAAAAAGAAAAATATTTAAAAAGTAAAATCTTAGCCTATTTTTTTGTTAATATGTGAGTGGTTGTGTGTGTGTATGTGTGAGTGTGTGTGAGTGTGTGTGTGTGTGTGTGTGTGTGTGTGTGAGTGTGTGTGTGTGTAGTCGGTTATGTATAAATGGTAATGAGTAAGAATGTTTGAGTGATTATGTGTAAACAAAGTTGTAGATCTTTTTCTCTTCGTAAACTAGTCATTTAAAATCATATCAACGGGCCTTGAGGCGGTTTATCAACTGTTGACATCTGATTTCGCCACAACAATACAACTTAGAGTGACGTATGTATTAGAAGAGAGGCCTTAACTCTGCAGTGGACGATATTTGGCTGATGATGAAACAACTGACCTAGTATACTAGTCACAGCTCTCTAGTCTCATTTCAGCCATTTAATCCCCACAATGGACTGTAAAATAAAGTGATGGCAGGTAATAGTGCTGGGAAAAATATTTTATCGAATGTCGATAATCTATATTTATACAAAACTCCAAGGTGACTGACTTATTGACTGACTGACTGATATAGTGATCTATCAACGCACAGCCCAAACCACTGGACGGATTGGGCTGAAATTTGGAATGAAGGTATATGTTATAATGACGTAGGCATCCGCTAAGAAAGGGTTTTTGGAATAGTCACTTTTAAAGGGGTGAAATAGGGGATGCAAGTTTTACTTCTTAATGCGAGCGAAGCCGCGAGCACCCACTAGTTGTTGATAAAATGATGTCGGTATTTGATACTTGCCGTTCCAATAAAAATATTAATGGATGTTATTTTTAGTAGTTTTCGTAGTTTTTTAACCATGTAGTAAAACCCTGAAGTAAATTAATTGATTAGTGTTTTCGTCGCTTTCATTTGTTTTTATATAAATCAATGTGTTTAAGTATAACAGTAATAGTTTTTTTTTATAAATAGTTCGTGAAGGTCTCCTAAACTATAATTCGAGACTAATAATTATTTTTAGATACCTGTCTACTCTTAAATATCTTTAACGAAGCCACAAAAACATAGAACTTATTTCTAAATCCCAGTAATTACAAAAAACATGGCTGCCAGATTTGAGGCGTAAGACGTCTGATGTATAAAATACGGTACTTCATTAATATTTCAGTCGCGTTACCATTACCTTCTTTTAGCGGTTATCTAATGAACATGTGACTTGGAATTTATAACTTGTAGAAAGCTATAATACAAACGTGTAGTATAGACAGCGTTTTTAATAATTATAGCTCACTTGCACAAAGGCTTAAACACATTTAAGCATTTACTACTACGATTTTAATTGAACTTATAAAAATTAGTTCAATTAAAATCGTTTTGGAAGTGAACCTAAAGTTTGGCACTATTTATTGCTTCTAATATCGTATATATTATTACTTAACAAGAGAAAATGTAGTATTTTGAAGTTTATTTGTTTATTGACAACTTTGTACCTTTTACGCTTTGCAACTGAGTAAAAAACCATTATCTAATTTTTGTTCCTATATCCTCTCACACGTTAAGCCTAGTCATAACTAAGTTTAAAACCGCCCTCTATATGAGATCTAATTCTAAGCAACGCAGTAATTCCAAGCACGCAAAATATTATTTTAGTTAAAACACATGATAAATATTAAACACTCCTTAATTTCCTCAAGATATCAAGCTTTTGGTGGAGATTGTGTTAACTTTTCATGTTTTAATTAGAAAGCGAGACGAGATTCCTCCTCCTAATGAACATAGATGTAGGTGTAGTTTTTTTTATGCTGGAATTCTTATAGACAAAAAATTAACCATAAGGTCACCCATAAAACAATAAAAAAATGTTACTATTAAAATACTTAAAAATAAAATTAACACCAATAAGAGTCTAAAGCAATAAATTAACCAGACATAATGTACTATTTACTTTTACTATTAATTTAGAAAGAAAGAAAACATTTATTGTGACAGATTTTAAAAACACACAGGAGTAAAAACATAAAAAAAACAAACATAAAATCTGCCACAACACAGCCCCAACTCAGCATAATGCTGGTTGTATGGAAGCAACCAGCGCTGGTATTTAAAGTAACCTGACTCACCGATAAAGATTATAAATAAGATCAATAACTATCATATATAAAGTATTTATCGATATCGATAAAATACTCTCACTAGATATCAAGCACTGATATTGCAGCTGGTGAGTGGCCATAAAACTGCATTCGTTATGCTTACCTACTATTGTATTGTCCACACTTAACTCTACTAATTTTTATACTCGTAAATGTGAGTTTCTCCACATAAATAAAAGGATTAGCAAGTCACGTGTTCGATGGTAAGCAACACGCTTGCCAAAATGCAAAAGCATGATAAATAAAAAAACATTGTAAGTGTATTAGCGAAATCTTTTAAAAGTTGTTAGGTTTCTATGGCCAGTAATTTTACGAAAACAGAACTCAATATTGGGATTTTATAACTGCTTAAAGTGTGGATCGAATGATTCGTTACATTGTTGTTCATGACTGTTATTTTTAAACATGGCCAATTCTGGACACAAGAATTGGCCGTTTTAATATAATAGAATATGAACAGAAAAACAAGAAGTAAAATAGTAACAAAGAAGTAATAATATACGAATATGTTTTATTTACAATAATAAAATATAAAAACAAGTGAAGGAAAACTAAACATACTACTTCTAACTACTACAAAAAGGGGCACTTAGAAAATCTTTAGAAAAGCCTAAAGATAATCTAAGTGCTCCAGCCCACTACCAGAGGGCAGCGTGCCCAGCATACTGGCCGCATTACCACGCTGGATGGCAATGCTGATACGTTGAGCCAGAAAAAGGCCAGCATTTTGGTCACGCGTCGCGTCAACCAAGCGCTCCGAGAGGTTTTGGAAAATAGTAAAAGTAATAATTAATATATAGTAAGATCATCATTATTCGTTCCACCCTAGACCGTAATGATTGCTTACCATCAGGCGAATTACGGTCAAGTGCAAGCCCCTTCCTTGTAAAAAAAAGAATTAATATAACAAAATGTAATCATAATGAACCGAAGAAGTGAAAAGTAACAACGTAGTAAATAAAAAAATACTTTCTTACTAGGTACTTACTTGGTAGTTACTTTCACATATTACCTATACAATGTTACTAATTTAAAGCCCATATTTTCACTATTTTTGGCGTAAGAGGGTGGAGGCCTCTGCCCTGCAGTGGGTCCCATTAGGCTGATGATGATGATGATTTTCACTAAGTAAAAGTAATTACAATAATAAGCTAATCTAGAACAGATTCTGTTATGCAGAAATGTCTGACACATCACGCTATGTTTATGTATATTTAATGACTTGGCAAAGAGCTTGCACTGTTTATTCGTTTGTATAGAACGGCCAACGTAGAAAGTAATAATTAATACGTACGCGTAATAACACAGCCTATTCAAAATGGTCATTCATTCACCTTTGAGTCAGTCAGTCACCTTTGAGTTATATAATCTAAATGTATATAACTCAAAGGTGACTGACTGACTCACTGAAATAGTGATCTATCAACGCACAGCCCAAACCACTGGACAGATCGGGCTGAAATTTGGCATGCAGGTTGTGACGTAGGCATCCGCTAAGAGAAGATTTTTGGAAATGCCACTTAAGGGGTGAAACTTACTGTATATTTTCATATCTATTTATTTTAAAACATCTCTGAGTTATCACGACACGCGCCCGAAAAATGCTCATAATTAATTCTGGCGAGCTTTTTCCATAAAAATGAGCTTTCTTTCTGTTGCGGATGCCTAATTTATTTTTGTGGTTAGCTGACTGGGCGGTTTATGAATTATGGGACCTTATTAAGTGTGATTTAGAAATAATTAATAGTGTCTAACTACTGTTTTGTTGGAAGAAAAAAAAAACAATTTTTTTACGTGAGATAGGTTTACGTTTGGCTACAGCCTGCCTGATGTTAAGCATTGCTGCAGCCTAGGGTGTAACACGCTTACCTAGAAGATGCCATTACTCTAGATTTGAAGACCCTTAACATCAGGCAAGTTGTAGTCAAGCGTAAGCCTATTTTATGTTACAAAAAAAAAAAAAAAACCCTGGATTGTAGTAAGTAGGAAATTCAAAATAAATATAAACGTTATTTTAGTAGGTAGTAGTAGTTTAGTTCAAAATACTTATGATAATTACGTTACGCGCCAAATCACAGGAGCTTGGAGCAGTTTAAAAACTCTAATATTAATGTTTTCCTTTCTCATACTTCCTTACTAGTTAAAAACTTTGGTGTACCGTACAGCCGTTTTTATGAAGGTGGAAATTTTGAAACTCAAATTCATTCAGTCAATTAGTACCATAGTATATGCTCTGTCTACGATACCTACTCGTAAATGTTTTATATTTTAGGCCAGCTATGGCCAAGTGCAAACCTGTTATGGTTAAAAAAGATTTACAGTAATGACACCATTTCATTTTATTTTCTACAAGTTTACATGTACAATAGGAATAAAATCAGATGCCTATTAATAATACTTACCATCTTACAAAAAAACAGGAAACAAAATCCCCTTACAAAAATAAAATGCAAATATCTGTAATGTCTGCAGGTTTGTACAAAAAGGCAGCCGAAGGCATAATCTACAGGCACCGGCAGGTGTGCTGCGATCATTTGGCTGCGAGCCAACGTGATGTCGATGGTATAGGAAACAGTAGGCAAAGTTCGAGAAACTTAGATAAACTTTACTGTGATGAGAAAATTAGAAATACAACACGATAACATATTTTATTTTTTAAAATACACACTTTTATGTATACACTAGCTATGCGCGCGACTTCGTCCGCGTGTAATAGTTATTTTGGACATCGTATTTATTTTTGCAAACAACCTCTTCAGCTTTATAAATTATAGCTGTTACCCACGACGACTTGAACCGTATTCGCAGCTCACGCAACGGAAGCCCTCAAAGATGAATAATTTTCCCCGTTTTTTCCACATTTTCCATTGTTTCTTAGCTCTTATTAGTTGCAGCGTGATGTTATATAGCCTAAAGCCTTCCTCGATAAATGGTCTATTCAACACAAAAATAATTTTCAATTCGCACCAGTAGTTCCTGAGATTAGCGCGTTCAAACAAACAAACAAACTCTTCAACTTTATAATATTATAGTATAGATTTAAAAATTGAACTTGCAATAAAGCATTGATGTAGTACAAGTACAAACATTATTACTATATAAGTTCCTCTGAGCTAACCTGTATATAAAATATCATGTGTCTCGCGCTAGGTCTTAAGTTATACCCATAGTCTTGTAATGTGAGTAGCAGTAAAGTTGTGCACACCCACCTACAACGTAGTAAGTATAGCACGAGAAGGATAATTTAACAAGGTACATACAACATACCTACTTCATTTTGAATTATCATGTATTCATTTGTATTTTTTTTTAAGTATGTCGCCAACTCTAGTTTTGACAGTTTTTATATCACTCTAGGGACCCTCATAGCTTAATTATTCCCGTACAGTAACAAACAAATACAAATACAAAAATAATTGATTTGCCAAAGAAATTTTGTCACAAAATGTTTCGAATCCTCTGACCTCGTGGTTGTGGTAGCGTTAGGCTGTGTTACGAGACCAGAGTCATCTCCCAGTATGTTTTTAAACAGCAGGGAGCTTGCAATAACCTAAATTTTTTTACTCTCCATTTAAATCTTATCTATTAATAGTGGCAATAGTAACTAGCAATTTGCTTATCAGCATTTTCAGTAACCATTGATAGATATATTTTATATGCCTATCGGCAATGTCAATAATAATCCAAGAAATGAGTTTAAATTAACTTGAAATATTTATTTTCCGGCCAAAATTGAACATAATTTTGCTTGAATGTTAATTACTGTTTTCGCCGTAACATTTCAATCGACTGCTTCCATGATGGGTACCGAAATGAGGCTGAAATTAAAATATTTGGCGGAAATGAAACGAGAATTGATTCATATATGAAATGTTATAAGAAATATGACTGCTCTGATAGCTTAGTTGGTAGTGGCTCTGCCTTCTAATCTAGGGGTGCGGGTTCGATTCCCGCATAACAAAAGTAATTATGCATAGTAAAATTTGTAATTACTTGTGTTGAGTCTGGTCGTTTCTATGTATAATAAGTATGTATTTCCCCAAAAATTGTATATATTTATAATATCCGCTATCTAGTAAGTACCCATGATACAAGCGTTAGCTTAGTATGGGGCTAGATGGCGCTGTGTGAATGTCCTGAAATATTTAATTATTTATTTTATTTATATGTATTTGTTTGATCATTTTAAAAAAAAATATTTAGCTCATAAAGACATAGTCTCATCCTTCTAATATTTAGTAGAAGTAAGGCGATTTTTTGTGTTTTTGTGTGTGTCTGTGTGTTTGCGTTTTATTCCATCTTCACGGTCAAACGGCTCGACTGAACTTAATAAAATTTAGTATGGTAATAGATTAGATCTTGTAGTAACACAAAGGCTACTAAAACAAACAACGGATAAACACGGATAAAGCCGCGGAGCAACACTAGTAGGGACATAATATTAAATAGTGAAAATTAAATAACGATTTAAATCAATACAACTTATCTATTTCTACTGAAGTGGCTCTGTTTGGCAAAATCCAATAAATAGCAATTGGATTCTAACATTTTTAACAAGGGCTCGTTCTTTCGTTTATCTCGGGACTTCCTTGAACCAGAGATTTTCTATACTGGGTTATTGTATATTTTCAATCATCTAAAGAAAAGAGAATATAATTTAGACTTATATGCAGATAGAGCTATACAAACATAACTAAAATACCGATAATAAGATAAGGTAAGATAAAGATATGAAATTAAAATTGTTCCCTAATAGAATAAGGATAATCTAGATGTTTTTACTTTTTAATAAATCATAGACCACATTAACATAAACAATCAAATATATACATATATATACCATGAATAATGCTAAATTTAAGAAACTGTGATAAGATAAAGTGATATTTTTATTTGTAACCTTTTGTTTACAATCGTAAATTTTCTTCATAAGCCAGTATATGGGTGTTATTTCGATTTGCGTGGCCGGATGTGTGAGCAGGCTTTTATTGCCGCAATCTTCTGTACTCCGGCCTCGGGAGAACGACAAAACAAACCGGAGATGTGTAACTGCTACCAGAAATTAAACACTTCTTCTTCTTCTTCTTATGGTGCCTCTCCAACGGCTGGCAGTCAGCTCTGCATACTTTATTTTGTTCATTGCCAAGCGAAACAATTCTGCGGCACTTCTGATCCCGGTCCATTCTCGAATGTTCCGCAACCAGGACTTCTTTCTGCGACCGACTCGTCTGCTCCTCGCCATTTTTCCCATCATTATAAGTTGCAAAAGTTCGTATCTATCATTCTATATATCTGCTTAAGCACGATAGATACGAAATTAAACACTGAAAGAATATAATATAAGCCTACTCAATAAACCTGTAACTGGGTTATCAACCAAACTATCAAAACATCATTTCATCAGGTTGTTTTGTTAAGTCCTGCACGGATATCCCGCTCGTGGCGTTTTGTGCATTTCTGCCTAACCCAGCTGCCTAGCCAAGCTCCTTGAAATATCGGAGCACGGCCTTGGGTTGCTGGCGTACTAGTTCCACTCCTACTCCCGTCACAGCACTGCACTTTTTTACGTGGGATAGGCTTACGTTTGACTACAGCCTGCCTGATGTTAAGCATTGCTGCAGCCTAGGGTGCAGCACGCTTACCTAGAAGATACCTATCAAATCTAGATTTGAAGACCCCTGGATTGTAGTACGCAGAAAACACGAGTTGTGGCATCTGGTCTGGTTTATATATTTGTTTTGTAACTTTATTTGGTAAACGTATCTACGATTGTTTCACTACAAAATTGGACGTTTATGGGGTTAGTTGTTATTGCCGTGGGTAGATTCAATGGGTGGATCGCACGATGCCACTATTCTATTCAAGTAGGGTTGGGATAGACTTTTAACCGATTTAGACAGTTTAGAATATCAGCGTTGCGCTGGTAGCTTCGTGGTATAAGCATTGTGTTGAGTTGTGGCTGTGTTGGGCAAATAAATGTTACTTTATATTATCAAATGAATGTAACTACATATATATTTAGTACAAAGATATTATTTGGTTCAGTAAATGTATTTTACTAGCTGTGCTCGCGACTTCGTCCGCGTGGAATAGTTATTTTGGGCATCATATTTATTTTTGCAAACAGCCTCTTCAGCTTTATAAATTATAGCTGTCACCCACGACTTGAACCGTTTTCGCAGCTCCTATTAGTTGCAGCGTGATGTTATATAGCCTAAAGCCTTCCTCGATAAATGGTCTCTTCAACACAAAAAATATTTTTCAATTCGGGCTAGCAGTTCCTGAGATTAGCGCGTTTGAACAAACAAACAAACTCTTCAGCTTTACAATTATTATAGTATAGATTATTCATTTTGAGATTCAAATCGAGATTGATGATTGATTGTGAAACATTCAAATTAAGTTTGACTGCACTTTGCATGACGCAAGCAACGGTGAATTATTCAAATATGTGCAACTTTTCTTGAATGTGTTGCTATTTCTTCTTCTGTTTTTACAAAAAAGTCGGACGTTTAAGAGTAGAATTATTTCTTTGTTTTTTTCACTATAATGTAATTTATTTGACCATTAGAACACCTGGGTGTTCTTCCCTGTGTTTCTAAGTGTTCATGTTCCAATATTTTAGATTTTCTTTAATTCTGATTCTATCTCTAGATATAGTATCAACCCTACAAGTAAAGATCAAGAGTTTGTTTATATATCCTAGTTGTAGTAAAACTTGTTTATATTAATGAATAGAAATAACATGCGCTTACAACTGTAGTATTTATTTTCATACGTGAAAATAATCAAATTCTATGGATATTTCCGTAGTTTCAGATACACAATGTTGTAGATGTATCCTTGATTTAATTCGTTGGAAATCACTCTGAAAATGTACTTATTGACTAGATTTTATCATATTTTTAGTAAGAATTAAATTTTACGATGGCAATAAAATAATGATGGGTGACCAGAAAGTGGCATTCCGTGGGTCGGATGACACATTAAATTGGAGGTCTCGGCTGTTCGTCATAGCACGGCAATCGTTATGTTATTAAGCCATGTTTAAGACCCTTAAGTCTCGACACCAGATTTAGCCACTCTCATTAGATAAGAAGAAGAATAAAATATTCTCTCTTCTATTTAGTGTAGATAATATTAGTCTAACCACATAGCATATAGCAAAAAAGCCTTGTAAATACGTAATAGCCCCCATTACTATATGAGGCCAGATGGCAAGATTATGTGATTAATGACCGTGTTCTACCGCCATGGTGGAAATTGATTGAGGGGGAAATCAACTGGGCCAGTTGCTACCATATGGTAAGTTATGTTATACTATGGTTGAATGTAATATATTACTTTAATTGGATAACATAACTTTACATATGTATACATAATAAAACTATATTTGATTTTGTTAACTAGGCCAAAATGCATGAGTAATTTTTGGATGAGTTGTCTGTAAGCCAACTCATCGGTATCAGCACATGAATTATAATTTAAAAAAAGATTACTAGAGGTATGCAACAGAACGCAACTAAAGCTGAGTTCGATATTACTGCGAAAAAACAGGTAAGTACTCTGCGGTTAAGCAAGCAACGCTGCGGACATCCACTAGTAAAAAATAAATTACATTTATTGTGGCACGAAACAATATTAAAACAGAATTCAACGAAATAGAATTATACATATAAAAGCACTGTGTGACAACACGGCCCCAACTCAGCAAAATGTAGAATCACTAGCAGTACCCCGCGGTGCTACCCGCGTTAATCCAATATAATAAGTACATTAAAAATAATAAGTAGCTTGTGTGTTAATCCAAAGTTTAATCTACGACCATACCAAATTTTATCGAAATCAGTTTAGGACTTTGAGCGTGAAGAAGTAGCAATCATACACATACAAAAAAAAACTATTTTATATCGCGATTTGATGGCACCTTGAACTAATAATATAAACACTTAAATAAAAAACATGAATAAGGATAGATATTTTTATTTATTTTTAAATATTACAACGATAATTAAGGCCTCATGAATATGCGGAAAAGAAGAATTACAACTTCCTTTCATCAAAGAGAAGCCTATTTGAGGTTACACAGAAGTTAGATTAGAAACGAAACTTTTGGCTTTAATATTAAGAAATACTTATTACGGTTTTTATTTGAGGGTACTCGTAATTGGCCTCTGTTTAATTTAAATTAAAGAGTAGTCGATATTCAAGAAGTGAAAGGATAAAAAACTACTTAATTTTTTTTTATTTTTTTAATTAAAAAGTTGGTAGGTACATGATTTCTCTTTTGTTTATTTTTTAAATGAGAATTTCGAAAGAAGTCGAAAACGCCTATTAATATTAATATTTGTCATCTCTTCAAATACATTTCAAATGATTATTTTTTCCCTCGTTCTCAAAACTTTCCGTATCAGTGACAATAAAAAAACAAAGCACTTCTGAGTCAGTTGTTCCATCTATGAAATTGTTTACTTTAAGTAAGTATGGTAAACCGCTGCAAAATAAAGTGACCTATGCCTGCCAAGCAATAAAAAAACATTTTTTAGGTTGATCTCTATAAAATCATTTGCGCAAAGCTTTTTCATCCAGACATACTCTGGTTCAAACCCGGCCCTATGGCAATGACTTGTAATTTAAAGTTATGTGTGGATTTGCACTCGCTGACCGGTGAAGGAAAAAAAAAACAACGTGAGGAACATTACATGTTTGAGGACCACAATATCCAAGGACATATTGTATCTTCCGTAGAAGGACCTGGGCGCCCAGCACGATGTATTTGCCCAAGAGAACTCCCCTAACGAATTAGTTCAGCTAGGCAGTCACAACCCACAGTCATGAGGAAATACGACTAAAGAGAGATAAACTCATTTCAAAAATTTGACATTAACCAAAATATTTTTATAAGAGTTCATTGATTCTCTATCTTGTTTTCCTAAATTCCATTCGTAACCTTGAAAACAACATAGTACACGGAACATTCCCAGTGAACAACAGTTTCCGACAGCCATATCCGTTCAGATCTAAAAAGAGGCGAAAATTACTCGTTTTCCAGGAAAATCCGAGTATTTCTTTAATAAAACTGAGTTACTCCAGCTAATAGCAATCAAAGTCTCATCTCTCCGCGGGAACTGGCGGATCAAAAAACGGAGCGAGATTTTTGTAGGCTGGGAGAGTAGCGGAAGATTTGGCTACCACATCATTGTATTATTTTTAGTGCTTGAGGCAGCTTACTATACTTACAGCTACTTACAAATATAATACAACTTTATTGCACACCAAAATATAAGAATACAAGCGGGCGGCCCTATCACCTTGAGTGATCTCTTCCAGGTAAGGTTAAAGGGCGTAGTCACGGGCTTATTCTAAAAGCTTGCTGATTTATAAGCATTGAGTTGATGGTGGTGTACCGATTTAAAGGATAATAAACAACATTTAAGCGGACTTGTATTTTGTACTTGTATTTTATTTTTCGTTTTGTTAAACTCCAATGGCGTAACAAATCACCAAGTTCAATTTAATAGTAGTACAGTCGTGAAAGTGATATAGATTCATATTTTCCTAATACCACTCACCTGAACCAGTAAGCATCTACTCTTGACTTATGTATATATAACTGCATAATATCTGTTGCATGAAATAAAATAAAAATGCAAAAAAGAAAAACATCTTCAGTAATACTTCCATACCATATCTCCCGACCTATCAGGAAAACTTACCGGATGATGGATAGAGCTAACCAGTGTTTGTGTTACTAAAATGTTTATCTTCGGCTCGATTTGTTATCACAACACGAGGCGGCGGCGACTGATGTAACGCGGCACTACTTGATAAATTGTATAAAGTCAAGATTTACTCGTATTTGTATTTTGTTTTCGTGTATGCACTGGTCATTTTCAAACATCCATTCGTTTTAATCTGATCTTAGTTTTAAAGCAATTATCATCCATCATTAATTTATAGTACCCGTATCGTTTTTCCGGATGTCACTTCAAGCAATCTCTGATTTTAATAATCGGGGATGAAAATTTCATTCCTAAAATATATGTATCCTGTACCTTCCGTAATATTTTTCTGTAACTAATAAAATAAAAATAAATAAAAAAGCTTTTTACCTTAAAATCTGAATTTCAAAGAGAGATTTTTTTACATTTGTGTTAGTTAATTTGATTTTTGTGTACAATTTTATTTACTTTCATTAAATCATTGGCTAGTTGTGAACTACTTACCAGTTTTCAATTTGAAAATGACTGTCTTTTGCTTATTTTCATCAATCTAGCGATCTTGAAAGCAAATATGATTTTTAATTATTGGGTTGGTTCATTCCATTACACCATAACTACTGCTTATATCAGGTAAATCAAGCGCACGAGATAACAAATGGTAACCTACAAATAAATAACATAAATACATATATATTCCGGGCACACAGCGCCATCTAGTTCCGCACTAAGCAAACGCTTGTGTCGTGGATACTAGATAACAAAAAGAAACTGCAATATGGCTTTTAATTTCACTAGCTTTTGCCCGCAGCTTTGAACTTGTTACTCATAAACCTTCCTCTTGAATCACGCTATCTATAAAAACATTACCTGCATACAAATATGTTGTGTAGTTTTTTTTTACATGAAATGGGTTTGCAATTGACCGTAATTCGCCTGATGGTAAGCAATCATTAAAGATCTAAGCATATATACAGATAGACACGGAAAGTGACTTTGCTTTATACTATGTAGTGAAGTTGTAGTCAAGCATAAGTCTAAACACAAAAAAAACAGTTCCATATTTATTGACTGGCAGATCCCTTCAATCCAGGAGATCATGGAGCCTTCATTACCATGTTACCCTCGTTCAATAATAGATGTTCTTTGCTTTACACAATATATGGAATATTTTATTTGGTCAGCAAATCAAAGCCAAAAATATACTTATAGGTGCAATTTACATTTTATACAAAAACATAATTTCTGGTCATGACTTTTGCCATTTGCTTATTGCAGCCTCGGGATCTTTCACGATATTGTGAAATATAACTTTTAATTTAAATAACACAAACACACGTTAAATAATACTAAAACTAAACTTGAAGGCCCCTTTGTGTACTGAAAAAAATTTAAACTAAAACTAAACTCCTTAACACATTTAGCCATTTTTTACTAGGTCCCATTGCCCAACTAGGTATTTGCATATGACACATTTAGCAAAAACAATGCCTTGTTAAAATAGTTATTCTTATGTGATTTGAAAGTAATAAAAAAAATCATGTTACATTTTTTTGACACCGTTAGCGATGTTTAATATTATTAGTTTGCAAAATTTTATTGCAAAAATATGCATGTTATTGATGATAAACAATAACAACCTATCTGAAGTTAACTTGTAAACTTGTTTGGCTCTTAATTAACTTGTAATATATTGCTGCCCAGTCATAAAAACAGCTGACAATATTATAAGTCTCTAAAAATGTTTTCCCCATTTTTGTGTCGCATTTATCTATCCCTGCAGGCATAGGAATTTGCCGAAAGTAGGGTAATATCGTTATTATGGCAATGTTATGGAATTTTTATAGCACATAGAGACTTCTCGTATGCGACTTATTGAATGTGTATCTTAAAAGTTGCAAAATCTATTTGAAATAATCGTTAGGATGCTTCTTAAACCAAAAATAATACAACGGATCATCATGATTTTTTGGTATGTATTATATAGTATGAGGTCTTAGGAGTGTCATAGGCTACTTTTTAACCTGAAATAATACGAGCGAAGCCGCGGGCGTCCACTAGTACATAAATAAATGTATATACCTATTTAGCAGTCCGTCATCGTTCGAGGGTCATAAATAAGTCATATATCGTGGGCAAGCGTAAGCACGCAATCTAATCTTGGTAGGAGACACGTATGATGTTGGTTTACGCTGGTATTTATATAATGTATATACAAAATGAAGGATGTTTTGTGTGTTTGTATGTAAAACTGAATAACATTTGTTTATGAATGGTTTAGTATTTTGGATAGTTTAAAGTTATGTTATTTAAAGGAGCATTTATTGTCTAAAATACATTTAGATTTTACCGTAATAGACAGTTACATGATAAAATATCAGAGTACGGCAAATATAATCCAATGAAAACACACTATATAATAATACTATAAAATACAATATAAATAACACATTGAATCATGCGTTACTTTGTGCAAATCCATTGTAAGTGAAACTCTGGAAAAATATATAGTGTTTTTCCGCTGCGACTGCTCCTCAACCGACTTCAAACAACAAACTTGATGGTTTTTAGGTGTGTTCCTCCATATACCACCGCCACACCTCACCTCCTAACCAACATGGCCTCCGTGGCTCTCAAGATCTTACCAACACCGCACCTTGTGTCTTCAAGCTTTGTAGTTCTCCTTCGGCAAGATATTCTCGTCGACACGTGTTTCGCCTCTCCACGAGGCATCCTCAGGACGTGTTGACACCTCGAACATCGGTCCGAAAGTAAAAATATAAATATTATTATAAAGCAAGAGATCCACAGGTACATCAAACTTTATAAAACAAACAAGCATATCCAGCCACAAAAGTATACTTACAACATATAAAAATATACTCCTCCAAATAGGTAGAATTAATATTAATCCGCACCAATATCCTGCTAGTCAAATCCCGGCCAAATACTCGCTAATCGCGACCCAACATCGATAATATAAGGGTTGTTTACCATTGAGCGAGAGAGATAATCATACTACTTATATAATAATAAAATGCGTAAAATATAAGTAAGCGAGTGTGGCTCCGCGTTTCCCGTGTCTGCTTTTCATCCAGACGCACCCTGGTTCGAATCCGGATCTACACCAATCACTTGTATTTTCAAGTTATGTGTGGATTTGCACTCGCTTAACAGTGAAGGAAAACATCGTGAGGAAACCGACATGTTTGAGGACCACTATATCCGAGGACATGTGTCTTTCGTCGAAGGATCTGGCCACCCACCACGATGAATCTACCTAAGTAAATTCTCCTAACGAACTAATTCTGCGGGGGAGTCACGACCCTCAGTCATGAGGAATACGACTCAAGAGAGACTTGATTTATAGTCTATCCTTTCAAAGCAGCACTTTCCTAACCCCAACCCCCGCCCAAACCACGGCTGTCCAATAATGGATTCAATAAAGCAATGTCCCACTCGAGATATTGCTGTTGACACGAGATAATTAACGCTATCGCGACATTTACCACGCATGTCAGGGGTTTGTTGTACAAACATGTGTATAAGTAGGTATTTATCAAATTCTATTTATAACTTTATTTGATATCTGTCTTTTAAACAAATTCTATCAATTTACACAATAAAGCGCCGGTAGGTAGCGGAGGAAATCGCATATGAAAAAAACCTTCAGAAAAAAAAACCTTAAAGCGTGCTACATCTTAGACTATATGTAGTGGTGCCTTACATCAGGCAGGCTGTAGTCAAACGTAAGCCTATTTCGTGTAAAAAAAAATGTTGGGCAAAATGTCGACGTGGTCAGTCTTTGGATGGGTGATCAAAAAGTAGCATTCCAAATAAGTGGTCGGCTCGTACGTGAAATTGATAGGTACATACCTAGGTCCCGGCAGTAGTTAAGCAATGTAAGGTAAAATCCTCATCACCCACATTAAGGTGGTTTGAAAACTCTGATGCCACTCTTACTTTATCAGTTTACAATACATAAATATAGATTATGACTATAGAAAACAACAACAATTTCTACAAATGTTGACGATAGTCAAATCAGAGATTAACTTTTATCTTGAACTAGTAGGCTTCGCTCGCATTAAGAAGAACTCTTGCATCCCCGATTCCACCCCTATAAAAGTGGCATTTCCAAAAATCCTTTCTTAGCGGATGCTACGTCATAACATCTACCTTCATTCCAAATTTTAGCCCAATCCGTCCAGTGGTTTGGGCTGTGCGTTGATAGATCACTATGTCAGTCATTCAGTCATCTTTAAGTTTTATATATTTTGACTAACATAGGTGCAACATTTCAGGGCGTAGCTAGGTGTTAGAATTTTACATTTACATAACGATGGGTCCATAATCTCCGTAAATAAATTACGTAATTCATAACTCGGCCACAAACAATAAATTGAAAAGTCCATGATCTCTTGATCCCGGCTGTGTGTGCTTTGATATGCAAATATTGGGAAACAATGTGACAAACGACTCGTTACGTGGTAACACCTGAATTGGCACAATCAGGGACTTTCATTTGGCCTAGTTAACTTGTTTTGTTCCTGAAAAGGTTGTATTATTTACTGACTAGTACACGCCCGCGGCTTCGCTCGCGTTATTTCAGGATGAAATGTAGCATATGACACTCCCAAGACCACATACTACTTACATACTAAATATGATGATGATCTGTTTAGCCGTTTTTGCGTGATGAGCGTTTAAATGACATTGAGAGACAAAGACGAGCTTTATGCGTGGTCGGAAACATGATAGCCAGAAAATTTTATAATGCTGCGCCTGACGTGAAAGTTACCCTATTTAAGTCATTTTGCCAAACGTTTTACACATGTCAACTCTGGACTAATTACACGAAAAAATCGCGCAACTCCATCAGAGTTGCATACAACAACATCTACAGGCAGCTCATGGGCCTGTCGCGGAGCTGTAGTGCATCCGGTATGTTTTTTGACGCACGCATTGACAGCTTTAATGCTATACAGCGCAAGAGGATTGCTTCTTTTATGTCCAGAGTTGACATTTGTAAAAACAGTATTATTAAGAGTCTGTCTGACCGCATGCACATGACTGCAACATACCGGCAATGGTTGGATATTGTCACGTAATCTGTATTTCTACATAATTCAATTTATGCTTTTATATTGTACCTTTGTGTGTGAACCTTTCTATGGACCCTGCTGTCTGAAATAAAGACCTATTATTATTATTATTAAATAAACAGAGACACAGACAAACATAAAAATAGATAAACAGACAAAAATTCTACAAATTGTTGGAACGTATTTTGGTATCGTTCAAAGTATCTCCTATGTTAAATATCTTCAATGTTCAGATTTTCGACCCTCTTCAGATTTTGGTATTATATTATATATACAGGATATATACATAGATACGGTACTCCTGTATTATCATCATCATTGGATGAAAATTGAAATTTCAGGTAATTTGGCAAAGTCTTTTGCGATCCCATGATACTTCTTTTAGATGTGAAACTGAGATTCAAATATAAACTCCGGTACCAAATCCTTAAACTTAAGCCCAGGTACCAAATATGTGTAAACTCAGCAGTATATTTGGCTGGATTATTCTGGTTTAGCAACAAGGGCGACAGAGTGCCTGATATTACACTTTTGTTCGTATTATCGTCTGAGTATGAAGCGGTGCAGGGTATAAATACAACAAGCTTACTGCTTGCTGTTAAACATCTTTTAATTTTTATTAAAAGATTATATCTATTCCGATCTCTATTCCCCTTGAACTATAATTTGTCGGTCTGCAAGTCGAGAGTCAACCGGTTTCTTCTAAGCAAGCGCTTTAGATCGTAGATTATAACGTTGCTTAACATCAGGCAAGTGGTAGTCAAGCGTGAGCCTATCTCATGTAAAAAAAAAATATGTCTATTATTACTATTTTTTTAGGACCGGGATGAGTAGCGTACAAGAAGAGAGGGCTATGCTCAGCAGTGGACGATAACGGGCTGATGATGATGATGATGATGATGATTTGTCTATTTATTGAGAGGCAGAATTTGTAAGAAGCTATTGGTAGAAGGTAAATACATAATTTCAAATTGTTTAAAAAAATATAATTGTGCTTGTCGAATGAGAGTAGCCAACTCTGGTGTCGAGAGTTTATGAAGCGCCCTAAGGGACTCTGTTAGGGTCGGATCACACGTTAAATTATTCTCACAGCTAATTAAGTGTTTTTTTTCACTACTGTAAGACTATTTAATTGTACCAATTTTATTAACTTTAATAATGATTATATTATAGTCTAATTCTTAACTCCCAGGCAGCTCTAACTAATTTTGATAAAGATTCGTATAGAGATTTGACATCAGATTAACAAGTGGGCTACGTTTTACTATGATAAAGTTAACGCGATTAACACTGCAAGGCGCTACTAATTAAAAACAAAACCTTAGTGTATTGGCTGATCTAATTTAGGTCTATTTCTGCACCATTATCATTATAATCTTTTAATATTATGATCTTAATGACGTTAGATCCCTCACGCGGCATATTTCCACGGAGCTCTACGGATTAGCCTATACCTACCCGACTGAACCTCGGTATTAAAAGCAGATAGCAGACATACATATGTTTATTACATAGATCATACAAAACTTGTTGATATTTTTTCATGAATAAGGTCTTTACCTACGAAATTGCCGTTTTTTCTTACATTTTAATCTGTTTGTAACTTTTACGTACAGCTGTACTTTATCCAAATACAATTTTTATTGTATCAATTGTTGAATTATGTACCTTTTAGATAAAAAAAATGTATTACTAGTGCATATTACTTATAGGGAAGTCATTGAAAACACCTCTTTCAATGTGTAGTCGGTTTCACTACTTTAACTGGGTATATTTTTATCATATACTCTGTTTTTGAGAAATTGATATACGCCAGTGCATAGCTTTTTTTCCATCTAACTATAGTTATCAATTGCATCTAAATCTGTTCAGACATTTCCATACAAACATTAAAAATGTTTGTATGGAAATATCATTTTTCTCAATTTCGTCATACAAATCGGCAATTTCATAGGTAAATACCTATATTAAAAAAGCTTGTTAGTTTTGAAATACTGAAGCTAAATCCTAAAATTTACTGTCACATCCTTAGTTGTTGGTTTTTATGTATCTAATCTACTAAAAACACCTCAAAAAGATATGCGTTAGTAACAATGTAATACAATTATTGGGCCTTATTAGCAAACGTGGTTTAATTATTAGTCCAGAACTTTGAAAATATGCAGTCCGTTTTTGCTGTTCGAAATTGGTCTGTCTACTGTCATAATAATCAAACTGTCAAAATGATACCAATGATCAATCAACGTCCCATTTGAAGTTGACATTTGATTGTTTGTATATTGTGATGTTTGAACAACAAGAAGTGACTTTTTATTTTCAAAGTTCTGGACTAATATTTAAACCTCGTTTTGTAAGAAGACGGTTTATGATTGGTGGATGCTTAGGGCTTCGTTCTCGTTACTTTTAAGTATACAAAATTGTCTATGTCACTCTCAGGTCCCTTGATCGCATCATACCAAAAATCACAATGATCAGTACCCCTAGCTCGAGTTTGAGTCCGTAAAGTAAAAGTTAGTCGTAAGTATTACTTCCGACTTTCATGCATTGGTAGCTGGAGTTAGGTCTCGATGGTAAGTAAAAGAAAGTAACATTACCGGTTGATTAACTTCGTTCATTCTTTCATTCATTCTTTTCTACGAATATTTTTATCTGCGATTCCTATGTCCTGTCAAAACAACATGGCGCGAAATAAATAAAACTAAATAAATAAGTTCAAAATATGTACCTTTTAGGAGTGTTTTTAAAGATTCGAAGCTTTTATTGTACAAAAGGAAGAAAAGAAGTTGATTGTGACAGCGCATATCAATTCTTCGAAGAGATGACTGTTAGTTTGAGTGTTTGGAAGAACGCCGAGGCACGGTAAACTAATCTGCCCGATTATAGACGAGATAAAAGCAGAAAGGCTTCGCTGGCATAGCCATGTGCAGAAGATGTGCAAAACGAGTATATTCGGGGCGACCGTGTAGCTGCAAGAGACCGGTGGCGCGCTATAAATATCGCTGGAAGGATCGGGTCGAAGAGCATCTCCACAGGATTCATGATCCCAGTGTTAACAGGACCTTGCTCCAGACCGCGCTGAGTGGCATCTATCTTCTAGTACCTACCTATTGAAGGGCAGAAACCGGCTGAGTCACAGCGCCAGCCAAAGTAAAGTAAACATAAAGTTTTCATACATTAAATCCGGAACAAAGAAAGAAAGCGGGCGAGTAGGAAATACAATCGAATCTTGGAGAAGTCTTTGTAATATTTGTAAGTTGGGAAATAAATCCATTCTACATCTAGGTAGCTTCATCATAGAAATTTAGACCCATAATTCAATTAATTAACATGAATAGTTTCAGTGTTTTATAAATACTCAAATGAAGTTCTACAAATTCAATTTTACAGGTTAAGTAAAAGTTACTACAATTATAATATTTTAAAACTGGCCTTATTGAATAAATCTGCATCAAGACTGGAAGGAAACTGGCCGAATCTCTATCCAATGAACTAACAGCAAAAGGCGTGGAGAGTATAAGTACCAGAAGAAGCTGCCGTGCCATACTATGGTGCCATCCATCATACTTCTCTATACTTAGGTATGTATGACAGTGATTATACTCTATATTGAGTTTTCAAACTATCCTTAGAACCTTTGATAAGGGCATAACAGCTGCCACAATACGACAACCAGCTGGATCACTACTTTCCTTAATTTACTCAAGTTTCTGAGTGTATCAATGAAATTAAATGAAAATTATAAACTGTTACTACTTCATGCTCATATAGCTAAATGGACTTAATCGATAAATTAAGACACAAATTACCTGAAATTAAATAAATACTTTCCATTAAAGATTAATTGAAACTGAGGTGGTTCTTATATAAGTTTATTTTAAGTTGTTATGTACAAACTTTCTCTATTCTAGATAATCACAAGATTCCTATCTTCTATACATACTTGCCTGGTATATCTGTATGAATAGTAATAATAGCTGAGGAAATTAACCTTAGCCCTGAATCTGGCATCTCATAAACTTATTGCAATTAGCTTTGCTGGCTACACAGGTACCTACCTACTTATTTTATGTGAACAAATAAAATGCAATTGTACAATAATAAGTATTTTATTTGCAGGTGCTGAATATGCCAGGGAGAGAAGACATTATTATTGGTATTTTATGTCTAAGATTATTTAAGTATTTTATCTTATTACAAAACATATAATTTTAATTTCAATGAGTTTTATTTACAAAGTTTATCCAACCTTACCAGTAACATAACTAATACATTATAATTAAACTATATAGGTAGGTACCTCTTTATGGTTACCATAAAGTTGTAAAATAAATATTCTATACAAATAACAATATCACACTCATTTTCTAGTTTTTGTAACAAACAGCAATGTATTGTGTTACATTAATTTTAGTTCATTATTTGAAAACACTAAGTATATACCTACATTTACAGATTAGACTATGGAACCTATATCTTAAGACCTCTTCAAAGCTTTATTAGTCATAATAAAATTCGGCGGGAGTTTCTCTAATTGTTTGAAGAAGTCACAGAAATCTAAACAGGTACCTGTTTATTTAGATTTCTGTGGAAGAACTATACTGGAAGTTCGAAGAAGTGTATTTTACTTCTTTATTGCACACAGTCTAACTATACATTTATGTACATTGGTACTGATATTGTTGGATACAATGGTGCAACTACAATAAATAAGGGTTATATAATTTACTGATATGAATCCAGAACTAATGCAAAGATTACTAAAATACAAGTCTAAAGTACATAGGATTGGTATATAACTTTACAAAACAATTGCAAACTTATTAGATTAACATTAAGTTGTGTATGGTTTTAAAATTTAGGTATTTATAATATATGGTTTAATTCACAATGTATATAAAATAAACAAAACAACAACACCATAAAACAGCTTTTCATTAGTAATTTCTTGTAAATAACTATCTTGAAATCTAAAATGCAAAGGATGTGCTGTCCTTTTTGTGCATAAGAACACAAGTTTAGCCTAGTCTCTCTCTTCACTTATTCTGTAAGTAGAAGTCCGACCAAATCATGACACCGGCTGTGGAATGGATTGCAGGTATTGTAGACAGCTTCTGGACTATCTTCAACAAGGTTCCGGAATGGCATCAAGGGCTAATCTCTCTAGGAACACAATGACCTGTAAATAAAAATATAAAGTATGTAGGTACATACTTATTGGACTTTAAGTTTTCCACTAGACTAGACAGGATAAACATTTCATGCCAAGTATGCTCCTAACATTGCTTGTGGAGGTTTTTATATGGTTACCGTTGGCTCTCAAAGACAAGGCATCAGAGTGAGACCCCCATACCTGGAATTCATGCTGGTAGTGCAATGTTTACTATCACAGTTCTTTGCAAAACCATCAATAAGTTATGCTATTCATTTGTGTAAGTTACTTTGGCAGATATTTTTAATTTTGAGTGTTACAATGTTTGTTTTAAGTATTGTAACATTAATTGTCCAAGGCAACAGGACTTTATGAGTAGGTACATACAATATCTAGATTAATGAAGGCAGCTACAATCTAACAAAGCTGCTATTTCCAGACAGAACCTTTTGGACTGCCGACGTACCTACAGTCCATAGCTTCCTACTTACGGCAGATCTTAGGTCCGCTCAACGCATCTGTTGCGCAATATCTTTGAGAAGTCACTATGAATGTTTATTGGGGAGGCATTAAAACTAACTTTGGGTCGTGCATGGAGACTATTTTACTGTTAAATAGAGCTTGAACTAGCGTACAAACTAAATTTCCTAACTTACCAACAAACTTTGAATACTTTACCTTGAATCTGGTTCGATGTCATTTTCTTCATTGGCCTCATTAAATCTACGAGAGATGTTTTGCGGAAATTGGTTCACAGTAACAAGGAAAAAGCACAAAAACCTCGCGATTCGCGAGCTAATTTCCAAACCGCGGTCGGTTTTTAATACAAATTTGACGTTCAAACTTTTGACAATATAATAGCCATAGACAATTACAGACAATGTTTTTTTGTTAAAAATTGATTTAGAAAATAATGTTTATATAGCCTAAGCTAATTTTATAGATATTAAATATAACACAGGAAAATCGATCTCAAAAGTTGTTGTTAGTTTTCTCACTGAAAAAATGGCGGTGAACATATTTGTGACATTTTGTCGAAGGCTGGGTCTGGTATTTACGGATCACCTGTCAAATTAAAACTCCTACTCGCTAGCTACGTAAATCTCCATACATTGGTCCCGTAATTTCATCGAATCCTGCGGAGTAAGCGAGGTCGCGAGTAAAATAGTTTCGCTACTCGCCACCAGGTGCGCTGTACGATTTTGTATGAAATGCCGTTCGAGAAATTATCGTATCCTGCGATGGTAATATTCCTGCTAAGCCCACAGTCGCTGTGTTGTAAGCGAGCATCTTAATGTACGCTCTTTGCAAGTTAAGTATTAAGTTATGTCATTGAAATATCGTTTTTTTTAAATTGTCATATCTTAGTAAGTGCAAACAAACATTAGCATTGAATTATTTTATATGTCAGGTGCTGAATTTTCTTTGGCTTCATTGGTGAGCTAAGTCTAAATTTTTCATAGTCTTTGTCAAAGATACGGTTCGTCTCCATACGGGCGCGTTTTCAGTTGATTCCAGATTCCAAACGCTTTGTTCAGCTCGCACCAGACTGGAATATTCCAGTGATCGCTTCCAATGTATCCTATATTACTTACCAATAGAGTAGAAGTGTGTTTATGTTGGTTTGTTGCTCTGTTTGTAACGTTGTCACGCGGCTTTTTTTATTTCAGATTTTTGTTTTTTTGGTGATGCCCGGTTTTAGGAGTGTATTTAGATTACTTTTCCGAAACAATGCGAGCGAAGCCGTCGGCATTCGCCAGTATTTTGATAATGTCCCATACATTGTACAGATTATGATTATGCTTGGTGCTTAATCGGATTAAATAAAAAACTACAACAATTTAATTTGAAATGAAAAAAGTTGGCGTTGAAACTAAGTAGGTAACCTAAGTAACTGTCTCTTAAACTATGCTGTTTAAATTATTATTAATTATTTTATTCTATTTTGTGCAAGTACATAATACAATTTTACCATTTATAGCCCTTATTTTTAAGGAACAACTGAGTTATGGCGTCTAAGAAGTGAGGCCTATGCTCAGCAGTGGGCGATAACAAGCTGATGATGATGATGATTATGACTGAGTTATGTAACTTAAATGTAAAGTCATGTTACTAAATTCGTTATACCTAATTCAAAGTTGATTGTACACATTTTAAAGTGTAATCTGAGCTCGGTTTTGGCAATGCAAGTCAATAAGGTGTTCTTAAATGAGACGCCATCTTGTTTTCATTTAAATTGCAAATGGCGGTTGAATAATTTTATTGACTTTGATATAGAATTAAATAGATCTCGCTAGAATTAAGTTCATTATCTGAGTAATCAAAATACATTGAAAATAGATAATTGCTTTTTGTTGTATTATACTTATTTGATTTATTTTGAAACAAACCCAACTTACAAGACCCGATTATAAGTTTATATCAATAATAATTAAGGATATTTCCTCAAATAAAAAGAACTAAGAAATTTTATTACTTGCCATCTACATCTATCTTTTAAGTACCTATAACCATAATTTTGATACCTACCATTTTTCATTAAAAAAAAAACATTAGTTTTTCCTTAGAACTCCTTCTAAGGGTAGACATATTGTGTTCATCCAGATATGTACCTATATATATAGTCTAAAGATAATTAAATTATTTGTTGACACCTTTACACATTTTTTGCAAGCTGGGCAATAAATTTATGTGTCTATTGTAAATCAAAATTTAAATTACTTTCTCGAGAGAAATACCAATATATTTAAAAGGTTAAGTTACTATAACATAACCTCCCTATTTTTTAAATAAGTACTTATGTTTTGTATCCTTTAATATTACTTAATAAAAAAAAATTCAATGTACCTATATTTAAAAAGAAAATTAATAAATAAATTTACCGGGACATTGCACACAGCGCCATCTAGCGCCACACTAAGCAAACGCTTGTGTCGTGGGTACTAGATAACGGATATAATACTTATATACTTTTCTTTTGTAAATACATACTTATTATACATTCTAACGACCAGACACAGCACAAGTAAATATAATTAATAAATAAGAAATTGATTTAAATTTATATATTTCTTATTGTAGATACAAAACGAATTTGACTACAATTACTTACTTAAATTAAAATTTACTAAAATGTTACAAAATTTTATATTTCATTAAACTTTATCTTACTCAATCTTCCAATCCCAAACCCCATTAAAATGTAAATAAGTCTTTGAATTTATTTGTAAATAACGATAATAGTGTCCATTTCAGTTCATTATGTTCACAAATTGGTTCATATTGCTAAATGTTCGCATGAAAAGGGTCCAATAAGAACCTATTTAACGATGATGGGGATCATAGACTTTATAGATCATAGATACCTGTTAAAGAACTAAAATCGAAATATATATAAGTAATCTAACTATTAAAAAAAACTCAAAGGTGACTGACTGACTGATATAGTGATCTATCAACGCACAGCCCAAACCACTGGACGGTTCGGGCTGAAATTTAGGATGAAGGTAGATGTTATGACGTAGACATCCGCTAAGAAAAGATTTTTGGAAATGCCACTTTTTAAGGGGTGAAATAAGAGATGCAAGTGTTTCTTCTTAATGCGAGCGAAGCCGCGAGCACCCACTATCTAAATATATAAAACTTAAAGGTGACTGATTGACTGACTGACTGATATAGTGATCTATCAACGCACAGCCCAAACCACTGAACGGATTGGGCTGAAATTTGGAATAAAGGTAGATGTAAAGACGTAGGCATCCGCTAAGAAAGGATTTTGGGAAATGCCACTTTTTAAGGGGTGAAATAGGGGATGCAAGTGTTACTTCCTAATGCGAGCGACGTCGCGAGCACCCACTAGTATCGTATATGTTGCATTTCTCTTTTATCTAAATTGGGTTTGAACTTGACTATTATATTACCTGATGCTAAGCTATCACCATCATCATCAAATGCTATCTTAAAAAAACTAATTAAAAAAAAAATGTTTATCGTTATAAATTTAATATGAATAATAAATTTAATAACTTTTATGAAGGCTTATATGTATTTTCTTACGATGTGATATTTTTTACTAAAACAAAATAAGCAATCTTCTAAAAAGGATAAGGAAACAGGGCATTGTTACCGTAGGTGTACTTATACAAATTGTACACAAATTATCAAACACACAATATACACTTTCGCTCGCACAACAACCTTATACTCATTTAGCAATTTAACACTATGGAATTTAGACATGAAGTGCGTTTAAGAATCTTATTATTAACCTGGCAACCTTATCAAATGATATTTTTTCAATATATCTCAAATTCGTTTTTTAAATATAAAATGAGCAGTTGGTTGTCTATACGTTACTTTTACCTATCAGAACATCCCATCAAGGTCTAATGGACCCTTTTTAAATTAGGACATAAAAGACGTCGTTAAGATGAAATTTAACTAAATTATGAACATGAAGGAAATATGACCTAAATTGGGCCTTTTCAATACAATTATTATACGGGATTTCATTATATTTTAGTAATTAAGGGTATGGTTAACTTTAGCCTTTGAGTATGTTTCTTAAAGTGGAATAATCTGTGTGCGCACTACGATGTAGGTACTTGAAGAAAACTTGCCCTTAGATTGAAATCTGCGGAGGAGTCACGGCTCTCAGTATTGAGGAACATGACGTGAGGAGGAGGAGGAAGATGTTTCTTATGTAATAGAATTATTCAGATTTATCTGAATGTATTGAATTATATATTTTTTGGTTAAAATTATGATAATTATATGAGTAGATACTATGATTTAATATACATAAGTGAGACTAATTCGAAGTCAGACGAGAGTTGTCAAACCGCACTAAGGGCCTCTGATACGCTTTTAGACTGCCATAAAGTGTCAAAAACCGGGATCTACAATTTAGCATGTCTTCTGAAACGCCCAAATAGAATGCCACTTTTTGGTCACCCATCTAAGAACTGACCGCGTCGACAACTATCCAGCAACTGATATTTTCAACAACACAATATTATGGAACTCCAGTTGAAATGTCTTAGTTTAGTTACTTTACATTTTATAGCCCCCAACACGTTCCATTACAAACACAAGTAAGTAGGTACTGAAACTAAGTTCAGCCGCGAATTATTACCGATTTTCCACCTCAAACATATTTGCAAAGTCTATTTTCAATGATGTTCGCGTGTCCGTGACTTGGAAGACACTTGCTCTATTGTAAATATGAAATAGTTACAGTAACACAACTTGCATTAGTAATAGAAAAATTGTATTGAGTACTTACATAAGTAATAAACTAATGTCTGTCTTCTATTCAGAAGTATCCCGGTTCTGTAGTGCGGAGAAGCGGATTTGAAGAATAAGTCATTTGTTTAGGCTTGGCTTTTGGCCCTACAGCGCTACAAATACAACTTTATTCAATTTATTCGTGTGATTGCACTAAACTTGCTTAGCAGGTAAAGCAAATATGAAAAATGTCTATATTTACAAGCACAGATTCCGAGCACATGTATTATCTGTGGAATGACATGGATTGCTGGCATGAAAGAGAAATATCTATATCAAAAAGCACAAAAAAAAACAGTTTTGGATGAGGATGACGATGACCGGTGTGAGATTTTCAAACATGCAGTCGAGTTGAACTTTACAAAATTACCATCTTTATTTGGTCGGGTTATAGGCTGCTAACTTTGGCTGCCAAGTTCACTCCGGTATGACGATGCAGATTTTTAATCTGACCTATCATACTGCATAATACCTGTATTTTGTTATCTTAGCCATCGTTCTAGCTTTACGATTTTCCAGGGAAATCTCCGGAGCGCGGGAGGCTGAGAATATTTTACAGCCTTCGAAGCTTAGAACACGTTTATGGCAATATGAGGTTGTTCCGGCACCTTGGAGGATAGACATTAATGACTGAGGTGATTTTGTGGTTGAGATATTTCAGGCTATTTATAAACTTCTTTGTTTTGTAGGTTTAGTTTGGTACATAATTAATTATATCAGCAGCGTCTAGCTGTATTACCCACTTAAATCTGAACCTCAGAAGTTAACAATGTGTTATGTTATTCCCTCCATAAATCTCACTAGAAAGAAAAAAAACACAAGCTTTAAAAGCTTACAAATAAACAAACCAAAACCTCTTTTTTGCTTTTACCATATAAAAATAGGATCAATTTTTGTACTAAAAAATATGCAATACAAAAACCGACACTAAAACAAAACTCAATTCAATAAACGTTATAAATCAAAGCAAATTCGTTTCCTTAAAGCGAGCATGTCGGGTCAAATTGAAACATTTATAAAACATTGCCCTGACTTACAATCAAATGAAAGGGCTCGAGGATTGATTTCACCATTTCACCCATTTACAAGAAGGTATTTATCACAGAACGTAGATTTATACTTTTACCAGCAATGTAGAATAGTCGCAGGTCACACATGGATGAGGCTGACGCAAGATTGAAGCCAATGGCATATTAAAAGAGAGGCCTATACCCAGCAGCGGGATGAAACCAGTTGTAGAAGATGTAGAATGGTCATGATTGCTAATTTCAAGTTGTGGATGGTAGCAGAAGACCGGAGACCGAAGAGGTTTTCCGCACGATCTTGCTCTATTTCTTTCGTTACTTAGATAATTCACACATTCATCATAATACTACAATACAACAGTTTAGATGCAATGTAAGTCGCATAAGGGGACCTGAAAACTGTGGTTTTCAAAATAAATATAAAAGTTTTTATTTTATGTACTCGTAAATAAGGAACAAAGCTTTTAATGTAAAACATTAACTTTATAAACACCCACCCGCGGTTTGAACGATAATCAGTTTATTTTCCCATCAAATTATTTTTTACGCGCTGCCATTGGCTATTGGTAATTTGGTATGGATGGTAATTTGTATATTTCCATTCTATTAGTTTATACATCTGTGGGTTACATCGTTAATTCGACTCTCGGGGTTGGATTTCCATTCTGTCTAATTGATCGCTGAAATGGTTTGTCATTTGATACGACGAATTGAGTGGAAAGAAAAATTACCGATCTACGACTGTTTCTGCTGTTCAATTAATCGGATTAGAACGAAAAGAGCAACTTAAAATTATTAATTTATTTACCAGAATTCTTGAAGGACATTAATTTAAATCATAATTCATTCATTAAAAAAATAAATTATAATGAAGAGTCATAAAACCAACTAAACTTATCTAAAGAAATAAAACTCAAAGGTGACTGTCTGACTAATATAGTGATCTATCAGCCTAAACCACTGGATGGATCGGGCTGAAATTTGGAATGAAGGTAGATGTTATGACGTAGGCATCCGTTCATCATCAGCCCACGGTCATCCACTTCTGGACATAGGCCTCTCCCAAGGCACGCAAACAAGATTCTTAGGCATCCGTTAAGAAAGTATTTTTAGAAATGCCACTTTTAAAAGGGTGAAATAGGAGATGCAAGTTTTACTTTCTAATGCGAGCGAAGCCGCGTGCACCCAGTTAAGCATTTATCCATATTAGGTTTAGGTTTAGGTTTAAAGAACTTTATTTCACACAAAGATAGGTACATTTATCACTTACGCGTGAAACATAACTTAAATTATAAACATATATTACGTTCGTCGTCAAGTAGGTAAACATTTTTTTGTGACTACCCTACAGACAAGTATGACGCTGTCCGTCCACCGCATTCATAGCAGTGAGGTGTCCCTTAAAACGTGTTGATAAAGCCTATTTTTGAATGCGGTGAACGGTATTACCCAGAAACCATGATAACCTTGGCTTGGTTATCCAAAAACTTACATATAAGTACAAATTCAAGTAAATTGACTCGTTAATTTCATCAACAAAGGCTCACTAAACTAATTAAAAGTTAACATCACATTTCGGGAGCCGATCATGTGGTATCATTAATTTCTAACTTGGCAGAGTTCAACTCGCTCACATTTGATGAAACAAATTGAATAGATACGGCATGTATAATTATGCACATACATATTTAGCTTGCAGCAAAACACCTGTACATTAGTTTGTCAGTTCATCTTACCAATTTTATCCATGATTTTGTAAAAAAGACTCTAATTGAGTGATACCAGCTGCCAGCTGACAAATTTTAATAATAATGAACGGACCAAAGTTCTTTAATAAATTATTTTCTTTGCGTTAAATACAAAAGTTATTTTAAACGTGTAAGCAAGAAATCACTTCACCTTCCGAACTAATCAGAATTAAATATTTTATCTCGGTCGACGGCGATCTTGAAATGACGTCAAGGATAGAAGTGTGTACTGTTTTTAAAAAAGCAGTAGGTATCTACTTTCATAATCTCGTCACAGACCATCGTAAGTTAGTCCTCCAGCCCCAGTGTTTGCTTGAGTGCCGTTTGTGTTGGCAACTCCACGCACGCAGTTATGAGCTCTGCCAAGCAAGGGGGAAACGCGGGAATGATACATACGGATACAGGTTCGTATTATATGTATTACCCGAGAGGTTTGCTTGGTATGGCGCTAGATGGCGCTCCTGAATTCTATATTATTTTAAATACAGATAGTAAAGGTATGTACACATATGATTATTATGATAATTCATTCATTAAAACTGCTATTGCTGTTTACATAATTGCAAAACCGAGAAACATACAATACCTGTTATATATACACTTAAACAATACTAGTATATTATGTAATGATGTACGATTTCAGAAATCAATTGTCAATATTTTATTTCTGAAAAACATGATATTTTTTATACTTAATATATACATATATAGGTATTTAGCCCCGTAATAGACAATCATATTTCAAAATACAATTAAACAAACTAAAAATAAAGTCACTTAACATTTCAGCGATACAATTTCCTTCTTAAAAGCTTCGTACTTAAATAATAATTCATCAACAAACAATTAAAACTCAAATTGGACATTAAATTGTAATTTACTGGACCTCCTGTTATTTAACTTGGAATCGTTTGAAGGCGGTTATATAGAAGATAAATTTGCTCATTTCTGAAATAAGGATGAAATTAGTATGACTTCTCTTCAAAGGTACAAGTTTGTAACTTACAAAAAAACTTATTACTAGGCAAGCGTGTTACATTTTTGACTGTCCTGTTAGCTTAGTTGGTAGTGGCTCTGCCTTCTAATCTAAGGGTTGCGGGTTCGATTCCCGCATGACACAAGTATTTATGAACTTTTAAATTTATTATTAGTTGTGTTGAGCCTGGTCGTTTGCAAGTATGATAAGTATGTATTTAGAAAAGAAAAGTATATAAGTATTATATCCGTTATCTAGTTAGTACCCACGAGTGTGGGACTAGATGGCGATGTGTGCAAATGTCCCGAAGTATTTATTTATTTTAGACTACAGCGGTAGCGGACTCCGTCAAAAGAACCTAAATCTATTATATATATATATAATATATGTATATACATAATACGTAAGTGTATCGAGAGAAACATCTTTCTAACATCAAGAGGCCGTTCACTAGATGTTTTCACGGATTGCTAAGCAAAGGAGTTACCTACTATAAAGGCCACTTGACGATCAAAGATTAAAAAATCTGTCCCTGCTCGCTGCCGCGGTCCCATAACGTACGTTCTGAAGATGGATGTCATTACACCCGAAACGCGTCAACAACATATGCGAATTACACGTGAGTCTTCTTCTTCTTCTTATCGATTGAGAGTGGCCAACTCTGGTGTCGAGAGTTTACATCCGCCCTAAGGGCCTCTGACATGGCTTAACGACTGCCATACTTGACAAGCAGCAGGGACCTACAATTTAACGTGTTATCCGACCTACGGAAGCGCCCAAAATGGAATGCCACTTTTCGGTCACCAATTGAAGAATGATCGCGTCGACCTTTGCTTTACATTGGTAATCGCATACGATTGCCTCCGTCAGCTGAGCTACGGGCGCTTCACGTGAGTAAAAACCGTAAGAGTTACGTACTGACAAGATTAAAAATGTTATATTCTTGTGTCCGTTTCTTAAAAACGTACAGGAAAAAATGTACTGGTTTTTTTTAATGGAAGCTACCGTGTGAGAGATCACTATATCCTCCTTGAGACGCCTGCTCCCTTAGACAAGAGGCGTTTTTTAGTTAGCGTACTGACGCTTCCTTATGGAATAGAAAGACCAATGTATGGGAGTGACATCACGATGCGCTCCGCGGGGGGAATACTTACGGCAATCCCATACATTGGTTTTTCGATTGCATAAGGGAGCGTCAGTACGCTCACTATAATACGCCTCTTGTCTAATGGGGCTTTTCCAATGCAGTACATGCATGCTCCATCTGAGTCACAATGCTCGCTTGTGCGGATGGCACTTTAAGTGACCTAGTTAAAAATGCCTGACTGAAAAGTTAAAAAAAATCACAAACCTCCTTCAAGAAGTATACCTCCTTTTTCGAAGTAGGTTAATGAATAAGAGATCCGTGAAAATATCCAAAGTCTAAGATTACACAGCGTTCATCATGTTGTCTTGTTTGTAGAAAGGATAGCGTTACTAATTAGGGACGCTTTTAGACTCAGAAAATCAGGGAAGTTTCATTACAATACTTTTTGAGATAAACAAAGTCAATCTCCGTAAGAAAGTTGATAATAGTTTGGGCAATTCTGTCATCAAATGTTTTTAGATTTCATTTTGGAGACTAACGTAAGCCATATTTATAAAAAAATATGTGTATACGGTGCTTTTAGATTGCCGTAGGTGCTTTTTACAAAGCTTAACCGTTGCTGTGCCAGATATGTACTATATGTACGTACTATATCAATAACAAATGTCATACCTATAATTTAACTTGTCATCCGACTAGAGAAAACGCCTAATAGAATTAGTGTCACCAATTTTCTTTTTTAAATATCTTTAATGTTTTGACTTTTGACCCTCTTCAGCTTTATTATATTGTTACGGAAGCGGGTTCAAGGATAGGAAAGAAACATCGTTTTCATTTCGCACAACGTCACTCAACCTTTATTTTTCACCACTCCCCATTCCCGCCTAAATTAACATGTAAAAAAGCAACTAATAACCTATTTACATAAACAAAAGAGTTCCTATACCTACATAAAACAAAAGAGTTCTTATACCTAAATTTAACAAAATAGTTCTTACACCTACATTCAAAGAGGTTCTACGTCACAATATGTATAGGTAGAAGAAGATAGACGTCGGTTATTAAAAAAAACAGTGCAATATTTGCTTTTATGCTTTAAATAGACACTAAAAGCAAACCGCATACTTCGCTCGCTCGCTGCTCAGAATGTGGGTGACCCGTGCGTCGTGTGGAGAAATCAAATATTTGCTGATGTTGGCATCTCCCCGCTCTGAATGTACTAAACTGAATCATGTACTGATATATACATAACGTTCAGTACCTAATTCAATTCAAACTTTTCGACTGCTCCGTTAGCTTAGTTGGTAATGGCTCTGCCTTCTAATCTAGGGGTGCGGGTTCGATTCCCGCATAACACAAGTAATTATGAATATTAAAATTTGTAATTACTTGTGTTCAGTCTGGTCGTTTCTATGTATAATAAGTATGTATTTACAAAAGAAAAGTATATAATATATTATATCCGCTATCTAGTACCCATGATACAAGCGTAAGCTTAGTATGGGGCTAGATGGCGCTGTGTGATATGTCCCGAAATATTGATTTGATTTTTTTGATTGACTGCGGAAAGTTATTTTTTTCATGGTAAGTATAGTTCCACGTAGAAGATACATGTAGTCAACTTCCAATTCAATCCTTGAATTGGAAGTCCACAAGATTTTTTTTTCCGGTAGATAAGAAGTAACACTAAGTCCTAAGTAACTGTAACTTCGTGTGATCGTTATTCATGAAAATTCTTTTAGGCAAATAAATATGAGGAAAATAACTAAATAAAAACCAACATAATGATAGTCACTTTTCTCCCCGCCAGTACCCGTGATACAGCACCCAAATTACTCGATAAATGTGACACACGCTCGCAAATATGTTATACACCCCTGGGGGGTAAATATTGTATTAATATCATCCCCGCGGAAACCCTGAGAATACTTCAGTTCACTTGAGGGACTTACAAAGGGAATGTATCCTACTTCGATTTGTTATTTTGTATAGTCAGATCGCAAGGTGGGAAGAATTTTATATTTTTTTTTTTTGTGGCTATCGATTGGTTTAATGGATAGGCCTGGGCTAGCGCCCTGGTTATCCTTATCGCTTTAATTTTTTTCGTTACCACCACCACAATTTAAAAGAATAGTAAATCAAATCTAGAGTAAATATAGGTTTCTTCTAGGCAAGCGTGCTACATCTTAGCCTACAGGTGCAACATCAGGCAGGCTGTAGTCAAACGTAAGCCTATTTCGTGTATTTTTTTTAATGTGAGGTGTGCCTGAAAATCAGACTGTCATCTAGTCAATGAGTAGAATCAATATCAAAGATAGAATACACAAATACTCCGAAAGATTGAGTGATATACACCATAATTTAGTATATTACTAAACGAGGACATTATAACATTGGTTTTGTGTTTTTTTGATAATTTCGTGGGATAAAAGGTTCCTTCTAGGCAAACGTGCCACATTTTAGATTACAGTAGTGTTTAACATCAGGCAGGCATTGTAGTCAAGCGTAAGCCTATTCCGTGTTAACAAAAAAAATGAGTACTTGTATTTTGTACACACAAAAAGTATTTACTAGAAATTCAAAACCGTACTACTAATGTGGTAGGTTTTCCACTCGCAAACTTTTTGTCATAGAAGTCATCATATCACGAAATATTGACTACTTCAAATGTTTTGTCTTACACTGAATGAAAATGTTCTGAAGCTTTTTCCTACCAAACCTTTCATCCAACTCAGACAACCGGTTAATCCAAACTTTTAATCCGCAGATATTACAAAACTACCTTGAAAGAGGAACAAGCCACGCTTATAGTTAGTTCTAATAGCAACATTAGTTCTAATGAAGTACCGTCGCAGGTAATAGCAGCTAGAATATCTGGTAACATTGTTAGCAGAGATTATAAGGAAAATTAACCAGAATTATACATATTTTATACTAGTTATGTGTCTAGTTATATTGTCTGTGATAATGTGGGATGAAAGTAACCAATGTTACATCTAAAATGTATCTTCTATACATATAGTGAAGATGAAGAGGGTCGGTTTGGGTACAATTTAAATCGTCAATAAAACACGTTTTTACAATGTTTGTCTTCTGTTTATTTAAACGCTCATCACGCAAAAACGGCTGAATGGATCTACCAGTAGCTAATTAGCCGCATCCACGCCGGACGATCCAAAATGGATCGGCGATCCCGCGACCCGCGATCCAAGGATTGTGATGCGTGGAGCGTGGATCGTTCTAGGGCAATACAACAGCAATCTTTTGCGATCCTGAGGGCTGCTCCAAAGCGCTCCAGGCGATCCATACTGAATCAGTTGCATTCAATCCATACCGGCGGATCACGCGACCGTCCAAACCGCGCGCGGCAAATGACTGAGGCCCCTTTGAGCGTGACCAAAAAACCGACAAGAAATGGATCTCACGCGGCAAGGAGCGCGCGCTCTCCGCCGCGCACATGGATCGCGCGCGGCTCGTCTACACTCCACGCTCCGTGCAGCGCGCTCCATGCCGCGCGCGATCGGAGCGCTTTGGATCGTCCGGTGTGGATGCGGCTATATGTCTGTATACCAAATCCAAATCGGTTAATCCATAATTGTATTCTTTGGGTCAAGCTGCCTAAGAAGTAACTAACAAATATACTAGCACACAATTTCTCGCTTATGTATATAGAAAATATAAAGATTGTAGACTTTTATTTCACAATATTTTATTTATTACTTTAGCAACATCAATATCTCAATATCTTATCTACTATTTTACAAGTATAACCTTTTTTCTAATTAAAAAAAAACTAAATACTAACAACAGAATAAAAAACTTAAACTACTTCTAAAACTAAAATGCCTGTAGTAGAAGTGAGTAGGTCACCAAAATGCTGGCGGCATTTCCGCGTTGTATAGCAATACTCACCTTTTGAGCAAAGTAGCAGCCAGCATTCTGGAGATCTGTCACTTCCACGAAACGCTTGGCCAGGTCCCGATACTAGTCCGACGCAGCTGGACCCCACGGCCCCAATGTCTCCACCGCAAACGGCACAAACATATATTATATATACTCGTATAAACGCGATCGAGTTTTGAATATTTATGCCGTTTGAGGTTCTCAGCTTGGGCGGCCGCGGTATTTTTTTTTTATATAGTATAGAGTTTTTTAAATTAGTTTTTAACAAAATGTTAGTTTAATTTGTTTCTTATGCTGAGTAACCTTTATTCTAAATATATATTTTTAAGTAGATAGGTAAGTAAATAACAATAAACAGTAAGTCAAAGGTTCTTAAGCGATTAAGCTAATAATTAAATATATAATTAAGATATAATTAATATACAACTATACTTATTACTTGTTTTTATATTTTATTATTGTAAATAAATATCGATTCATTATATACAACTGTTTTAAACTACAGCAAAAAAATACTCTGTATTGAAAACCTTGGATAAGTAAGATTATGCCAAAGCAATTTTTACTGCTGTAATGGGCTTATTAAACGTTAGACACTTTTATGGGGCCAATGTTACGTTATTTTTTTTAAGTTGCTTGCTGGACTTGAAATTTCAATAGTTAAACTAAATAAAACATTTTCTCTGACAGAATTATTAGCTATATACGGACAAGGATTTTCATCCCTCTCTTTCTCTCTATACGGAGGAATCTTCATCTGGCAACACGTAATTATGATAGTTTACAAAATTAATAAGTTTACAAATGACAGTGACAAAAGCGAAAATAACTAAGGTTGTAGGTACTATATTTTATCACAAATTCTTTCATTTATGCAATATTTTTTCATTCTTTCATTGATTCGTTTTGTTGTACACCACATTCTTCTTTTACTTATTTGATTTAGAGTTCATAAATTTTAAAATTGTTAAGGTGTGATGTATGATATTGGTTAAGGTATGATGGGACTGACATGCCAGTGTTGGCCAAAGCACCAATTAATAAAATTATGATTAAAAAATAACTTCTTTTTCCTTTATGTTATTTCTCTCTAGCCAAAGGTTGCCTGAAAGAGAGTTGCCGTTGGTGGTACTAGATTAGACATAATCTGTATTATGCTTTGTTTTTTCTAATTTTTGTCAATAATAAAGAGTTGATCTATAAGTCATCATCTCTAATCCGTTTTAAATTCGTTGAAACGCGATTATGCTCGGTAAGTTTGTGCCACCGATATTAGTAGCATTAGTTTTGAACGGAACGGCAATGACACTGGTAGTAAAAAGATTGTGGTACTTCCTGCTGGTTTGAGAGAAAAAAAACAACATAATATTTTTTATTTTGTATCGTTGACAATTAATTCCTGTTCGCATTTTGGGCAAAAATATGCTGTAGGTACGTTTTTGTTTATTTTTGTAATGCAAACTGTAGTATAACAACAGTATATGTAGCAAGAAAGCTGATTAGTTTGAACGGTAAACATAAGTCGATATGAAATAAACCGTATACGGTTAGCTTAGTGCAGTGGCAGCTATTTAGGCGGCTGATTTTTTTGTAGACTTTTAAGTCGATACCTGTAACAGTTTAAATAAAATTTAGTTAAGCTATATTCGAGTAAATAACTAAATATTCCGGGACATATAACTCAGCGCCATCGTGCCTCATGAATACATTTTGATACGGTGGTTGTTTATGATAATTAAAAGGTCCTGTGGGATAATTTTTATTCTAAAACAACGCGAATTAATCGAAATTTATTCAATTAAGTTTGTCATAATGTTATCTGTTTTAAAAAGAGCTACTGACACTGCACTGTATCTTTCTTTATTTAAACATTATAATTTTTTCTACAAAATTTGTTTATTTTCTATACCATCTACAGAGTTATGCGACATTTTCCATTACTCCGAGAAGGTACATATAAAAAGAAGAGAAGAGATATACCTCCATGAGAAGGTATATACATGGACCAAGTAAAAAAAAGGCGGTTTTCATGTCGTATAAGGAGGTCAAGGAATTGGCAGAAGATCGGGCAGGATGGCGCCTCCACAGACAAGGGCCTCGCCCTTTAATTTGTAATGATGACCATCTACAGTATCATTACCTTATTTATAATTTAAGTCATCTCACCTAATTTATATTGTTTCATCTTTGCATTACAGATGGCGACAGCGCGTTCATTTGCCAAATAGAAAGATTCGCATTCATATCCAAGTGTCATTTGTAACACCAAATTCTTCGTCAACCAAATAGCAAGGGCAAACAACATGTACCACACAACCTGAAAATAAAGTAAGTATAAGTTTTTGAGTGTGATTTGTATGACTGCCCTGGTTCCTTCATCTTCATTATCATCATCATCATCATCCACAGCCCTTGGGACCCTACTGCTGGGTGTAGGCCTCCCTTTGTGTGCCATCTGTGTCGATCTTGTGCAGACCTCATCCAGGTTGGACCCTCGACTTTGACGATGTCGTCGACCCATCTCGCGACCGGACGACCCACTCCTCGCCTGCCAGTCATAGGCCACCACTCTGTAACTGCTTACGTGGTTCCTAAGCCATAGATAAAAGTTTTTGGATTAACATCATTTATTGACTCCTTTTCATCACGGATTTACGCGGTCATGTTTTTTTAACAAGGAATGGGTTTGCTCATGACCGTAATTTGCCTTGTGGTAAGCAACCATTACGGTCTAGGATAGAGCGTGCTTAACCAGTAAGAACCGATTCACCCTCGCTTTGAAGATCGCAAGATTATATTCCACGGGGAACAGGGAGTCAGACAGGGAGTTCCACAGTTGATTGGCACAAAGTTTATTTTTTATCTCTGGTAAATAATTACATGATGTTAAGTGACGTAGTACGTTACTTATCACTTAGGTCTATGTTTATTCTATTCAACTTAGATTGATTTCTGGCGAAGAAAGTTGAGTTCAATTATTCCTTTTTTTCACATCTCAGTTGCAAAACAAAGTTTCTGTCAACTATATTGTTTATAGGACACATTTGTCAATACACTTGTGTTTATTTTTAATCACTACACTGCACGTAATTCGTATTTTTCTAACATTTCCAAATAAATAAACAAAACTCGTCTGCAAAAGATAATTCCCGATATTTGCTAGAATGAAACCGGTGACGTTGACTTAGACAGATCAATTAATTTGAAGTACAGTTTGGGCAAAAAAAGAAAATCAACTCATCCTCCACAGCCAGGATCCTTTCCACAGCTCAAACGCATTATTAGGAAATTGCGGAACGTAATTTATTATTAAGAAACGGAATATGTGACGTCTTGGGTGGGTGAACATTGCGTCGGTCGGAACGTAGACGGAAATCACAAAATCGGAAGTCACAATCCGCCATTGCATTGCATTTTTGGTCGTCAATCATCATGGCGACATATTTTATCTTCAGACCCGGCGAATATTTCTCTTGACGTAGAAAAAAGAAGAAATAATCGCGAGCTTTAATAAATTAGTAGTTGTTGCAATGGAGAACAATTAGCGCTTGACGATCAAGTCTTAAACCGCTGGTTTTTGTCATTTTCCACAGCGGGTCTAACCTACGGGCTATGAACATCCCTCTCAAAGAGTAATTATACCATTGATCCCTCTTCTTGTTTACCACCGGCACCGACAATCCTGATTTTCAGCTCATCCGTTCATCCTATCCTGAGATCATGGAGCATAAACGTCCATATTTTCCTCCGAAGATGTGACCTACAATCGACGTCTTGAGTCAACTTCTTCCGCCTTATCTAGAACCATCATCATTTTTCAGCATCCGTAGCAGGTTGCATTTCGTGTCTTTCAGGCCGAATTAGATTTAACAACGTTCTAGATAAGATTTGGAATATATATTTTCCACTAAATTATTTTATGAAGAAGGCGGCCGTATAATTACGAACTACCGTTCAAATTGTGGGATTAGATTTAATTAATTGTAAAATGTAAGTACTAAGTCATTTTAATCCATTCTAAAGTAGTCGACCTATATAAAGCGGAACTATTGTAAGAATAAGCCCTAAGATTAAAAATAGTTATAATTAAATTAAATTGAACCGAATGTAACCCGTATCATTAAAATTTAACTTTGAGCGTTCATCTGCCTACTATTTCTGTGCACAGAACTTGTTTACTTTAAAAATATAACCTTTTAGAATTTAAAATTGTATTTTATTTATTTTCATAACACCATTCAATACCAGTACAACAATACGGTCATTGAAATGAAGGTTCTTTGTTGCTCCGGCTTAGTATATCCCGGTTAGTTTTATTAGAATTTTGTAACGAAATCTTTTATTTACTTTAACCCTTACATGCCAACTTAGTACCGCTTTTGCCTAATTACGGTACTAAGCTCTAGTCATTCAAACTTAACATATTACCATATCCCTTTACATTTTATTTAAATTTAACTTGTGATCTAATTAAATTTACATACATTTAATTTCATCTCGTTCCATTTGACCCCGTTAAAGGTGGTAATTACCACTATTCTTTTTATCTCGTTACATTTTATCACATTTTAATTTATCGAATTACATTTATTATACCCAATTTATTATATCTCATTACCAAATATATATGTAGTAAATACTATAAATTTTATCTCGTTACAGATATCATCCGTATCACATCCAATGTACTCTATATAATCTCACTCCGTCTTATTACAAAACGCGGTCTAAATATTAGTCCAGGACTTTGAAAATAAAACATAGGTTCGAAAACGAAGCAATCAAAATGTAAACAAAAAATTGGAACTTTGATTTAACATTGGTACATTTTGACAGTTTAATACTTATGACAGTAGACAGAGAGTTTCCGAACAGCTAAAACGAACTTGGTCTAGACTTATGTATATTTAAACCACGTTTTGTATTAAGGCCCATTAGGTTTAAAAAGACATGTGCTTAATTTCAAGACTGTACAATGGATGTATTTGTTCATCACCTACACGGATACTAAAGGTACTCGTGGAAAAAAACAGATAATGAATTTCAGAAAAACACTTACTGCTTTATAAGTTGGCACCTGTATCATTATATATATAGCAAGTGCTATGTTCACCATGGCGTGTATACTCGACTCCAGAACATGGAATAAAATAACACCCTGTGTCAACTTCTGATACACTTCATACGCTTCCATTACATTTATATAACTTTGTAACGCATTATTACTATGCCTTTCGTTGTTAATTGTAGTATTATCTGTTCTATCAAATGCGTGCATATCATTCCAAGATTCCATACATTTTCTCATCATTTTAATGGCGCATATGATATACATAATTTCTACGTCCAACATTGATCCAAAAATAGTATATACCACGTCAAATAATTCAACCCTGCTTTGTATACAGACGAAAAAGAAAATCTGAGTAAATATTGTATAACATAAGAACAAAGCTAAACAGATCCAATTCCAAATTTTAACATTTCTACACACGAAAACATTCAAACAGTTGCAGAAATCGTTGATTTTTAACAAAAAGAATATATTGAGTCTGCTTTTTCTTATATTCGATATCGTCAAATACGTATATACGACACCGTAGACAAATAAATTGAAAGCATAAACTTTATAGGCAAACATATCTCCCGAATTGCCCATTAGTGATAACAGCTTATAAACGCTAATAGAATAAACTACACCCAAACCAATTAACGATAACAAATTAGAGTATATCCCGTTAGGTATTATATGTTGATTACTTATATAATACTTTCTATAGCAAATTATTATCATTATTATATAATACGGTCGTAAAACTTTTAGCATGTCCCCGTGAAATCTTTTTTTGAGCCAAATATGTTCGGGTCTGGTTCGTAATGTATTGGGTTTTTTAATTTTTTGACTGAACAAGGAGTTTTGCCGGTTCATATTTCAAGTAGCCGCCACGTTCCAATGTGCTTCGTCAACTAATAAGTTGACGAGGCATAATTTGAATATATTCAGGTGAACAAGCCTGGTACACATTGAAACATTTTAATATGAATAAATAGTTTAATCAATAAAGGTAAGGCATTATTTAGAGAGAGAAAAAAAGCGAGTGTGGCTCAGCGGTTCTAGTGTCTGCTTTTCATCCAGACGCACCCTAGTTCGAATCCGGCCCTACACCAATGACTTATATTTTCAAGTTAAGTGTGTATTGGCACTCGCTAACGGTGAAGGAAAACATCGTAAGGAAACCCACAATACATGTCAAGTTTGAGGACCACAATATCCGAGGACATGACTGTGTTTTCCGTGAAGGACCTGGGCGCCTACCATGATGTATGTATCTGCCCAAGAGAACTCCCCTAACATATTCCGCGAAAGAGTCACGACCCTCAGTCATGAGGAAATATGACTCAGAGAGAGAGAGAGAATAAATAAATAATCATATTGATCTCATTTATTCGTCATACTTTGAGGAAATTCATATCAGAAGATAATTTTACTTTGAGGAAATTCATATCAGAAGATTCTTTAAAACTATGTTTTTGATTAGTTTTGTTCCGTTGGGACTGCTCCTTACCGGTTTCAGGCAATAAAGAAATAAGCCTTTTGGCATGACAAGAGAGAGGCCTATACCCAGCAGTGAGAAATAAACCGGCTATGGATGATGATTTATACAAGTATACATACATTCTCAAAATAATCATTGTAGCCATTTTTTTTAAATGATACGACTGGCCTAGTGGCAACATGCTCTTCTTGATAATTGAAGCAGTATGCAGTCAATACACTCAAAGAAATTATAATTACATAAATTCATTGATATGCATCATTGGGCAATACAAAAACAAACAACTTTATCTAATAAAATATATCTATAAAAATATTACGTGTGTGTTTGTGTGTGACACCTTAAAGCATTATATGACTGGACGAAATAAATAAAATCTAGGAATTTAAATATTAAATTAATCTTGTTGACGTTTGTTCTGTCTTTAGGCCTATGACACTCCCAAGATCTCATACTACGTACCAAAAATTAGGGTAATCCATTTAGCTGTTTGTGCGTGATGTGCGTTTAAATAAACAGACAAAATTTCTGAAAACTGCTGAAACGCCAACTTTTTTCAAGTATATCTGTTTATCGAAGTCTACTTTTATTGCAATAGGCGCGGAATATATTAGTAGTTTACAATAATAATAATAAAAGAAAATCAATGCGTTGTTTTCCGTGAATTTCATTTATACATATAGGTATTTATCATAAAAATAATTAAATGGAAAATTTAGCAAACCCTAGTGTCCAGAGATTTCAAAGCCTAAGAAACTTGCGTCTATCTAAAGAAAGCATAAAACTCGCTGCTGTAATATTAAAAGACGTAACTTCGTAACAGAAACAGCTTATCTAGTTTTACTCTAGGACGTAGGTGCAGGGTCAGGGGTGCTCAACAGTTTTTTGTAGCTTATGTCAGGAAAGCAGGACCACTGATTAGGTGAAAATAATGTTCCGTTAAAAGAAGTTCTGTTATCCTTTTATTCATTCACTTAAAACAATTTTTAAGATTTTATTTAAATGATATATGCTCACGCTTGACTAATACTTGCATGATGTTTTTTATCCGAGTTTTTAACTGATTTATTACGTTGACGTAATGATTTACGGGGGAGTAATTAAACACCATCAATTTCACCCATTCTACTATTTGAGGTTTTATATAAAAAACAATTGACCAGTAAGTATTCTTACTGTATGCAGCAATACTTAATGACAAACCACTTTAGTCATAGTAATAGTCGTTTATTTTCGAATTGTAAAGGCCACAGTTACACAAACAAGATGTGGAAAGTGAACACTAAACAATCACCCTGATAGGGTATGCAAATATGTTTAAGTGAGAAGTGGCCCGATTCATATCTCATTAAATGGATTTTTCTCGTTTAAAAAGTCGTTCTATCATTTCTTAGTCAGTAAGTTTATTCTGTAATCGTTAATTTAAACAAACAAATCACCACCACCTGAAAAAACTGAAACAACTGAAAAAACTGCCACCGTACCAATAAAAATAAATTCAATTCAATCCAAGTTCCCGTAAGTAATACTCATTCAAATTTCAATACTTGGCAGTTGTTACAGCATAAAGCCGCAATGGCGCGGCGTCTGCCAACTTGCGCCGCGTGCGACCCACGCTGTTCAAATTGAATGCATTCTATGACGCTTTATTTAGGTATAGGCTTAGCATAAATGGTGATAGAATGGGTTTTGATTTGGTTACACGATTTACATTTAATTACATATTATATTAAAGAGGTTTGCTTATAAAACTACTTATGCTTCAAAGAGGTTACGTTGAACCAAAATGCTGGCTTGTATAATACTTTGCCCAAAATATGAGTCTTACTATTTAACGGGGAAATGCAGCCAGAATTTTGGGTGCGCTTTCTTATGATTAAGTTGTACGAGTAGGTATATTGTGTGTTTATAATATTTTTTTCGAAGCGTTTTCAAGATCTGATTTTGTTGATTCACATGTTTTGCTTATAAAAAGTTAGTTTGCTTTACATAGCAAAAGTGAAGAAAAATGGACTATTATTTTGAACGTGTAATAATACCAATAGACTAAAAACACACTCCGCATTAAATCGAAAGTTCAACCATTATATTTACATCAGAAAAAATCTGCAACATTTTGGTTTTTGTTAGTTCAACCATTATATTTACATCAGAAAAAATCTGCAACATTTTGGTTTTTGTTAGCTCCTACGTATGCGTTGACTCACAAAATCATCAATCATTACGACCCCTACGATGCTCTTTTGTTTTAATAACAGAAAAAACACGCAAAAAGGCAACGTCGCCGTCGGTAGCCCAAAGTTGTCGACCCCTGCTCTAAATAAGGTAATGCGGTCTGGCCGTCGGCTTAGCACGCCTGGCTTTAATCTAGTAAGCGATATTGCAGCTAGGATATTGCGAGGTTTTTTAATCCATGACGCCTTTAGAAGTGGTAAGAGCTTGTGGAATAAACTTATTTATATCTAAATATATAAAACTAAAAGGTGACTGACTTACTGACTGACTGACTGATATAGTGATCTATAGGGGATGCAAGTTTTACTTCTTAATGCGAGCGAAGCCGCGAGCATCCTCTAGTTTTTAGATGAAGATATTATGGAAAAACCAAATGCTAAAATACAAATCACTACATAGTATACAGCAGTCACTTGCTGCGTCTGTCTACAAATACAAATACAAAATACAAAATCATTTATTTGCCAAAGAAATTTTGTCACAAAATGTTTCGAATCCTCTGACCTCGTGGTAGCCGTTAGGCTTTGTTACGAGGCCAGAGTCATCTCCCAGTATGTTTCTAATTTAATTAAAAATGTCTGTAATAAGTATGTATGTATGTACATATGTACTTGAATGTTTGCTTAAATCTCTAAAACTATCCAACGGATTTTGATGCAGTTTTTGTAATAGATAAAGTAATTCAAGAGAAAGCTTTAAAAGTATAATGACATGCTTAACATATTATTGAACCACAGATAATTTTAAGAGTTCTAATGTGCTACTTTACACTTTATTTTTAGTAAAGTAAAAATTACATAACTCAATTCAGGATTTTGAAGTTGAAAACCTGTTCAAATCAAATAAACCACTCGGTTTCCTTCCGTACAAGATGGCATTAAATTGACCCTCGCAGGTTAATGGCGTGAAAACGAGGGCGAATCGTAAATTACTTGAAATCCTTACTTGGAAGTACTTTGGTGTTTGATCTATATCTATTTGCAATGGTAAAATGGTTCTTTTTTATGTAAGGAGTGAAGGTGAATACTAATACTGTGTTGTATTTTTCATTTTGAGGGTATTTGTTGAAGAATCAATTAATTAGTCATTTGTTGTATAATAACAAAAATAATGTATGTATGAAATTGGCTATCTCAAGCGTTGAAAGTTTTCAAAGCGCTCTTAGGGCCTCTGGCTTTTACTTACAATCTGCGAAGAGTGCATTACTCGATGCGAGAATTTCCGGACTATGATAAGACGGGCACAGGTTTATATCCTGATTCTACACCAATTTTCACTAGATTAGTGTTTTATAACCACAAAGTAGCCACAGTACCTATGTGTATAATATACTCATACATGATTCACCCCCTTCTATGCTCCATATTATCCTAGTACCAGGATTCCATAAATGCTCAGGAACCCAAGAGGTTCGCAGTCTGCAGCAGTCCTCAGTGAATGGAAGTACATTATGTAGTGAATGGAAAACCTTTTTAGTTGGTTTTAGTAATCAATTAATAACGTATTATTATTTACAGATACAGATACATTTTTCCAATATTTGAAAGAGCGGAAATCAAACCTTACAAAATGTTTACGAGAAAGTATAAGATTTTTCTTCAGATAAAAAGCCGTGGAAAGTTGTGAGATGATAAATTGAACATAGGTACAAAGTTAAAATGCCATGAAAAATAATCTGAAATACATCAGTTGAAGATTGAGTTTGACACTTATACATTAACTTGTGGGTGCTCGCGGCTTCGCTCGCATTTGGAAGTAAAACTTGCATCCCCTATTTCACCCCTTTTAAAGTCACTTCTCCAAAAATCCTTTCTTAGCGGATGCCTACGCCATAACATCTACCTGCATGCCAAATTTTATCCCGATCCGTCCAGTGGTTTGGGCTGTGCGTTGATAGATCACTATATCAGTCAGTCAATCAGTCAGTCAGTCACCTTTGAATTTAATATATTAAGATTTCCTTACTATTTTTTATAATATTGGTAAAACAAACAGTAGTAAGCAATTTATTATGTTGATTAAACAATTACATTGCCTACCTGATGGTACATAACACACCAGCCCATTAAACATACAGCAACGTCACAAGTTTTGTATTACAAAACCCAGTTTATCATAGATACTTAGTTGTTTGTTTTAGTCCTAAGAACTAGTTTTTTACATCTCTACAAAATAGTATCGCAATTGAAAGAGCACGAAAGCTTCACAATGAGTCTCAACTTTAGTCTTGTTCAAATAGGGGTACTTACCATAGATTTATACTAGTTAAAGCTTATATAGAGAGTGGCCATATTTAGAAATCACTTAAATTACAATAAATTTGATCAAGCAAGTTAGCTGATTAATAAGTCACTAATTAGTGTGGGGCTAGATGGCGCTGTGTGCAATGTCCCGAAATATTTATTATTATTATTATAATGTATAATATTTACTTGATAAAATTATTTTTACTTTTTGCAGCCCTTGTAAGTTTTACTTTGTGGTTAGGCTTTTCGTTCGTTATGATTTATGTGTGTTACCCGATCACCACCTAAGATTTTTGACTATTTTTAGTTAAATTGTCAGCTAAGATAATTGAAATACAATTATTCATTATTTTTATTAAAATCAAAGTTTGTAACGTTTGAAACGTTCAAAAAAAATCAACTCCTATCCAATTACAAAATAAAACTGCGTTTACATAATGGCCATTCTACATTTACATGTAGTTGTTCATTCTGTGGCAAACACAAACTTTTAAGGAATGAAAAAGATTGTCAGCCCCAAGATTCTTGTGTTCGTTCATTCCTTGACATTAATGACGAAACTTTGCAAATCTTTAAATGAGTTGTTTCCACTCGAAATGGTCTGAAAAGAAAAATTACAACGTTTAGAAAATGGTACTTTAAACATTGTTGAGGCGGTTGTGCTTTGAAACAATTTAAAAATATGAACTTGAGTGTGATTGAGAAGCGGGCTAAAAAACTCATCGCGAAAGACTCACTCTGTAGCTCAAAATTACAAAGCCTTGAGCACCGCCGTAAGGTGGCCAGTCTTTCGGTTTTTTACAGGTTGCATTTCGGAGAGTGTGCGGAGGAATTGCATAATATAATTCCTGCAGCCCCATTTTACCATCGTACGAGTAGAGGTACGGCAAGAAGGCACCGTTATACAGTTGAGGTTCCAAAGACTCGCACCAAGCGGTTTGCTTCGACTTTTATCGTGCGAACAGCCAAACTGTGGAACTCCTTGCCCGAATCTCTATTCCCCTTGAACTATAATTTGTCGGTCTTCAAGTCGAGAGTAAACCGGTTTCTTCTAGGCAAGCGCGCTAGATCGTAGATTATAACGTTGCTTAACATCAGGCAAGTTGTAGTCAAGCGTGAGCCTATCTAATGTAAAAAAAAAAAAAAAAAGATTGGCATCGGTCCAATAAACATGTAATTAAATATTTATTTATTAAAACGCACTGTTATTTCTTTGTTATGTTTCGTTAAAATATTTGTACATCGTGGTTTTAATGAAATGTTGTATTTACGGATTCTTTTGTTTCAATTAATTATATTAACCTAACGAGTAAAAACTAGCGTGCTAAATGTAAAATGTCTATTCTATTAGCACTATTTAGCATCTGTAATATACTAAGTTTATACCTGGTGTTATATACATCGTTCGGACGATAAATGCATTCATTCATTCATTAAGTATTTCAAGCAACAAAATGACTAGTTTGTTTATTTTTCGTTATCTTAACTTGCGTGATAGGAACACATAAATTTATTGGTCCCGGCTGTTTGTCTAGTACGGCAGTCGTTAGGCTATGTCAGAGGCCCTTAAGGTGGTTTGAAAACTCTCGACGCCAGAGTTGGCCACTGTCATTCGATAAGAAGAAGAAGATACATTAAAAACTAATCAATCCAGAGACTATCGAAATATGACGTAATCTAAGTCGTTAAGTAAAATTTTATCACCCTTTTGTTATTTTACGCTTGAATTAAAAAAGTTTTTCATATCAGGTGAAGTTCTGATCGAAGTAGGTACGTCGGCACAATGGATGAGGGTGCATTGTCTCACATCGAATAACTGCAAGGGATAGGGACCTAGTAATGTGTTTTTAAAACTAGTAATAGCTAATTTTTTTCTTTTCTTTCCTGCATATTTATATAAATTTTGTATCCATGTAAATAAAATTTTGAATCCTCTCATAATAATTTATATGTTTCACATGATTTTAATACTTAAAAAAATTGTGGTTAACATGATAACAAAAGACTTTCAGTGTTTTTTGTTTCTTTTTGAAACTAACAATGTAAGAAAAATAGCATGGTCTCTTTTTAAATTATAATATAAATATTTTTTCCTTTCTTCTAAGTGCAACGTGAATCAAAGCAAGAATAAGAGGTAAATCTTTATATTTTGAACTATATGAGACAATGAACTAAGTCGTATGAAGGACTGCACTGCACTTTAACGACAAATATTTTTATTTAAAACTTGCAATTTTATATTATATTCCCTAAGTTCCTCCCTGTTTTCTCTGAGCTGAGTTGAAAAGAGAAAGTTCCTTTGATTAAAGACTATACCTATTCAGCGAGTCACATCCAGGGCTTTAATATATGCTTACCTTTGTGTTAGGGTTAGGTTTATATGATAAAGACTATTGTCGAAAACTAAGATAAGCGCTGGATGCTTGCATACAGAACCTACCGAGGTTTGGTTGAGATGAATCTTGTAGTTTTACTATATTTGTTCTGTTTCGCTGCAATTTTAAATGTATGTGGTTTTAATGACTGGCAAACTCTCATCAAAGCAATACCACACTAACAAAACTAACCTAACCTTTACATGGAAATTAATATGCCACCAAGAAAGCTACGATCCTCAGCTGTTTAAACATAAATATTACATTCTTTTTCTTTAAATAAAAAATACATCCAAGAGCCAGAAGTAGAAAATTCCCGTAAAAATCGACAGCATAATTATGCCTTTTGTCGTGGAAATGCGAGGGAACAATACTGAAACTTTTGTATGCAACAGCTCTGCTTTCATAGCGACATAGGGCTGGAAAAACTATAGGATATGAAGCAAAAAACGGTAAAATATAGATAAGTTTTTGAAATGTATATCTCAAAGAAGCTCAAATAAATTTACGATAGGTGAATGTGAGAGCTTTTGGGGTTCTCATATTATGTAGATCATCGTCACAAACAAATAAACACATCAAATAATAAAAGGGTGGTAACAAAACGTGGTTTGAATATTAGTCAAGGACTTTGAAAATTAAAAAAAAAACTTGTTGTTCAAACATCAGATACAAACAATCAAAATGTCATCTTCAAATTGGGACGCTGATTTATCAAGTAACATTTTGCCAGTTTGATTATTATGACAGTAGACAGACAAATTTCGAACAGGAAAAACAGACTGTATCTATATTTTCAAAGTTCTAGACTAATAGTTAAACCTCGTTAAGTAAAAAGACCCATAGGCTCTAATCCAGTCAATGTAATATGCTGTTCGTAGTACCACCATAAGTGGAGTAATAAGTAGTTTGGGTTCCCTAAATTATATTATGCGGACCAAACTGTAAACAAAACTTGACAGGTATTTGACAACCCATAATATTAATTGCAACTTAATAAGCTGTATGGCATTGGAGGTAACTGAATTGAATTGCAACTTCTTTAACAATTTATTTATTTTTACTTTTTTTGTCGCTAGAGTAACATTTTATTTTTTACTAAAAGACGCCCGCGACTTTTCTCGCATTATTTCACAATAAAAAGTAGCCCCTAGCTAAGAGCTTATACTACCTACACACCAAAAATCATGATGAACCGTTCAGCCGTTTTTGCTTGATGAGCGTTTTTTAATTATTTTTTTAACTTGAACGGGTTAGCACTTGACCATAGTTTACCTGATAGCAAGCAAAGGCTATGGCCTAGGATGGAGCGAGCTTACCCGATAAGAACCGATTCACTCTCGCTTTGAAGATCGCTGGATTATAGTGCGTGGGGAACAGAGAGTCAGGCAGGGAGTTCCACAACCTTGCGGTACGAACAATAAAGGTAGAAAGAAGCGTACCGTTTCGTGCGGGTTTTAGGAACTTCCACCATAAACCGGTGTCGTCCTGCCGTACCTCTACTCGTCCGGTGATAGAAGGTTTAAATAAACAGACAAACAGAGACACAGAGAACAGACAAAATTTATAGAAATTGTTGGAACGAGTCTGCTATCACTTCGAAGTATCTCCAAACATTTTTTATTATCTTCCATGTTCAGACTTTTGACCCTCTTTAGCTTTATTATATTTAAAGATACCAAAACAATGGAGTATATCCGTGGGCATACACTGGTCTTAAAATAAAATAAAGGAAACTGTTTATGCCTTCACCTCACGTCTGAGATACTGATCGGAGGAAAGATTTCAGCTGCATTTTTGCTGAATTCGCGCCATTTTTAGTAGATTTCAGGTGTTTTTGATATGCGACTCGAATGTGTGATGGATAATTTTAAATTTAAGTTTCACTTGCAGAACTCCGCGTCTTTACACCTGCTAATTCGAAATAGAAAACCTATGTTTTAATCCCCTGGTTTTTTGTGTTTAATAAAATTGTTAAGCTATAAATCCTACAAATATCATTCGTCATAAATTTCAATTACCTATAATTTATAACAAAAATAATAAACTAATATTCAAAGTTAAGTTAACTTAGTTTACCTAGCCCACTTTGCTTATAGTATCTACCTAATATGTAAAGGAGTAGCTATATTGTGACCATATATAAAAGAATTGCTCATTCCACAAAATATCTAAGATTTTTTAAAATGGAAAAACGATGATTATTATTATGTTTTTTTAACCAGTAACTAGTGGATGCCCACATTGGACACTAGTGGATGGCTGAACACATTGGCGCCAAAGCAAGTGCTGCCATACACGAAGCTACCGATCGTGACAAATGGCGTCTAATGGTCCATAATTTTGGTCGGGGTCATCACGATGCTCAGCATTGAGCTATCGCCTAGAGGAGGAGGAGTGGATGCCCGCGGCTTCACTCGCGTTATTTTAAGATAAAAAGTAGCCTATGACTCTTCTAAGACCTCATACTACCATCTACATACCAAAAATCATGATGATCCGTTCAGCCGTTTTTGCGTTATGACCGTTTAAATAAACAGACAAACAGAAAAACAGACAAAAATTCTACTAAACTGCTGAAACGTGTTCTGTTATGGATGTAAAGTACACCCAAACATTTTTTTCTAATATCTTCTGGGTTCAGATCTTTGACCTTCTTCAGCTTTATTATATACCTATGTACATTATGTGATTTGTTTTTTCTTTGTAATGACTTGTAACAATTACTTGAGTAATTTGCGACCACATGGGTTTTCCTGTCCATCCATTTGTATGTAATTTAAAACAACCCTCTTGTCCTACTAATCGATGAGTTTGTAGCACAGAATAAATATTAGTATCGGTTTACATTGTTGAATAAATATTGACTCAGACCGTATGTATACACTTCGATTGACCAAAAACCTTTTATGTATTTTTTCAAAAGCTATTTAATTGATGGACTTTACGTTTAGCCTCCACCGTTATAAGTCGTTTTGAAAGATGAACCTTCTGGCCAACATAAGAGAAAGAAAAAATAAATCTTTGCATTTGAGAGAAATGATATCAGATAATGAATTGGATGGAAGATTATTGGACACTTTCCGACCTTTCAATATCTTCTTGTTTTTCACTTGCTGTACAAAATACAACTTTCACAAGAGTCGAATCTTTACCACTTCTGTGTTTTTCAAAACACATTCCGTCGTGGGTTTAGTTTTATTCACATACATAGTCATTCACAAATTAATTGAGCTATTTTCTCCTGAAAATCCTGACTTGCTTTTTTCATTGATATCTTTTTGTACTTTATGTTTCAACTTGATGACTTACGCTTGTCTAATAATATTAAATATCAAATTTTTACTTGTTACTTCTCGTATTGCTTGATTTTGAAATAAGGTATGCAATATGTATGATGAAACTAATAAGATGTTTAGAGGTGTGGAATAAGGAGGCAAATAAATGTACAGGAAATGCAAATATCTGTAATAGTGAGACAAAAAAACACGAGGACAAAATGAAAGTAACATACTTTTATATAATGGAAGCTTCTAAAACATATCAGATTATAGTGCAGCCATTGGTGAGATCACATTAATAATTAGTGATTTCTTGCTTTAGTGTCCTGTCTATTTGAGTCGCATTTCCTCATGACTGAGGGTTGTGACTCCCCCGCAGAATAATTTCATTAGCCAGTTCTCTCGGGCAGATACGTTGCGTCGGGCGCCCGGGTCCTTCCGCGGAAGTCACCATGTCCTTGGATTGTATTCACTTTTTATTATACTTAATCTATACTAATATTATAAAGCTGAAGAGTTTGTTTGTTTGTTTATTTGTTTGAACGCGCTAATCTCAGGAACTACTGGTGCGAATTGAAAAAATCTTTTTGTGTTGAATAGACCATTTATCGAGGAAGGCTTTAGGCTATATAACATCACGCTGCAACTAATAGGAGCGAAGAAACAATAGAAAATGTGGGAAAAACGGGGAAATTATTCATCTTTGAGGGCTTCCGTTGCGTGCGCTGCGAAAACGGTTCAAGATATCAAAAAATTGTGTATGAAAGAATTATTCCTTTTGAAATGATCTAACAAAATGTCCGCAACTATATGTCTATCCTTTAAGGTTAACTCACTAGAACTGTTTTTATGGTAATAACTATTCCACGCGGGCGAAGTCGCGCGCACCAGCTAGTGTTAAATATAATTATTTTTGTGTATTCCAGATATTATTCCACCTAACGGAGGCGAGTTTACATGAAATCTCAAACATTGGTTTATCTATTTATTTCACTATCGACATCAATCGGGAAACGCATACTACTGTAAGTTAGTTATCGTTAGTTTTTCATTTACAACCTTTTCGTAAAAAAAATTACCTTAAAATACCGGACTCTATAGATACTACTACCACACCATCCGTATTAACGATACTCCGTAGCTTATTATTGAGTGCAGGGAAAACAAATAGACCAACAAAATAATAAAGCCTTTATAAATTATAACTTATAAAACATAAAGTAACTGACTAATATTTACAAGTCCTAAACATAATATTAAAATATATAATATACCTAAAATAAAATATGAAGTAAAATAAAACAAACAAAAATTAATCAAAGAGCCCACCCCGGATCGCTCCCGGCGCAAAGGTTCCCATTACGCTCGCCGCGTTGCCACGTTGAATCGCGATGGCTAACCTTTGCACCAAAAATGATCCAGAGCGGGGGTCTCCCGTCTTCTCGTTAATTCTTCGGCCTAACTCCCTGACGAAATCTTTAGCGTCACCACTCCAACTGCCCATGGTCTTTATAAATTGTTAAATAACCCCATAAACTTTAAACGGTGGCTTCAGTATAGGACTTTTGGAAATACGCAAAAAAAAACTTCAGTTCTATATAAAAATTTCGTCGCCTCATGATAAAATGTATACAAAGAACCAATTGTTTTGTGAATTATGATTATAATTACCGAGATTTTTTTTTATTTTTTTTAATGAATTAGGTGATTTCATTAATTTTCAATTAATCTGGAGTCCGGGTTTGATTAAACGAAAAAAAGAAGGATATAAGTATTATATACGCTATATCTAGTTCCCACGACCCATTTAATTACTCTGGGGCTAGATGGCGCTTTGTGCAATATCGCGATATATTTTTTTATTCAATTAAACTTTGTTTTCAGATGTTGGTATATTTATTTGCAATCCTCGTTTCTGCTCTTACAAAGAACCTGCTTCTAGAAATGGCTTTAGGAGTAGAGTGTGAGATGTTCTATTTGGCCAATGAGAGAGCTGTAGCTATTTGTACTACAAAATTCAAGCGAAATAACTTAAAATGTGTATGTACCATTCTTACGCATGTGAAGCTATAAATATTTTTTTTTTTTTTTTTTCGTTTGCTATGGCGTTTTTATTTTATTTTCACACTAGTGGACGCCCGCGGTTTTGCTCGCATTATTTCAGGATAAAAAGTAGCCTTTGACACTCCTAAGACTTCATAATACCTATTTTAAAAAAATCGTAAAGATCCGTGCAGCCGTTTTTGCGTGATGAGTGTATAAGTATATAAGTATAAGTAAACAGAAAGGCAGAGACATAGATAAACAGACAAAAATATAAAAATTGCTGAAACGTTTTTTATTATCGATTTAGAGTATAACCAAAGATTTTTTTCCTATATGTTCTATTTTCAGATTTTTGACCCTGTTTAGCTTTATTAAGTATGTGTTTCATTTTTACATTATGTAATTCTTTTTATATGTACTTATATATTTTTTAATACAAATCCCGGACAATATCGGGGCCTTATTATCTTTCTCACTCATTCTACTTCTCACTTTAATGCTTCTCGCACTTTCTCGCTTCATCCTATTTTTCCTATCATCCTTCATCTTTCTTGTTTTATTAATCTTACTTATATCTATTTATACATACTACATAAACTGAATTATGCAGTTGTACCGTATCTTAATTACTATTTGTTTTTATTTACAACCACAATGTTTTTACAGTATTCCAAAAATGTATTCCTAATGTGTTTATTTTCCATGATTTTTTGCAGATTACATACTTTAATATCTAAGTATATCTAGCTCATTTTCTGTGTCATATCTATATTTTCAGGCACCAATGAAGAGGTTTTCAAGACTATCTGTCGCCAGAACAAATGTAACTTCAAGAAACTGTCTGTATATGGCTTGTTCGAGATCGACGCTTGTTTACCTTTCAAACTGATAGGTTTCCTGGCTACTTATATAATCGTAATGTTGCAATTCGCTTTGTAAGTTAGTAAATTAAGTAATAGGGAAAGTGGGTTCCGGGAGCCCATACTATTTTCCAAAACCTCTCGGAGCGCTTGGTTGACGCGACGCATGACCAAAATGCTGGCCTTTTTCTGGCTCAAGTTATCAGCATTGCCATCCAGCGTGGTAATGCGGCCAGTATGCTGGGCACGCTGCCCTCTGGTAGTGGGCTGGAGCACTTAGATTATTTTTAGGCTTTTGTAAAGATTTTCTAAGTGCCCCTTTTTTGTAGTAGTTATTAGTAGTATGTTAAGTTTTTATTCCCTTGTTTTTATATTTTACTATTGTAAATAGTTATATAAAGTAATAGGTAAGTTCGTATTATTATCATCATCGAGTGCCATCTTTATCTAATTTTTTTTAGAAGTTTGGAGGTGAAATGGCAAAAAAATGCCATGTATTTCATACGTATCTAAAGTACACTCTGGTGTCAGAGATTTTAACCGCCCTAAGAGCGTCTGGCATGGCATAATAACTTCCGTGCCACGACTAACAGAAGTTTGGATATGCTTTCATTCTTAAGCCATCAATTGTTTAGTAAAGTCAGTCACCAGATGCACTAAGAGGAATTGAAAGCATTCGACAACTGAGTTAATCAATCTTAAATAAAACCTATTGTTAACCTGAAAATAAAAGCCCATTTATTATACAAATTTGTCCAGATGAGAGATTTTCAACACAACATGGTTGCCTCGAAGAGATCGCGATAAGGCCGCCAATTAAGACGCTGATTCTAATTTGTATGTTTTTTGTATTGTTTCATTTGTGGTGTTTTAATAAAGTATTAATCTATCTATTTATCTATTATTTTTGTGTTTTACTTAATTTAAACTTAAAACCACCATTACCATTGTTATCACGAAAATTCTCGCCACCAGAGCTCGCCACTTTCATACAATTTTACTTATTAGTACTTAGCATCTTTAAAATATAAAACGTGGAACTATCCTACTTACCATTCCTATTTTATTAATTAATCATTTTTTTTCTTCTATTTTTTCGACACACGCGTTTGATTAGTGTGGGACTAGATAGCGTTGTGTGCAATGTCCCAGAATATTTATTTTATCTAAGGCTTAAATTAAAAATACAAAGTAATGAAAGTCATTAACAAGTTTTAGTTTTAAAGTTAATTTTTAATTAGTTAAGTTATTTTGAATAAGTAAACTTCCCGTTTTGTAAGATATTTCAAATACAAGCTCTCAGTAATTACAAACAGTTTTTTAATAACCACTAATATAAATTACAGAATTATTAAATATTCGATAAAAAAAAAAATATGTAGGTATACAAAGACATTACTATAGTTGAGGTACTGAAATTGACATAACCTATTTAAATCTGTTTAAATCTAGAGTAAATAGGTATCTTCTAGGTAAGCGTGTTACATTCTAGGCTGCAGCAATGCTTAACATCAGGCAGGCTGTAGTCAAACGTACACCTATCCCACGTAAACAAAGACGGACTGAATCGACTGGTACTAAGTTAGTATTTTATTCACGTTATATTAAAACAACTCGTAATCAAGACTATAAGGTACATAAAATGCGCTTGGTCATCCTCCTACAAGAAAGTGTTAAATTCATTAATCTACAACACGAATAAATAGTGTTTTCAGATAGTAACTGAAAAAACTAATTTCACAAAGCGATTTTAGGGTATTTTTTTTTATTTTATTTATATTTTTACTATGAGTATACTATAAGTCATAAAAAATAAAAAGATCCCCTATTTATGGCGGCATCCTCAGTGAGGAAACGTATTTAAGTTATATCAATAAATTTAAGAACGTATAGAGGAATTAGTGGGTGCTCGCGGCTTCGCTCGCATTAGAAAGTAAAACTTGCTTCCCTTTTTCACCCCTTTAAAAGTGACATTTCCAAAAAATCTTTTTTATCGGATGCCTATGTCATAACATCTACCGTCATTCCAAATTTCAGCCCGATCCGTCCATTGGTTTGGGCTGTGCGTTGATAGATCACTATATCAGACAGTCAGTCAGTCAGTCACCTTTGAGTTTTTTTTTATATATATAGATAGATGTGACGTGTAATTTATTGTGTTACCAATAAATGGTTTGCATTTGTCTCTCTTGTAATGTACAAATTTTCAAAAGCTTTGTATTTGAATAAGGACACTGCCTAAACAAACAATATATAGGTAAGTATTATATGTTAACATAAACTTTTCACTTACTTATTCCTACCTCTACTTTTTATAGAAAACATCTAAAACTAAAGTAAATCACCAAACGCGAGGAAATGAAAAAATCTGGCCGTACGTAATAAAATTGTTTATTTTACTGGCAATAAAGCGGGTGATTGCTCCATACGTTCAAGGGTTTTGATAGGATATTTTATATGTTAGCACTGGCAACATTGACGGCGTAATTTTATGTGTTGGTACTGGCAACAGTGACGGGTTAAATGGGCTGTTTTGTTGGCAGAATGAAAACAAAAGGTCGATGGTGGTGGTTAACTAGATCTTCATGTAAGTGTGGGAGTAACGGTAACTAAACTCTGGTTATAAAACGACTAAACTAACTTATATGGCGCTATGAACCAAACTAGTTATTTCTTTCTTTCTTTCTTTAACGTGGAGGAAATGCATTTAGGCATCCACACTCTCTCTTTCTTGGGGGCTGCTGGGTATGTCAGGCTCGGAACCATTGATGAAATCTTGTAGTATTGTATAGATATACAGTTTTGACGTGTAGATTATTTGTAATAAAATATTGTGAATTATCCCACTTTAAAATATTATTTTTTTACCGCATACGTTTGACCACAGCCTTTCCTAATATTCTACATGGCCACGAATGCAACCTGAATTTGAAGAGAGGTAAGGGTATTGTTTTTAATTACTTAGGTTTTAATTAACTAGATTAGACTTAAGGATCATTTAAATTTATAATTTTTATTTAAGTTTCGGTATTCAAATAAAACTTTCATGAACTTTGGTTGATCTCACTTTATTTTTATTTTACATCCTTACGCTAACGATAGAAAAGATTGTAACAGAGACAACAGTAATCTTACAACTAATATACATAAATACATTTTATTTGATATAATAATACATATATTCATACATAATATGGTCTAGTGGCTGGAAGAATGCATTTGGAAGGCTTATTTTAATGCTGGAATAAGATGAATAAAGAGATTTTAATATTTTTTGACAATTTTTATTACACATGACATAATGAAGTAAGCATAGACTTTAAAAAATATTGTTACTTTTAACGTGTCTTTGGCAATGATGTTGAATTTCATAAATGCAAAAAGGATAATTTAGATTTTTTTTAATGACAATTCAATCAATTAAAATGAATAGATGAAAATATGTTCAAAAGAAAATATGACTACGCTTATAAGAATATCATGTAATCGAATTGTGCATTTAAGCTTGAGGGATAAGCGTGGAGGCGTGCCCGCCGCATCCCTCGCCAATCCTCGAAAGGGTTGGCATGGTATATCCTGCCAACCCTTTCGGGGGTTGCAACTCCATTCGAATTATCCGTGGTGGTAGGGCCTCTTGGGGTCTGCCTGGAGAGTTACCACCCACCCGCCTTAGTCTGACGCTAAATGATATTGTTCAGGTGATATCATGTTCCGTCAATCTTGCGAGTGAACCAGCCCCCCCCCCCCCCCCCTTTTCCTTGTCACTTACACCGCTAGCTTTTCTTGGGCCGTTTTGTGAATGTCAAGCTCTTTCATCCTGGACGAATGTGAAGGGTTGTCGCAGAGACCAGGGAGACTCGGTGAAACGGCTGACCGCTGGCCGCCCGCTGGTCAGTAGGAGACCCGAACCCGGGGATCACCTTTAAACTCCGCCCCGGGAGGCTGTCTCGCCAACCGGCGCATAATCCTGTTGAGTGGCTGTCGTGCCGGAGTAGGAGACCGGAGTGGAACCCGCCCGTCACTCGCAGGGGGGACCGGGGGCCCTTCCGTTCTCTGCGCCAGTTAATCACTACTCCGTTCGTCTGTGGAGCTCTATTTTTCATTTATCTTTGCCTAAGAACTGAGGTGGTGTGAGTGGTAACAGTCCCTTTTTTTACTACCCTTTATAATCTCCATGGTCAAGTCTAATAATAGTAAACGTTCTTCAGCGGCTAAAACTTCCACTTTTATTGTGGACTATTGCAATATCAGAGGTTTGCATTCAAATCTTAACGCCGTCCATCATCATCTTGAAACGGCTAAGCCAGCATTATTTTTTCTGACTGAGACTCAAATATCTACTCCTGCGGACACATCTTACCTCTCATACCCCGGATACAGTCTTGAACATTCGTTCCTGCCTCGGGCAGGAGTGTGCTTGTATGTGCGGGAGGATATTTGTTGTCGACGTCTCCATAGTTTGGAAATACCTAACCTGTCCTTACTTTGGACTCGTGTAGATTATGGTGGTCAGACACGCATCTACGCTTGTCTTTATAGGTCTTTTAGCGGTGACGCGGAAACTACTCGACTATTTGTTCTTATCTCCTCAGCTGCGGACCAAGTGTCGCAGCTGTATACTTCCGCAGAGCTAATTGTACTTGGTGACTGCAACGGTCATCATGTGGAATGGCTCGGGTCGAATAAGACCGATCATGCGGGTCGTACAGCTTATGACTTTGCCCTGGTTCATGGCCTTACCCAGCTGGTGGATAGCCATACCAGAGTTCCTGATATCGATGGCCACACCCCAGCTCTGTTGGATCTCATAATGACATCTCATCCGGAGCAATATTCTATCAGAGTAGAAGCTCCCATTGGGAAATCTGATCACTGTCTGATTCGCTCCGAGGTTCCAACAATAGACCAACCTAACCGTCCCTCCGGGAAACGCTTGGTCTGGCACTACTCAGCTGCAGACTGGGATGGCCTTCGTGAATTCTACTCTTCTTACCCGTGGAAGCAATTGTGTTTCTCGTCAGACGATCTAGACGTATGTGCTGAATCTGTGGCTGACGTTGTGCTCCAAGGAATGGAATGTTTTATTCCTAATTCCCAAGTACGTATAGGTGGGCGCAGTAGACCATGGTTTAACAAATCATGTGCCACAGCTGTTAAGGCAAAACAAAAAGCCTTCGAAGCCTGGTCGGATGCACAGACGTCGAAAAGTCCAGAGTGTAGTGCACTCAAGAAGAAATATAATGCTGCTTCCCGATCCAGCAAGAGGGTATTTGCTAGTGCGAGGTATGTACACATTAGTAAAATTGGTGATCAGCTAGCCGGATACCCATCTGGCAGTAGAGCGTTCTGGTCCCTTGCAAAAGCAGCTGAGGGAAATTTCTGCAGATCATCCTTACCAGCGCTTCGTAAGCCGGATGATAGTTTGGCCCACAGTGCGAAGGAGAAGGCAGATCTCCTTGGTTCCTTGTTCGCCTCCAACTCGACACTTGAAGATGGAAACTCAACGCCACCCGTACTGCCGCGTTGTGAAAGTTCCATGCCTGATGTACGCATAACTCAATGTGCGGTACGCAAGGAGCTGTTTTCCCTCGATGTGCGTAAATCGAGTGGGCCAGATGGAATTCCGGCTATCGTCCTCAAGAAGTGCTGTCCAGAGTTAGCTCCAGTCTTAACGCGTCTATTTCGTCTCTCTTACGCCACGGGCCTTGTTCCATCGGCCTGGAAAGTTGCACTTGTCCACCCTATCCCTAAAAAAGGTGATCGTACGAATCCGTCTAACTATCGCCCTATAGCTATTACATCCCTTCTCTCCAAAGTAATGGAAAGGATTGTCAATTCGCAGTTGCTTGGATATCTAGAGGAGCACCAGCTGATTAGTGACCATCAATACGGCTTCCGTCATGGACGCTCAGCTGGTGATCTTCTAGTTTACCTAACGCATCGATGGGCAGAGGCAATTGAGAGTAGGGGTGAAGCACTGGCCATTAGTTTAGACATCGCGAAAGCTTTTGATAGGGTGTGGCACAAAGCACTTCTAGCCAAACTTCCCTCGTACGGACTACCTAACGGCCTGTGCACGTGGGTGTCAAGCTTCCTATCTGGTCGTACTATTAGTGTTGTAGTCGACGGATCACGTTCCGAAGCTAAGCCGATCAATGCTGGGGTCCCGCAGGGTTCCGTGCTGTCTCCTACGCTATTCATTCTGCATATCAATGACATGTTGCAGATTAGTAATATTCATTGTTATGCAGATGATAGTACGGGTGACGCATGTTACCGTGGACGTGTAAACCACAAGCGCTCAGAGGTTGAAGAGAGCAGATGCAAGCTTGTGTCTGACATTGAGTCATCCCTGGAGAAAGTCTCTCACTGGGGTGATATAAACTTAGTCAATTTTAACCCATCTAAGACACAAGTGTGTGCATTCACCGCTAAGAAAACACCTTTTGTTGTAGCGCCACGTTTTCAAGGTGTTTCCCTCACGGTATCCAAGAACTTGGAAATCCTTGGGATGGATATATCGAGCGAGGTCCAATTTAGGGGACACATCGAGGCTAAGGCAAAATTAGCCTCTAAAAAACTCGGTGTACTTAACAAGGCGAAACGTTACTTCACGTCGGGTCAACGGCTTCTACTTTATAAAGCACAAGTGCGCCCTCACGTGGAGTACTGTTCGCACTTGTGGAATGGTGCACCGAAATATCAACTAGATCCCCTAGATTCTATGCAGCGGAGAGCCGTCCGAATTGTCCATGATCCCAAGCTGACAAAAAAGTTGGAGCCGTTGAGTCTCCGTAGGGATGTGGGATCCCTCTGTATCTTTTATAGGCTCTTTTTTGGGGAGTGTTCTAAAGAGCTTTTTAATTTAATTCCGGCAAATCATTTTCATCACCGGACTGCTCGGCACCGTGAAAGAGCTCATCCTCACATCTTGCAAAATTGGAGCTCCCACACAGTCCGTTTCATGCGCTCGTTTCTTCCGCGAACTTGCAAGATGTGGAACGATCTTCCCCCTGAGGTCTTTCCACGGAGCTACAATATGGGGAGATTTAAAAAGGGTATTCACAAACACCTCTCTAAGCTGGCAAAGTCCTGCAGCACCTCTGGAGTTGCAAGTGTCCATAGGCGACGATGATTGCTTACCATCAGGCAGATCGTCTGCCTTTTTGCCACTTTTTTTTTTATAAAAAAAAAAAAAAAAAAAAAAAAAAAAGCTTTTTGTGATTGTTGGTTCATTTTCTAGTTTTCTGTATTTACTTATTTAAATACCGTGGGTAGGATTACTTCGTAATATGTGTATAACCTTTTCATCTTTAAATATTCAAATTAAGTGTAATGTGCTCATTTATTTTTATAATATTTTTATACTTTGTTTGATAAAATAAATTATATAATTTTAAATAGTGATAATTTTGATATTACACTTATTTATAGTTAGGTATCTTATTAATCTAACGATTTCAAAGCTCAAATAATACTGTCTATTTACAAAAGTTTAAAAAAAGTAAATTAATAAATGGCTTGTTTTGCAAATCAAGTCGCACATAGTTAAGTAACTTACGAATAATTTTTAATTAATTATTTATTTGGGATTAAATCGTCGAATTGATAAAAACGCTCGATATAGCCTCGATGCTTAACAACAGAGATTTTTGATTAGTTCAAAACTTCGTATTTTTCTGAATCATTGGATTCTTTGGACTTCAAACCTCAAGCACGAAAATAATTAGGGTCTTATTACAAATCGTGGTTTAACTTTTAGTGCAGAACTAAAAATATATGCAGTCCGTTTTTATGGTTCATAATTTCAAACTGACAATATGTTACCAATGATAAATCAACGTCCCAATTTGAAGTTGACATTTGATTGTTTGTAGGTATGTGATGTTTGAACAACAAGAACCGACTTTTTATTTTCAAAGTCCTGGAGTAATATTTATTCCGCGTTTTGTATTAAGACGGATTGTGTATTACGTTATTAATGTAATTGTATTACAAATATAACTTTGATTCGTTCACATTGCAAGTAAATATAAAAAAAACAACACCAACGCTGTGTGCAATGTCCCAGGATATTTATTTATTTATTTATTTTTATTTATTTAAATTCGTATCACATCAATACACCATATCGACATCTTTATCTCTAAACTGACTATTTAAGCTACGATTAAACCTAACTTTAAACCCGTTTTTGACACTACCTCGATAATCCGCGACTGTGTCGCTGAACCTCTCGTCAGCTATGCAATCTCCGTCCTTAAAACAATCGTAGTAAGGTTTACAATCGATGCTGTTGGTGCTCTTCACATAGCCTAGTCCGTTTTTGTGATGACACGGGCAGTTCTTGTTCGACTGTCAATCTCTACACACGTCTGTGGTGAGAGTGAATCTTGTGGCTGATTCGCTGATGGAATCGTCTCGGATTTTCGGTCTTCTGTTGCCGTTTATTTGTTCGATGAAGGAGGTGTTCGTATTTCGAATGTAGTCTCTTTGGATGTTGTGATTGGATGGCGAGAGGTGAGTGAGTCTGTAGCTTGCGCAGGAGTCGTTTCTTCGGACGACGGTGCGGGTTGTGCCTCGCGAGCTGCCTATTGGTGCGAAAAGGGTGCCGTTCTGTTCAGGGGCTGGCGTGTGGCAGCAACAGAAGCATTTGAAGTACGAGCGGTGGAACTCACGACGAAACTTGCCTGGAACAATGGAGACGATTTTAAGATTTAAGACTAAGTAATTAGGGTTTGGTTTGGTATGACAGACTGAGGCTCTTATGCGCTTTTTGTTATCATTATCAAAGGTGAAAGGTGTATGTACAAATTTTTTTACCAAAACAATTCAGCAAAAGATAATTACATAAAGCTCCTACACAAAAAAAGATAAACTAAAGTTAAAAGTACCAAAAAGGTACTATTATTGGATTAAGTAGTAAGTAGTAGTAGAACTATCAGAAGTTAATAATATAATTATCTGAGTTATGGAGACAACTTTTTATAGAATATCTGAAAACTAATCTAAAGTTTCATATCTATTTGCAGATAAATTCAGTTTTATTTTAAATTTATATCTTCTTTACATAAAGCAAAATATATATCGCAAAATATTATTACATTACCGTGAATTCCCTGAACTTCAATGCAGTGAATTCCCTAATTCTCCAAAGCTGAGAAAATGTGCTCAACTCTAATTAACCAATCATGCGTGTGGGGCTTGTGACGTCAGCGGAAAATACAAAGATTACTCCAACATAATGTAGATGTACATATGTATCAGTATAATTATAATATCTATACTAATATTATAAAGCTGAAGAGTTTGTTTGTTTGTTTGAACGCGCTAATCTCAGGAACTACTGGTGCGATTTGAAAAATTATTTTTGTGTTGAAGAGACTATTTATCGCGGAAGGCTTTAGGCTATATAACATCACGCTGCAACTAATAGGAGCGAAGAAACAATAGAAAATGTAGAAGAAACGGGGAAAATTATTCTCTGAGGGCTTCCGTTGCGTGCGCTGAGAAAATGGTTCAAGATATCAAAAAAATGTGTATAAAAGAATTATTCCTCTTAAAATGATCTAAAAAAATGTCCGCAACAGTATATATCTATCTTTTAAGGTTAACTTACTAAAACCGTTTTTATGGTAATAACTATTCCACGCGGACGAAGTCGCGCGCACCAGCTAGTATTATATATTTGTCGTCGTTTAATTTGTAGGTTTAGAGACGATGAGGGCTGAGTTCACCCAATATGTAGATAGTAATTTATGTTAGTGTTTCTCTTTGTATACATATTTTTGGTATTGTTTATAATTATAAAGGTATTATTTTGATTAGGAACATATTTGAATAAAATATCGTTATATTTCTAATTAGTACACCTCTGACTCTGTTTATCTCTATTTGTCGTGTCCATCCAAAGGTTGCCTGGAAGAAATCGCTTAAGGCGATAAGGCCGCCCATTTGTACGTTATTATTTGTTCATATTTTACTTTGTACTATATACTTGTGTTGGTGTGCAATAAAGATATATATTATTATTATGTAGAAACCTACAATATATTGAAAATACATACCTAAAATCAATTGATAATGAAATTTTCAATTCACATTCATATATCAATAATTTCTGCCCAGGAGATTATTTAACATGGCTAGCCCGCTCGCTACGTTTACAACAAAAAATCTTTTACATCAAACTATTAAGTAGATATTTTATATAAATGTTGATCAGTATCCCTAACTAAAACCTGGCTGCATATTCAATTACGAAGAATTTCTTACACAAGTGTTAGGCTTATTTACTATAGTTGCCCCTGATCAAGACAATTAGACACACAACATTCCGTTACTATCAAAATCATCCCTACTATTGACGTGTAAGCTTTTGGTTACAAATAAATTGTTTGTCGAGCAATACAGAACGTATCGCCGAGTTGCGTGTATGGATCTAGCTGTGTCAATAAAAACACCATGTGGAAAGCCTTGGATTCTGTCTAAGATACCTACCGAAATTTAATAAAAAAAAAAAATTGTTTATCTGTTATTTGTTTACTACCAAAATCTAAGAAATTATATATCTTATTTAGCTTAAGAAAATATTTCCATAAAGTATCCAAAACCCAGTAATCCACGGCCCATAGTAATAGCTCATTCCATTCTTTATCTGCCGCTTACGAGTGGTTTATTAACGAGGGACACTAAACTTTACTGCGCAGCCCACGTGATGCCTCCAACGGCAGATTTGACGGCGGTACGCAATCGACGCCTATTTTTTTTAAAGATAAAATATTTTTATCATCATCATCATCATCATTTCGTTCTTATTTACTTGCGGCCAATTATACATAGGCATTATCTCCAGCCATACAGTACAGTCTCCAGCCTGTCTTTTTTACGTTTGCATTCGACTACATCCTGTCTGGTGTCAAGCATTGCTGCAGCCTAGGGTGTAACACGCTTATCTAAAAGATACCTTTTAAGATTCAGATTTGAAGACCCCTGGATTTTGTCTAAGCCAGACAAAATACGTCGATTACTGATGTTACAATAATGAAGATGGCACAAAACTGCTTTTGGTATGGGAAGACTTGAAGTTGATTACAAATACTATATCATGAAATATGTCTTAAAATATTAGGTATCCCAAGAGTGGTACAAAGGACACTAAACTTTACAGCGACGAGCCTATATGATGCCTCGAATTGTAGAAAGATTTAATAGCTTTTGGGAATCTACACCTCAGTTTTTGAATGAAATACCTATAATGTCATCGTTTCTGCCTGTATTTACCCTCTTCTGAGTATTGATCTCTTTTTCATTGCGCTATACGGTACAGTTTCAATCCTGTCTTAGCCTGACTAATATGATTACTAACTGGAACGTTTTTAAAGCTGTTAAATTTGTGAAAGACTATCAAAAAATTTAAAAATATTATATCATGATCTCCACAAAATGCTTGAATTCTGTCAATCAAACACACATAATTAATCATACTACATTTCTTATTATTTAGATTTCATGTTTTTTTTTAGTATTTTTTAATTGTACAAAAAGCTATAGTAATAACGCTACGATATTTCTAACTTATTCCTCATTCTTTACTTTTTCTAAAATTTGAATTACGAGTAAATACACTAAGCTCAGCGTGAGTCAAATTTAAATGAAACGTGAGGATTGTAGCGTGTAATAAATTAAATTAATGAGCAAATTATACATGCAGGCTTAGCAGGGGCGGCCATGAAAGTTCACACCATCAATCATGTACAAACTCCCTTAGCACAGATACAAAAAGCAAAATACCTATATACCTAAGTAACTGAATTTTTGAATGAATTATGTATGTTAAGCATAGCTGGAAATATTCTCGTATATCATAATGCTTTCTAAAATTACTTATGTAATTGATTTTTTATAAGTTAGTAATTAATGTATGTAAGTGTATAGTGAAACAAAGGAAAGTAAAAATTGAACTAATTTGAATAGTGTAACTCTTTAAGCACAACCCAAAAATGCTTATAAAAATACTGAATTGCTGTATTACAGATCTATCATCTAATCCGCAATATTAAAATTGCGGCCATAGAGTAATTTTTTTTTAACTATAACGGGTTTGCACTTGGCCATAGTTTACTTGATAGCAAGCAAAGGCTATGGCCTAAGATGGAGCGTGCTTTCCCGATAAAAACCGATTCACTCTCGCTTTGAAGATCGCTGGATTATAGTGCGTGGGGAACAGAGAGTCAGGCAGGGAGTTCCACAACCTTGCGGTACGAACAATAAAAGTAGAAGTGTACCGTTTCGTGCGGGTCTTAGGAACTTCCACCATAAACCAAACATACATAACATAACATAATATTGCGGCTCTTTAGCTGAATCACTTGAATCATGTATTGGAAAAATCTCTAGAGAAAGGATATCTTTGTAAGCGCCCAGCTCTTTTCTTTAGCACTAGTAATTATAAATAGGGTCATAGTTTACTTTTTTTATGTAAGCAGATCTAAACATGAGCTTTTTTAAGCATTAATGATTTGATTAACATAACAGAGGTGAATAAACTGAACTTTGTGCTTGCCAATGTAATATGAGTTACAAATTTGATAGCAATTCTTTTTTCTCAGCGCCAAGACTAAAACAAGCGCTTAATCATGACCAAGTAACTAAAAATATCACAAATTATTTGAAAATATTTTCTGCAAAACCTGAAAACTGCAGAGAAGAGCTTACGTACTAGGGTATTTTTTAAGCTATTCAGATCACAAAATGAATCAGTTATGACATTGCTTTTGTGTTGTGCTAAGTATTCTGATTACAAGAACTTTTGGAGTGGGTGCGACCAGAGTGACATATTTTTAAACATAATATAACAATATTATGTTTAATAAAAAATAATACACGTACAAGGATAATTTATTTAATAGAAGTGCTATGATGAATAATATACCAAAACATAATACTGAGGTACATATTGAATAATTTAAAAAAAAATACGTTATTCTGTTATTGTAAAAAAACAACCAAAAACCTGGTTGCAAACCACTTGTCCAACTTTCTCTCACATTATTCATAATTTAAATAGTACAAAATTATAATCAAACAAAATTTAAAAACAAACAATTACTCAAACCAACATCAAATTCAAACATCCAGTAATTAACTAAAGCTTTTTCGTCATTATAAAAACTCGAGCAAAGATAGTGCAAAGGAAGGCAGGGTATCATTTTTACTGACCTGAAAACCCTGGGAAGCCTGCAAGCAAAATTATAGATTTGAAGCAATTCATATTATTAGAAACACATGCTCTAAATGAAACTAAGTATATTAAGTCGAAGAAGCATTCGAAATTTCCTAAAAATGTAAGTCTATAAAAATACTGTTACAATTGCTCAAAATTGAATTCTACAAAAAATATACTTATTTAAGCAAAATATCTTATGTCTGTAAATATTGTATCGTGAAAAAAATCTTAGTATTTGTTTAAGTATTACACATCATCGTACCGTCCTAAACTCATGAATAACACTTTCAGTCTAAGCTTCCAAAACAATTGAATAGAAATGAAGAACACACAAATAAAACGAAACAAACAGTATGACTAATAAACTCAGTCTTGTGTGTAGTAAGAAAATAAAACTCAATTCGGCTTTCACAGCTAGATGGCTCTGCACGCGAATAAGGTAGGAACTAAATTTAACAAGGGGCAATTTCAAAAACTATAGAAATGATAGAAAGATGCGAGAACTTGCATGCCTTTGCCTTCTTCCATGCTATTCTAAAAAGCGCAGATACATCAAAAATATTGAATCGATTTTGATGTTTTTTTTCTATTTCCTAATTTGAAATATCATCTAATACAAAATGAATCATAAAACTGAGAATCATAATACTATAATTTTATCTAATTTTGACATTATTATAATACGGGAGATGATTATGACGTTTCAGTATTTTTTTTTTTAACTTGAACGGGTTTGCACTTGACCATAGTTTACCTGATAGCAAGTAAGGCTATGGCCTAAGATGGAGCGTGCTTACCCGATAAGAACCGATTCACTCTCGCTTTGAAGATCGCTGGATTATAGTGCGTGGGGAACAGAGAGTCAGGCAGGGAGTATTATATAGAACTTGACATGACGTTGATTTATATCAGATTTTGTATATGGCCCTCCATTACAACAGATAGTCACAGACTTTTTAAGCACATTCGAGCAGAAGTGCTGCTCCAGCCGCCTGAAAAAATATCTTGCACGAACTATGTACATATAGTCGCGGTCATTTTGTTTGGCTACAATAAAAGATTAAAATTTCACATTCTACTTAACAAATTTTAGTTGGGTCACAGAAAAATAAATGGGTAAAAGTTTCGAATGGTGTAAATCCGCTGGGATTTAGAAATTTACTGGAACAATAAAATATATTTTTATTGCTGGTAACAAATGACGCTTTTAAAGTATTTACTTTTTCTACTTGTTTGATATGAAATGTTGCATGCGGGAAAGGCAAGAAGATTGGATCTCAGAAAATCTGTATGAATGTGTGTGTTGTAGGTATATTTTTCGGCCTTAACTGCAGATGATACCATTTATCGTTAATTAGCTAGTATTATTTGCGGGTCAAAACTGGATGGCTAGAGCAGCAGATCGCGAGTTATGGATTGGATCTCAGAAAATCTGTATGAATGTGTGTGTTGTAGGTATATTTTTCGGCCTTAACTGCAGATGATACCATTTATCGTTAATTAGCTATTATTATTTGCGGGTCACAACTGGATGGCTAGAGCAGCAGATCGCGAGTTATGGAGAAAAATAGGAGAGGCCTATGTTCAGAAATAAACTCCTTAAAGGCTAAGAAAGAAGAAGAAGAGAAGAAGATTTGGCGAATGAAATGATGTTTGTATATGAAAAGCCAAGTTATCGCTATGCTATTTTAATCAGTTAAAACATAGTTTGTATAACAAATAAATATACTTAAAACCAAATAAATTTCTAAACCAAATAACTACTTATTACTTAAAATTCCACAAGATTTAAAAATATGAATTGTGTTATCATGAAGTAACGAATTAAGCTTCCTAAGAAAGAAGAAAAATAGTATACAACATTTCTTATTTCAAAAATAAAATTAAACCATTCTAAATTTAAAATTCATTCGACGCGGCGCATTGAATTGTGTTTCTGAGGCAATGAGGATGCAACTAAAAAATTCTATTTGAAACAAAATTGGATCAATTCTAAATTCAAATATATTCAAACGCAGATATTGTACCGCACATGAGATTACTGCAGAAAATAAGTTCAACAAAAAAGTTTCCTTTACTTCAAGCAAAGCTGAACTTATTTTATATTCAATATGATTATAGATTTTTTCTATTCCTAACTAACTTTACTAATTTTAATAACACTCTAACTTTGAATGATATTCTTAATTTAACGTACATTACTATCATGAGATTACCTCATTTCTGTAGAAATTTGGCGCAACCAAAACGTTTTCTACTCAAAACAAAACAAATTTTAAATTCAAAATCACGCAGTTTTTTTTTCAAAATTAATCAGAACACATTTAAATTCCAAACTCATTCTAACTTTGTTTCAACTCCAAACGAAATAAAAATAGTTCTAAATTCAAAAACAACTAATTAAAAAAAAATAAGATTCCAATCTGAAAAAAAAACTTCATCCCAATCCTGCCTCCTTAGACAAGAGAGGGCGTATTTTAGAGAGCGTCCTGTTGCTCACTTATGGAATAGAAAGAGCAATGTATGGGATTGACATCACGACGCACTCCGCGGGGGAAATATTACGTCACTCCCATACTTGGTCTTTCTATTAGATAAGCAAGCGTCAGTACGCTCTCTAAAATACGCCTCTTGTCTCAGGGGGCTGTTTCAGACAATATGTTTTTATTCAAGCATCTTACCGCTCATGAAGTTGTATATGAGTGGGTTGACTGCGGAGTTGGCGTAGCACATGACGTGCGAGATGAGAGCGATGCAGGTCATCACGTCGCTCTGCTGCACGTCGTACGCCACCCTGGAACAAACATGTAAAATTTACTAACAAGCTAATAACTACGTGTTCGTATAAGTAATTTATCATAACCTAATATTTCAGGGATACATTTTATATAATTTGCTTTTTTTTCGACGGCCAGTCGGACGTCCCAAGTACCGCTGGAAGGACCAGATAGAGGAGGACCTGCAATACTCCATGCTACCGAGTGGCGGGATGGCGCAGTTCAACCGAGAGGAGTGGCGTCTCTTTGTGTCGGAGGCCAGGATACACTTTGGGTCGCAGCACGGTTTGCACCAGACCTTAATTCGCCTGATGGTAAGCAATCATTACGGTCTAGGATGGAGCGTGCTCACCTAGTAAGAACAGATTCACTCTCGCTTTGAAGATCGCATGATAATATTCCGCGGGGAACAGCGAGTCAGGCAAGGAGTTCCACAATTTAGCCGTTCGCACTATAAAAGGGGAAGCAAAACGCTTAGTGCGAGTCTTGGGAACTTGGACCAGGAAGCGATGACGACCGGCTGTAACCCTACTCGCTACTATTTGCACTCTGTATTACTACAAAAAGTTTTTAAAGTCAAAAACTACAAGCTTGCGTTAGATATGTACATTGAATAAAACCTGGTTACAGATCGGGAAGAATTTTATACGTTGACTGTACAGGAACATTGTCTATACTATTGTAACATAACGGCAGCGCTATTTCTAAATACATGTTCTAGTGAACAGCCATGTAAAGGTCAATGTCATAATATTCTCGATGTATTTATTCTATATACAATAAATACATGTTATCATGGATTCCACAAAACGTTCTTAGTGATTAAAATCCCATTTTAAAAACTCAGTAAACTTGACTCAGACTCGACCCGCCGACAGCACAGTCGCAATAAAAATAAAACTAAACAAAGAAATAAACTGTTATTTTTCGACTGGCAAATGGCTGGTAGCACAGACATGATAACTCAAAGACGCCTCACTTACTACTTATCTAAAATATTGGCAAATTTGTGCAATACATTAGATAAAATATTGAATCAAATCTGTCTTTGCGGAATTCTATTGCAGATGAAGACTTTGGAAAAACATGTACTTAGTTAACTGTAACAACACAACGGCACGAATACATATTTTTCCGAAGTTTTACATTTGTAAAACAAATTGGTGTAGTAGTTATAAAGAATTTATAAAGTATTTTGGTGGCTTCCCTAGAAACTGGTCAATTAGAATTCAGATATATAGATTGGAGATTAAATTTTTGCATATATTATGTGAGAGTTATATTATATTAATAATAAAAACTGCGATGATAATTATTTTATGTATCAATTTTTGGGCCAAATAATGTGTCGTTTATGCCATATAAAGTCAGTGCCTATCAGCAACGTAGCAGTGTTTTTCAGCAAAAGCATTGAATTCGTGTTTTAAGTGGAACTAAAAAACCGGACAACACTGCAAAGCCGATTAGAAACAATACAAACAGACAACAGTATGGATTTACATTTTATACTACTATCTTATTATTTTAGAAAAAAATGAGATGTAGTTTAAGTTTTCTTAGTTATTTTAGAGCGATATTCGCACATTCGACTATTTTGTAAAACATTAATAAATTAGATTAATATGGCTTAAATAAATAGAACGACGTTCCATAGGTAATTTTTCTTTGTTTATTATCCAGGATGTGATTTTATTTTAATTGCTATTAATTTTATCTTCTTTAATAATCCACGAGAACCGAAGTCGAATAGACACGAATATACTCCACCTTGGACTACCATGTCATCAACATCATCATCATCAGCCTAATGGACCCACTGCAGGGTATAGGCCTCCTCCCTCTTATGCCAATACTCCCTGTCTTGCGCTGTTCTTGCCCAGATGTTTCCTTCTAACTTTCTAATATTCTCCAGCCACCGTTGCACAGGTCTTAATACACTTCGCTTACCAAGCCAAAGACTACGATGTCACTTCAGGCTAAATAGCTTCAGATTACCTGGTGGTTAACAAATCTGTCCAGTGTTTAAAAAACGAATTCATTTACTAACAAACTTTCACTTTCATAACATAAATATTTCTCTACAAAATCTGCTGTTAATATTTCGCCAGTGACGTTGCAAAGCGCTAGTTTATTTGCTGTGACCTCGCGTGAAACGATTAGTTCAGTTCAACTGGCATACATCGTTCACACGGGTACAGCAAAAAGTGCCGAGAAATACGAGTATTTAGCTTTTTAAGTATATTTCAACGGTGTAAATATTAAAATAAGTTGCGTTTTGTAAGTTTGTAGCTTATTTTTAGTGCATTACAAATACGTGCTTTAGTTTGAAAAGGTTTAAACCTTGTAATACGAATATAATTTCACTAAATGCGAGAATACAGTAAAACTGGAAGTATTTAGTTTGCCTTTGTGTGAATAGATGGCGTTTAAATACATTATGCAATATAATAGCTATCTAGCTACACGCATACCATTAGTTAATTCTGTGGTATTATTAATTCTACTCTACATTATACATAGACACTACAGTACAGTATATAATGCACTGCATGTTGCCGAGGACAAAAGGAAGTAGAAAGATGTCATCAAGGAGAAGGTGCTGGGAGGTGGTGGTCACGATCCTCAGATAGGAGGGATAAGACTCAAGGAGGAGGAGGATTTATTCTACTTACCTCAGTACAGACAGCAGATGAACAGGGAAGTAGCAAACAGCAAACATGGCGACTACCGCGACCAGCATCTTGGCAGCTTTCCTGCGCGAGCGGAGTTGGCCCTCGGTTGACGCGTTTGTGTGAATAGATGGCGTTGTACGGCGACTCGCTGCTAGCCCTAGGGAAGGCATTTGTATTCAGTTAAGTTACATATATTAAAATTGAAAAGTCTGTATGTTTCATAGACATACGTGGTACATATCAGAGGCCTATTTATTATTTGGACATCTACGATTCATTTTTTTTTACATTACCAATTTTTTATTTTGTAGATGGTCATTATCACACATTAATATGTAATAGTAAAATCTTAATACATCTATGCATATTAAAATTAAACATTTTTATGTCAGAGTTTGACTTGTTTTTTCCAAAATTTTAAGTTGTAGGTACTTGTAAATTTATTTTGAAAATACCCTAGAACCAATTTTTTCGTTTTTGAGTAAATCTTTTCGAATTTAATTAATTCAATTTTCATATCAATGAAAATTTGATTAATGTTGTTACCCCTATTGATCTTTGAGACGGAATTAGATAATAATTGTTTACGCTGCCCTTTGTGAACATCAAATAATTTTCAATGAATGAAAGGCTTTTGTGAGGCAAAGCGGAAACATCATAGTATCTTTTTTATGTTACTTACTGAGTATTCGACACACTGGGAAGACGACAAGTATACGTATGAAACAGCCTATCATTCTCAAATGGCAGTGAAATTTGATAACGACCTAGTTAAAATATTTAATAAGATGTCAATTAATGGCAAATAGCTTGACTGATTTCAATGCCTTGAAACTTATGCCTGAAAACTTAGCCAAACATTTATTCTACTTATCGATACTAATGTTACCCCAATGAAATTATAAGTAAATACACAAACACTACTTACAGTTCTGTCCGGCTCCTGGTGGCGGACACAGTTTGTGTGACTCGGTGTGTCCGGGGATGTTGTCTGAGCGCCACAGCACGCGCACTATCTGGCAGTACGCTATCATCATCAGGAACAGAGGGAACCTGGGGACAGACCCTGGTATCAGTGATCATCTCCATCTATAGCATAAGTATGAATTTAGTATAGCGCTAGATGGCGCTGTGTCATATGCCCTGAGATTTTTATAGCCAATTTAAACAAACTGCTGCTTATATGCATATTTTTCCATAGATCTTATGTCCTTTAAGTCCAGTGAGCCTTTTCAACAGGTGAATTAATGTTTCTTGATTTATTTCATGCATATTGTTTTAAATTGAGATAAGAAATAAATTAATGCGGAAAAACGGTGTCTCTATAGGTAAGTACTTTTTAAGATATTCATAATCATGTTTAGTAATGTCCATAAAGCAACCATTTTTAAGGCAATTTTAATACTATTGACACTACAGTTGGTCAATCGAAAGAATGAAATAGCAGATCATTTAGGAAACACCCATCACAAATTCTAATCCAAAATCAATTGTAAACACCAAATCTAGATTTCAAACCAACAAACTCATAACATAATTAGCTATACTTTAGAACAAAACAAACTAGTTGGCAGTTTTGAAGTTCAAAACTTTTCCACCCTCGTAGTGAGCAGACGGTCTCCAAAATACCTCCGTTATAAGACAGAAAGCCGAATACTATTAAAACTATGCAGAACTTCTTACTTAAGTTATGAAACTTCAAAGATTATTATTATTGAGGAGGGGACAACGGAAATGTTTATATTTTTTAAACGGTTTCTTCTAGGCAAGCGCGCTAGATCATAGATTACAACCTTGCTTAACATCAGGCAAGTTGTAGTCAAGCGTGAGCTTATCTAATGTAAAAAAAAATGTCTTGGTAAGACATTCATAGTTTTTTTTTTGACATGAGATAGGCTAACGCTTGTCTACAACTTGCCTGATGTTAAGCAACGCTCTAATTTACATGACTAAGAGGTAATTAATTTTACCGCTTAAATTATTTTTTCGAGTCTTGAATTATTTGAAATGTTTGCCTTCATGAAATAAATAATATCTATTTAACTAATAAAATATGTAGTTGATAAAAAATCAACCGGCTTCAATGCACATGCATATAATTATGTCTAGACATTTAAGTAATAATGTAAGTCAACTTCTTTTTTAGTATTTAATTAAATTAAATTTGCACTTAAAAGATATTCCTACTGCGTAGAAGCGTTCTAAGGCGTAGGCATGCTACGCCTTTATGATTTTTATCTGTATGATTGTTATCCGGCAGGCTAAATTTAACCAAAGATAGTATTTTTTGCTGTTACTTAAACTACTTATACTCATCTATATCAATATATTATCTATGGAAGATAATGCTGCTTGCATAAATACTTGACAAATCTGCTTGTTCTTATTTACATAAACTTTAAGAAATAGAACGCGGAAGCACTTAAAAGTTCTGTAGTTAATCTTGTTTACATGGATTAACTGCTGTTCTTTGTTTGCGTATTTAGGTAATGTTTTATGAGTTGTAAAAGTGGTTATTTTTTTAAGCAATACGTCCTTCATTTGTAGTAATTGAGTTTTTGTATTTAATTAATAATGTACTTACTAGCAAAACTATCATAGTGGTCAGAGTTTAAAGTGAAAGCTACAAAAACCTTATGATTTCACTTTATTTAAATAAATTTTGACGTACCTATTTATGTATGCATTTTATATTATGTCGGAAAATTAAAGCATTTGGTATTAAAATTAATTTTAACTAATTTTTTAACTAACTAATCTAATAATTTTTTTTTAACTCGAATAAAACAAGATTATAATATTGCAGTCATGTCAATTCGTAGAATGCGCTACGAGTGCTCTACCACAGTTCTACAAGTGCTACGAAACTAGATGTATCTACGTAAACGCTACGATTTACAAAAAATGTTATATTACTAGCTATACATAATAAGGAAATATTTTTATTAATTGATTGACTCTGGCACAACATTAATAGAATATTTTAAAGATGTTCATTATGTATGTCGTATGAGGAAGTCAAGGAATTGGCCGAAAATCGAGAAAAATTGCGCTTATTCCACAGAAAAGAGCATCGCTCTTAAATTTTGAATAAATGAATTATGAATGACTTACTTATCTATACACGATTAAAATAATGAAATCCTTCTGAAACACACTCTTCTCTTAGTAAAATCGAGGCAAGCAGCCTCTAGACCAAAACAAACGTCATATAAATTTGTGTTCATTCTCAAAGACTCAGAACAGTTAGTATAATTCCACCGTCTGTTGGCAGCAGTACAGCGTCATTCATAACGGAGTGGCTTGTTAGTACAAGAGGGCATAAGATAATTAGATTCTGCATGAATATATATCGCTGGATCTCTGTCCACATGGACAAGAACAAGAAATGACCCACATGCACAATCTTGTGCATGCTATTTGTATATCTTTAAGTTATAATATTTTTTTTTAAATTGACAACACCCCTTTACAGTGTTCTATTAGTATTAAGTTTTGGGTTGAATATGCCTGAAATAAATGACTTTTTTTATATATTGATATTTTAGGGGTGCTAAAGCTTTTTACTGGCGATGGGTACGGGCAAAAATAAATAGTCGATAGCAATTATACCGCCATTAATAAATGCGTGTTTTTACTAGATTATTATCCAGGGAAAACACGCAGCTAAACATGATAAATAAAAACAGCTGTATTAAAGTAAAAAGGGTCTTCAAATCCAGAGTAAATAGGTTTCTTCTAGGCAAGCGTATTATATGACAGGTTGTAGTTAAACGTATGCCTAGTCCGTGCTAAAATAATAACAAAATATGATTTACAGCAGCTATAAATTAAATATTATGTATACCGGCAGCACTTAGTGTGGTTTGAAAATTTTAAACACCAGAGTCTACCACGCACAATACACTAACTTATCTAATGTAATTCTGCCATGTTAGGAACAGTATACAATTCATAAACGAAGTGGCTTGTTAGCTGAATCCGACCAAGTTGCAGTAACTATGGAAGCAATTTTGAAACTGCCCTCAACAAATTATACAACTCTATCTTTGTTTCAGAGGTTCAAACGCACAACACTTACTTTATTCTATGTACGAGTGTCTCGTATATGCACAAGTTTCAACCATAGTGTTGTTTGTATGTGTGTCAGTATAACCAATCTGCTAGTTTCTTTGGCACTATCTGTTATGTACCAAATGGTAATTTTACTCGTTGAGAACAGGTTGTGTAAACATGTATAAAATCAATTGAATTTAAACTTTAATCAAACGTAATTAAGGTACAATTAGAAGCACAATTAACAAATCGCAGGGTAAAAATAACTTAGTTCTTATGAATTCTGAAAGATTACAATTTCTGCCCTACGGTAAGAATCGAACCTACAACCTTCGCCTTATTTTTTTAATACACACTTATTACAAGCCGCCTGATGTAAAAAATACTGCTTTTTAGTTTATTAGCACGTTTATCGAGAAGAAATCTATAGTGATTGTACAGAACCACCGTAGTTATTCCAACATTTTCAATCGTAGGGACAAATAAAAATAAATAATAAATAAATAAATATTCCGGGACATTGCACACAGCGCCATCTAGACCCACACTAAGCAAACGCTTGTGTCGTGGGTACTAGATAGCGGATATAATACTTATATACTTTTCTTTTGTAAATACATACTTATTATACATAGAAACGACCAGACTCAACACAAGTAATTATAAATTTCATAAATACTTGTGTCAAGCGGGAATCGAACCCGCAACCCCTAGATTAGAAGGCAGAGCCACTACCAACTAAGCTAACAGGCCTGTCAATCTTATCAGTGGGTACTGACGTCAACTGCACAGTTACGAAACAACCACTAAATCTTGGCGTGAGATTTAATTACAGTCCATCGTCGCAGTTTCAAATTGTCCCCTGACTCGACCGACATGGACGGCGAAGGGTCAAATTTTGATAAATTTTCCTGATAAAGGACAAACCACGAAAAAGGACAGGCCTAAATTCTTGGTGGACATCAATTTTTAAATCAAAGGATATTGGTTGTAAAACCGAGGCACCCATGTCTCAGTAGATTGCGGTGCTCTTTCGTGATACCCAGAGTTAGCAACCGCATTCAGTTGTTGGATAAGTGATATTACAATATAAAAAAATATTTTCCTATTCCGGCTTTGGCAAGTGATTGTTGCATTGCAGAAATCATAAGCATCAGAGGCCCTTCGGCAAAGATCTTACACACGAGGCTCTTCTTTCCAGGCATTTGATGGATTAAGTAATGTATGTATGCAATGGCGGTTAATCATTGGTGGTCTATCATTAAATACATAATTTAACAAACATTAATAACCTTAATTTGCAAAGTAAAATTGTTAAGGTATACAGCGGTATGAGAGTTGGCACGAAACTCTTATCAAAAAATACTATTCCTAATAAAGCATTGGCAGTTTTTTAATATCCTGTCCCGATAAGACACCGACGAATAAAGTGTGAATAAGATTCTTCTGGCCAAGCGTGCTGCATCTTAGACTAAACCGGTGCTTAGCGGTGAAGTAAGTAGTTGAACTCCTTTTTTACACGAAATAGGCCAACGTTTGACTACAGCCTGCCTGATGTTAAGCACCACAGTAATCTAAGATGTTGCACACTTGCCTAGGAGAAACCTATTTACTCTGGATTTGAAGAACCCTGGGTTATAATTTTCTGGAAAAAAGTTTCCAGGTGAAGAGTACTGTCTATTCTGTGTATTTTTTTTTACAAGGAATGGGTATGCTCTTGTCCGTAATTCGCCTGATGGTAAGCAATCATTACGGTCTAAGATGGAACGTGCTAACCCAGTAAGAACCGATTCACTCTTGCTTTGAAGATCGCAAGGTTATATTCTGAGGGGAAAATATATACAAAACGATTAATACTAACGTGTATAGAAACAGTGCCTTCACAATGTGCCACTTGAGGTCGCTCTCGTCGGACCAGGTGGAGGCGCACTGCATGAAGTACTGCACGTTGAAACGTAGCTGCATCTTGCGCTGCACTTGAAGCACCACGAACTCTGGTACATCTGGAAAATAATAATCTAAATATATAAAACTCAAAGGTGACTGACTGATATAGTGATCTATCAACGCACAGCCCAAACCGCGGGACGGATTGGGCTGAAATTTGGAATGAACCGGGCGTCCTAGGTCTTTCCACGGAAGTCATCATGTCCTCTGATATTATAATTAATTACATATATTACACACGAGATTGTATAATATGATACATAGGTATTTTGATTTATTCATTTTTTAATATTAATAAATATCTTTATCTTTAATGTGGTGCACAAACATCGGTTTCGTCACGATTTTTTCCTTTGCCGCTAAGCGAGTGCAAGCATAAAGTATACTCACTAAACAACAGCGACAGCAGCCATATAATAAGTATGGCGGTCTTGGCTCGTCCCGTGGTGGACTTGAACTTGAGAGGGAAACAGATGGCGTACCAGCGATCCACGGAGATGAAGGTCAGAGTCAGCACTGACACCGTCACCGATACTGACTGGAACAAGGGAGAGAAATGTTAGGAATTATATAAACATAAAACATAAAAAATCCTTTATTTGAACTTTCGAAAGGGTTGCATATAGAGGATTACATAAACATATATCTGCTTTTTGTTGCCCACTAACAGTGCAAAGGCTATTTCTACTTGTTAAACGCAAACATAATAACAAAATCTTAAATTAATGCTATGCTGCTTTTTTTAGAAAAACTGGATGTCAACGCACAGGAATAGACCTAGGGTTTGCCTATTAGTACACTGTCAGTGGGCAACAAAAAGCAGAGATTTTTTAGGAAATATAAATAGAAAAGTAGGTATACATTTGTATAAGTTAATATAAGAGTGAACCACTCTGGTGTCGAGAAGTTTCCAAACCGCCCGAAGGGTCTGTGACCTTCATTGAAGACTAAATTATGACCCATATTTTGGGCGCTTCCGTGAGTCGAATGACAAGTTAAATTGTAGGTACCGGCTGTTTGTCTAGAACGGCAGTTATTGAGCCATGTCAGAGGCACTTAGGGTGGCTCTTGGTGAACTCTTGACACTAGAGTTAGCCACTCTCATTCAATAATAAGAAGAAGATGACACATAAATTATAAATCCGGAACATTTTACAGTTTTGGGGCTACTAGATAATGGATACAATTTGATTGTAGTGTAAATAGTTTTTCATATGATAAATTTCATAACAGGTAAAATTTAAAAAATAGGCGGGGAAAATTATTCTCGACACGACCTTAACCTTAAAAACATAATCTCAACATTCGACTTGGCTTCCACTTATTTCAAAATCGATTCGAAATCATACAAAAACACACACAAACATTCTACTAAGAACTACATTTATGTAACGCAGTAGTTACGATTCAAATAAAAGTACATCATTCCTGAAAACCGCAATTACCTGCTCTATTACTCTACAGTTGCCTTCGCAACCTTTAATAGGCATGATCTTACCGATAATAGTAACTTTACTATTTCCATGTCTTACTGTATACGTATTAACTCTTATGGCATGACAATAAAGTTCAATTTAGTGCTGATAGTTTTCTTTTTTAAGGCGAATTTTTCAGCTTAAGATAGTGAATTCCTTGACCTTCCAAGACGTCGCCAGTTTACGATTTTAAAGCTTGGTATTTGCCACATTCATTGACGTCTAAATGGGGTTGTAGTCAAGATTTGAGCAACCTTGACTTGACATTGGCCGCGATATTTAAATACTATCAGATAAATTAAGTTACTAAAAATGGAGGTTGTCAAATCGTATAAATCTATACTAATATTATAAAACTGAAGAGTTTGTTTGTTTGAACGCGCTAATCTCAGAAACTACTGGTGCGAATGGAAAAAATATTTTTGTGTTGGATAGACCATTTATCGAGGATGGTTTTAGGCTGTAAACATCACGCTGCAACTAATAGGAGCGAAGAAACAATGGAAAATGTGGAAAATGTGAAAATTATTCATCTTTGAGGGCTTCCGTTGCGTGCGCTGCGAAAACGGTTCAAGATATCAAAAAAATGTGTATGAAAGAATTATTCCTCTTAAAATGTTTGTCCTTTGTTCCTCTTAAAATGTCTGTCTTAATAAATGATTTTCTTTTCTATTCTATTCTATTTCAATAAAATAGATTATCAATTGGAAGGGGTTAGTTTTCGTCCAAAACTACCAAATATCTAAGTTTTAGGTTTATAGTTTTTTTTATATTCTCTTGTTTGTATTGTGTTTTATTATATTCGTGTGTCCAATAAAGCGTTATTCTATCTATCTATCAATTTCACACAAAGATATTATAATATGTATCTTCCCACCTACATACATAAGCAAAGTAAAGTTGTCAGTATTATTAAATCCGTGCCAGGGCCGCGTCAGTCCGAATGTTTCTACCACGGGGGTGCAGTTTACATTATAGCTTGCAGTTGCTTTATAAATACTGCAGTAAGAGCAGTCGGTCTGCAGTCTAAAAGCTCCAAAGTGGTTCAAAAAGCTATCGAAACCTAAGTTTACCAGGCTTCTCTTTCTCTTGAGTCGTATTTTCTCATGACTGAGGGTCGTGACTCCCCCGCAGAATTAATTTGTTAGGGGAGTTATTTTGGGCAGATACATCGTGGTGGGCGCCCAGGTCCTTCCACTTGCTAGGCTTATACAAACTTATTATACATACAGACTTATATGTTGTTGTGCCTAACTGCTGATTTCTAATTCTAAGGTGGGGGCGATGAGTCCTACACGGACATCCCGCTTGGGGTGTTTTGTGCATTTCCCCCATGGTAACTGCTGATACTCATATTTTTTTATATACAAATTATTTGCAGTACGCGCTGTAACCTTATGGAATACATTGCCTCTTTCTATCCGGAAAGCTAAATCTCTGTCCATTTTCCAGAATCAAGTGTTTCATCACTTTATGTCTATGACAGATCTATAACTTCTTTGTAGATAGTAATTTATGTAAGTGTTTCTCTTTGTATACATATTTTCGGTATTGTTTATAATTATAAAGGTATTATTTTGATTAGGAACATATTTGAATAAAAAATCGTTATATTTCTAATTAGTACACCTCTGACTCTGTTTATCTCTACTTGTCGTGTCCATCCAAAGGTTGCCTGGAAGAAATCGCTTAAGGCGATAAGGCCGCCCATTTGTACGTTATTATTTGTTCATATTTTACTTTGTACTACATACTTGTGTTGGTGTGCAATAAAGATATATATTATTATTATTATTTTAGCATTCAAGATTATATACTATTCACAAGTATACTCTCTCTTGGAATACAGTGTCGCTTATATTGTGGTCCAAAAAAACCTGACTAATACAAGTATTTCATATAAAAAGTACTCTTTCAATAGGTCATGGAAGGCTAAGGTTTAATCAATATAATATAAACAATATTATATTGATTAAACCCCATTATTATTATTATTAATATTATATTATTAAACATATATCATAGAAATATGCAGAGCTGAGCAACCTTTATTAATTAGAGTGACATATTCAGACGATCAAGAAGATTGAAAACAAAATCGTAATCAGTCTGAAATATGAGAACCTTTATATACTACTGCATTTGTCCAATACTGTTAGTTTCTGTAAATAACTCCCTATCCTCTTATTGGGTGATAAAATCTGGTGAGATAGAACTTGTGTTGGAATAAAATAGCCAAGTTGGAGATTTAGTTCAAGGAGATGAAGTAAGCTCCATTGCACTGACATTATTGTGGAGGAAACTGTATTTAATACTGGCTGTTATAAAACACTGGAAAGAAAGAATAAATGTAATTTTTAACAGACTTCAAAAAAGGAGGTTATCAAGTCTTCTGAAAGTTTTTTTGAGGGTATGTAACGCGTAATTACTCTAATATTTAATATCTGATTTCAAAAATTATTTTTAGTGGTTTTTTTCAAGGCACGGAAACTTTGACAGAAAGTTTCAAATTACCCTATATCTAACAGGACCTCATACTACTCTCAACTGTACAGTGCCGTATAGTATTACAGCAGTCGTTAAGCTATGCCAGAGGCCCTTAGGGAATTTTAAAAACTCTCCAAACTAGAGTTGGCCACTCTCATAATATGAAAAAGAAGACTACGTCAATACCAAGAATTGGAATGATCCCTTCAGTGGTTTTCATATGATGCGGACACAAATAAAAAGATGAACAAATAAAATAATTGAAAGCTGTTTACAAAATCCGAAATAAGTGTTTAAATAATACATGTTTAAGCCTCGTTAACTTAGCTTATTAATATATAAGAATAATAACGAAAACACTATTTAGTACCTATTTTTAATGTGTTACTATTACCCTTCCATGTTTCGGTGTTCTTATAAAGTTTTTATAAATGTACCTTCAGGAAAACTATATAAAACCGTAATGTTTCACTTGATTAATATCTCCCGCTTTAATAAAGTTCTTCTGACCTTATTCTGCGTCGTAAATACTCGAAGGAGTCTTTATTCAGTCTCTCTTCTAAAGTACGGGAGTACCTCTCACCTATTGAGACGAGCTCACACTAGCATAAAAAAGAAATTAATGTATAATTTTATGTAAAAAAAACATTATACATATCAACACCTTAACATAAAAAAAATTAGTGTAAGGGAACTTTTAGTAGGCAGTTTTATTTCAATATACCGTTAGTCGGACACGAAATTGCTTCTCACATTAATACAAATTTATAGTACTGAATAGAAGTTCCTAATAAGTTCATAGTTAGTTGATGTTAGTGTTTAGTTTTTAAGTTAGTTTTAAAATACTCAGTTACTTTAATATGTTTTATTACTTTTGAATTAATAGATTTAAACTTTTTAGCATTTTTTACCGTTTTGACGGAAAACTTCCGCTATGAGTTTCATTTCAAAACGGTGTAGTGTGTATTTTTTTTATTTAATCTATACTGTCCCACTGCTGGGCAAGAGTTGGTCTTATTTCTTATTTTTTATGTAGAATACAATTTATTTATGTACGAAAATTGTGTAATCTATGCCTTATAGTACTTCTCGATCCAAGAGCGTGAGATTTGTTTTAGAGTGTTGGCTGGATTGATGGCAGGAACGAACATCGAAATGCTCCTGGAGTTGGAAAATACTTTTAAAATTAAACTTGGTAAAATCTAAAATACCAATCAATATACATCATTATCGACTGATTATATTTTCGTACCGCTTGGCTTCGAAATTTTTGGTCCGTGGGGTAAAAGCACGAAGTCTTTTATAAAAAAATTAAATAAAATGTTGATTGACATCACTAGAGACAAGAACGCTGGCTGGTTCCTTGCGCAAAGGATTTCTATAGCAATCCAGCGTGGGAATGCAGCCAGCGTTCTTGGCTCCATACCACATGTAGATTGTTTTTTTTTTTTTTTTTTTTTTTTTTTTTATAAAAAAAAAAGTGGCAAAAAGGCAGACGATCTGCCTGATGGTAAGCAATCATCGTCGCCTATGGACACTTGCAACTCCAGAGGTGCTGCAGGACTTTGCCAGCTTAGAGAGGTGTTTGTGAATACCCTTTTTAAATCTCCCCATATTGTAGCTCCGTGGAAAGACCTCAGGGGGAAGATCGTTCCACATCTTGCAAGTTCGCGGAAGAAACGAGCGCATGAAACGGACTGTGTGGGAGCTCCAATTTTGCAAGATGTGAGGATGAGCTCTTTCACGGTGCCGAGCAGTCCGGTGATGAAAATGATTTGCCGGAATTAAATTAAAAAGCTCTTTAGAACACTCCCCAAAAAAGAGCCTATAAAAGATACAGAGGGATCCCACATCCCTACGGAGACTCAACGGCTCCAACTTTTTTGTCAGCTTGGGATCATGGACAATTCGGACGGCTCTCCGCTGCATAGAATCTAGGGGATCTAGTTGATATTTCGGTGCACCATTCCACAAGTGCGAACAGTACTCCACGTGAGGGCGCACTTGTGCTTTATAAAGTAGAAGCCGTTGACCCGACGTGAAGTAACGTTTCGCCTTGTTAAGTACACCGAGTTTTTTAGAGGCTAATTTTGCCTTAGCCTCGATGTGTCCCCTAAATTGGACCTCGCTCGATATATCCATCCCAAGGATTTCCAAGTTCTTGGATACCGTGAGGGAAACACCTTGAAAACGTGGCGCTACAACAAAAGGTGTTTTCTTAGCGGTGAATGCACACACTTGTGTCTTAGATGGGTTAAAATTGACTAAGTTTATATCACCCCAGTGAGAGACTTTCTCCAGGGATGACTCAATGTCAGACACAAGCTTGCATCTGCTCTCTTCAACCTCTGAGCGCTTGTGGTTTACACGTCCACGGTAACATGCGTCACCCGTACTATCATCTGCATAACAATGAATATTACTAATCTGCAACATGTCATTGATATGCAGAATGAATAGCGTAGGAGACAGCACGGAACCCTGCGGGACCCCAGCATTGATCGGCTTAGCTTCGGAACGTGATCCGTCGACTACAACACTAATAGTACGACCAGATAGGAAGCTTGACACCCACGTGCACAGGCCGTTAGGTAGTCCGTACGAGGGAAGTTTGGCTAGAAGTGCTTTGTGCCACACCCTATCAAAAGCTTTCGCGATGTCTAAACTAATGGCCAGTGCTTCACCCCTACTCTCAATTGCCTCTGCCCATCGATGCGTTAGGTAAACTAGAAGATCACCAGCTGAGCGTCCATGACGGAAGCCGTATTGATGGTCACTAATCAGCTGGTGCTCCTCTAGATATCCAAGCAACTGCGAATTGACAATCCTTTCCATTACTTTGGAGAGAAGGGATGTAATAGCTATAGGGCGATAGTTAGACGGATTCGTACGATCACCTTTTTTAGGGATAGGGTGGACAAGTGCAACTTTCCAGGCCGATGGAACAAGGCCCGTGGCGTAAGAGAGACGAAATAGACGCGTTAAGACTGGAGCTAACTCTGGACAGCACTTCTTGAGGACGATAGCCGGAATTCCATCTGGCCCACTCGATTTACGCACATCGAGGGAAAACAGCTCCTTGCGTACCGCACATTGAGTTATGCGTACATCAGGCATGGAACTTTCACAACGCGGCAGTACGGGTGGCGTTGAGTTTCCATCTTCAAGTGTCGAGTTGGAGGCGAACAAGGAACCAAGGAGATCTGCCTTCTCCTTCGCACTGTGGGCCAAACTATCATCCGGCTTACGAAGCGCTGGTAAGGATGATCTGCAGAAATTTCCCTCAGCTGCTTTTGCAAGGGACCAGAACGCTCTACTGCCAGATGGGTATCCGGCTAGCTGATCACCAATTTTACTAATGTGTACATACCTCGCACTAGCAAATACCCTCTTGCTGGATCGGGAAGCAGCATTATATTTCTTCTTGAGTGCACTACACTCTGGACTTTTCGACGTCTGTGCATCCGACCAGGCTTCGAAGGCTTTTTGTTTTGCCTTAACAGCTGTGGCACATGATTTGTTAAACCATGGTCTACTGCGCCCACCTATACGTACTTGGGAATTAGGAATAAAACATTCCATTCCTTGGAGCACAACGTCAGCCACAGATTCAGCACATACGTCTAGATCGTCTGACGAGAAACACAATTGCTTCCACGGGTAAGAAGAGTAGAATTCACGAAGGCCATCCCAGTCTGCAGCTGAGTAGTGCCAGACCAAGCGTTTCCCGGAGGGACGGTTAGGTTGGTCTATTGTTGGAACCTCGGAGCGAATCAGACAGTGATCAGATTTCCCAATGGGAGCTTCTACTCTGATAGAATATTGCTCCGGATGAGATGTCATTATGAGATCCAACAGAGCTGGGGTGTGGCCATCGATATCAGGAACTCTGGTATGGCTATCCACCAGCTGGGTAAGGCCATGAACCAGGGCAAAGTCATAAGCTGTACGACCCGCATGATCGGTCTTATTCGACCCGAGCCATTCCACATGATGACCGTTGCAGTCACCAAGTACAATTAGCTCTGCGGAAGTATACAGCTGCGACACTTGGTCCGCAGCTGAGGAGATAAGATCAAATAGTCGAGTAGTTTCCGCGTCACCGCTAAAAGACCTATAAAGACAAGCGTAGATGCGTGTCTGACCACCATAATCTACACGAGTCCAAAGTAAGGACAGGTTAGGTATTTCCAAACTATGGAGACGTCGACAACAAATATCCTCCCGCACATACAAGCACACTCCTGCCCGAGGCAGGAACGAATGTTCAAGACTGTATCCGGGGTATGAGAGGTAAGATGTGTCCGCAGGAGTAGATATTTGAGTCTCAGTCAGAAAAAATAATGCTGGCTTAGCCGTTTCAAGATGATGATGGACGGCGTTAAGATTTGAATGCAAACCTCTGATATTGCAATAGTCCACAATAAAAGTGGAAGTTTTAGCCGCTGAAGAACGTTTACTATTATTAGACTTGACCATGGAGATTATAAAGGGTAGTAAAAAAAGGGACTGTTACCACTCACACCACCTCAGTTCTTAGGCAAAGATAAATGAAAAATAGAGCTCCACAGACGAACGGAGTAGTGATTAACTGGCGCAGAGAACGGAAGGGCCCCCGGTCCCCCCTGCGAGTGACGGGCGGGTTCCACTCCGGTCTCCTACTCCGGCACGACAGCCACTCAACAGGATTATGCGCCGGTTGGCGAGACAGCCTCCCGGGGCGGAGTTTAAAGGTGATCCCCGGGTTCGGGTCTCCTACTGACCAGCGGGCGGCCAGCGGTCAGCCGTTTCACCGAGTCTCCCTGGTCTCTGCGACAACCCTTCACATTCGTCCAGGATGAAAGAGCTTGACATTCACAAAACGGCCCAAGAAAAGCTAGCGGTGTAAGTGACAAGGAAAAGGGGGGGGGGGGGGCTGGTTCACTCGCAAGATTGACGGAACATGATATCACCTGAACAATATCATTTAGCGTCAGACTAAGGCGGGTGGGTGGTAACTCTCCAGGCAGACCCCAAGAGGCCCTACCACCACGGATAATTCGAATGGAGTTGCAACCCCCGAAAGGGTTGGCAGGATATACCATGCCAACCCTTTCGAGGATTGGCGAGGGATGCGGCGGGCACGCCTCCACGCTTATCCCTCAAAATTAAATTTATTTTTTTGTTTAAATTTAGTTTAGATGTAAATACTCTTTTTTAGTTCTATTAGTGTTAATATGTGTAAATATTGTTTCTTATTATTTTAATTACAAATATATTGTATAATTAACAACAATTTATGCTGGCGTAAAATTAAATTATAGCTGCAACTAACGTTCCATAATTATTTTAATGCTTATGTACATATTTTTAGTATTCTGTTTAAGTTTGAAGTGTTTTTTTTAAGGTGATTCCTGTCTGAACCGAAATATATACCATTTGGTATCCGTTTTTCATTCATTATGCTATTCCGTTTACTGGATAATTTCTTAAATTTACATAAGATAATCGTATATTATATTTGTAAGGTTTTAATTGCTTATAAGAAAAATAACTTCGAATATTCAAAAGTTTCAATTTTTTTACAATGCTGCTGATATAAGCTAATGGAAGTTCATAAGTTAGATGATATTAACTACACTTAAGTTATTCAAAAAGAACTATTCCCGTTTTAGAGTACTTTGTAAACCGTTCGCCATTTACACCAAGTCACAACCATAAAAATATAAGCACACTTGATGTCAAGATTTGGCAAAGACCTCATGAGCACTGAGCCAACTATCAATCCAATTTTCAACCTTACCCTCTTCAGAATAAGTCCTAGATTTTTCTGGGCAAATTTTTCACACTCCCAAATACACATAAGTGTTTTATTTACGCTTGCTTACTGATCCATTCTGGTGAAATGGGACGCTCGAATGACTTCCTTATTGGAGCGGTTTTAACAGCTCTTTAGGCGCCATAGACTTGGTAATCTACAAACGCCTTAATCTGGTCGTGACCGGGATAGAATCAACCTTTCACTTGCCCATAAGGATCACAGCACATACGAATATTTCTGGTAATTTTTTTGAATGAGTAACGTTGAGTTGAATGGCTGTCTTTTTATCGTAAACATATCTGATCAGTGATATAAATGACTGTAATCAATTATTAAGGCTCAAAATTTTAAGGTGTGACGTGTATGTTTGTGCCTTTTTCACGGCCAAGCATATAAACTGATTAAATGAAATTTGAAGGTTGGTTTAGATTACGCCCTGGATTAACAAATTGGCTATTTAATATCAAGGTTACGCTGATGCCTCTATTCTCTTAATATTAGTGTGTCATTTTGCATAAATAAGCAGCTGGCACATTCAAAGAGAGGCCTATGCCCATCAGTGGGATAGAGAAGACTGTGGATGATGATGATGATGATGATGATGATGATGATGATGATGATGAAGTAATGAAGACTAATTTTTGAATTTTTTGAGGACTATTGGTACAACGTTTTCGTCGAAGTGCATGTATTTAGGGAAATACCATAATTATAATAAATAATATCAGATTTTTTTTGCTAATATGACATGTCTGTAGCTTCTCATGTCATCGGCAATAGGTACATCATTTTATGTGGACATGATGTATGGGCGGTTTTAACAGCTCTGTAACGACACTGTTGGATGGGTTTATAGCATTCGCGTAAATTGAACGAATGCGGAGGATTTACATTACGATATAATGTTCTCTTTTATTCAGTTAAACTGGGCTCTGTGGTGAGGGGTTCAGGATTTTGAATGCCTTTTATATGTTGGTATTTGATATCAAATTTTATTATGGTTTTAGGCATTTATTTTTAAATAAATTGATACAATTCACTTCTAACTCACTATTTATTATTTTGTAGTAATTGGAGTATGTTTCCTTTTTTCATGTGTTATTATTGTAAATAAATTATTTTGTAGTACTTATAGCACTTCTTTAGATACTATGTAATGTCATAGTAGTTTATGCAACTGTCATATAATGAAGGGTATTAAAACACGAGTGTGAGTTTATGAAACGAGCGCAGCGAGTTTCATAATAGTAACGAGTGTTTTAATACCCGTGTTATATGCAGTTGCATACACTACTTTATCTTCACTAATGCAATTAATCAAACAACAAGAGTAAAAGTTAGTTAATTTTTCATATAAATTTCTAGATTTTTCTGGCAAAAGATTGTGAGTTACTTTTGTTGCCAATTCTAGAATATCCGGAGGCGTACAAATATCATCGTCGCTATCCATTTTTAACTTTTAATTTGTATTTAAAAAACAAAACACATTGCGAAACATTAAATTCACGCGTACGTGTATTGTCACAGTGATTTTGCCGCCATTAAAATCTAACCATCTATAAAGCGCGACCAACCTGATTGGCCCTGCAATCAGGTTGGTCGCGCTTTATTGATGTTATAATGAGCTTTTACGATATCGATGTGGATATTATACCATCATGTGAAATTGCTTAAATTGAGTGTTTTGTTGTCTGTGCTATAACAGTAGTAATTATAAGTCAAGTATTGGAAACATAAGTAGAATGTTACAACATTAGTGTAGATTATTTTTATTTGTAAGGTTGTATGTATTTTAGATTATATAGCTGTTAATTTAGTTAAATTGTTGTGCTGTGTTTTATAATTTAATGAAAAAATCTTTCATTATAAAAAAACACTACAATAAGAACAATTCAATCTCTTTATCTAATCATTTGAGCGTGGATAAAAATATAGTCTTATAGAGAACTTCTTTTTTTGAAGTTGATAAGAAAGTAGCTAGCATACACAGTGGCACAGGCATACTAACAAACTTCAAGCATACACGCACATACACACGCACTAGCAAACTTTGCTTTCATAATACAAGTTTGTTTCAGTAAGCTACCCCTTCTGGCTTAGCACAATACCCTCTAGCCCTATAATTAAACGGGCGGTATTAACCAATTACCCCTTAGTTTAACACAAATACTATTACTTCTCCGTCTATAACTAACTTAACTTAAATAGTAATTAGTTCAACCGACGCGTGTAGCTCTGCTAGCTGAGATTTTCACAAGCAATCTAATGTTAAGCTACTGTCCGCGCGGTCAGTTCTTGGATGGGTGGTCAAAAAGCGATGCAGTTGTTAACTTCTGTGGGTTAGATTATGTTAATTGTAGGCTAAGCTGTTTGTTATATGTTTAGTATATTTATACAATCCTTCATGAAAACTCTCGAAACCAGAGTTGACAAAATCTGATGCGTTCATGGTGTCGAGAGTTTATCAAGCCAACCTAAGGGTCTCTGACATGGCTACCAGTAACCTAATAAAATGATAGCTCAATGTATTTTGTGAGTTGTTGTTTAAGCGGATCTAAGACAGAACACTTAGCAAGATCAATTTAGTAATGATTTTATATTATACTAGTGGATGCTCGCGGCTTCGCTCGCATTAAGAAGTAAAACTTACATCCCCTATTACCCCATTACTATTCACCCCTTTAAAAGCGGCTTTTCCAAAAATCCTTCCTTAGCGGATGCCTACGTTATAACATCTACCTGCATGCCAAATTTCAGCCCGATCCGTCCAGTGGTTTGGGCTGTGCGTTGATAGATCACAATATCAGTCAGTCAGTCTCCTTTGAGTTTTATATATTTAGATAAAAGTTTGACAAAACCTTTAAATTCCGTGAAAATATCCTAACAAAAAATTGTCAAATTGCCGACATCTTCATCGTTCAAGAAAATTGGTAAACAAAGAAAAACAACAAGCTTCAGGATTTTATGTCTTTTAAAAAGTGCCATAACCAAATTAATTTACAGAACATTGAAAATGCGTCTCTATTCCAAAGTCGTTGAGGCTATTTTTCGCAAATAAAGCTGGAAATTAAAAGGATCTATCAACGCAAGTTAACAACAATAAATCACAGCATTTTTTTAACTAAAACAGTCAAGTTACTCAGTTTTCTTTATAATAGCGATATTTATCATTTTAACAAACCATTTTTCATGTTTTGATGACAAATAAATTTGGTAGGATTATTTTCTATGGTTCGAGTAGAAAAATATGAGTTCTTTAGCATTTGGGGTTGATAACTTTATTTTATCGTCTGTGAAATTTTGGTATTTTTGCTGAGCAATTTACTTTTATAACCTGCTTATAAGCAACATTTCTTTGTTATTGTACAAATAGGTATGTATGAATAATTTAAATATTTTTTGTATAGAGCCATATTTGATGTGAATTTATGTAGTATTTGTACGTGATAACCTAAGTCTACCTACCTAAGTACGCCTTGGATTGAATGATAAATGAATGCTATCTATATCTAGGGACTTTAGTACGTCGTGTAACACGTTTAAATGAATGTTAAAGAAAATTGTATGGTTACGACATGAATCTTTCGTTGTGTATAATGTTATTTTTTATTGTTCGTGATTCTATACTCAATTCCATACTATACCTACTCATAACTCTTAATTGAAATTAGTCCTCAATTAAGCGCAAAGGTACTCTTTTTATGAAATAGTGATCTAAAAAATATGCAGCCTTGTCTTGCAAAGCTGCCAAGATACTAAAACCTAAAATCAGCTCAATTTTACAACTGAAATTGAGATGGATTATCATAAAAACACACACAAAAAGTCACCACATACCCCGCCCTGCTGAACAATGAAAGAAAAATACCTCAATCAGCGGAGCTGTCACGCAGATATCGGTGGATTATTTTACAAATATTTCAGAGCAAAAACCTCGTAAAATAATAAATCAACTGGCGCATCGCCAGACACGAAAATATTTGCAAAACGGTTTCTGTCGAAAACCAATTAAAAGTTGAATTTGGTGCATATTCAGTCAAACCGTTTAAAAGTTTGCATGTTTTATCGCGGTTCTGTGGAATTTTGCAATTATTTCGCTCAGTTTGTGCAAGATAATGTTGGGAACTTTTGCCATCTTTGTCGGGTTTTGTACATGAAACTGATGGGTTTGAATGATGATGCAGATTCTTTCATAAGATAATATCTACAAAAATATAATTGACAGCGTACTACACATACATCAATTAAATGATATACATACATTTAATGATGCACAATCAAATGTGAATAATAAAATTTCTGAATTTTCATCTAGTTTTAGTGTCATATTTAATTTAAAAACTAAACATCATTAGAAAAAATGATAATAAAAATACCCAACCTACATATGTATGAAGAATATAGCATAAGAATATAAAGAATATAGAAATAAAGAATATAGCCATATAAAATATGAATAACTATCATGCTGTCTAAAAGTTCATAATCTCAAACCGGGTTACGACCATCGATTAATAGTAAGTTATCAAATATTCTCACCTGAAAGTACAGCACAATTCTGCACATAGCAGTTCCAAAGAACCACGTCTCCGTCACGTCCCACAGCACCGTCGGCGGCAAACATATCAAGATCACCATAAAGTCAGCCACGGCCAGATTCACTATGAAATAGTTCGTCACAGTCCTCATCGAGTGATTCCTATACACAGCCACGCACACCAACGCATTTCCTATAAGTCCTATCACAAACACTATCGCATGAGTTGCTATCAACACCCACTCGTACGGCTGAGGAAATATATAATCATTTAGCATCTCCAAATATTCGTCATACGTCATATTACAGTACTCTGGATCTCCAACGCATTCCATTGTGTTATTATCTTCAAGTGAATCTATAAGTCTACCGAAATCAGTATCACTGTCGTTTGATTTGTCAGTGATGTTTGTATCTTCTGCTGTGAAATCTCCTATGTCTGGTGGCTTGGTGGCGATTAATTTGGTTGTCCTATCTACTAGCTCAATCATTGTGGTGTTTCTATATTCTAAGTCAGTGCTTAGACATAGATTGCAGAAAAGCAGCATTGTGAATATTCTAAGGGGATCTTTGCGCAAACCCATGTCTACTTCTTTGGTTATTATGTTGTCATTTCTTTATATCCAGCCTTTGGTTCTGGTTATGGCATTTCTTTTGTTTACGTCTTTGGTTTTTTAGGCTTTATACATTGCCTTGATGACTTGATGTTCTAGTCTTGATTTATTTTATTTTACTTTGTGTTATCCTCACATTGTTATCAGCTTTATTTATGTGTTTTTCGTCAATAATTATTGCGGTACTTTGGTAATATCAGCATCTGAAATGAAGAAAACGTTTCGTTAGCAAAAATAGTTTACGAGAATTAAATAGTTGGAAATTTGGGACGAAGATACGAATTAGCTAGGTCATGAAATAACATAAATTTTACTTTAACGCAGGTAATTTTGTTATATGTTTTTATGTGATTTCATCAGTAAAGCGCCCCAATAATATTTACTGACTATTAATTTGGATTTCGAAACAAAACAAACATAATAATCAGCATTAATTTGAACGTGTTTATTTCTAATTAACTCAATAAATACGGTGTAATAATTAACCCGTGTAATCTAATGGGTAAGCATAATATTAATTACTAGATATTAGCACAAATTTTATTAATTGGGCAGCGGAAAATACGATGTTTATTTTTATAAACCTGAAAATGAGGGCATTTTAAGGAATATTATTGGGTAATGATTTGAATTTTATTTGTAAGTAAGTAGTTTGTTAAAATTAATTTCATTTTGTATTAATTAGTTAAGTCTCAGAATCACAATCATTGTTGTTCTTGAGCTATTATTATGTTACATTCCTTGACATAATATGACAGAATACTGAATTATTTTATAATAGGATAATATTTTTTTTAACACGAAATAGGCTTACCTTTTACTATAGCCTTCCTAATGCTAGGCACCACTGTAGTCTAAGATGTAGCACGCTTGCCTAGAAAAAACCTATTTTCTCTAGATTTGAAGACCCTTGTGTTGTAATTTAATGTATCTTACTTGATAAAATTATATTGCTGCTTGAACCAAAATATAGCTAACCGAATAATTAATCATTTATTACTGGATTAATAAGATTGGAGGCGAATGTATGGTTTTGATTTAGGATACAGATTCCATTAAGATTATCCTTGTCTATGTCTGGCTGGGGCTCAGGTCGGGTTATCAATCCACGCGGTCACTGTTACCAATCATAGAATTGAAACTATACAACGGAAACATAATATGAATAGTTTGTAGGAGAACCAATCCTTTAAACAAATAAAAAAAACACTATACTTACAAGATTGTAAATAAAATCACGTCCAACATTTTATGCCTGTTAATTAAAACGGTTTTATTTGATGTTCGTTTAAAAACCAATGATAACGTAAAACCAAAGAGTTGGTAATACACGCATAATCATGATTAAATAATATTAAATTGAACATCCACCAACTAAAATTTCTAACGTAAGGAATTAGAATAAATAAATGCTTTTTCATGAACGACAACTATAATGCTTTGGTTAAATAATTTAATATATAGACATGCCATTAAAAATATCCGAATGAGATACTCATCGAGTATATTTTTAAAAACATATGATAAAATTTAGATAAATTTCTATTCTCTCTATCCTTATGTACCGATCTACAATATTAAGTAATTTGCTCACAACATCCAGCTAAGCATTTATGTATTTACCCTAAATGATGAGAGATTCTTGGGTTACGAAATAGATTGAGCGACTAATTACTTCTAATATTAAAACTTTCGTGAGACATTTTATCAATATATTAACTAAACGGTTTTCACTCACATTTAAATCGATTTACATGTGAGTGAAAACCGTTAAGTTAATAATATATTAATTACTTCTATTAAAAAATCGTAGCTTAAGCCTAAATGGTAATAAAAAAATGGTGGTAGTTGTAGTCAAGCGTGAGCCTATCTAATGTAAAAAAAGCGAGTGTGGCTCAGCGGTTCCAGTGTCTGCTTTTCATCCAGACGCACCCTGGTTCGAATCCGCCCTACACCAATGACTTGTATTTTCAAATTATGTTTGGATTTGCACTCGCTGAACGGTGAAAGAAAACATCGTGAGGAAACCGACATGTTTGAGGACCACAATATCCGAGGACATGCGTCTTCCGTGGAAGGACCTGGGCGCCCACCACGATGTATCTGCCCAAGAAAACTCCCCTAATGAATTAATTCTGCGGGGAGTCACGACCCTCAGTCATGAGGAAATACGACTCGAAGAGAGAGAGAAAGCCTAAATGCAATTTTTGCAGTGGCAATTTCATTTAGTACTCAGAAACAACCACAGCTAGAGGGCGTGGTCACCGACAACGATAAACATATTTGACATTATTTGTTAGTATATACAATTTGTGTCAATTTTCTAATGAACCCTTGTTGTCTGCATTATAGATCAATTATTTCTCTTCACAGATTCTCGGGCCTTACGCCCGGTATTTTTAAGGCATCAGTGGGGCCGTAGCCAACACTGAGAGGCCTTTTACAATATTATAGGTACTTAAAATTAAGTAAAAATTACAGATAGAGGATGTTAGGTATATAAAGTAACTATTGCAGACATGGTATTAATATTACAGGCTATTGTGTTGAGTTGTTCATTGAATTAATTAAACTGGTCTATTGTACGAGGAACGGCACCCGCCAGTTATGCCTCATTCATAAAAATTATAGCGGGTGATGACTTGCCACTCACTAAATGGGCCCTCCACAAAAGGCAGCCTAAGATGACGCCGGAAGGGCAACATTGGTGTGAGTGGCTTAGGGTGTCGAGAGGTGTGCTGCGCGTTCTCTGAGCGGTACTAGCGGCGTTATGGAGCTTAGGTACTGAGCTCTTGCGTCTGCCACTCCCGGACGGCCAATCAAGGCGAGCCGGGATCAATTATTATTATTATAAGAAGTCAAACGTTTTGTGTTGCCGTCGGCTCTAAGGATTGTCAGTAACTATGCCATTTCTTTGTTTTCATTAACTAAATCGCAAGTTACGTTGTAGTACAATAAATATTAGTTCGTTTGGACGTATTTTATTCATCTCTCACGCCGCAACGGAGTCTTCAAGATGTTTTTTTAATTTTATGGGATCCTGAGAATCCTTACATTTAAAAAGTTTCTTTTTATCCCAATACAACGCGAGTGAAGCCGTGACCAACCACTAGTGTTACATTAAAGAAAGCTTGTACCAATAACGTCCAAGGCCAAGGTTTATTGTCCAACAGTCTGTTGTTTCAGTTTGTTTATTAGTACTTTAACAAATAAGGGTTGTCGCAAAATGGCTGCGCTTAGAATTTAAGCCAGAATCCTAACGTTTTGTAGCTATTTAGGTCTAAATCGCCGTTTTAGCAACTATAAGAGTTATAAACATTCCAGGCGCCTTAGAAGACAGACATAATGACATGTTTTACTAACTTCTTATTCTTATCGAATGAGAGTGGCTAACTTTGGCGTCAAGAGTTTATAAAAACACCCTAAGAGCCCATGGGTGACACGTTAAAATATAAGTCCTGGCTAAATGGAATGCCACGGAAATTTGAAAAAATAATGTTTTACTTTGCTTTACTTCGACTACTGTGTCATTTAAGCGGTTGTTACTTTTAAAGTAACCTAATGGTTAAATGCAGGATCAGAAACTCTGCTAAATCGGAAAGATCAGGGACGAACCCCGGAAAGAAACATGGCTAAATGGCAACGGTTTTATGTCAAAAAACACCACCCAAGATAAGCAAACCCCTTTTTCATAATTTCTTCCTCTTTATATATGAATATTCATAAGTGAAAATGACTCCAGTGGTACTAGTAAGGTTACAAAAGCAAAACCCAATATGAATCACATTGATATCTATATTTTGAATGAATCTTCATAAATTTATCTATTAGAACCAGTTTTTTTTTTTTTTTTTTTTTACGTGTGATAGGTTTACGTTTGACTACAGCCTGCCTGATGTTAAGCATTGCTGCAGTTTAAATTACTAATTTGGGTGCTTTAATTTTAGAGTTACATCAGTTTTAAAATCTCGTCACAAAAGATTTGTCTTGCGATTGTTTTTCGAGATTCTATAATTATGGTTATTGGACAGAGTTAGGCATTATGATTTGAGGGTACATGAAACGTCACTCGCACAAACAATACCGTGGTCGAAGATAGATCATGTCTTTTGAGCCCCCTTAGACAAGAGGCGAAATATAATAAGCGTACTGACGCATACTTAAGGAAAAGAAAGGCCAATGAGGCCAAGGCCAAGAGCGTGACGTAATAATACCCCCTGCCGAGCGCATCATGATGTCAATGCCATCATCATCATCATCAGCATAATGGGACCCACTGCAGGGTAAAGGCCTCCTCCTTCTTACGCCAAAAACTCCCTGTCTTGCGCTGTTCTTACCCAGATGTTGGCAATCCCATACTTTGGTCTTTCTATTCCGTAAGTATGCCTAAGGGGGCTTGAATGGGACTGGCTCTCAAACGAGGCTGCCAGAACACGCTAGGTATTCTTCTTCTTATCAAATGAAAATGGTCAACTCTGGTGTCGAGAGTTAATCAAACGCCTAAGGGCCTTTGACATGGCTTTACGACTGCCGTACTAGACAAACAGCCAGTACCTACAATTTAAAATGGTAATTATTATCTGACCCACGAAAGCGCCGACCATCACGTGCTTAGGAATAAAAATAAATATTGCATTTGATAACATGCTAGGATGGCTTTTCTAAAAAATAAAATAATTCCAGCATATTTTTCCGAAATAAAGAGGTCGCTTTCCTTGTCAACTTATTATGCGTGAAAATGAGCCGGAATACGTTAATTTTGTAAGCATTTTTCGTAACACGCCTTCTTTATTATAAAATGGTTGAGATGGTAATATAAGCAACAAAAATTTGTGAGCAAATACATACATATTTATATGTTTTTTTCTTGTATTATAATTATAACAGTTGTATACTACTTTGCTGTCGAGACTTTTCAAACTTCACTGAGGGCATCTGAACTGAACAGTGAATCTACCAGTAAACGTGTCACATATCCCATTGAATGGCCCTAATACAGTAAAACTTTTTGATCACCCATCCAAAAAGACTGACCGCATCAACAGTTGCTTAAACATTGGTAATCACAAACAAATACATACCTTTGCTAGCTACTAACTAAATTAAGTTTACTTACTTTTACTATAATAACAAAGCGTCTGAGAGTGGCCATCTCTGGTGCAAGAGTATTCAACAACCCGCAGACCTTCTTACAATTAAATAAATAATTAATTATTCCGGCACATAGTGCCATCTAGCTCTATATTAAGCAAACGATTGCGTCATGGGTACTGAATTTACAGATATAATACGTACTTTACCTACAATGAAGATGATATTTTCTCCAATTCTTAAAATATTAAAATTAACGGATTGCTTCACAATTGCGACGACCGCCATATTGTTTTTAGAGCTTAACCCAACACTGAAGGAATTAATAATGAGCAAACGGACAACTACGGGGCGCCGTCGCGTGAGCCACGATACGGGCCCCACAGACCCATGGGAAGTACAAGTTTACAAGTGATGGGTACAGGGTTCTTCTTATCGAATGAGAGTGGCCAACTCTGGCGTCGAGGGTTTATCAAGCCGCCCTAAGGACCTCTGACATGGCCTAACGACTGCCGTACTAAACAGCCGGGACCTATAATTTAGGTTACAGGGTTGATTATGAGTAAAGCGATATTTTGATCAGTCCTCTATTTATATATTGAATAAAGATAAAAATTATTCATCAGATATTTTTATTAACTGTCATTAAATTTAAAGGTGTTTTAAATTTTACAGTTTGACTTATTTTTTTACACATTTTACTTGTTTAATAATAATGTTAATGTTGTTACTAAAAGTTACGATGTTCTTTCTTTAGTACCACTTTCACAAAATGGACTAAAATTTAAATAGGAACAATAAAAAACTTGTGTACACAAAACTAGCGGAATTGACTATGAGACGTGATGTCATCAATTTTGTAAAACCGTTAATAAAAACTCGTTACGATATTTATTTGTGATAACCCTGTATTTGTTTGACAGGTTGACTTCAGTTCATGTTTGTCCACAGTGACCGATTACGACAAAAATAAACAAGTACCTAACAGAACTGTAACTTGTTGAAAAAATACTTTAGTAACAAAGAAATACAAATTTATGATTAATGTGCCCTTTTACTGAGTTCCTATCTTTTAGTAGCTTAGACTATGAATGAGATAAAATAAAAACATTTTTAGTTAGAAATATTGAAATACTTCGTTTTTTGAGTTCCATACCTAAAATGTAAAAAGAAGACAATATTACTAAGCTTCCACTGTCCTTCCTTCTGTCACCAGTATCTTAGTAACCGTGATAGCTAGAAAACAGAATTTTTCACAAATTATGTATATCTTTAATTTAGTTTATTTATGTTCAGCCGAAATCAAACCAAAAGAAAGACACGCTTGTTATTTTGAACCATTTAATACTAACTAATAAACTGAACTACAACTTAAAATAATCTTAAAACAACAATTAAAAATTATACCCAACGTTTTAGCTTGCTTTTCAATTCCCATTACTTTTTACAAATAAAAAAAAAACATGTTACCCATATATACTATACAGTCCAATCGCACACAGCAAAAGATAAAAATTTCATAAAATTAACAGCGAACCTTGAAAACTAATACAAACAAAAAAAAGGCAGTAAAGACATAGTCATCTGGGAATACAAAAACAACACGGTAAAGTTTTTTCAGAGTTTTTTCACAAGTGCTTTCAGCAGATAAGAGTGACGTCACACACGTAGTATACCTAATAGTTTCTACTCAAAGGGATGGAAAGATGGGTCGGTTTGTTCTGGATGTAAGCAGTTTGTAACTAACTCGCTCAAAGTTCATCTTAAAGTTAAGTGAAATGCCATTTTTTATGTTTTATATGTCTTGTTGAGCTTAACAAATTGATGAACTAATGTTATTAGTGCTGTCATAATATATTATTTTTATTATTCGGACACACCTGTAGCTGGTTATAACAGAGGTCGTCCACCAATGCGGTGGGTTGATGACATTAGAATAACTGCAGAGAGCACCTGGATTCAATCTGCGCAGGACCGGGACGAGTGGCGTACTAGAAGAGAGGCCTATGCTCAGCAGTGAGTGATAACCGGCTGATGATGATGATTCTGATAGAACTCTGATAGAATGACTATCAGGTTTTTATTGAAAATATAGAATTAAATAGGAATATCGCACAGCTACGATACGCGTACCCATTATTTTGATCTAATGACACTAGAAATGTATTTTGTTTATACCAGAAAATCAAATCAATCAGTTTAAAAACACACGTCACTAAAATAAAATCCAATACGTTATTTGTATTAAAACATTCCGTCTTATTACAAAACGCACTTTAAATATTAGTCCAGGACTTTGAAAATAAAAAGTGGGTTCTTGTTGTTCAGGCATCACATACAAGCAATCAAAATGTCAACAAAAAATTAGAACTTTGATTTAACATTGGTACATTTTGACAGTTTGATAATTATAACAGTAGACAGATAAATTTCGAACAACTAAAACGGACTTGGTCTAGACTTACCTTTAAACCACGTTTTGTAATAAGGCCCATTGTGTATAAAGATCAAAAAACCTAGTGGAAAGTAAGTTATGATGTTAAAGTTTAAGCCAGCCTGTATCGTTGTGTTACTATGTAAAATATAGATAAAAGTGCATATATTTGTTATTTGTAAACTTTAAAGGAGGTCCAAACATCACTTTGGGCAACAGCAAAGCTCGCTGAATACGTAATAGGCAACAAAAGGGGCAAACAAGCGTTTGTTAGTTGCCCCTTAACATGGCAATACAGTTAAAGGGTGGTGGCTACGAGGCGGGGTTTACTGGGACTTTTAATTAAAGGGAAATAGACTTCAAATCTGGCTATAATAATGAAAAATTGAAAACTGCTTAAACATCTACTTCATACAAAACTTACTCACTATTACAAGTTTCTAGCACTTTAATTATGAATACAACAGGGGTTCCATGTGTTATTAACAACTTTACTATTTTGCAAAAATGTACGACTAGCATTTGTTTATAATTATTATTATTCAAACTTGAATACAAACAAAAAATATAATTTATAAAACATTTGCTACCGCCCATGGTAGCCCATCAGCATCGGTAGGTTTCAGCACGAATTCAGCCAAAACATGAACACAAAGTCTTTTTTGATTTTATAAAATGTTTTCAATAAGGTTTTGAGTATTTATATTTCTAAGATCTTAAGGTGAAATTGTTTAAAAAAGAAAAGGGTAACCCTTAACATAAGTTCAGATGAGAAGTATGCTTATTTCATGATTATTTTTTACTAGGAATGGGTTTGCGCATGACCGTAATTCGCCTGATGGTAAGTAATCATTATGGTCTAAGATGGAGCGTGCTTACCCAGTAAGAACAGATTCACTCCCGCTTTGAAGATATAAATTATATTGATGATATAAATGTTTGAAACATTAGCCAGTAATATAAATCCAACAATTGCCTATGAGCTTAAAATAGTACTAGTTTACAATTGCTTGCTGACTAAAGGAAGTTTTTCTCGTTTAGTCCTTGAAAATGATTTAATGTTAAGCCTATAAGTTTGCAATGACCAAGCAATATTTCTAGAAGTCCGCATCAATTCGCGCATCGTTTCTCAACGGATAAAAATAGCTGCAATCAAATCAACGAGCGCAATAAAAAGTGGACCGTTCGGACGTAAAACAAACGAATGATCGTGCACCAGAAAAATGATTTACAGAAACCTAACTAGTGAAAACTGATACTGTTTTCGAGGTGTTTGAAACTGAAAAATGACAATCAATCAATCAATCAATCAATATAACTTTATTGTACACCAAACAAAATACAGAAACAATTTATAGTAAAATTACTTAATCTAGGTACATTGGGCGGCCTAATCGCGTAGAGCGATCTCTTCCAGGCAAGTAAACAGACAAAAGTATTTTTTATTTTTATTTTCTACATGTTTTAATGTTAATAACAATAGCCTATTGGATTTGATAGCATTTTTTTTATATCAGACAATACTAATACAATATCTGCACTTAAAATAAAGTATCAAAACATGTATTTGATCTGTTTCTTTTTTTTTAACTTAAACGGGTTTGCACTTGACCATAGTTTACCCGATAGTAAGCAAAGGCTATGGCCTAAGATGGAGCGTGCTTACCCGATATTAGATCTATTAGTAAATCTTAATTATGTGCCTAATAAAAACCTACAACTTCATTGTAGCCGTGTATACTTATTACAACATCGGAATTTATTATCTGTGCTTCCCTGTTTAGCGCCAGGTCGCGATCTCAGCCCTATTTCTCAGTGTCGGCGATTGGACGGAAACTGCGAGAGGAGCCGACTGGTAGATACTATTAAGGTATTTTTTTAAACACAAGTACATACTAGTTTCTCGCGGTTTTGCTCGCTGCGGCAACTCGAGCAAAACCGCGAGAAAAAAGCATCTACCTTTGCAGGGACACGCTTTGGGCTTTTATCGGGTAAGCACGCTCCATCTTATATAGCCTTTGCTTACCATCAGGCGAACTATGACCAAGTGCAAGCCAGTTTTAGTTTAAAAAAACACACACACAGAGATAGAGTGTGTTGCGTAGAAGTGTTTGTTGTTATTGTTTGTGAAGCACTTAACTTTAAAATATAATTGATACTTGATATTTGAGTAACTTATGACGGTTTTGAACCCTAAACTACACAGAAATCTAAACAGTTCAGATTTCTGTGCTATACTATATTACAACCAATCACCATACCTTAATTCATAATAGTCCATAGTTCCTTTGCATTATCAAATCAACGATTTCACAACTAATTTGATATATCTATTAATATTTATATTCTATATTGTTACTTTAAAAATCATATACAAAATCAAAACGTTCATCGACTAATCGGTAGTTAAATGCGGAGGAATTTATTTCCTGCATCCCCATTTTACCATCGTACGAGTAGAGGTACGGCAAGAAGGCACCGTTATACCGTGGTCACTGCGTTATACAGTTGAGGTTCCAAAGACTCGCACCAAGCGGTTTGCTTCGACTTTCATCGTGCGAACAGCCAAACTGTGGAACTCCTTGCCCGAATCTCTATTCCCCTTGAACTATAATTTATGTCGGTCTTCAAGTCGAGAGTAAACCGGTTTCTTCTAGGCAAGCGCGCTAGATCGTAGATTACAACGTTGCTTAATATCAGGCAAGATGTAGACAAGCGTGAGCCTATCTAAAGTAAAAAAAAACTTGGATCATCTTCATTAGTAAAACAAAGGAATTTTAAAGAAAATGTTTTTTTGTATAATTTTCATTAGTTAAGCAGCGGGCATCAAACATATTTTTTTTATCAATCTATGTCCTTCTCCTGGGCAAAGGTCTCCTCCAACTCCCTCTCGGTCGATAGCCGCCTCACGCCAGTCACTCCAAAACTGGTCGAGATCGCGTCGCCAGCGGGTCCTAGGCCTTCCTCTTTTCCTTCCCAAGGGGCGTCGTAGTCGAAATGATAAAAAAATACCTATCTAAATGATGGTCACCCTACTCTCGCACTCAGGCAGTGGCTAAATCAGCTAACTAAACGAAAGCCCCGCACAATTTTAATGAAGAGACACCTTTATTTTTAGATTATGACCGAAACCCAGTTTTGGGCTCACTAATTTTAATTAAATTTGGGTCTAACTAACTATGGTACAAATTAACCCTTTTTTAGTTAGATACCTTGATTTTTGTTGGTTTTTGTGCGAGACGAAGTAACGACGTAAAATGTATACTCACAAACTCATACCTGTTATTTGAAGTAAGATTCTGATGAAATTATTTTCAATTTCAGGTTAAGTCACAAATAAAATTTAAATGGATTGCATTTAAATTTTATTTGTGACTCGTTTGACATCCAAAATCATATGAACGGCTATAAACATGGTTATTTATTTCTTACTTACTCGTTTTATTTAAAAATGATCAACATATATATCTCAATAAGTAAAAACGCGATAACAAGAAAGGAAATTGACAATTAAAACATGTTCTTAATGCTATCTCCACACAATAATTTAATAGCATCTGCGAAGATTTATTCCTCCCCAAAAAAGACAATTATGAAACTTTTTTCACGCTGAAATAAAAAAGAAAGGGCATAACTAGTCCTATAGGGTGGTACAAAAGTTGCTCCTGTATAAAAAGCGTAGAAACTATTCGTACAGGGTGGCACAAAACTTTGTTCATAATATGCGGACATTTTGTCGCATGAGTGATGTATAGGGAACCTTTCAACTTTGCCATATATTTTGTTGAACGCGTATTATGGTAACAGTATGGATGGTCCATATGTTAACTAAACGATTTTCACTCACGTGTAAATCGCGGACGTTGTCTCGGATGTAATGACACCCATCTCCAGAACGTGCGTTCTGGGACCGCGGCAGCACGCAGACCGACCGTTTAGTTAACATATGGATAAAATGTCTCACGAAAGTTTTAAAACTAAAATAGTATGGATTGTAATCACACTAAAATAATTAAATTTAGATATTATAATCTAGTGAGGGTGGATATTTGTTCCATCTTCATTTCAAACGTTTGAACTGATTGCAATGATTTGTGTAAGATTAGATTAGCACAAAGGCGACTTTTTATCTTAAATTGACTTGAATAGCAACGCGGCATGCTTCTAATAAATTATACTAGTACCACACATTATACCACCTGCATTAATTTGATAACAAGAGACTTGAACATGTTTACTTACCATCTGAATTAATGTTTTTATTTAGTCTGTCTGTGTTTATAGGTTAATAAATCGTAGATTTCAATTTAAGTGTCAATGTCAGCTATCACCCTGCAATCTAAATGTCTTTGTTTGTATATTACCATTAAATTTCTGTTATTATCCCATACTGTTATTTTTTGTAAGTTTTATTTCCTGTGAAAGTATATTCCGTCACATGACAGGCAAAAATCCGACAATGACGACGGCGGCTTGGTTAAAGAAGCTGTCAGATTGAAGGGGTGGTGGGGAGAGGGATACCTATTATGGGAGGTGTGAAATTTGGAGAATATTCTGTTGTGCCAGTTTTTGATTAGAATCTTGTTTGTGCAAAAAATAACAAGGGCTTATACAAGTATTGTTTGAAAATAAATTGCAAATTTAAAAATCTGTGTCTTTGTCAATTTTATATCACATAAAATTGTATGTGATATACTTAAAGTTAACTTAGAGAACAATTCCATGGCCCACTTGCAAAACAATTATGTAAACGCATTTAGTATAACTAGATTACCTATTAAAAATACCAAACGTGTTTAACAATCGTTGTGTAAGTAGACAGGTTGGCACGGTACAGCCGAGCTGGTAGAAGAAGGGGTTCCAAGAATGAAACATTTTTATAGGAACCAAGGACGTTTATTCGTCTACATGGCTATGCTTATACTAACTTACAAAACAACACTTAAAACGAAACTTAGTTACAATACTATCTGCACATAAAAAAGGGTCAGCATGCACATGTGCGGGTCGGTATCGGACCGCGCGGCAGGACACTGGAGCCGTCTCCGGTGTTGATAAAAAAACATTGGTTATTGCAGATGGCAGAACATAATTAAGTATGACTCGGAATGAACGTCCATACTATTAATGCAAGAACGGTCTCACTTACTTTACAAAAAAAAACGTCTTAAACGCCTGATTCGATAGCATGGTTTGTTGGCAAGTTATTGAGACCGTTCTTTAGTAATCTACCTTGCTTAAAAAGTAAATCTAAATTCGTTGTAATATTAGTTCCAAAGCCGTAAACCGTTAAACACTTAAAAAGGACAAATACCTACAAGTGAAAGCAACAAATCCATAAATCACGTAATATCGTGCCGGCGAGCCGTTTTGGGGTTAAAAGTGCGCTGAAGAGGCCGCGAACTACACAACTAGGGGACGGAGACGGATTAAAGGTAAAAAGTAGAGGAAATGGGGGTAAATGTCCGAATAGAATTGTTTAAAACATATTTTTTGGTTTTATTCCGACAGAATTGTCTGACAAAACTTTGTCTGTTGGGCTGTTCACTCCGTTTTGCGATTTAGAGCTTAAAAAAATATACTAGGACATTTCACACAACGCCATCTAGGCCCATACCACTGTATTATGTGCCTATATTGAGCAATTGCTTATGTCCTCAATTTCCTACTGTGAGATTAGAGAGAATCGCAATGCACCAAAAATGTGTGACATAAACGTATATAATAATTTAGTTGGTGCTACTTAAAGTTTTCTGTGTAAAAAGTATTTTGTATTTGTATTGTATTCGTGCCATAGGTAACAGATATTTTGTATTAGTATTTTATTTTATTTATAGATGAGATCGTTTATCCAAAATAGTACAAAAATAGCTGAACGTCACTACATTTTGGTGTCACTAAACGATTGCCCAAGATTTATGTGATGGCATGCAAACCTTTTATATGTCATCGTAAACTAATATTTATTTATTTAGAACGAACTCAGTAAAATTATAATTCAATTGCCTAGATAGATATATCGATAACGATAATAATAAGAAACAACTAATAAAATATATCAAATTTGAGCCCAGAATAATCTTTCATAATCTTTTTATCAATGATTAATATTTTACCTGAGGGTCAAATATTGTCTGTAATGAGTCATAAACTATAAATTATATGCCCCTGTTTACAAATCGCCTGAATGAGGGACAGTGCCTGCAAACGACACAACTAGGTTAGGCGTAGTAAAACGTAATAGCTCTCATAAAAAATCTGATACGCCCTAATAAATGTTGAAAGCTCTTTAATTTGAAGCTGGTTGCTAGGGTTATATGTGTGGTTCTGGCAATGCCTGTGGCTAGTATCCACGTTAGTTTATTAAATCATATTTTCATTTCATTATTAAATTAAATTAAATTTTGTATAGTTTTGTTTCCGTAAGATGAGTTTTCCAACCTCCTAAAAAAAATGTTTCCCTGAAGGAATCAGCTGCTACAACACGAGAGACTACTTTCTCTCAGCGTAGCAGCTGCTCGACATATTTTTTGTATTCTAAAATGTCCTATTTTAAATTAGATTATAAATAATTGTAAATATTATAAGAACTTGTGTGTCCAATAAACATTTATTATTATTATTTTTTGTTATTTCTTATTATTATTATTATTTCCTCATGACTGAGGGTCGTGACTCCCCCGCAGAATCAATTGGTTAAGGCAGTTCTCATAGGCAGATACATCGTGGTGGGCTCCCGCGGAAGACACATGTCCTCGGATATTGTGGTCCTCAAACATGTAGTTTTCTTCACGATGGTTTCCGTCACCGTTAAGCGAGTGCAAATCCACACATAACTTGTAAAACAAGTCATTGATTGTTCGCTTTCGAACCAGGCTGCGTCAGGATGAAAAGTAAACGGTTAAACCATTAAGCCACAATCGCTTCATATCCATCATATTATGTACATAAGTATTTGAATTATTTTGATGTAGTGACGTAATATAACGCAAACAATTGAACGCGTATATCGAATGTTAGTTTGAATTAAATTGCGATTGGCTCATTAATGTTGTGGGTGCCAAAATAATCGAATTGGATAAAGCGATTCGATAGAAGCGATTAGAAACGCGTTTCGGAGAATACAGAGTACAGAGATACAGAGATTCTGGCTTCGCAACACATCCTAACGGCTACCACGAGGTCAGAGGATTCCAAAGATTTTGTGACAAAGTTTTTTGGCAAATAAATATTTTTTGTATTAGGTTAGTACTAATATAAAAAAGTGTTTTATTGTGCTAAGGCATATTACAAGTAGCTCAAGTAGGTATATAATTAATATGACATAAATTAAAACAAAAAGTTTAGAGTATGTTCCTAAAATGTTGTTGTGTTGTACTAAATAATATGATGAAATTGTTTGATACGACACTAATTTTTACATTTTCGTACCGTTTTTTAGTTATTTTATATTTTCATTAAAAATATGAATCAACTGTTTCCCATAATTTACACCAATAATCATCTATTTCCCAAACGTATACCTACCGATTAAAATAAATAAAATAAATATAAATATTCCGGGACATTGCACACAGCGCCATCTAGCCCCACACTAAGCAAACGCTTGTGTCGTGGGTACTAGGTAACGGACATAATACTTATATACTTTTTTTTTGTAAATACATACTTATTATACATACCTACAAACGACCAGACTCAACACAAGTAATTATAAATTTTTATAATGCATTAATACTTGTGTCACGCGGGAATCGAACCCGCGACCCCTAGATTAGAAGGCAGAGCCACTACCAACTAAGCTAACAGGCCAGTAAAAAAAATACCTTGTTATATTTAATTTGCTTCGTTTGTGATGAACAGCTTTACTTTGTTTACGATTCTGCCATTGAAATTAATGAATGAACATATTTTTACGTTATTTTGATTTGTGAAAACAGTTGTTGTGTTTGAGAACGTGAATTTTTATTTCAATCTGATTTCCGGTGGACCTACCAATCAAAGTTCTCGTAAGGGAGGCTTATGCCAAGCAGTGGGTCCCAATGAGCTGAAGATGATGATAATCATATTAAGGTTGTATTTATTCATCCTTTACTGAGAACTTTAGAACAGAGGTATCTTACTATTTAACAAACCCTTTTATGCGTTGCACAATGCACAGTCGGGTAAACAACCTTGATATTTTTCACATTTTTTGTTGTTTTTAGTATTCTGTGCTTTTACGAGCACTTAATCTTTTACTATTTCCCAAGTGCGTTTTAAATCTTCGCAACAACCATTTATTATTTTATCAAAATCTTGATAAAAATGGGTACTTTACAAAAAGCGTCAAACAAAGAGTAAATGATGTATCATACTTCGAATTTTTTTTATGTACCTACTAAATGAGTTGGTATTTGACGTTAATAACAGTCTAGGATAGAGTGTTCGTTAACCAATAAGAACGGATTCTCTTTATGTTTGAAGATAGCCAAGTGGATTTAGATTGTGAAAAACAGTTCAATTCTCACGACTAAATAAACTTGTTTTGATATACCATAACATACAATTATTATTGTCGCAAAGAAACCATTATGTATCATGATTACTTAATAAATTAATGCTTAAAATCGGTCTTGCGAATTCAGATCCATTTCGAACATGCTGAGCAAATGGTGAATGTTCCTCCGTGTTTCGTCTTCTCCATTACAGGTTATGATTCCTTCGCAGAATGGCTTCTTTGGGGTAATTCTCTTGGGCAAATACATCGTGGTGGGCGCCCAGGTCTTTCCACGGAAGACACCATGTTCTCAGATCTATTTGGTAGGAAATCTGCTACAGGCAGACACGGGCAATATCACCCGAAATTTCTCACAGATTCAACCCCATACTAATTGCTATTATAAAGTTGACTTTGACCGTTCGAAGTCCATTACCGGACCGGATGAGCCCGTCCGGCCACAAACGCAGACTAAATGGGAACTGTCAATCAAATTTAAAAAAGTTCGTTATAATATTTGCACTGTAAAAACAGTAAGGATGATTCGCTAGGAAGAAGTAGTTCTTTTGCAGTGTGTGTACGTTTTGGTATTGACATTACTATGTAATGAGTATATTTTTTTTTCAGACACGTTACACAATTAATCCTATATTCTAATTAAAAATACATAAATTAAGTAAAAGTACAAAAGGCTTAAGGTAAGTTAACAGACATAATATATTATATTATATCATTATATTCGCTGTCCAAACCAAGAATAATAAACTGGACTACCAAAGTCATAAAACACATAAAAATTAAGAAGCTGTGCTAACCAATTCAGAGATCAAGATTGATTCAAACCTTACCTTTATCATATAAAAAAAACATTGTTTACATCAAAAACTTTATAACCTAAAACTTAAACTGAGTTATGATTTGGTTAACTGATATAATCTGTATGACATCAGATATCGCGATTTCCTTTGTTTTACGTATAATCTCGCTGTTAAAGAATGCGTGCTAAATTTCCGAGAAAATGTATTTTTGTTTTGAAGGGCAGGAGTTATAGCACAAATACTGTAGTGTTTCTTAATATGATTCATACTAAATAGATTTCAGAAGATACGAATAATAAATACAGTATGTAGTGATTCTTAGTATGATTCATACTTTGTAGATCTTTCACGAGTAAGTCTCGAATACTAATATACCAAAGCTTTTAACGATAATGCTGCAAATTGTGGCACAAGTTAAAGTATTTAATTTTCTCGGTGTTTTCGTGGTTCAATTAAATACTTTTTTATTCCGGGTTTAACTCGTGTGTAGAAAGAACCGTAGGGCTAATAAACAGATAAACAATTGATTAATAATTTGATGAATTATAAATGGGCGTCGCTAATAATACCAATATAGAGAAACAAAGGTGCATCTTGTTTTGTTCCATTCTCTCGCCACAATATAGCGACAGATAATCGCGATTTTAAAACATTGCTAGTAAAGAATCCTTAAAGTGACGTGTGCTATTTTTTACCCCAACACGAAAGTAATGAAGCCATGGGAATCCATACTATAAAATAAAAGAAAAAGAAACAAAACCATTTATTATCTGCATGCTTAAAAACGAGCTCCAAAAAATTCTTTGCCAAAAGCCATGATAATAATTCTAAAGTTACAACGAGCGAAATCGTAAAAACCAAACCACGGTATTTATTTTAGAGCACTTCTGAAAATTTGGAGAATTCGCAAAATTCAAGTGTTAACTATATACTAGTAAAATTCAGGGTTAAAATAACTATTCCAATTTTATAGGCATCTTTATTTAGCATACGCAAACTTGAAATTTGAATACTGTTGTAATTTTACATAAAATAGCGCAAGGTTTTGTGTATATTCCGAGTTTTTATTTTATTCTAACAGTTATTTTAGTTTAAGACAATATTATTATAGAACATATTATGTGAAATAGTACCTATGTGAACATACTTTTTTTTGTTTTCTGGAGTACATTAAAGCTGTATTGAATGATTGATTCATTGATTGTTTTTAAATAAATATAAATAAATATTCCGGGACATTGCACACAGCGCCATCTAGCCCCACACTAAGCAAACGCTTGTGTCGTGGGTACTAGATAACGGATATAATACTTATATACTTTTCTTTTGTAAATGCATACTTATTATACATACAAACGACCAGACTCAACACAAGTAATTATATATTTTTTTTAGTACATAATTACTTGTGTCATGCGGGAATCGAACCCGCGACCTCTAGATTAGAAGGCAGAGCCACTACCAACTAAGCTATCAGGCCAGTCAAATAAAGTACTATGAATAGCATTCGAATCTCGTTTTCGCTGACTTAAAGTAAATACGAGGTAAATTACAAATTATTTTCTATGTATATCACATCATCACATAAGATTTTGTATCTGATGTTTTCGGGAAAGGTTCCAAGCACAGAAACCTTTTTGTCCCGCAACCTTCGTCATTCCACCCTCAACGCAAAAACTACTACTGGTATAACATTTTATTTCTTTGAATATCTGTAGCACACTAGCTAATGAAACAATATAATATTACCGATTTATTTTGCAGTAAGTTGATAAAATTATGTAGGGATCAACATGATACGCTCCGCGAAGAAATATCATAATTTGCTAATGTAATTGGCAGTTTACCAGACGATATTGTTTAATGAAATGTTTTTTTATCTTTGTCTTTTGTGAAGGTTAGCTACATTTGTAGTCTTAGAGGCAAAAACAATAAGAAATTATGTATTTTTTACATTGCAAATGTGCATTGCAACCTAATAATAACCTAATTGTTTGCTTAGTGTGGGGCTAGATGGCGCTGTGTGCAATGTCCCAGAATCGAATGTTGCCTTTGATATGACAATTTGAAAACTCTCGACACCAGAATTAACCACTCTTTATCCAAATTACTTAATACAACTTTATACTAATAAAAGAGCGCCTCTAAATGATAGCCCCAACCTACTTCCCTGTCCACATTCCTCCACTTACCACGCGCCCGGAAACGGAAGCGCCATATATCAACGCAGCCATCGACAGCACATCCGGCGCTCCATATGAAAAACCCACGCGGAATATTCGCCCCCACTCTACTTTTTCTAAGGAATTATTGCAGAAATATTACCTAGTATTGGTGTTCGCCTGAATCTTTCAGCGTACAAAAAATATGTATTAGAAATAAAGAAAAGAAGAGAGAAAGCATTTAATTTAACACACAGGACACAACAATATAAACATAAAAAAGTTGAAAAACTGGCAGAGTACAAAGGCGATATAAGTTACATTGGTGTATCCCGTGCGTCAAAAAAGGTCATACCTCAGCATTCATGCTGCACATTACTCTACAGCGCTGATTTTCAGGTATTATGTAATTTTCGTAACCCTATAGTTTAAAAAAAATATGTTAACATGTTGCCTTGAGAAAGAAAAACAAACAGAGTAACAAACCTCCAATTTTTAGGCAATATTGTACTCGTATTGTGGTACTGATGTTATTATTTACTTCCATTAAAACCGCTCTCTGAATAATCTTCATATAGGTACATATTATATTATATTCTACAATACAACCACCCTGAAACTGCTTAGCGGCTGATGAGACATTTCAAATGTAGCTAACTGTGTTAGTGATATATTTACTAATCACTTCAAACATTGTTTAACTTTGGTAATAATATAAGAGTCAGATAAGACGAGCGACTTTATTATTATAAAAAATACAAAAATTTCAAGGATTTCATACTCTTTCACTATAAATTCCCTCCAAGTGTTATTTTCCCATCACAAATATATAAGTATAAGTTTCATGAGGTCAGTAACCTCGCACCTGAGACATATTTTACGATGCAGTTCACTCAAGGTAATAAGGCGTCCGTTTTCGGAAAACATCTTTCAATATTGCATACATTTGCAGAATTGGTATTCCGTAAAATACTCGTAATTTGCAATGTTTGCAAATTTTATTAATTCCCACTTTTTGACAACTTTTAAATTATTTATATTTTAATTATTATATGACATAGTTAAGTGATTGAGTGAGTATGAAATAGTTAATGTAATTGGTTGCGACCGTTTTAATTATTATTAAATAAATAAATTAACGAGCGATAGGTTTACGTTTGACTACAGCCTGCCTGATGTTAAGCATTGCTGCAGCCTAGGGTGAAACACGCTTACCTAGAAGATACCTATTAACTCTAAGATTTGGAGACCCCTGGATTGTAGTTCGCTGGAAACACAGCTTCTTCTCATTGTAACGGAGAGCCCAATTGTAATACAAATACCATATAACGATTTTGCTGAAGATAGGCACGGAAACGCCCAAATAAATCATTTTTTTCCTCATTCAAGTTCTTATCACATCAACATAATCAATTACTCAACATTGATAATTGCATATTAATTTATCTGCCAGCATATTATGGAAGCGCTAAAATAGTAAAACAAAGATTTTATTTTAAATACGTAATTAATTATCCTTTAAAATAGGCACTACCTAAAATTGTTTTTTTTTATTTCTATGGTAGGTACCTAATAAAATGTAATAATTATAATAATTTTGACGAAATAAATCTTGAAATGTGCTTTCCCTAGGTGAATGTAACGTGACATGATTTTGAATAAATTATTTCATTTCATTTCATAATAGTATACTGATTGATTATAATGTAATTTTAAAATATAACTAGTGGGTGCTCGCGGCTTCGCTCGCATTATGAAGTAAAACTTGCATTCCCCATTTCACCCCTTTAAAAGTGGCATTTCCAAAAATTCTTTCTTAGCGGATGCCTACATCATAACATCTACCTGCATGCCAAATTTCAGCCCGATCCGTCCAGTGGTTTGGGCTGTGCGTTGATAGATCACTATATCAGTCAGTCAATCAGTCAGTCAGTCACCTTTGAGTTTTATATATTTAGATTTAAGCCTATTAATAGTAACATCCTATTTCCAGAACCCATTGAGATTGAAAGCTATTTACGAAATACCCTTGAGAGGTTGAATTCAATCCAGTAAATAGCTATGTTAAACAATACATGTTGAGACCTACGTCTTACAACAATAATAATTTTATTCTAGGTTACTCGTAAATAGGGTAACAATTTATGTATAATCTGGTCAATGTTTCATATTTTTTATTTTATTTAACAATGTATATAATTATGAATGTAGGTATGTATTTAATGAAAAAATATTTCATAATAATGTTTTATCTACACTAATGTTGTAACATTCTACTTATGTTTCCAATACTTGACTTATAATTACTACTGTTATAGCGCAGACAACAAAACACTCAATTTAAGCAATTTCACATGATGTTATAATATCCACATCGATATCGTAATAGCTCATTATAACATCGAAAAAGCGTGACCAACCTGATTGCAGGGCCAATCTGGTTGGTCGCGCTGCACTCTCGTTGGTTAGATTTTAATGGCGGCAAAATCACTGTGACAATACACGTACGCGTGAATTTAATTTAATAAATTATCAATGCATTAGTGAAGATAAATTAGTGTATGCAACTGCATATAACACAGGTATTATATGACAGTTGCATAAACTACTATTAACGTATTTGAGTCATATAAGCTTAGAGCAGCTGATTTTAAAAGTGGATTTCTAAGTAATTTAATTATGTAGGTAACACACTTGAAACTTGGTAGGTAATACAAAATAACTACTTTATTTGAAAAAACTTACGAAACAAATTTTACTAATTAAAAATAAAATCTTAACTAATTAATAATTAACTTATAAACTAAAACTTGTAATAAACTTAAAACACCTATAAAAAAAGTATATCTGTAGGCAACGTTCCCAGCATGCTGGCGGCATTGCCACGTTGGATGGCAATGCTTATCCTTTGCGCCAAGAATGCGCCAGCACGCTGGTCACGGGTTGCCTGAACTATCTGTTCTATTAAAAATGTATATATTTGATGGGCTCCCGGTCCCCACAGCCCCAATGTTTCAAAATTATATAAAAAAAAGTATTTAGTAACCTTGTATGCGGTTCCAATAAATATAGGTATTATCTGAATATTCTAGATTGGATTTTGTATTATATATCCAAGATTACTATTTGACTGCAGACAAATATTATTGTTATCGAAACTCAAATATATTAAGTATAAAGAATAAATCTGAATCATGAGATATTTATTTGAAAACTATAACTCGACGTATTATTAAAAAGAACACTGATTTTTGTATTGAAAAAAAATAACAAAAGTTTCTACTAAGTTGGTTACTACAATCTAATGTTTTTTTTTATCTATAACGGGTTTACCCTTGGCCATAGTTTACTTGATAGCAAGCAAGGGCTATGGCCTAAGATGGAGCGTGCTTACCCGATAAGAACCGATTCACTCTCGCTTTTTTTTCACTTTTTCTATCAATTTCGCATACAAAATTATATACAATATCATTGCAAAAAACCCGATAAACTTTTGACTTGAAGACTGTCACGTTATAAGACGAATTTTAAGGGGAAAGAATAGAGAATTCTGAGAATTTTAGAGTGAATTTAATATAACTGAATGTTATTTTTTACTTAAAATTTATTATTTAATACCTAATCTTCGATCGATTTTTTATAATCTTTAATCCTTTTTCTCCAAGGTCGTCGTTGATTTTCTGTTGTAATTTTTTATATCTTCTACCTATCTCTTACAATAAATAACTAGTTTACATCTAACTAGTGAACGCCCGCGGCTATGCTCGCATTATTTCTTAAATCATTATGATCCGCTCAGCCGTTTCTGCTTGATGAGCGTTTATATACACAGACAGAGAAATACAGACAGAAAATATAAAAAAAAACCTACTGAAACGTGTTTTTTTATGTATCCAAAACATCTTTTTTTTTAATCTTCTATGTACAGACTTGTGACTCTCTTCAGCTTTATTATATGTATAGATAGATAACCAGTACAACACTGCCAGTCAACAAACACTCAGTAATGAGTATGGAAGCCAGCATTACTGGCTCGATGCTGTCCCGCCCTATCGCTGTCCGACCAAGATTAGTGGCGGCTGGCTGACACTCTACGCCCTGTTTCGAACTCAGAGGGGTTAATTACTTAAGGACTTGTTTGTGTCTGTAAGGGATTATAATAAACACAATATTTATCACACTTCTAAAACTAAACAGTAGGTACTTCTTACTTGAAATATATAATACTTCAATATATGTTCAAATAAACCGTTTAACTAATAAGCGAGTAAAAATACAAATCAAAAAAGTACCTACGAAGCTGTTTTTATAATTAAAAAAGTAGCCATTAATTATTATGAAAACGTGGATCGGTGGTAAAATGTCTGTCTTACATTCTGACGCATCCAAGTTCGATTCCAGCCCTATCAATGACTGTATCTCAAGTCATGTTTGCAATTACCAGCAGTCGATAAAAATCATCGCGAGGAAACCGTCACGTTAAAAGAACCTCAACATTCGAGGACATGTGCCTTCATTACGATGTACCTGCCCAGAGGAATTCTTCCACTACAGAAGAGCCACAACCCTCATTAATGAGAAATACGAATCTATGCAACGGAAATCTTTCGCTTACGAGTACCCAACTCTACCGAGTTACGCTCTCTTCATTCATTTCACAGTAAACACACTTCAAATTGAAGCTGATATCAGAGCACAAGAATCCAATAAAACATTATATTTACTCGCATAAGAAGGAAAACTCATAAAATCACGTCCCCGATCGCACTCACATAATCACAAGTGAAGTGTCATTGACAATGTTTCTTATAGACCCGTAATATGGCATATTGATGATGTGTTTGGTGTGATAAACAAAACTTTATTTACAATAATAAAATATAAAAACAAGGGAAGAAAAACTAAACATTCTACTTCTAACTACTACAAAAAGGGGGCACTTAGAAAAGCCTAAAGATAATCTAAGTGCTCCAGCCCCTGGTGTGATTGTTTGTTTTATAGTGCTGCCATTGAGAACAAAAAATAATAAATCAAAAAATCAATTAATGCAACATCTTAGGCTACAGTGTTGCTTTACATAAGGCAGGTCAAACGTTGGACTATTCCGTGTAAAAAAAACAAACAATATATACATCGAATGTTGAGTTTGATTGAAAGATATATAAGCACTTAATTACTTGCATACGACAATAACGTTTTACTTTAAGAATGAGAGGCTTTTGCGCTATACGTTATCTTTAAATAATAGCTATAGCCATAACCAACGAACATCAAACATAGCGCGTAGATGATTATCCTTGTAGTAAATTAATAGACTTTTAAAAGCTAAATTTGCTATCGCGAGTCACATACACAAAGCTTTGGATTCGTTACATTGTCAAACTGTGGAACTCCTTGCCCGAATCTCTATTCCCCTTGAACTATAATTTGTCGGTCTTCAAGTCGAGAGCAAATTGGTTTCTTCTAGGCAAGCGCGCTAGATTGTAGATTAAAATTTTGCTTAACATTAGGCAAGTTGTAGTAAAGAGTGAGCTTTTCTTATATTAAAAAAGAAACATTCTTTTTACGCTGGGCACCAGTACAATATTGGCGGATACGGCAAACCAACAAGAGATACACTAAGTCAGTAGGTATATAGTAAGTAGTCTCCGTGTAATAAAGCCCACGCTCGTATAATCACGGGTGAGTCACGTGGGGGCTCACGTTGCGTTTCCGATTAAATTCCGATACGAGACGTAATGCTGTGCTATTATTATAGGCGCTTGTAGTATAGGCTATACGTGCTTGTTGACTTTTGTCAGCTGACTCAGGGTATCATAGTTATAAGAAATAGCAATTTGTAAAAAAATTATCGACGCGGATCGACGCTCTCTACCTGGAGCCCTGTTCCCAGAAAATTTTAACCCAAGGGTCTTCAAATCTAGAGTAAATAGGTTTCTTCTAGGCAAGCGTGCTACATCTTAGACTACAGTGGTGCTTAACATCAGGCAGGCTATAGTCAAACGTAAGCCTATATCGTGTTAATAAAAGCCGTCTTATACTGTCTGTACATGCCCGCTTCTGAAAAGATTATATTTTCATATCTTTTAAACTATTGAACTAATTTTGATGAAACTCTCAAGCTGTCCCTACATTGAGATATATTTTAATCTAATTAAAAAATATTATATCACTTATATAGTTATCGAGAAAACCGTTGACAAAGATACAATAATACAAAGTTATAGATATATAGATGATCGTACTTAATTTTTATCCAATTCTGACAATATTACAAACAAATTGATAACCTTCTTTTTGAGTGTCGGTTAAATACAACAACATTTAAATTTGAACAACACAAAAAATTTACATGTATTTTTACTACAAACGTGTCATAAAGAGTCACAATTTGTCTTACAATAACATGTAGCTATAAAAATAAGCACAAGTTAGGTAATTACAATTCCCTATAACTAACCCATAACTATAACTAATTAAACACGAGTCATAGTTTCAAAACGCTTCAAAAAACTATTAAACATGGCTTACTTACTCGTGTACAAAGAAAATTTCGCTTTAAGACCAGTATTCGTTCTTTAAAACAATCAAAAATAGACCTTATAATTTGAGTTGTGAAGCTGAAATTTATTTGAAATTTTTTCACATAACAATGACAAGGCAAAATGGTCCGTATGGTTTGGTGAATTAAGTCGAGATTCCGTTAAAATTGGTTTATCGCCAACCATGTCCAAAGGCTTATCTGAGGTTTGAAGGGATCATACTTAGGGTTGCTGCTGTGAAAAAACTTGGAAATGTAAGAGGTAACAAATGTACACACTCAAACACATTTAATTGTACATCAGAAATACATACATACAAGTATAATAAAAATGAACATTTATCTTCATATGCACAGCGGGCATATCCTTACATTTACCAATTTTATAAATGATCTGTAAAAAAATAATTTATTATGATAATGATGTTGTGCTTGTGTCACGAGACCGGGCCACGGGACAGAACTAGTCAAACTAATGCTATTCACAAAAAATATTTATTCACAAACTTGAAAACTCCAAATCCTGAGTGCGTTTAGTTTCAAATGACGTTTTAACTTGATAACTACCCACTCCTTAAATCTGAACTAGCTTCTTTAAACTTTTGAACCCATAACTTAAACTTTTCTAAGTAACTGCACTTATGAAAATGAGAGCACTAAGCTTTCAAATAACAGGCCAAAGTTTCATATTTTCAAACTTATAAATAACCAATAAAGCTTCATTGGTTAGTAAAGTAAGTTTTAAATATGAATTCGTGGTTTTAAAATATCTCGATATTTAATTTACAAACTTTAACCAATCGATGAACTTTTTAATTATTTTAAAATAAGTTCTTGAACCTACTACTAACGTGTTTCTGTTTCTTTTGATCAAATGCCTGATTGCAAAATATCATAAATTGAATGCAATTTTAAATAAATAAAACTGAATGGTGACAGACTGACAAAGTGATTTATCAACGCACAGCCCATGCCACTAGACGGATCGGGCTGAAATTTGGCATGCAGATAGCTGATGTTATGACATAGGCATCCGCTAAGAAAGAATTTTAATTTAAAGGAAATTAATTTACTAGATATGTACTTGTCTTCTTTCTTTTTAAAACAAATAAATATGGCGGGCCATTCCATCTACCGTATTTATGGTATTTTGTTTCCTATTGCAAATATTTTTTTAAAACAAATTTCTAAACAGTGGTAATTGTGATGCAAGCAACCCTACAAGCCAACGTTCCAGTATTTCTTTATGCATCAAAGCGAGTAATATCGTGAATACAGATACAAAGCAATGAATATTTTTCAGCGGCCGCGAACCTAGATTGCAAGCCCGATGACATAATATCTGTTTTACTGATCACTCGGATAGTGGGCGGAGTACATTGAATACTTGTTTTTGTTAGTTTTTAAGATTATTTATATACATTAAATAGTAGTTGATAAGTGAGTGTTTTTATACTGTAAAAAAGTTTCAGGACAAAACAACTTGTAGATTTCATATTTTTTTTATTTATGACATAGGATGAAAAAATATTATTAAAAAAGACTATTGAATCACTTTTGTAAATCGATTATAAACTTTGGAAATTTTATTATAAATACATAATGTGACGTTGTAATGATCAAAGTAACATTTTATTTATAGAAATATGCCCTAAGGCGGCTTGATTAAATTTCATTGGACAAGAAGAAGTCATGCAACTAAATGATATTATTTAAATCTAAAAATCGTCTTGAAGCGCAAAATCTTGTACGCTTGTATTTTGATAATATGTATATATTCTTGTAAAAGACATGAAAATGTTTTTTATATGTAAAAACGGGTCATCAATTTGCTTTAACATGCAGGAATTGGATATGATTGATTATGTTGGATTATTTAGACTTTTAATGCGTGGATGTATTATAATATTATGCTTATACATTATATTTGAAGTGACTTCAAGTTTAGCAAAATAGATTAATACGTTTTAAAAATAAATTTAGAAATGACTAAAATGTTCCTTTGATGACTGATAAAAAAGTGGATTGAATTTTTGCATGCTTACGTGGATCTAATGACACGTTAAGCTGTAGGTGCCGGTAGTTTGTCGTAGTACGGCAGTCATTAAGCTATGTCTGAGGCCCCCAGGGCCATTTGAGAACTATCAACACCAGAGTTGGCAACTCTCAGACGAAATTCCTTGCTTAAGTCGTTAGCTCATTAGAGCCATTTGAAATCTATTGACACCTTCCCTTACCTTTAATTGACCAATCTAACCTTAACTCACTTACTTTTATTTCGAAAAGTCGTTTGATTGAGGAGGAGATATAATTGTAACCAGTATCCCTATCTTGCTCAAAAAAAAACTCTAATTTTAAATGAATTAGTAACTGCAGTTGAGTTCATTAGAGAATGAAGTTCCAAGACACAAATGAGTAGAAACTTCATTGCAAGTGGCACCTAGTTTACAGACTGACACTTTGTCACTTTTCTCGTGATATCCGGTATCTTGGCGCTAGATACCGTGTCTTGCAAGAACTTGTGCTACAGAACTCAGGTATATTAATTTAACAAGTTATTTAATAATTTAACCAGTTAAGTTTCATATGAGGAGAACAGTGAAATATGTATGTGGTATACTTTATGTGGAGGGGAGGCCTTTTTTTGACACTTGATAGGCTCACTCTTGACTACAACTTGCCTGATGTTAAGCAACGTTGTAATCTACGATCTAGTGCGCTTGGCTATAAGAAACCGGTTTACTCTCGACTTGAAGTCGAGGAATTGATTATAGTTTAAAGGGAATAGAGATTCGGGCAAGGAGTTTTATAGCTAGGCAGTCTACACAACAAAATTATTGGCTTAATAGTTTTTTTTTTATATGATATAGGCTTACGCTTGACTACAACTTGCCTGATGTTATGCAACGTTATAATCTACGATCTAGCGCGCTTGCCTAGAAGAAACCGGTTAAGATTTGTGAACTATCACTTATATTTTACTAGTTGAATACTACCTGTATATAATACTTATATCATATTATGCGTATATCAAAAACTTATATCACATCATAGACTTTTATATAAGTGTAAAATAATTCAAGTAATAGTTGCAAGGAAAAATAATTTTATAGATTTTATCCCAGGATTTTTTTTTTATCATCATCATTAGCCGAATTAGACCCACTGCATATAAAGGCCTCCTTCCTCTTACGCCATTTTTTATACATTCGTAAATTTCATCGATTGTCATTTTTATATCGAAGTTCGGAAAAATACAACAAGAGTTGAGATTATACATTTATTTATACATTTATAAAGGTATTACGTAGGTTATCAGTAAATATATTTTCAATGAGGAAGTAAGTATTTTCCCATCTATGTTTTTTCACCATGAAAAGTCATAGCTGTAGGTGATTTTAATTATGAGCAAAGGCAGAGTTCCAACTATGCAGCAGCCGCATGGATGTGGTAAAATTAAGAAACTTTTGATAAAAACTACAAAACCGCAGCGTAGTTGGTTGAGAGCACCTGAAAGCTTAATTTGTCTAAAATTAGAATTCTTGCACATACAACATTTTTAGCATACATTTAATGTATGTATTTGTTATGAACGGTGACGTAGCAATTGTAGCATTTGGCAACCAGATGAATAGTATTTTTAAGAATGTATTGTAATTAATTATTATTTATCTTTTTTTAAACTAAAACAGATTTGCACTTGACCATAGTAAGTTGCCTTATGGTAAACCATGGTCTAAGATGGATAATAATTGTATGGTTTATAATCATGTTGTGCACGCATGTGTTTGGTGCACAGAATAGATCATTACCTTTTATGACTTTTGTTGTTACTCATTTATTTTGTGTGTATTGTGTTGTGTGCCTAATAAATAAATAAATAAATTAATAAATAAATAATAATAAATCCAAACAGGATCAAAAGCCTGTGTCGGTACCTAGAAAAAAAATGTTGTGATAGAAAAAAGTTACCAGTTTTAAGTAAATGTGAACATTCACATTGACTTAAAACTGGTAATAGTTCCAACAGTTTTTAGAATATTTGCCAATTTTTTTTTAACTATAACGGGTTTGCACTTGGCCATAGTATACCTGATAGCAAGTAAGGCTATGGCCTAAGATGGAGCGTGATTACCCGATAAGAACCGATTCACTCTCGCTTTGAAGATCGCTGGATTATAGTGCGTGGGGAACAGTGAGTCAGACAGGGAGTTCCACAACCTTGCGGTACGAACAATAAAGGTAGAAGCGTACCGTTTCGTGCGGGTCTTAGTTTGCATCTTATTTAAGACGCGTCACGCGCAGCTAAACGGATCATCATGTTTTTTGGTGTAGTGTGGAGGTAGGGAGGTACTATGAGGTCTTGGAAGTGCAGACTACTTTTATTCCAAAATAACGAGAGGGAAGCTGTGTACATCCACGAGATAGGACATAAGAATAGATATAAATAAATATAGCATAAAATATAGGCCACTAGCTCCCTCTCCTATCTCCCGTGCAAACTTGGCACCGTAGCAAGTCGCGCGTGTCTTTGACGTTTTCTCATTAACTTGTAAGATACCTGCAGCATCTCTATCTAGAGACAAGAGAAACAGGTGATAGAATAAACTAAACAAGTTATGAGGTGAAGGGAATAATGTCTGTGGGTATAATTAGATCAGTTTTACATTGATATTGACACGCTGCTGTTTATTGTCATTTCTCAATCTTCTTCCTATCGTATGAGAGTGGCTAACTCTGGTATTGAGAGTTTATCAAGCCGCCCTAAGGGCCTCTGACATGGTTTAACGACTGCCGTACTAGACAAACAGCCAGAACCTACAATATAACGTGTCATCCGACCCACGGAAGCGCCCAAAGTGTAATGCCACTTTTCGGTCACCCATCCAAGGACTGACCGCGTCGACCTTTGCTCAACATTGGTAATAGCATGTGATTGCCTCCACTAGCAGAGCTACGGGCCCTACAATGATAACAGTAGAATATTATCATAACTATTATCACAAATTTTAGATTTTCAAATCATACCTACTAAGTATACACCAGTTTGTATGAAATTGCACTCAGGAGAAATCACATCTAGTCCAAATATTTAGCCGAGATATGTGGTTAAAAAATAGGTGTTTTTCAATAAAATGCACCATCATCGTCATCATCCACAGCCCTTGGGATCCCACTGCTGGGTATAGGCCTCCCTTTCTATGTGCCATCTGCGTCGATCTTGTGCAGACCTCATCCAGGTTGGACCTTCGACTTTGTCAAAAAATAAAATGCATATTTAAACTAAATAAAAGTCAATTTTTAGAAAAGAGCAAAGTACATTTGACTATGTAAATAGTGGTTAGTTCTGTTTTATAACAAATCAGGTGCTAATAAATAGCGCCACAGAAAAACTTTGAAATTGAATGAATTACCTACTTCTTGCTATTCTTGACATATTTAATTTCAGATAAATGCTTTAAAAAATCAGCTGAATTGCACTAAACTCTATGTTTCCATCTTAAAAATCTCAAAGCCGTTATACTGCCCAATAAAAGCGCAATTTTTCACAGAGTCTTTATAATTTAAGTGTCCGTAAATACGCAATGAAAACCGAATTAAAATTTTAGGTCTTCCAATCTCACCACTTCGAATTGAAATGGGGTTTTCTTGTAGGCAAATCTAAGAGTGTTTTACGAGCTTAAATAATTTAAAAAGTTTAACGGTTTTAGTTCCAGCGGTGGGTAGGCTTGTGATGGTATTGTATCCTCCATCAGTTGTCCAAACTAGATTGCCTGGAAGGTTATAATATTAATATGAGAGTCGCCAAAACATGGAACAAAACGTGAAGGTTTTCCAAATGTTTATATGTGTACCTACAGTAAAAAATTGACGAATTTATGATATTTGGCACTTATATGATATCTTGTAACTATCAAAGCATCCTTTCTTCTCATACTGAATAATCTGAAGTATTTTTTTTGAACATTTGAACTTACATTTTATTTATTTTTATTTGACAAAAAAAACACTGGTGCTATTTCTCTCTTCTCTTTGAGTCGTATTTCCTCATGACTGAGGGTCGTGACTCCCCCGCAGAATTAATTCGTTAGGGGAGTTTTCTTGGGCAGATACATCGTGGTGGGCGCCCAGGTCCTTCCACGGAAGACGCATGTCCTCGGATATTGTGGTCCTCAAACATGTCGGTTTCCTCACGATGTTTTCCTTCACCGCTAAGCGAGTGCAAATCTACACATAACTTGAAAAATACAAGTAATTGGTGTAGGGCGGATTCGAACCAGGGTACGTCTGGATGAAAAGCAGACACTGGAACCGCTGAGCCACACTCGCTTTTATTACGCGGTGCTATTTAATATAACTTATTACTAGATTGAATACAATGTGAATGTGTCGCGTGTTTCTTGTGAACCCCGAACTAGGCCTGGGCCTGTATCTCGATGGTTCAAGACTGAGAGTAACCAAAATGGGATATTAAGTGATTCGCGGATTTCCATTGTAAAAAGTGATCACCTACTCTAATAAACAAAGTGATTACAAAAACAAGACCAATTCCTAATTTGAACATTATGACATTAATAAAATTACTCTAATCAAACCTACTCAAGGTATTTGAATCGACAACCGAATTTTCAAACTTATAGAATATATGTACGTGTATAACAGTAGCGCACTAACCTACGTGTGTATGGTGTGTGTGTGTTATGTGGTGTGTGTATGTGTGTGTGCCTGTGTTGAGTTTAGATATCATCGTCGTTATTATAGCTCTTAAGTATTTCATAAGCGTAATTCTTAAGGTAAAGCCATTTTTTACCCGACATATTTGAAAGCTACGTGTTTGGAGTAACAAAATAAAATGTTTTGTGTACAAGCAAGAATAAATGATGTCGTTCAAACGTTATACGTCACAAAAATTGCCTTCAGGCGCTCGAAAATATGCTGTACAGATATTATTATGGTACTTTGCGGTCTCAACAACGTAAGGAATATGTGTAATTTTTATAAATGGCAGGTTTTAGGTGAGAATGTTAAGCGGTGCTTTGTATGGGATTAGATTTAGAAAGAATCGTGAAAGACAAATGTTATTTTTATCTTGTAAGTATAGGTCTGCGTTTGACTACAATAATTCTGCAGTCATGGGTATGATATAAATACCTACTTAGGAAGCACCTATTAACTCTATATAATGTAGACTCAAAGATTTTAAATACACAGCTTCGATAAAATGTACCAAAGTATTGATATTTGAAGAATTTACGAAACCATTCTAAGCGGTTTTGTTTTTCTTAAAAGTTTCAATAAAATTACTAACTAAAGTAATGCTGTCAATAGGGTACCTAACATAACTTTAAGTTACTTTAAATTTAATTTTGTGCGTGATTGACTTATCGCGTCTTTTAGTGTTTGACCCGATTGGTAACCCGTTGCATAACATCAGGCGAGTTGTGGTCAAGCGTGAGCTTATCTTAATTTAAAAAAAACCCCTATGCTAATATCTCCGCTAGCTGATCAACGGGCGCAATTTTTTCCTCTTTACAAAACATTCACACATATTTTATTTCTTTTCGTCACTTTCAATATTTCGAGCACTGCTAGAATGTCCACTTACCTATCCTCATATAACATGCATCGAAAAAAGACTCTCTTTACATCGAACATCAATATAGACACTATTTTTATAGGAATAAGGCTGGTTTTTGAATAAATCTTTGCGCGGCGAAGCGAGAATTGTCATCTTCCGTTTTGTGTAGCAATGTCTAGATTGGCATATTGTTCTTACAAAGAACTAGGGATTGTGGATCTGATATGTTTTTGTTTGTAGTACTAATGACCTCTCTAAAGTGAGTAGCTGTTGAATTGTGACAATCTCTTTAGTCAAATTTAGTTATGTTCTTTTGAGACGAGTGATGTGCAAGTAAGTAGTTAAATTTGTATATTGTGCTGTGGTTTTTCCCGAAATCTTGCTTCACAGGACCTTTTCGGTACCTAGTGCAAGTTTCCGGGGCTACCTCACGTACCTACCTGATTCATACTTGACTGCACCTGGCAAACTGTGTTCCCAATGAATGTACGTGTTAGAATAAGTATTTTTATTTTTAGTCAATAAACAATTTGATTTTTTTTTTTTTTTTTGAAAATAAGACCACAATACATAGTTCTTTGTGAAATAAAATGGCGTTGTAGCCATTGCTACATGCATTTATGCAACTTATTTATTTTAGATAGTTTACTTATTCTTATGACCTATCTGATTAGACATTAATGACCTTGCGATCTTCAAAGCGAGATTGAATCGGTTCTTACTTGGTAAGCACAAAGGACGCTTATCCTAGACCTCAATGATTGTTTACCATCAGGCAAACTATGGTCAAGTGCAAACTCATTCCTTGTAAAAAAATTACTGAACTACTGCCGTTTCGGTCAGCCCTTGGATAAATGATTTACGTAAACGAGCACATTTTATAAGTTGGATGATTAATTACATTCTAGGTCCTAGCTAAGGCGACTTGGTATACTCTAGACACCAGAGTTGGCCACTCTCATTCAATAAGAAGAAGAAGAAGGTCCTGACTATTTTTTTACATGTGTAAACTGTGTAACATCCAATCGTCATGTCAGACTGACTTAAATACTCTTAACAACAAAGTTGGCCTCTGTCATGCGTATTTACTTTAATCGTTCACAGAATTATGAACGATTGAAGAATAATATAACATATCTATACTTCTATACTAATATTATAAAGCTGAAGAGTTTGTTTGTTTGTTAGAACGCGCTAATCTCAAGAACTACTGGTGCGAATTGAAAAATTATGTTTGTGTTGGATAGAACAGTTATCAAAGAAGGCTTTAGGCTATATAACATCACGCTGCAACTAATAGGAGAAATTTAAGAAACAATAGAAAATGTGGAAAAAACTGGAAAAATTATTCATCTTTGAGAGCTTCCATTGCATGCGATGCGAAAACGGTTCAAGATATCAAAACATGTGTATGAAAGAATTATTTCTCTTAAAATAATCTAAAAAAAAAACTATTGAAATGCCCGCAACAGTAAATGTCTATGTTTTAAGGTTTATGGTAATAACTATTCCACGCGGACGAAGTCGCGCGCATCAGCTAGTACACCATAAAGCATTTCCGTGTAATACTGAAGGCTCAAATATAATTGATCGCATAATCGGATTCCAATCAGATATTCGGCAGGCGTCCGTTTATTTTTGGCGATTGACTTTCCAATTAACGACGAACAAGGGACTTCGTGACAGGTTTTTTTAAGTAGGTTAGGGTTGGCTACAGCCTGCCTGATGTAAAGCATTGGTGCAGCCTGCTGGAGCCTGCTGGAGCCTGCTGGAGCCTGCTGCAGCCTGCTGGAGCCTGCTGGAGCCTGCTGGAGCCTGCTGGAGCCTGCTGGAGCCTGCTGGAGCCTGCTGGAGCCTGCTGGAGCCTGCTGGAGCCTGCTGGAGCCTGCTGCAGCCTGCTGGAGCCTGCTGCAGCCTGCTGGAGCCTGCTGGAGCCTGCTGGAGCCTGCTGCAGCCTGCTGGAGCGGGGTGCAACACACTTACCTAGAAGGTATTATCTATCCACACTAGATTTCAAGATTGTAGAAATACATAATGCCATCAAAAACATCCTGTAAAAAAACCCAAGTCTCGCAGCTCAGTCTTTCTACCGTAAAAAGTTGTGAGATCCATGTAATACCAAGTCGGTTAATCTATTTAGTCTCTACTTAAAGGACCTTCTGTTTAAGTTATTATATAAGTTATTATCATGCCAATATTAAAAATAGTTTACGTTTTAAACAAATAGATATAGTACATATGTGTAGATTGTTGTAAGTGATTTGCGACCTGACATGTCATTTCAATTCCCAAACTTACCTTCCCCAACCTAGCACTATTCAAACAGATCGCAATTTTCTAAATGCCACATTATTTTTCCTAAGAGAAAAAGTTGTGATTTATCCCCACATTTTATGATCGACTAGCGAAGTTTAGTGGCGAATTTTCGCTACTTTTGTTTTTACGAGCCACATTTCTTTGACCTATTTTTTATATACAACCTTCGGAAATGAGGAAGATACAAGAAAATGAAAAAGTTATCACGTATTTCAGATTTGGCAATATTTGAGAGTGAAAATCAAGTTATATTACGAGTACTTCTTTTTTAAACAAGATAGGCTCACGCTTGACTACAACTCACTTGATGTTAAGCAACGTTGTAATCTACGATCTAGCGCGCTTACCTAGAAAAAACCGATTCACTCTTGAAGACCGATAAATTATAGTTCGAGGGGAATACTTTTCTATCATTATCAAGTAATACGATTTGATAAGGAACATCCGAGGTAAAGAACATTAAGTATATATAAAAAAACGATTTGATAAAATAAAAATAAAGTTCTTCTAAGTTTCTTGAATTGTAAATTGTTTGTTTTTTTTTTTTTTTTTTACGTGTGATAGGTTTACGTTTGACTACAGCCTGCCTGATGTTAAGCATTGTGTTTATGCTCATACCGATCACAATCATGGTAAACTACCATTCTAAAAGTAAGTTAGACTTAAAAATATAACTTTTGAAATACTTACATCAAAATAGTAAAATATATAATTATATTATATAGTAGACAAAACACAAAATGATTACTAAACTACAGCAGTGAATCATTGCACGTTTTTTCTTGAAATTCAGTCCATTTATTATCTCTATTATTTATTCACAATTTTCCTCATAAGTTCAGCTGTTCTCATTGATATGGCTTTATCAATTTACGAGTTAAATGTTTTATTAGGTTTCTATTCATATTTTTATTGTGATTACTTGCTTATCTGTAAAAGAGTACCTACGAGTAAATCGTGAGGACAATATGATATATTGGTAAGTGGTAAATAATTACTGGAGGGTGTTTCACGAACGAAGTACCAATGTCATTTTTTAAAGTTTTTTTTACAGATATAAGATGTTATTGTTGAGAGGCAGAAGGACGGCAGGTAGACCAAAACACTAACGGACTGAAGACCCATGACTGGCCATAGAAACAGAGGTCGCCCACCAATGCGGTGGGTTGACGACATTAGAAAAACCGCACGGAAGCACCTAAATTCAATCTGCACAGGAACGGGACGGGTGGCGTACAAGAAGAGAGGCCTATGCTCAGCAGTGGGCGATAACAGGATGATGATGATGATAGATTATTGTCACGTGGTAATGGCGTCTAGCTGACAGTGGAATACAATTATCTAGGTAAGGCAATATTTAATTTTGTTTCAAGGTTCAGTCAGAAATTTTCAGTTGATGAAAACTTCAGTTACTTTTTGTTACTATGCCTCATCTATCAGATCTAGCTCAGCTCCTATTGTCCCTCTACATTATGTACCGCGAAAGGCCGACAGAGCTCTGTCAGATTCAAATTGCTCCACTCTCGGATTAGATTGGGATCGGTTCATTTAGTCGGTGCCTACAGAGCGGTTCATTCTACGGAGAGTGGCTAATTTGGATATTTGCAGCCGGTATTTGAGGATATTCGTTTGAATTTGTCTTTTTAGTGTCTAGTAATTTACATGTTTCCAATAAGTGAGTTTTCCAAACAGTTTACATTTTCAATGAATTACCTACTTATATTTTTATAATATATACAGGGGCGTCAAATCATGGCTCACAAAACTGTTTATGTTATGTACTTATAATATTGAACTAAATAATTCTTTATAAACCGTCGAACACGCATGCTAAGAGTAATAATAAGTGCAGACTTCTTTCTTAAATTAACTTATTTTTTGCCTTTTCGTTGCATCAAATTTAAATGACAAGTAAAAATAAACCTACCTACCATAACTTAAAACAGACGGAAAAATGAGCTAAACAATCATTTTCCACAAACACAACCGTCAAAGATTTGAAAACTAGAAACTATGTCCCTATGCGATTCCACGAACAAACGTCTTCAAGAAAACTAGCGTCTGAATTGAAAAGAATAAAATATATCGGAACATTCCAGTTGACCTTATTCTATCGAAAATAGTTTAAACATGGAATATTGAATGGCTAGGGTTGTCTCAAATTGTAGACATATTTTTTTTTAAAGTAGGTATAATGATATATATATTTTTCATTAAACACCTAGAAATCTGAAGCCGAAAATTGATCATTGATCACATCAAAACATTCAATATATATCCTAAACCCCGATAAGGTTTTAAAGGGACAAGTTATATCATGTTTGTATTCAATAAATCCTTATTATTTTTATTACCTACCTCTAAAATGCAGGGTAAATAGGCACACACAGTTTCTCGATTAGCAAAATTTTTACCGATCAACGCGTTATAGAAAGAAAGAAAGAAAAGAAAGAAAATTACAGACTTAAATGTAGGCGTTATAGGTAGGTATTCAAAATAATAATATTAAAATTTTAGTCACCAAAGAAAGGTCTCTTGTTTAAGTATAATCTTTAAATTTAAGTTAAATTAATACATATAAAAATTATACAATTATTTATGACTTAATTCCATAACATTTTTTCACTACCATTAAATTAGATTGAGGTCCTGCTAACCCTAACTTAAAATGACCTTCGCAAGTAGAGAAAAGGTGAATAGAAATCTAGAATAGCTACATATACTGTGGCAAGTTTCTTGGTTTGTTTGCTGGCAATTTCAGAAATAGCTAAAGTTCCAATAGTTTACTTTTAACTAAAGGTACGACTCGACTGTAACTTAGTAAACTTAGTTAAGAAATTGCTATTTTAGTCATCCTTTGGATTGGTAGGGTTAACCAAATTACCATGGATGAAACCACGATGAAAGCAACCACGCCAAAAAAAATTGTGAACTACTTCTTCTTCCTCTTCCTATTGAATGAGAGTGGCCAAGTCTGGTGTCGAGAGTTTATCAAGCCAACCTACAGAGCTTCCGACATGGCTTAGCGCACAAGAAAACGCGGGATTTTATCAAGACTCTTTCGTGGATCAAATAATGAATCTTTATAAAAATAAATGTTAATTTAATGTCTGCTATTCATAATTTATCTTAATATTCGTTAAATTATAGCTTGACTGACTAACTATCATAAAATAAAAGTTGTAAATCCAAATAAGTTGCTTCTCAGGTGGTTCGAAAACTATTGGCTTTAGTTAGATATTAACTTATCTAATTTTAATTATACTTCACATATACACTAACACACAATCAAGCAAACAGACTGTCACAAAGAACTCGCCCAAACTAAGTTATAAATAAGTGAATTAATATGAACACAAACATAAATATTATATACCGCAGTCAGTAATTTGATTGATAAGACATATTTCATTGGCTTCATTGAATAAACAACATAATTCGCTTACTTTTCTGGGCTTGTTATGTATGAGGAGTTATTTATAAAAAATATTTTCGTATATATACGCAGGAGTAATTTGTCTGGTTCTAAGAGTATTTGACTGTATTTTTTCCTAATTTAATGTATGGAAAAAGTAGTTATAAGCAACATCAAGGGCAGACTATTTTAATCAATAACATTATGAGACTTTATTGATAATCAAAGTGATCTAAAAATTCATGGCAAGCAAATCTACATTAATCTAGTAATTTGGTTGCCTTGAATTTTTAGAACACATACGAGTACATGGTTATTAGTAAATGGTAACACACAATGTTAAATAGAATAGAATAGAAAATTCTTTATTGCAACACACGATTATAATTAAAAGAGAAAGAAGAAAAAGAAAACTTATACTAGTGCCACAAGTGGCGGCCTTATTGCTAAAAGCAACAGCTTTAGAATGTCAAAACCAACTTTCGTTTCACAAATTACGGAAATTTAAAAAATGTCTTGCTTGTACGTGTCATCCGACTCACGGAAGCACCTAAACGGAATATCATGTTTGATCACCCATCCAAAGACTAACCGAATCAACCGTTGCTCCACATTGCCGATCGCATGCCTTCGTTCGTTATACGAGCACTTCTATTAACGTGATGTCGCCCGAATGCCTTTGGTTCTCCAGAGGCGAGACCTGTATTTGGATACCTACATTTTAAGATCGCAAATTCAAGAAAGATAGAAGAGAGGTTTCTCTCTATATAAACCATCAGTCTATCTTTCTTCGCATTTTAATTATACAACACTTTGTATGGAAATAGCGCATAGGTGATCGCGTGCGAATACTTCCGTTATCTGAACTAAGAGCACTTCTCCTCCTCCTCCTCCTTGAATCGTATCCCTCATGTCTGAGGATCGTGACCACCACCTCCCAGCACCTTCTCCTTGATGACATCTTTCCACTTCCTTCTGTCCTCGGCGACATGCAATGCATTATAGACCCTAGTGTCTAATGTGGTGCGAATTTGGTCCGACCAACGTGTTGGGCTGCGGCCTCGGGATCGATGGCCTTCTACTTTTCCTGTGATCAACAGCTTTTCCAGGTTGTCGCCATCTTTCCGGGCAATATGACCAAAATATTCGAGGATCAAGAAGAGCACTTCTACTATTTAGCATATAAGATCCAATTGTCAACCCATCTTGTAGACATAAAGACGAGCCTCTTAACAAGGGTCTCGATTACCGCTATAAGTAGGTATACTGAGATATGTGATAGGCAGTGTTGGGTAAATCGATTTGAAACGAGCCTCGTTTGATGTCACATCTACGAATTATTGATATTATGGAATTGTAACTCGTTACAAACGTATCAGAAATGTTTAGCATTCCATCTCTTTTACACAAACCTTGTACGCAAAGTTTGCTCGTGAATGATTCCGATGCCAGAAATAAACAATAATATGCTTGGTGAGAACTTCATAGGCGACGTGGTAGAGGAAAGCCCAAGACCCGCTGGCGTGGAAGCGCCCAAAATGGAATGCACCTTTTCGGTCACCCATCCAAGGACTGACCGCGTCGACCTTTGCTTAACATTGGTAATTGCAAGCGATTGCCTCGTTAAGTCAGTCAGAGGCCCTTAGGGTGGCTTGATAAACTCTCGACATCAGAGTTGCCCACTCTCATTCAATAAGAAGAAGAAGAAGGGTGGAAACATAGAGGGAGTTGAGGGAGACATTTGCCTTGAAGTGGGAGATGCGAAAAAATTGTTGATTCCAATAGGTTGCACACCCTCGCCCACCAGCATACCCGCGACGGTTGCGGTTGACCATATTATGGAGTTATATTGGCTCAGTTACGTTTCTACAGTTTTAGTTATTCGAAGTGTCACATGCTCCAACCAAGATCCTATCTCTTAAGGGATGACTGAGCCACGTACAATGATACTGGAGTATCTTTATGTATGTATGTATGTGTGTCAAAGGTCGCGTATTTACTCAAGTACCTAAGTAAGTTTTGAAAGTTTTGATCAAAAATTGATCGAAGTATGAAAGTGACTAACTCTGGTGTTGAGAGATTTTAAACTATGTACTTATTCTTGAGTAGGTTTATTTACTTACTATGACTTTAATTTACTTAAGTTTGTTTTCTCTCATTAAAAGTACAAAGTAAAGACAAACACTCGTAAATTTATACATTAGGAGTGCTAACTACCAGATTATTGATCGAAGATATTTTTTTATAAGTTAACTAGCGGCCCTGCCCGGCTTTGCACGGACACATATGCACGATATGTACATTAAACCGTCCTTTTAAAACACTATCTGTTAATAAAACACATCAAAATCCATTGCGTAGTTTTAAATATCTAAGCAAACATACATACATATATATATACAACAGGCAGACGCAGAAAGCGACGTTGCTTTATCTATACTTCTATACTAATATTATAAAGCTGAAGAGTTTGCTTGTTTGTTTGCTAATCGTTCGCTAATCACAGGAACTACTGGTGCGAATCAAAAAATTATTTTTGTGTTGTATAGATAATTTATCGAGGAAAGCTTTAGGCTATATAACATCACACCGCAACTAATAGGAGTGAAGAAACAATGAAAAATGTGGAAAAAACGGGGAACTATTCCACGCGGACGAAGTCGCAGGCACAGCTACATATGTAGGGATAGTGATCAATGATTGCTGTACATTACTTAGCACAACAGCCGTTTATTCAAACAGTGTTCTGTCTTTGCATTCATATTTAATCAACAGGGAAAAACAACAAAACTGTGTGTGCTTTTCAAACAAATTGATTATTAATAAGGCGTGTGGTTAAACATTAAATCGTTTTAAGTAAGGCCTAACAATAAATCAAATCAATCAATACAGGACCAAATCAAATACCACCTACACGCAAGCGCTGATTCTAAATGCAGGTTGCTTCTGACCTATTTACCAACACAATTTGACAACTATGTTTGCCATCAACATTGCAAAGCCCGCAAATAGGCGACCATACACTAAAGTAACATTAGACTCCTAAATCTAAATTATAAAAGTACTGAATATGTTGTTTCCAAGCAACTGTGCTAGATCTTAGAATACAGAGGCACTTAAGAGCGTGTGATTTTTTTGATACAAACGTATTTCGCTGTTTCCTCCTTGGAAAATGAAACATACAAAATGATTTTTAAATTTCAATATTATTTTCATCTAGGAGAAGATCTATGTGCAATGTGCATGCTATCGTTCACAGTGCGTTCGCAAATACTCTATAGAATGATAGATAGATTAACTCTTTATTGTTGACACATATTAAAAAAGTACATATAACTAATTGTATTTAAACTAGTGCCACAAGCGGCGGCCTTATCGCTGAAAGCGATCTCTTCCAGGCAACCTTCGGCTGGAGAGAAATAAGCAAAGAGAAAAAAAGAAGAATGTGGTGAACAACAAAAAGGAAATAAGAAATATTACTAATATATATTATATATAAATATAGAATGCTCTAAGAATGCTCGCTCGCTCGATGTAATCGGGGCTAGAGCGCGCGAGAAGTTACTGAGTTAATACCACAGAACAATGTGACACGAATGAGCAAGAAACAGATGATCTAGCTCTTGTTGTAACTCTAGCTCTATGCTCGTTTGATGTAAACCCACCCGGCCACCATATTTCACCCGAAAACGCTTTGCGCTTGGGAAAATGCCTACAGTTGCTTTTTCGCATGCAATTCCACGCCGTATTAACTTGAAAGCAAGGGCAAGCATCGCGCGCATAGCGGCAGCCGACGAGTCTTGTCCACACGCAAACAATTTTGGACAATTTGAGCAGTTTTTCAGACGTTTTTGACGAAATAAATTCATATAAAATCAGCAATTCAGAATATTCTATTTATGGCTCTTTACTCCTCTAAATAATAACATTATCTTTTAGATAAAATTAAATTGGTTTAAATTTCTGTCCTACTTTTGGAATAAAAGGTGAAAAATATTTCAAAACAGCTATATTTCAAAAAATAAAACTATCGAGCAAAGTATACGTAATCGTGTTTTAGCGTTTTTTATTGTCTTAACACTGAATCAAAATTATATAAACTGAAAATAAATTACTTACCTCTATCGTATATACTTCTATTTTATTTGATTTATATGAAATGTCGATTTCACATAGCACCCCGCGTTAAGCGTGCAGCTGTAGTCTAACGTAAGGCAATAAAGTTACCAATTAATAAAGGCACGTTCTGAACCTCGTTTAAATGCCAGTTGCATTTAGATCACAGTGTCGATGTTTAAGTAAAACAGTTTTAATTGTATGCATATAAATGCTATAAATATTCGTCATAATTCAAAAAAAACTTTGAAACGAAATTATTATTGTAAGTCGTTTTAAGTAGCTAAGTAAGGATCGTATTAAAACGTGCGTCGGTAATCGACATGTAAAACAATATGTAAAACCGTTCTTGGTTAATAAGTAGGTACATACATAGGTATACGTGAAAAACCTTGAGTACTTTCTCATATCGGATTGGTTACAACACTAATCAATTCGTAACTCGATTAATCAGTTGTTATGAAATCGAATTGTATGTAAGTATAATATTGTTATGTGACATATAATTCTGACAAGTTATGAATAAAATAGTTTTTCTGTATAAATTATTAAAAAAAAATATTTTTTCATTCACACAGCTCCGTTTAAGCAATCTAGCCCCACACTAAGCAAATGCTTGTGTCGTGGGTACTAGATAACTGATATAATACTTAAATATTTTTCTTTTGTAAATACATACTTATTATACATAGAAACTGGTAAAATTATAGGAAGGTAGACGTCTATTTCATATGGAATTGCAGTCATAAATAACAACATTGCAAGGCTACGAATAGGCACCCAATTATGCAAAAATAACCCTCCAGTGAGCTATTTCTGATCTTTGACTTGGTTTGTATGCGATACAATGGAAGTGCGTCATAATTGTTGTTTCGCATTCAGGATATGTGCTAGTAGGGCTAATATTGTTTACATTCAATTGCAAATACAGATTTAATCTTTTGCTAGTGTATTTGTTAGGAAAAACTGTTTAAAATAAAAGAAACTGACGTATTGTTAGGAAATTGTAACTAATTCAAATATGGCGAAGTGTTTATAAAGTCGTGATTAATATACATATATTTAATGCTTATATGTCTTCTAACTGTAAAGAACAAAAAATTTGTTTTTAATTTCTAAAAAAAGTGTGCAATTTAAAAGTATTTTTTAGACATTGTGAAATAATTATAGCTTCATAAAATAAATCTATACTAATCTATACTAATATTATAAAGCTGAAGAGTTTGTTAGTTTGTTTGAATGCGCTAATCTCAGGAACTACTGGGGTGAATTGAAAAAATATTTTTGTGTTGAATATACCATTTATCGAGGAAGGCTTTAGGCTATATAACATCACGTTGCAACTAATAGGAGCGAAGAAACAATAAAAAATGTGGAAAAAACGAGAAAAATTATTCATCTTTGAGGGCTTGCGTTGCGTGCGCTGCGAAAACGGTTCAAGTCGTGGGTAACAGAAGAATAGAGAGAATCACCTGGAAGAGATCACTCAAGGTGATAAGGCCGCCCACTTGTGCATTCTTTTATAGTTTAAGCATCTCATATTGTAATTTATTTTTGGTGTGCATAATAAAGTAATATTGTATTGTATTGTATTGTATTGTAACAGCTATAATTTACAAAGCTGAAGAGGTAGTTTGCAAAAATAAATACGATGTCCAAAATAACTATTCCTCGCGGACGAAGTCTTCTGAAAGATTTCCATGAAAACTCACGTGCGATAAATTGATTAGTCAAACAATATACATTAGATAAAAAATTGTTTTTCTTCGATTATATTTTTATGTAGGTATATTATGAGTATACCTATGTACATATCTTGATAACAATATGACTCAACCAGTTGGAGGTAGCCTTCATCTATGTTAAACTAGTGGTGCCTCGCGGTGTTACTTGCATCAATGCGTGATACAAAGAAGCCTCATACAAATAATTCCAACAGTTTACGCGTGAAAAAAACACAAACATACTCTTAAATACTCACACACTAAAAAACCATCAGCCCTCATTTAAAAAGTTGGCAATACCTTGAAAATAATAACCACAAAAAATACAGGAAAAATTTATCTCCTGATCTTACGAAATGAAATTGTGACACATACGTCTAAACGATGGTATGAAAAACGTAATTCACAGAACTTTATCAGTGGCTATATGTTTATATACAACACACTACAATACGTTTAGATAAAGCTTGATAATCTGTTGCGTTAAATACAGCTGCACAGTTTTTGATAAGACTTTTAGAGTGGTTCTAGTCAAAATGAAGCTCCTAGTAGTAGTGACCGTGTTTGTAGCGTGTGGGTAAATTGTTTATTAAATTATTTTCTGTGATGCAAGTGAATTAAAAAATACCAAAGTGGTAAAACGAGTGAATAAGTTAGATGAGCAGAAAAATGGTGTTTTAATTATATTATACATATTAATATTTAATGTTAATATTATTATACATGTGTATTATAATAAATTAACACAAATATAATAAAATTATATCGTCAACGAGATACCTGTTGCAAACCCAAGCTATAGTGATAGTTTCCTTCATAAGACTATAGACCTATGCCTTGAGTCAATTCAAATTCAAAGTCAAATATTATATTAAGAAAATTAACAATAAACAATCAACCAAACGTATTAACTGTAAATGCATAACAAATTGATCAAATTTACTTCCTTTAAATTTCAAACTTACCCTACATTACCTGGCCGACAGACTTAATAGAATTAGATAGAGAGAATAAAAGTTTCTAAAAGACCTTTTTAATCTATTTCAGCTCTTCAAATTACTACCTATTCAAGTCAGATTCAGATATTATTCACGACTTGACTGATGGAGAAGACAGTTGGTTTATTTGGAGACCTGGCGCAGAGACCTGGGCTGGAGATGATGATGATAAGGCAGAGAGCGAAGATTATGACGTGATTGAAAGGTTAGTAAACCTAAACATAAGTACCTAAAGAGTATATTTCAGAATTCAGAGTTGTCTGGTTTCATGTGAACTAATAAGATAATCTACAAAATAGAGGGTAGTTTAAAAAAATGCCCATCAATTCAATGACTGCCGACTGACTGACGCGGTCAATCCTTAGATGGGTGACCGAAAATGGGCTTTCCATTTTTGGGTGCTTCCGTGGGTCGTATGATACGTAACATTTTAGGTTCCGACTGTTTGTCTAGTACGGCAGTCGTTAAACGATGTCAGAGACCCTTAGGGCAGCTTGATAAACTCTCGACACCAGAGCTGGCAACTCTCATTCAACTATTAAAATACAAATAATATCATAAAAAAATAGCCTGGTAATTTTTATCACTTCACATTTTACTTTCAATTGCCTAGAACGACTCTGATAAGGTTTTATACCTGTCTCAATATGAAATATGAATATCTCTCGTAAAATATTCGATAACATTTCCGGTGTGGTGCGTGCCATAGATAACGTTTAATAATTGGATAATAAATATGATTCATTTTACTAAACGCCAATATAATGATTTTGAAAACATTGAATACGTATTTTAATTTAATTGTGAAGAGTAAATTGTGTCGTATTTCCTAATGACTGAGGGTTATGACTCCCCCGCAAAATTAATTCATTAGAGAAATTTTCTTGGGCAGTTGAATCGTGGTGGGCGCCCAGGTCCCTCCACTACCATACTTCCTATTTAACAATAGGTCTACACAATAAATACGTTTGGCTCACTCCCTCGGTACGCCAACTAATTAATTCGGAAGCAAACAGCGCATAGCTCTGTTAATGGACACAAATACGTCCAAATACTGGTGGAATTATACAGCATGATAGTGCTTAGGAGGCTAGCTCAGGCAGATTACTAGTTATAGGGTCTAGAATCTAGATCCTATGATCTAGCAATACCTACATATCTGTACTAATATTATAAAGCTGAAGAGTTTGTTTGTTTGAACACGCTAATCTCAGGAACTACTGGTGCTAATTGGAAAATTCTTTTTGTGTTGCATATACCATTTATCGGGGAAGGCTTTAGGCTATATAACATCACGCTGCAACTAATAGGAGCGAAGAAACATTAGAAAATGTGTAAAAACGGGGGAAATTATTCATCTTTGAGGGCTTCCGTTGCGTGCGCTGCGAACACGGTTCGTTGTGGGTAACAGCTATAATTTATAAAGCTAAAGAGGTTGTTTGCAAAAATAAAAATAATGCCCAAAATAACTATTCCACGCGGACGAAGTCACAGGCACAGCTAGTACTATATATAAGACGCCCTACACAATTTTACCTGAGGTAACCCGGGATAAAATGATTCTTATTTATATCAGTCCAGGGCTTAAACACTAGACTAATATAATATCTATCTTCTATTTCATTGGTTCAGCCGTTTTAAGCATGAAAAAGATACAAACATGTTATTTTGTTCAAATGTCAGTTCCAAATGAATTTTAGATGTCTCATAGTTTCCTATTTGAAAAAAACTACTTGTCACTTTATTCACATCTCATTATTTGCAGCCTATCAAACGACACCACACAATCCTTGAAATATTCCTACTTGGATGAGTTGACTCCGATAACGCCAGGCGATAACAGCCACTATACAGAAAGCCATAGTCGCTATATTTGGATGCCAGATGGCGACGGAGTACCTCACTTGGTAGACCTGCTTGAAGATAATTGGGGCGAAAGAGAAGAGAGAAGTGTGGCTGAGACAGAATATTGGCTATATACGAGGTAAGAGGTTAGCACTTGACTTTAATTCGGCTGATGGTAAGCAATCATTACGGTCTAGGATGGAGCGTGATTACCCAGTAAGAACCGATTCACTCTAACGATACTTTGAAGAACGCAAGATTATATTCCGCGGGGAACAGGGAGTCAGGCAAGGATAAATTTCCGGTTTGACCAGAAACTGCCAAACTTAAACGAACGTTTTCATCGTAATTGCCAGGGGTTTTTAGGATGGTCAGGAAACACGATATCGGAACCTGTAACTTTTATTAGGTACTTACTTTAATTTTGACTTTATTGCGCGTGATTTTTTTTATCGTTTTTCATTCTACGCTTGCTTTAAGAAACACATTTAGCGTTAGCACCATTTAATACAAAATAAGGTTATGAATCTTGGTTATTTTAACAATTCTCAATTCCACTAACTTTTAGACACTAAAACCTTTGTTTTATTCCAGGAAAAACCTTTTAACACCCCAAGAGCTGAATTTCTTGGACCCAAAGACCGTCTTATATTCAAACTTCAACCCTGCAAAACCCATCATAGTTCCAATCCACGGATGGCTCAGCGATGGCTACGACACCTTCAATACTCTGATGAAGAACACGTTTCTGGAGACGGAAGATGTCAATGTGATAGTGGTAGATTGGAGCAACCTGGCCAAGACTGGGTATGGGACTGCGGTGGAGGCTGTTCCAGAGGTACGTTTTATATCCGATATCTAGTACCCATGTTACAAGCGTAAGATTAGTATGGGGCTAGATGGCGCTGTGTGATATTTCGTGAAATATTTATTTATTATTTATATACGATTAATTTTTTTATCATACACAGTAATACAGTTTCCCTTTCATCATCATCATCAGATGTCATCCTCATCATATTAAAGTTCTATTTTCACATAACAGAATTTGAAAGAAAGCTATGGAAGCTTTCTTTCAAATTCTGTTATGTGTTACTATTGTTTTTATTTAAGTTCTGTAGGTAACACATTCCACAATCTCAAGCTGTTACTTTACCACTTTATTTTTCAACCTCAATATTTCCTTGAAAAGCGAGCGCAAATTGTAACTTTCATTCAACGCAGCAAGATTGCACTGTTCGTTATGAATCAATTCCTTCTTGATTTCAAGAAGATCACTCAATTGTAAACACGAGGAATCTGTCGTATGAGAAAGTTTTAGGATTTCTCTTTGCGCACAAAATGAATCATCTTCATCAGTCTGTTATCACCCACTGCTGAGCACGGGCCTCTCTTCTTGTACGCCACTCGCCCCGATCCAGCGCAAAATGAATAAAGTAAAGTAATTTGAATGTATGTACAAACCTGGGCAAAAACCACGTTTCATACCAAGTAACATTGACTACCTAAAACGCTAACATCGTTCTACTAATTTCCAGGTGGGTCTTCACATAGCAATATTCCTAACCTGGCTGACCGGTACCTTCGCAGCTAGTTGGGACAATGTTCACTTGATAGGATTCAGTCTGGGAGCTCACATCGCCGGCAGCGCTGGAAGGTTCACCGGCGGAAAACCTGGACGGGTTACAGGTACAAATATCCTATTATAATCTATGTTTTGTAATTTTACTACAGTTTGAGTATTTTGAATGCGCAAGTCAGTACTTACAAGAAGTTAGAGCTTACAAGTTATTTTCAATTCAATCAATTTTTTTATTTATGTAGGCTTCACACAACCTTATGAAGGTTTTGATATAGCATTGTGTAATTCATACAACATACAGATGTACACAACAGACAGAAAAAAATACTTATAGATAAAAATCACAACCAATTTTAAATTATCTCTTGCTATGCCCCTGTAACTTGGGATACATGGTCAATTTCTTTAAATTATATGGGCCTTATTACAAAACGTGGTTTAAAGATAAGTCTAGACCAAGTCCGTTTTAGTTGTTCGAAATTTGTCTGTCTACTGTTATAATTATCAAACTGTCAAAATGTACTAATGTTAAATCAGAGTTCCAATTTTTTGTTGAAATTTTGATTGCTTGTATGTGATGTCTGAACAACAAGAACCCACTTTTTATTTTCAAAGTCCTGGACTAATATTTAAACCGCGTTTTGTAATAAGACGGATTGTGTTGCAAGTATAAATAAATAAATATAATGCCACACCTTTCTCTCTGTCAAATTCTAACCCAACATCAATATCGTAGGTCTCGACCCCGCCGGTCCACTGTTCCACGGCAACCCTGACAACCTCAGCCCAATCGACGGACAGTATGTAGAAGCTATCCACACAGACGGAGACAGACTAGGACACTTCGGCAGCCTGGGGCAGGTGGACTTCTACGTCAATGGAGGAAGGAACCAGCAGCCTGGGTGCTTGCTCTCCACCTGTTCGCATAGTCGGGTGAGTCACATATCAAAGGACATAAGAGCTTAAACTATACCTATATTAAAAAAAAAAAAAAAAAAAATATATTCCGGGACGTTTCTCACATCGCAATCTAGGCCCACACTAAGCAAATGCTCGTATCGTGGGTACTAAATAACGGATTTATTACTTTTATACTTTTCTTTTGTAAATACATACTTATTATGCATACAAATGACCAGACTTATATGGTCTGTAACCCTATGCCGTGGTTTATGTACTCGAGTATTACAATGCAGATATTTTCAATACTTTTTAAGCAAGAACGGTCTTAATTACTTGGTAAATGAAATAATAAATGTGTGTAACTACTCTAGCCTGAAGACGGTAATTAGAATGAAGCGAAACGAGCGGTAGTTATGGTGTATTTTGCTAAGTAAGAGAGACCGTTCTTGCTTAAAAATGCAGGCAAGTTGTAGTCGAGCGTGAGCCTATTTAAAAAAGAAAAAAAAATATGATTTTCAAAGCGTAAAGAAGAGATTGTGTCTCAGTGAAAATTTGGATCTGTCATATTTTGAACCCAGTCTTTCACGAATTTGATCTTGATTTCTAAGATATTGTGTATTTCACTTGCATAATGGTAAAATAAAACGTTGTCAAGAGACCACCAAATCTGAGGAACAGTGTTTTACTTGGAAAGATCTGGGCGCCCACTACGATTATCTTACCCAAAATAACTCCGAATAAATTAATGTTAGTAATGTCGAATACGACTCAAGAAAGGAAGGGACCTACATACATCCATACATACAATATAAATGCATGAAAATAATCGTAAAACTTTTCCGTTTGTTTTTGGCAACTGCATATCGCAAATCTAGGATCTTGGCTATGATGTCTTGGCAATGAGTGTTTCGTTGATAAATATAATATGGCGTGGTAGGTTTCTTAATATGTTCATTTTTCTCTTTTATAAGTGAATATGTGAAAGCCCATATTTAAAATTAAAAAATATAGCATTTTCAGCTTTTGTCAATAAAAAACAAGTCGTCCAAGCGATGTCTGCACAGTACAACAAACCGTACTAAAAATAATAATAATATTTACTTTATTCACACAAAAATCCTTAGACTAGTATACATCATTTGTACTTAAAGAAAATTGGATCAGAAAGGCTATATAAAAATAAATGGGTAAATGATGTTGACTGTGATCCCCACACTAGGTTTCCCTGTGTGGAATCATGCTCTTCGAAAAGGAATATCTAAACATAAATGATAGGAAACTATCATATACATAATATATAGGATCTGTATATACAATTTTTTGATTAGTAAGAAATACAAGATTATCTAAAACCGGAAAGGATCAATTTCGAGCAAGTAAACGACTGACTAAAACTATATGCTACTATAGAAGCTAGCTATAAAATCTTAATCTAAGTATTAATATTATTTTGATACCTAGGTATATGGCTTTGAAAAATATTCAGGATAACTAAAACATTATAACAAGATAAAACTAAGGCTGTCTCGAGGATGGAATAGGAAGGGATGGTAGGGAGATCATATTGTTGCTAAGTAATAAATATTGTGTATATGAACTGTATTGAAACTGGCTACCAAATCAGTATCTGATATGGCAATTTTTGGTTCTTGATAACAGAAAGAGTACCTATTTAGTTTGTGTTTTTAAACGACGTGACGAGAAGCGAACTAGAAAAGAGGCCAATGCTCAGCAGTGGGCAGTGACAGCCTGACGACAATGATCATATTCTTCAGAAAGCACTGCCCTTGCAACTAACTTTTAATCCATAGACAACCATTGAAACAATCTTTTTGATAGATAGAAAGATAGATAAATCTCTTTATTGTAACACACATACACCAAAAAGACAATCAGAAACACAAAAGACTTAAAAAAATAGTGCCACAACTGGCGGCCTTATCGCTAACAGCATTTTTTTCAGGCAACCGTAAGACTCATAAGAAAAATCATTTAATAAAAATGTAATATGTTCGCAGGTAGTGGATTTATTTGCAGCGACAGTGAAATTCAACCACCTAGTTGGACGTAGATGTCAAAATATCTCCGAAGCAGAGGCAGGGGTGTGCACGGGAGACGTTATGAAAATGGGAAACGCTGACTTGACAAAAAGAGGGTAAGTCAATTTTAATTAGGAATTTTAGATTTCGGAACGTAATATTTTTGAGATTAATTAATTAAACTTAGCCTAATTTATAATCAGCTGTTTAAGAGAATCAGTGAATTTGTAACAAAAGTAGGTAATAAAATTAGATGGAAAACAGTACTTTTTTACATGATATAGACACACGTCACGCTTGACTGCAACTTGCCTTATGTTAAGCAACATTATAATCGAGCGCGCTTGCCTAGAAGACACCAGTTAAAAAATAAAATATAACAATATTTAAAATTAAGAATTAAACTGTACATTGCATCACACTAGTATTATAAGAGTGAATGTAAATGTGTGTGTGTTACTTCTTAACGCTCAAATGATTTTTTTAAAGATAAAGATAAAGAAATGCTTATTTTTAAGATGTAGTTATTACAGATGTGAAGCGATTGAGTCGGTTTGTGTAAAATTCAACAATGGTGATAGATTAGTTGCAGCATAAACATATACGGCCTTTAGGACAGTTTGAAAACTCTCGACACCAAAGGCCACTTTTATACGAAAACGAAGAACACAACTATACTCCGACCAAAAAGTGTAGAAAATATGGCGGCGCTACTTGTAATACTTGTTCAATGTATTTACCCTTTTCCTGACGATAACACTGTTGGGATCACGACAGTTATAAGTAATCTATAATAAAATATTGGTAAACTATAAATTTTGTTAACATTCGTAACTGTTTTAATTTTAGTACAGAAGAAGAATTAAGATATTTGTTCCATTTCTACACTCTTTGGTTCTAATGTAAGCGGCTTTATGCTTAGCTGTTTGATGGGTTACCATATGACTAGGACGTAAAGCTATTCGAAACTTCATTTTATTTTTAAAAAACCGAAGACTACTACAGTACATTTTGAAATTATTCATAATTTTGCTTTTATTTTTTCAGGAGAGGTATATTTGGCGTAAATACTTCAGGGACTTGGCCTTATTAGACGAAAAAGAAGTTTGAAACCACCAAAACTATGTTATAAGTTGTGTTATTTTCAACTTAGTTTAGTTTTTTACATAAATAAATAAAATAAAAAAATATTCCGGGACATTGCACACAGCGCCATCTAGCCCACACTAAGCAAACGCTTGTGTCGTGGGTACTAGGTAACGGATATAATACTTATATACTTTTCTTTTGTAAATACATACTTACATATGTATGTATAGAGTATTGCACAAAGGTATATGAGGTTATTTTTAAACAAGGAATGGGTTTCCACTTGACCGTAATTCGCCTGATGGTAAGCAATCATTTATCATTAGTTTCAAGGTAAACTGAACAAGGTATTTAGCTTTGATATATAAGTACAAAGCTCATTATAATTAATTAAGATTATCTATTTTTGTATCAATATTATCAACTACTGCTATTGAATTATGTAAGATAATATTAGTATAGACTAATGAAATAAGTATAGAAAATTTGTACATAAATTAGTTTTATTTACTTTATTTGTACCTACTCTTTCGGATAAATCCCATTTATCCCATTTACCATCAATAAATATAATATAATAAAGCCCGTATCAAACCAATAACTTCTTATTCGTTCTCGTAAACAAAATAAATTTCACCACAACAAAATCTGGATTTATTGAGTGGATAAATAAATAAATTTAGGCCCAACGACGTCATATTTCATAAACACCTATTAACTACATAGAAGCTTACACACATTATGCCAAACAAATTTTTTTTAAAAATTAGTAGTAACATAATATATATAATTTCGGTAGCTTTATATACATAATTAGCTAAACAGATTACAAAGATAGGTAAACAAAAGCTAATTTTGAAAGGTTTAAGATTTTTTATTTTATTTTTTCTTATCCTGCCCCTACGAGTTTCTGCTCGCTGTTGAAGATAGAATCAAATGTCTAAAGTTCGCACACACAAGCATGATCCAAGAAAAAAGATTCGATCCTCTGTTATGAGAAACACGAAGCGAGTTGCTGATTACTTACAGGCAACTGTGAAAATATTTGTATAAGATTAGATATAAAATTTCGGGTTGAGGTGTAAAAAGTTTTGGAGATAGTTAGGTGTCTAGTATTATATGGTTTATGTTTGTACCCGAAAACCGTGTTTTTCGCCGATAACGCGTATATCTTTATTAAGGCACCAGTTACAGGTAAGATACAACCCGGTGTATAACTGTTACGCATTTGGTCGGACTTGGTAAGATATATTGGCAGGCCGAGAAATGAGTGAACAAAAAACGTTGATGAAAGAAACAACAATTTATAGAATTTTTGTATGTTTATCTGTTTCTCTGTGTGTCTGTTTCTTTAAGCGATCATCACGCAATAACGGCTGAACGGATCTTCATGATTTTTGGCATGTATGTAGATAGTATGAGGCTCCGGAAGTATCATAAGCTACTTTTTATCTTGAAATAATGCGATGCCGAGGGCGTCCACTAGTTAAGTGTACTGTGTATTTGTTTATATAATCAACTGAATTTCAATTAGGAAATAACAGTTGCAAATTAGTTATGTATCATATCAAGCACTAGCTGTGCCAGCGACATCGTCCGCGTGGGATAGTTATTTTGGGCATCATATTTATTTTTGGAAACTACTTCTTCAGTTTTATAGATTATAGCTGTTACCCACGACTTGAACCGTTTTCGTAGTGCACGCAACGGAAGCCCTCAAAGATGAATAATTTTCCCCTTTTTTCACATTTTCCATTGTTTCTTCGCCCCTTTTAGTTGCAGCGTGATGTTATAATATAACCTATAGTCTTTCTTAATTAATTGTCAATTCAACACAAACAGAATTTTTAAATTCGCACCAGTAGTTCCTGAGATTAGCGCGTTCAAATAAACTCTTCAGCTTTATAATATAAGTATAGATTTGCACTCAAAAACTGTCTGATTTGTAATAAAAGTGCGTGATAGTGCGATGGCAGCAGATGAGAACTATTAACATTACAAATTGGTTTTAAATATTGAAATAAACTATAGGTATCATATCTAATCTATGTTAGATTATGATCATGTGTCTCCATCTCGATCTCTTATACATCTATCTTATTTCCCCATGATATTGATAGACCAATATCTAGTTGACGTGTAACGGAGCCGCAGACATATGACTGCGATTTGCTAACCACTGCTAACGATGGTTACACTATATTATTAAGAACAAGGTGTATATTAATTGGTAAGCAAATATAATATGTACAGAAAATGGTGTTATTTATTACATTTAATATATACTTTTATTTAATATATACAGAAAATGGTGTTATTAATTACGGACAGTATTACAATAAGTAGAAAAGAAAGAGAGCGAGCGAATAAATATACAAGATATAAGCATAATATACAATAATTATACAGAATAACAATAAAAAACTAAACATTACTAACTACAAATTATTAAAAAGAGGCACTTAGGAAATCTTAAGAAAAGCTTAAACATTATGTCGGTCTTAGCTATAGGAGAAAGCTATCATTTCACCCAATTTCAATGTATTTATATTGTGTCTGTAAAAGCCATATTACATTTTAAGAAGAATACTTAAAATAGTTGACCAAGTAATACGTTCCATGCTATGAATTATGGCTTAGTTACAAGAGGATAGATTTCCTAGATAAAACAGTATAAGGTTACATATTGTTACATGTCAGTAACGCAAAACCATCTTATTTATCTTATATAATCTAATCTGTACTAGACTAGTAGCGCCTCGAGGTGTTGGTGGTGTGTGATTTTATGTTTGTTTTTTTATGATTTTACTCCTGTGTGTTTTTAAAATCTGTCACAATAAATGTTTTCTTTCTTTCTTTCTTTCTTTCTTTCTTTATCCGCCTTAATCTGGGATAAAGAGTAACTGATTTGTTAATCCAGCATCTAATTTATATATATACTCAATTTTATCCAAATCCGCTAAACAGGGCAGCTTTAAAAAATGTCCACTATTATTCGATATGAAAAACAAGGTAACATAGAACATAGTAAAAAAAATATTTACACATTTGTTCTTCCTAGTTAAGTATATCACGTCTAATAATACAACAATGTTTAACATCAGGCAGGCTGTAGTCAAATGTACGTCTAATCCGCGTTAAAAGAAAAAGGGTTTTTCATCTCTCTCAAAACCTTGTCCTTTCTTAAACCGTCTCACTACAAACTACCTTCACATTACCTATTATTGTCCCACCATCCATTCTAAAAGGTTAATACCTCCTTCTCCCATTTATTTAGCCATAACGCTGATATGTCGACATTACGGCGGACTATATTTGAACAAACTGCTGTTTTTACGACTCCGCATAATTTCATGGGGACTTAATGGCTAGTAGGCTTGACCATGGTGTCATAGTCTGGCTATTAATTTTTACGTGGAATAGGTTTGCGTTTAACTACAGCCTGCCTGATGTTTAGAATTGCTGCAGCCTAAGGTGTAAAACGTTTTAGGTAAGCGTGTTAAGTTTTCATGAAAGCTTTCATAAAATATATTATCTTTACTAGCTGATTCCCGCGACTTCGTCCGCGTGGAATAGTTATTACCATATAAACAGGTATAATGAATTAACCTTAAAAGATAGACATATACTGTTACAGATATTTTGTTAGATCATTTCAAGAGAAATAATTCTTTGATACATATTTTTTCATATCTTGAACCGTTTTCGCTGCGCATGCAACGGATTGTTTTTGAAGAATATTAAAAATGGGAACAGGCATACTTGCATTGAACTAATCTAAACTTAATATTATAAAGCTGATGAGTTTGTTTGTTTGTTTGTTTGAACGCGCTAATCTCAGGAACTACTGGTACGAATTGAAAAATATTTTTTTGTGTTGAATAGACTATTTATCGAGGAAGGCTTGAGGCTATATAACATCACGCTGCAACTAATAGGAGCGAATAAATAAAGGAAAATGTGAAAAAAAAACGGGGAAAATTCCGTTGCGTGCGCTGCGAAAACGAGTAACAGCTTTAAGTCGCGGGTAACAGCTATAATTTTAAAAGCTGCAGAGGTTGTTTGCAAAAATAAATATCATGCCCAAAATAACTATTCCACGCGGACGAAGTCGCTGGCACAGCTAGTCAAATATAAAATTAAAAATGTTTTTTGTCAGTTTACCCTGTAAATTTTCCTCCGGGGCTTAATCCACCGTGGAAAAGTAAAAATGGAAATCCTGTGTCACAAAGATCAAAGTTTAAAAGGGGGAGAATAACAGAATTGAATTATTCTTGCGTCGCGAGATTCAATTTTGAGTGTTCGAATTGGAAGTCACTCCACAGAATAAATGTTAGAGCGAATGGGGGCAGCACTTCTGCTTTTGAAGATATAATTTTAAACATCAAATAAGCAGATAGTTTACCAAGCAACAGTAAAAACCTTTGAATACATACATTGAATTTATTGCGTCAGGTATATTGTGTGTTTTGTGAGCAAATTAAGGTGTGCTCATTATTATAAATCCACATTTTTATTACCGGATATTTTTTATTTATTTTTCACATGAAATAGGCGCACGCTTGATTACAACTTGCCTGTTATAATCTACGATCTAGCGCGCTTGTCTAGAAGAAACCGGCTTACTCTCGACTTGAAGACCTACAAATTATAGTTCAAGGGGAATAGGGATTCGGGCAAGGAGTTCCACAGTTTGGCTGTTCGCACGATGAAAGTCGAAGCAAACCGCTTGGTGCGAGTCTTTGGAACCTCAACTGTATAACGGTGCCTCCTTGCCGAACCTCGTATGTTTATATTTTCATATCAAGTCTATGTAAAAAAACACACACACACACAATAAAAAATAATATATGGAATCTAAATTAAGCCCGCAAATCAAGATCAAGATCTTGCATCCAAGATCATAATCACAGTTATCCCCTCCAATAGCATAGCAAGACGACGCGGCCTAATATGGTTAGAAAATATGGAATATTTTAGTTCCAGTTGTATCCGAAGCCATAATACCTTCCACAGAAGCGCCACGGCCAGCTTTGACAGGTATTTTGCATGAATATTGCTTTGTACAATTTTATTGTTCAGGGCTTTGTTTTAAATACGCTTTGGGGAAAAAATATGACAAAAGGTATTTAATGGGACAATGTTATTTTTATTTTTGGATCCATCAATAAATATATGTATATTATCAAATTAATTGGCCTAACCTATTTATACCCTTATTTCATAAAATCATTACTGTACTTCTCTAGACATTTATTTTAAGTTTATCTTTTATTTAATGCCGCGCAAATCCTTGGCAGAATTAAAGAAACAAAAAGGTGCATTTTTTTTGTTACAAGATACAAAAGAAACAAAAAACGAATTGATTCTAGTGCCACAACAGCCAGCTTTATTGCTTAGAGGGATCTCTTCCAGGCTTCTTTTCTCCATTCTAATATTTAGTAACCGAATGAAACGCATACTTCCCAATAACGTAAACATTAAATTTATATACAAAGCTTTCAAGACTCCATTAGATCAGCTGTATTTTTTCCCAGAACAAAAAAGGAACACAAACGCTATTGAAATCGCCCGAGACTACGCTGAAAACTGAAAAAAAAACACTCGAACCGAACACTTTGAACAACAATTTAAAAATTGGAAACTTAGCTTTGTTCAATACAGATAAAAAGACATTTTTTTTACAAATTATTGTTACGTGTTCTGTAATCAATTATTCTAAGTATCTCCAAACTTTTTTTTTAATATCTTTAATGTTCAGACTTTCGACCCTTTTCAAATTTATTATATATGCATAGATATGTACATATGTCTCAATAAATATAAGTGAAACAAACAATTCTCTATAACTAAATAATCGTTGATTCCTTATTTTTTATTACAAAGGCTACGTATAATCATAAGATAAGATAAGATCTATTTGACGATAGTTACCTTATAACAAATTCAGGTACATAATTAAATAACTCAGGAAATAAATCTTATTGCCGACATGTTCTGAGCAAACATTTATGAGCGAAATAAGAGAAGCCGAAGAAATAAATAAATAAACCCACCCTTATAATCTAATCATTCACCAAGCCACTTACAGGGTGCCGGGTTACTTGACGACTTACAAGAGACCTTATTAAATTATATTTTTATGAAAATCAACTCTTTGGGAACGTGTCTGACTTTATTTGAATTGAAGATTTGAAAAGAGACTTTTGAACCTAGTTTGGGAATTACGATTTAATTTTTAACTTATTTAACTATATAACTGAATAGGTTATTAAGTAACTTTCGTCAAATAGATTTTATGATATACTTTGATCTTCAAAGCGAGAGAGAATCGGTTCTTATCGGGTAAGCACGCTCCATCTTAGGCCATAGCCTTTGCTTGCTATCAGGTATACTATGGCCAAGTGCAAACCCGTTCAAGTTAAAAAAATACTTAGTAAACATCAGGAAACAACGATTATTTAGTAACAGAGAATACTCGGTGGTAGCACCAAACTAAAAAATAGATAATAATATTCACTTGTTCACCCGCACAAACTATCACATTACGGCTTTTTACACATGTCCTAAAGCATTTCAATTCACTTTCAAAGCAATCAAATACACGAGGAAATAACAGATAAATCACGTATTTATGAATATAAAATTATCACGTAAATAATATAATAAACCAAACAAAATTAAAAAAAAAACATAACCAAAACCAAAGCCCTGTAGACTAACCTTATAACTCTTCTCCAAATTTCCAAGAACAGAGCAAATCAGATACCACGTTTTTCCTATACGTATATTATACTCGATGTTAGAATCCTTTTAACTTCAACAACGTCGTAAAGGCCTGTTCAAATACGCGCGTAAAAAGGGAAAAAAATAAGTAAGAACATCACAAGGCAGGTATATATTTATTACGGCACTTGTGCGGGCTGTGTCATGAATTTTTAATAATTACGGTGCAGTAAAAAAACATGTTTTTTTAAGTAAATGGTTATTACAAATATCTTTCAATTTTGTGTTTTGCGGTCACATTACATCCACTATGAATGTTAGATTAATAATGATGCAGTTTTAACTTAAATTATCTTTCACTCAAGATATTAAATCATTTATGATATTATGTATTGCAAAATCTGTGAAGTATTCACTGCAAATTGTTGAGAACATGGGTAAATAGTTTATAAAAAATATATACCTACAGATTTTGGAACTCATCAGCTGTAATACCTTATAAATTTCCAAATTAGCTTACATTTATAGATTATATGTTTAAAACATAATAATCTTAATTATTTTTTACAATAATATTTATAAAAAAACAAGGGATAAAAACTAACATACCTATGTAGGTACTACTTCTGTTATAAACAAAATGAGACGAATTAAATTTATTCAGAAGCTTTTCTCTTTCTTTTTACGAGGATAAAACTTTTCCGTCTGTGTGAATAAGCCTTTATCACAATAAATAGGCATAATAATGCGATTCCGGTTCATATTCCCTTCGATAAGTCTTTGAGAGCGTGAGCAATGATATTAAATTCGGGGCCAACTAGGTAGCTATGGAATAAATCATCGTGCGGTAGATATTGTTTTCAACTCTTGTAATTTCTTTAAATGTGTTTTTTTAACTATAATACGGGCTTGCTCTTGGCCATAGTTTGCCTGATGGTAAGCAAATGATATGGCCTAAGATGGAGCGTGCTTACCCGATAAAAACCGGTTCACCGTTTGTATTGTATTGAAGTAATGTCTTGTTATGATAGCTGAAGAATTTTGTTTACGATTATTTAAATTATTTTTTATGAGTCGTGGGTAACAGCTATAATTTATAAAGATGAAAAGTTTGTTTGTAAAAATAAATATGATAACCAGAATAACTATTCCACGCGGACTAAGTCGCAGGCACAGCTAGTCGACTTTACATTACCTATTATTTTATTATGACCAATTGTAATGACTGGGGGTTAGCTCGCGATGTCTTCAAATAAAAACTAGATTCTCTCTCTCTTGAGTCGTATTCCACATGACTGAAGGTCATGACTCCCCTGCAGAATTAATTCGTTAGGGGAGTTTTCTTGGGCAGATACATCGTGGTGGCCGCCCAGGTCCTTCCATGGAAGACACATGTCCTCGAATATTTGTGGTCCTCAAACACGATGTTTTCCTTCACATTTAAGCGAGTACATAACTTGAAAATACAAGTCATTGGTGTAGGGCCGGATTCGAACCAGGGTGCGTCTGGATGAAAAGCAGACACTGGAACAGCTGAGCCACGCTCGCATTTTAAAAAAACTTGATTCTAGAACACTCTAAACCATTTATACTAACTAACCTATACTAAAAAGACCAAAATCCTTTGCTACGGGGCGTGTTGGATGAACAAATATTTCCCTGTTATTCGATGATATAATAAAGCAACACTGATAAAAGATCTATAATCCATTTCTTTAAGCGAGTACATAATACATTCCACTAAATCCATTAATCAAACCATACGTTTAATTTCACAATACAATATTACCTAAATTAATAGCGTGCGAAATTTGTGCGTAAAATTACAGTTTGTAAATGACTAATGATCAAATACTGCCGCAATGTTATACCTACGCATTATTTGTTCAGCAAATAAGCACCTACATTAATTGTAAAATCGATTTTCATTGTGTGAATAGAATTTAATAATATCAATTCATAATAAGACAGTGGTGAAAATAGTTCGAAAGTTTTCAAATCATCTTTTATCCTAGGCTTCTGACATGGCCTAACAACTTTTTTTTTATATAAATATTTTAGGATATAAATCACACAGCGCCATCTAGCCCCATACTAAGCTTACGCTTGTATCATGGGTACTAGATAGCGGATATAATACATATATACTTTTTTTTGTAAATACACACTTAGTATACATAGAAACGACCAGACTCAACACAAGTAATTACCAATTTTAACATGCATAATTACTTGTGTTATGCGGGAATCGAAGCCGTACCCCTAGATTAGAAGGCAGAGCCACTACCAACCAAGCTAACAGAGCAGTCAACTGTTTAATCGTTTAACTACGACTTAACTTATCATCCAACACACAGAAGGGCCCAAAGGGATTGCCAATTTCTGGCCACCCATCCAAGGACAAACCGTATCGGTATTTGTTACAGTGTACCTGTATTATAACAACAATCAATTACTTTTATAAATAGTCCTGATAATTTATATAAGCATAATATGGTATATCTATGAAAAAAAATGTTTTTAATACATGACGAAAACAATACTAATCCCAGAATGTATGCTGTATCGTCGTAACCGTCGTAACCCACTAGTCACAGCGTATACCAATACAATTTGTGTTACTAACCTTTATATTTGTCAAAACAAACCACTTTCTGTGGCCAAATTAGGTTTTGGAAATGAGTGAAAAATTTAAGTTACCTTAGTTCAAAAATTTGGTTTTACCCGGTTACTAATTTTCAGGGGTTTTCAAATCTAGAGTTAATAGGTATCTTCTAGGTAAACGTGTTACACCCTAAGCTGCAGCAATGCTTAACATCAGGCAGGTTGTAGTCAAACGTAAACCTATCACACGTAAAAAAAAAAAAAAAAACTTGAAATACAACAGCAACCTTGCTGATATTTAGTTTTTATCATAACTACTACATAATCAAGGTCAGAGTTAAGAGGTTGCTGGTATATTTTGTACTACTGGGCGCTTGAGACTTCGCTCGCATTATAAAGTGTTTACTAAGTGTTTACTAGCTGTGCTTGCGACTTCGTCCGCGTAGAATAGTTATTTTGGGCATTAATTCTTTGAATTTTGAACCGTTTTCGCAGCGAACGCAACGGAAGCCCTCAAAGATGAATAATTTTCCCCGTTTTCTTCCACGTTTTCCATTGTTTCTTCGCTCCTATTAGTTGCAGCGTGATGTTATATAGCCTAAAGCCTTCCTCAATAAATGGTCTATTCAACACAAAAATATTTTTTCATTTCGCACCAGTAGTTCCTGAGATTAGCGCGATCAAACAAACAAACAAACTCTTCAGATTTATAATATTATAGTATAGATAAAAATTTAAAGTTATTTCCGGGACCTCATACTACCTACATACCGAAAATCATGACGATCCGTTTAGCCGTCTTTATGTGATGCTCGTTTATTCTGTTATAGATATAAGGTATACTCAAACTTTTTTTTCAATATCTTGATGTACAGCTATATTGTATGTATAGATATATAGACCTGTATATGTACGTTAGTAGGTAAACTACACAATTTGCATCTGAAAGAACATTCGGTGCATGAATGCGACACGCAGTGCCGATGCAGATTTGCATCATAAGTAAACTGAAGTAGTTTCTCTCTCTCTCTCTTTGAGTCGTATTTCCTCATGACTGAGGGTCGTGACTCCCCCGCAGAATTAATTCGTTAGGGGAGTTTTCTTGGGCAGATACATCGTGGTGGGCGCCCAGGTCCTTCCACGGAAGACACATGTCCTTGGATATTGTGGTCCTCAAACATGTCGGTTTCCTCACGATGTTTTCCTTTACCGCTAAGCGAGTGCAAATCTACACATAACTTGAAAATACATTTCATTGGTGTAGGGCGGATTCGAACCAAGGTGCGTCTGGGTGAAAAGCAGACACTGGAACCGCTGAGCCACACTCGCTTAGTCTAAGTGAAGTAGTTTAGTTTGTGCTGAATAACTGTAGGTACACGACTTGGCGGCAGCACTTTTACTATGTATTATTCCATAAGGTACCATATATGTCATTAGTGTTTTCCGCCATTTTTATCCCCTTGGTATATGAAGACAGGTGGATAAAATGGTGGAAAGACTTAAGCCCTGTGCCGTGCTAGCTTTGCTAGTATTAAAAGTAGTCTATGTTGAAGTTTGAAACTATTTTAGTACCAAATATAACAAAAACATACTATAATACGTTCCTCCATGATGTATTATTGTTGTCATTTCAAGTGACTACCATCATATCAACATCATTATATCGTTGTTAGAAAATCTTAGTTTGTACTTTATCCACCTGCAGATTTCTCACGCAGAAATTTGGAAATTAGAGTGGGTACCTACCAAGTTTTATTTCCGCCAAAGGTGCTTGGCAAAGACTACAAATAACTTATCAGGGTAGGGCACAGTATTACTTACTTTCATTATATTATAAAAATCGGTTTATTGGGATATTCCTCTTATTAGTTCTGTAGGAAGTAACAATCATAAATGACTCATCAAGCAGGGGTCTTCAATCTAGAGTTAATAGGTACCTTCTAAGTAAGCGTGTTACACCCTAAGCTGCAGTAATGTTTAACATCAGGCAGGCTGTAGTCAAGCGTAAACCTATATAAAAACGCAAAAAATATATTCAAAAGTTGACACAACTCTCTTGTTCTTCTACATCGTTATACAAAAACAAGAAAGGCAAGAACATAATTATTCACACTTATCTCAAAGTATTTGACTTCATTCACGTTCCCACTTTAGCTTGCGAAAAATAATCGCCTCTTGAAATGTAGGCCTTTTGACTCGGATTTCAAAATAAGACAAAGCACTTAACAAAATTTGAAGCATAGTTTTGATAATACTGGCAGCGTACATGATCTTAGAATCATCATTTTTCAAATAATTTATGTTTACTAAATATATAGTCTTCTATTTCGCAATTTGCTGCAACCATAATATAGGAGCACAATTTTTTGCTATGATTCCAAATATTTTTTTAAAATTTTCACTATAATATAGAGTTAATGTTTTTCAGAGTACATTTCTGTAAGATATTGGTTCTAAAACTTTACGATCATCATAAATCGATTGATTAATTGTGAATTAACTTTTCAACTTGTTACTGAAAAAAATGTTTCCTAAAACGAGTGTCAAATAAGTCTAAGATAAGCAGAGTTCATCCAGCATCTTCTCTCAAATGAGTATTATCTTATGCATTATCTGTAAGTTTCTTCATCCAACACACTGTTACAAGGAAGAAAATTACTTGCATTCATATCACTTAGACATGAGTTAGGTGCTCGGGACGTAGTTAGGGGATATAAACGAGAAAGTTAGGGACCTTATTTAAACCACCAAGCAAAACTGGAGGACGCTTCTTTTGTACCTGAAATCTGAATCTAAATACATAATATAAAACTCAAAGGTAACTGACTAACTGACATAGTGATCTATCAACGCACAGCCCAAACCACTGGACGGATCGGGCTGAAATTTGGCTTGCAGGTAGATGTTATGACGTAGGCATCCGCTAAGAAAGGATTTTTGAAAATGCCATTTTTATCATGAATCAATTTTGTGACATGATATAAAAATAACGTTATAAATTATCGTTTAAACAAATTACTTTTTCAATTTCTATCACAATACATAGAGATGGAATTGATAGCATGCTCGTTTAAAAATCATTAGGAATAAATACCAAAACGAGTTTAACTTTTTTTTTATAAGAAATGGGTTTGCACTTGACCGTAATTCACCTGATGGTAAGCAATCATTACGGTCTGGGATGGAACGTGCTTACCCAATAAGAACCGATTCACTCTCGCTTTGAAGATCGCTAAGTTATATTCCGCGGGGAACAGGGAGTCAGGCAGGGAGTTCTACAATTCCAAACTTGATCACATTCTGCCTAATGATAACATTAATTTTGTTGAAATTTACAAATGCATGCTTATTGTTTAATGTTTATGCCTGTTTATAAGATACATGTAGTAGTAAGATATTCCTTGGAAATACGAGCAGACACCTCAAGAAACTATAGATCCTTACTGATTGCTTAAAAATATCTTTGCTTAGATCTAATAGCTATAAAATGCACGGTTTTAGGTATCAAGTACTTAGATTTCTAGATACGTCTATATTTGAACACTACTTTATTTATCTGAGTACTACTGCAATACAGTTCTTTTAAATCTTCTTCTTACAGAAGTGGAGAGACCAACTATTTAGTGTCGAAAATTTTCTAACCGGCTTTTGGGTCACTGATATTATATTATTTTACAACTGCCGCACCACTTAAAATAAGGAACAAAACAAAAATTAAGTATTAGGTAGATAAAGATATTTCTTTTCTCGTCTCAGCAACCAAAAACAGAACCGAGAATTAATTTTTAAAAGAGTAATTTAAAAAAACTATTTAATAGCATTAATAGATACAATAACGTCATGTGACCAAAAAAAGACATCATTCTCCTTCCCCAAAAGTAAAAATAACTAAACAATAAGAACACACATCCTCCTCTTTTTCGAAAGAAATATATTAACGTCAGTCGAAATAAGTGGGCGTTACCACTCGAATACACGTCCCTCGACGCGACGAAACCTACGCAAGTTGGGAAATGTGTGGAACGGGCCACTTAGACAGTTAGAAACACCTACTCAATACCATCTATCATGTAACTAGTGGGTGCTCGTGGCTTCGCTCGCATTAAGAAGTAAAACTTGCATCCCCTATTTTACCCTTTTAAAAGTTGCATTTCCAAAACTCTTTCTTTGCGGATGCCTACGTCATAAAATCTACCTGCATGCCAAATTTCAGTCCAATCCGTCCAGTGGTTTGGACTGTTATACAACAATACAATATAATACAATCGATTTTGTCCTTATCGTCGATTTATCGAACTATGTATGTATAGCGTCAAGCATAAATCGCCACTCAAGTGTTTTTTGTTACAAAAAAAACAGCGGATATCTAGAATTCTATCACGTCATATTAATAAATAAATAAAAAAACAATTGAATAACTTCGATAATAACGATGGTACTGGACTTCGAAATAGTCTTCTTGCTCATAATTTTCCTGCTGGAGTGAATGATACGAGTGTTACACGTTGTATAGTAGGTTTCTACTATTCATCATAGTACTACACCAGATGAATCACACATTGACACTAGGGCCGCCGCTTTTATACAAACATTGTTTCTATCCATACTAATATACTTCTTTGTACTTATACATTATTTAACTTAAAACAGCCTGTTTGAATTAATCTGCATAAAACGTGCCATATCGTTGTTTTTTAATCTCTAACCTTTTTATACCGCAATTAATCCAATTAAAGACTAACTATTCATAATTTATTTACTTTTAATTTTTAGTTCCTTTATTGTGATTATGCGATAGTTAAAATTGGATTCTATCACGTATTTATCATCATGTCTCAGAATTAAAAATAAATATTTTGTTTTTAATATAATTAAGTATCTAATAATAAGCAAAGGCTTAATAAAATAGAATAGAATAGAAATCATTTATTTTGGAATGACATCCATATACAATTAAGAAATGCAGTATTAAAGAAAGTTAATATCGGCTGTTCGTCTTCAGTCAGGAGTTTTAAAGCCATACCAGTTGAGTTTTCACAAATTCGGAAAGTTTTCAGTCGGAAATGAAACATCAATAAAACCGACAAAACCAATGACAGTCATCCATCCACCAATCATAGAAGTCTCAAGGATTCGCGTTTCGTTTCCGATTGAGAACGTTCCGGATTTGAGAAATATCATGCGGAAGCCTCAAGTCAAAGGTAATTTTAAACTATCTAGACCAGAGTAAATTTTGCAATTCCACATATTTATGGATTCATCGCCTAAATTTGTATATAATATACATCTGCTAATGTACATATACCTATTTAATACAAAAACCACAGCAAAATAAAACGCTAGGCAAAAAACCTTGTCCTGTCTTAAACCAGCAAGAAAGGATTATCCGAAATTCCGTCGGGAACAGACTAAGAAGGTCCCTGACATGATAAATTATGTTCCTGAACCAATTTAGCTGTAAGGTAAGGTTTCAGGGACTATTGACGTGTTAGACCTATTACCTAGGCGCCCGGAATCAGTGGTATGAGGTGTTCGTTCTTGATTACCAAAGTTAGCGTGGAATTTCCATGCGTCATTTCATGCTCATCATCATCGGGTGCCATCTTTATATAGAAGTTTGGAAGTAAATTGGCAAAATTTTCTGAGTTCCCATGCTGCTTCTTTAAGATGTAGATAGCTCAGTTTTGTCCATTTCTAATTCTTATTCATGCTAACTGATATCTATGCACTGACTGGCCTGTTAGCTTAGTTGGTAATGGCTCTGCCTTCTAATCTAGAGGTCGCGGGTTCGATTCCCGCATGACACAAGTATTTATGTACCTAAAAAAAAACCGGCCAAGTGCGAGTCGGACTCGCGCACCGAGGGTTCCGTACAAACCTGCAAGGTTTACAAAGAGTTTATGAGGAAATGGGTAGTAAGTTTAAGATTATTAAAAAAATATATATTTTGTGATGTAACTAAAAATTTATGGTTTTCGTAATTTTTCCTTTATCTATGCTATAAGACGTTGCTTCGTACCAAATTTCAAGATTCTGAGTTCACGGGAAGCACCCTGTAGGTTTTGATTCCCTTGCAAGTGTCGAAAATTTGCGGCATAAATGGCTGTATCTTTTGATTGCGTTGGCTTAGAAGTTTGATTTTTTCACAGCTTCAAGGGACAGTAGACCTGAGTAATTGATATAAATTTCAGCTTCATACCTCTACGCGTTCCTGAGAAAAAGGGTCTTGACAGACGGACGGACGGACGGACAGACGGACAACAAAGTGATCCTATAAGGGTTCTGTTTTTTCCTTTTGAGGTACGGAACCCTAAAAAATATGATAACTTGTGTTGAGTCTGGTCGTTTTTATGTATAATAAGTATGTATTTACAAAAAAAAAGTATAAACGTAATTATTATATCCGTTATCTAGTACCCACGACACAAGCGTTTGCTTAGTGTGGGGCTAGATGGCGCTGTGTGCAATGTCCCGGAATATTTATTTATTTATTTAAGCAGGCTTTTGTCAAACGCACAAACCTAATTTAACCTACGTAAAAAAATAAAATAAAAAACATGACTTCAAAAATAAGACAGTAGTAGTCAATTGTTCCTCATAATGTGCATGCAAACAAGCAACTTGCAGCGGAAAATTAATATTCGTAAACAAAAACGCCAATAAAAGACGCTGAAATTGTCATTTTTTTAATAATTTGTAATGATAGGCATTTGCCAATAATTAATCATAGTTTCGTTTTCAAGTGAAAAGTTTTCGAAATAGATCGCTTATCAGTTTTGATTGAACAGTTAATTAAACGGTTCGGATTGGTTTGGATAAACCTTAGGGGTAAGCAAGAAAAATGAAAATCAAAGAAAAATTTTCAGTTGGCTAAAAAGTGTAAAGAAATCTTTGGGTAAAATACATTATTGTCATTTGTCAAATATGTCAATTACTTAAGGCGTCTTGAATTGCAGTTTGCTTTTACAAATAATATCTTAATGCCGTGAGAATTTCTGTATTATTATTAGTAAATAAAAAATATAATTTGCGTTCGTTACCAAACACCAATAGTTACAGTTTTTGTAATGCCCTATCGTTAAATCTTCTAAACGAACTAAATGTCAATGAAATTTTCTTTAGTATACAAGTAGGTACATGTAATTTTTGAACACGTATGAATACATCCTAGGATAAATACACATAGGATGTGACCTAATCTAGGACTTTAAGTACCTAAGCCCTACTAATTAGCAAAATATCGCATTCATAAAATAAAATAGTTTTATATATTCGATATGTACATTAATTTAACAGTATCTACAGCTATCGGAGAGTGCTAATTTAAACATGTTTTAATTTTTTTAGATATTCCGGGTAAAATAAATAGAAAATACTTTAATACTTACACAAAATGTAAAAATATTATGTATGTACTTAAAATAAGCTTTTGCTTTCATTATTCAACCAACCGGTATTTCGTTTGTGAGTTATCGTATTTATTAACCACACGACGAGATCGTCTTATCAACAGATATTAAAATTCTAATCAAACCATAGAGTTAATACTACTACGCATAGTATTAAAACTCTATGAATCAAACAAATGATTCATTAAGTTGATGTGCTTTTGCCGCCTAAGCTTTCAAATTTATTTTAGTTACTATTTTTTTTTGTGGGAACATTTAAAAATAAAAATTATAATCCCAAAAAAAACCATTCTGTGTAGTTCGTTTACAGCTAACTCACCTCGTTTGATTTATATCTTTGATTAATTTTTAGCTGAATTAATTTATTAGGGACTTATCGTCAGTAATCTTATTCTCGCATAACATTTTATGCAACATAAAATAGTCCACTTATTTCTAAGAAATGTTTATCACGTCCACTGACATTATTGAAACCCATAACTAGGTACTTACGTTTTTCATATTCCTGGCTGCCGTTCAAAACAAATAACACTCACTTTAATGGCTTACTTTTATAATGTCAACTGAACTGTGCGAAATATGTATTATTCACAGCTATTTCAACTAAACAGAACTGCAAACGTTTTTTTTTATTTGTTAGATTCAATAATAAATCACTCAAAATCGAATAATCTCGATTCGATTACGCAAAAGTTACACAAATTCAAAATTCACACATAATAAAACAATCGACACGCGCGGAATTTGAATTAACTTCTAAATTTGTTGCGAACTTTTTTATTCACCTCAAAAAGTTTTTAATTCAAAAGAGTTATGAGCACGGAGGTTCGTGCTTGGAAATAATAGCGCGAAAAGTTTTCGATTTGTTAGGTCGAGCGCGAGGGGGCTATGCAGCCAACAGCGGCGGTTGGTAGATGAAGACTGGCTCCGTATAGAACGCACGACACTCTGTCGACTGTAGCACGATATCAACCGAGATTTTAACCGTCTGTTTACGAACTTCACTTAGTTTTCTGCGTGTACAGATAATAAATGTGTTTACAAGCAGCTTTGGTCCTTTCACATTTGTTTACAAAATTTTAGATGTCATTTGGTTACAATTTAAGCTTTAGTGGATTGTATTGAATTTTATTACGATTGAAATTTTATAAAATAGTTTCTTTAGATTTAAATTTTATTTCATTTTTGCAGTCATTAAAAAAAACTACATACAATATTTAACGATTAAAAGTAAATTTAACAACTCTTTTTATAAAATATTTATATTTTTGCTTATTACAACTTTTTGAACGAAAAAATGTTAATTTGAGCGATCTTTTCTTTGCTAATCTGAAGAACGTTGGAAAATTCTGAATCATCAAATTGTAAAAAGCTCTTTTAAATGGATTCTTTGTAAGGTTTGAAAAGTGCCTATTCATTATATTTGCTTCTTTGTTTCATTAAGTGGAGAATCTTATCTTTTCACAAAATACTTATGAGTTCAGTTCAGATAAACGGTTTGGAAAAGAGGGCTCCTGGTTCGACGGTTTATTCTTTTACCTATTTTAGGTAGCAAACGGTCATTTTTTCTAGTTGTTGCCGTAGGTCGTATAACATGTAATATTACCGCTTATAATAGTGACGTTTGAGTACAACATTATATTGTAAAGAAAGTTGTACACAATAGTTAGAGTTACAAATTTAAAAAAAAACACATATAAGGTTAAGTTTGTTTTTTATTATAAGTTTTAGTTTGTAAGCTGTTTTTGTGTCTGTAAATAAATAAATCTCAAATCGTGATCATTTTTTGTTAATATATTTTGACAAAAAACTAAAAATATAAATTAAAAAAACATACAAGAATCTAAAGCTAGTCTAAAAAATGTAGGTATATTAAATTGTCTTGTCAATAATATACATCATATTATTTACCTACTGAGACCAAGGATTTTTATCCCTCTGAAATATAACAATTATTTGTAATTAATATTTGTGACAATATTAAATTAAATTTACCAACACTATAATGACATTATAAACAATAAAGCACTCAAACTCCTTTCCGGTACTATCGCGCCATATTGTCTCAAATATTTCAATATATTGCCAATATTGGTTATTTATAGAACTTGTTTCAGGGAATTCCGCTTTATTGCCAGTTTAAATCTGTTTTTGCTCGTAATGCGACTTCGATGACAGTTGTACAACCCTTATGTATTTTATTTTGGAAGTATATGTAATACTTGCGGCGACCCGCGGTGCTACCCGCATTAGTCCAGAACTAAATGTAGCTAATGTAATTTATCATTCTGTCTCGCTCTGCAAGTCGTATTCCTCATGACCGAGGGTTGAGACTTCGCAGTAGTGTTTATGTTTGAGTAAGCTTTAATAAACTTTTATATGTTTTGAATTATAGTTCAAAATCGTATGTATGTCAAACAAAAAAAATATTTGTAATCGATTCGGCCGGTTGAGCGAGAATTATAATACAAAAACAATGGTTATTGGTTTGTAGGTCTGTTTATTTCGCTTTCACGTACAAAAGAGACAAATCTGCGCAGTTTATATGCAGATACATATATTACATTTTAAATATTACCGGTTGTTAGATTGTTGTCACTCTAACAACCGGTATATTTTTTTTACTTACTTACCAATCCCTAACAGCCTGTTTGATATTAAGCACCGCTGTAGTCTAGAATGTATGTAGTAGGTACACTTACAATTATAATATTTTTAAGATACGCGACCGGGTAACAAAATAACATACTGAAGATAATAGATAGATAGATAGATTAACTCTTTATTGTTGACACATTAAAAAACAGTACATAAAACAAATTGTATTTAAACTAGTGCCACAAGCGGCGGCCTTATCGCTGAAAGCGATCTCTTCCAGGCAACCTTCGGCTGGAGAGAAATCAGCAAAAAGAAAAAAAAAAGAATGTGGTGTACAACAAAAAGGAAATAAGAAATATTACTAATATATATTATATATAAATATACATTACTTAATATACAATACTTAATTATAATAAAATAGATGTTTATATACAAATACATACAATATACAACATAATATTATAGGTGATAGCAGTAGCTAAAATAACAGCAATTTTCATTGAAGGGAACCGATAATAATTCAATTTGTATAAACCCATTTCATAAATAAAGTAAACATCAGTTACTTTGAGAAGTAATTGGTGGAAACTACAGTTTCATTCGATTGTGTTTCATATTTGCTTTAAATTGCAAATGCATTCAAGCGAGCTGTATTATTTACTGATCATTGGTTTCTGACGCAGATGGAAACCTGCGTCGGTAGTTATTGGATTTTTTAACTGACTTGCGAAAAGGAGGAAGTTTACTTATTATATATTATTATGTTTTATTTATTATACTTTAAAAAGAAAATAGATCCTTTGTGTGGCGGGGAAGGAGGACTATACCCAGCAGGGGGTCAACATAGATTGAAGATGATGATGATGATACAAAAATGAAAATAAGGTTGTAAACTGATCTAAAACGGCCACTTTTATCCGTTAGAATGATAGTGGTGAAAATATGACCTTTTAAAAACTACTAGTAAAAATACACATTGAATAGCAAACAACTCCAATGTCAAGTATTTTGGAATTTTAGCTTGATATCTAAATAAAAAAAAAGTAGTAAAAAAACTATACCCTCTTATTTTACAATATAATGTTATAATGTATATAAAACGTGACAATAAATTTAAAATAAGTACGTACTTACAAGTAAGTACAAAAACAAAAATTATTTATTAACAATTAAAAAAAAACGTTTATCTCATGTTCGCGGAACTGTCAAAAACAGACACAAAGGACACTCCAAAGAGGTTTTCTTTCCCCTAACCTGTTCGTACAAAAACGATAGAAGTAGTTTATCTCCCTCGAGTAGATTAGCTCCGATTGGGCACTGATTGTGGCCATCAACAGTTTTTGTCGAACAACTATGAGAGGAAAACTTTGGAAAGACTATACAAGGTTGGTGGTAACAAACTTGTAACCTTTTCTGTCTTATTATTCTTCTTATTACAAAAAGTGGTTTGACTTCTCTGTTACTTATTTGGTATTGGCTCTGCCTCCTAATCTAGGGGTGCGAATTCGATTCCCGCGTTACACAAGTACATAATTATGAATATTATAATTTCTTGTGTTGAGTCTGGTCGTTTCTACGTATAATAAGTATGCATTTAAAAAATAAAAGCATATATCTATACTAATATTATAAAGCTGAAGAGTTTGTTTGTTTGTTTAAACGCGCTAATCTCAGGAACTACTGGTGCGATTTAAAAAAATATTTTTGTGTTGAATAGACCATTTATCGAGAAAGGCTTTAGGCTATCACATCACGCTGCAACTAATAGGAGTGAAGAAACAATAGAAAATGTGGAAAAAACGGGGCAAATTATTCATCTTTGAGGGCTTTCGTTGTGTGCGCTGCGAAAATGGTTCAAGTTGATATCTTGAACCAAAAATATGTATGAAAGAATTAATGGCCAAAATAACTATTCCACGCGGACGAAGTCGCAGGCACAGCTAGTGTATTATATCCGTTTTATATTATTATAGTACCCATGATACGAGCGTACACTTAGTATGGGGCTAGATGTCCTGAAATTTTTATTTATTTAAATATTAGTCTAGAACTTAGAAAATAAAAAGTCGGTTCTTGTTGTTTAAACTTACTAAACATACAAACAATCAATGTCAACTTCAAATTGAAACGTTGATTATCATTGGTATCATTTTGACAGTTTAATTATTATGACAGTAGACAGACAAATCTCGAACAACAAAAACGGACTGTTAAAAGTTCTGGTTTTGGACTTGGACTAATAGTTAAACCACGTTTTGTAATAAGACCTTTTAAGAGTGGCTTTAATACGTCAAAAGCAACCACTTTTGTCAACGACCTTGAAAATTCGCGAACTAATCAACTATTTCATACAAAAACTTCATCGCTCGTGACAAAATGTATGGAACATCAATATTTTTTGTAAATTTCTTAAAGTCGTAGAACAAAAAAGTTTGCTTCTGATTTCACGTATTAAAGTGGCTCTTATTAGGTTATGCGTGAGTTACCAGCTACCCTGAATACAACGGTATGTACATTGTATATTAGAAGTCTGGTTTTTTTACGTGGGATAGGTTTGCGTTTGACTACAGCCTGCCTGATGTTAAGCATTGCTGTAGCCTAGGGTGTAACACGCTTACCTAGAAGATACCTATTAACTCTAGTAAGTCGGTCTTTGAATAGGTCTCAGATGGGTGACCAGAAAGGTAAAAGTTAGATTTTGAAATTCTCGATATGAGAACACTCTCATACGAATTTATTTAGTATCTTGTACCACAACATACAGTTTGCATACCAATTCACTATAACTTCAAAATAACTTTTTACTGTTTGTGAAATGACGTCTTAAAAAGACGCGTGTTAAATGCCTTAAAACACATCTCTTTTGTTATGATCTTGTATCAAATAAGAATAAAAATTAAAGTACGTAAACAAAGAAGGCATCTTCAAAAGTATTGCAGGAATTTTAATATAGCCAATAGTGACCACTTTATGTCCTTTAATGGAATATCATAAATTATATCTTCTCTCAGAATTGAATAAAAATTTATTCGGTCAGCAAAATGTTTTAAGATTTAGCTGGAATTTACATCCATGATAAGGACTCAGCAACAGTTTAATTTTAATATGTACAGAATCAATTATATAATTATGGGTCAATTTGCAAATCACTAAATAATTAATGACTACGATTCCATTTCATGAAACAGGAATCTTTCGATACCATAGTTGACCACTCTTGTACGAACTTTATCCGTGTACCTCAGCGTAAAACTGCTTTGTATTCTAAGAGTGTACTGGGCATGGGGCCATCCATTTATAATCATTTACCAAAGACAATTGTAAACTCGGAAATTTTTGCAATATTTAAAAGGAAATTATTTGAATTTTTAATTAGAAAATGCTATTATGATTTAAAATCCTTTTTTGAAGATGATATAAGTAACTTATGATATCCGTTATTATGTATATAAATGCTGGCAAATAATTTGAACAATATGAATGTGTATATAGTTACGTGTATTAAATTAATTTTATTATGATTTAAAAGTTAGTTTTAAGTTTCATTATTGCATGTTCGGAAGAGCAAAACTGTTGTGACTAAGTACAGAAGATATTGTAACACCATTAGATATACTGTACAGTTTGCAATAAATATATTACTTTACTTTAACTTAGTTACTTTTGTGAGGTAGGTACCAGTCATGTATAAATACCTAATAATTCTCAAATTAAAATATTTATTTTATATTCTTTCTAACATCTGTCCTTTTGTATTAATAAATAAAATATGAAGTACGTATCAAAAATGTATAGGATTCACAGCCTAAAAGCTGTTTTAAATACATTTAATTAAAGTTGTGGTTTGGTGGCTGTTGCTTTGTGGAAAAGCCGGTGTTCTGCCAAACGAATCCTTCTAGGCAAGCGTGCCACACCTTAGAGTACAGTGGTGCTTAACAGGTAGGCTGTAGTCAAAGGTTGACCTGTTCCATGTTAAAAAAAACCGAAAGCCACCCTCATATAAATTGAGAACATGACTAAGAAAAAACAATAAAAATATGTCGACATGAATGAGTGGCTAGCCAAAAAATTAATTTCCAAAAAATGGTGGTTCTAAAACACTTTTGCCGAGAGCAAATTTAATAAACCTCGAAATTGGGAAGCCGCTGGCTTCCGCAGATTCCAGTTTCCTTCTATAGGAAACAGTTATTTGGCGAATTTAAACATTATAATTGGCTTTTGTGTATTTCGCGTCGGAAAGAAAATAATTCCTTTAAATCTTTGTTGGGACCCTTTTGCAGCTGTTTACAAGGATTAAAAATAAGAAACTCTTGCTAACACGCTTTAAGTCTAAGTAAACATAATTTGTTGGCAAGGAAGACTCTAATGTACCAACGTTTTATTTATGTAGAAGAGAACATCGATTTAAAAAATGCATCAAAAATTAATTATGTAGTTTTTCTTTATCCTCTGGAAGCGAAAAAAAATCCTATATTCCTAAAATTTTATTCCGGCATTAAAACTCTGTTTATTAAGTTATCTTTAAGGTAATAAATAAATTCTAAAAAAAAACATTAAGAGGGGAAAAAATCATGACTTTTTTGGTATCATATTTATCACTATAAGGAGGTTAATATCAAACCAAGTGCCTAACTTTTATGGTTAGGTATTTTTTTTGTAAAAAGTACTACAAAAAAATAATTATTATTAGATTCATTGACGACAAAAAAATGATTAATATATTTTTTTTATTTTTGCCGTAAATCGCTATATTTAGCTACTTACAAATGAGGAAATCCACAATATTCTGGGCACGTCCTTCAAATTCCATCCTAGTAGGTATTTGGTAGGGAGGTTCTTTCTTTAATTTTATTCGAATTATTCGAAAGCATAGATATGACTTCTATTAGACACCTTACTATAACCAGAGAATACAGAGCACAACAGAATCCTATCTCCCTGTTTCGGACACAAAGAGCGGCACAATAGAGTACGCTATGATATAACTATAAGATAAAAGTTCTACTTGTGGTTCTACTATTTTTGTTATATCGGGGTAAAAATAGAAAACTGAGTCACTTTCAGGAGACGATAATATAAATAACCTCTGATATATACCTATAATAGGATATTATGTGGCTTATCTGTTCGGGTAAAATTTACGCACATATTATGTACCTAATCTTTATTGTTCGAACTTATAGAAGTTACACACACACAAACATACATCAACCTTCGCTCACCCAGATTTTTTGCATGTGAAGTATGTGTGATAAACGGTCTCTATATTATTTTGTCCTTGTTTGAATGTTAATCGAATAATTACAAATTACAATCACGTCTGGCTCAGTGGCGGGTTTTTGTGTTTTTCATGAATTTTTCTAATGAAATGTGAAAGTTATTAGGCCTTATCCTAATTTATGGAAAATCGCCGAAAAGGTCAACAGTCTTTTTTTACCGACTTAAAAAAAGAGAATACACGCTTTCAATTCAGCGATCTTCAAAGCGAGAATGAATCGGTTCTTATCGAGTAAGCACGTTCCATCTTAGCCCATAGCCTTTGCTTACCATCGTCCAACAATTTCTAGAAATTTTGTTTGTTTATCTATTTCTCCAATGATATTCTATATTATTTCTCTGTTTATTTAAACGCTCATTACGCAACAACGGCTGAAAGAATTATCATGATTTTTGGTATTTAGGTAGTATGAGGTCTTAGGAGTGACAATATAAACTAATTTTTATCCTGAAATAATGCGAGCGAAGCCGCGAGCGTCCACTAGTTTTATGTAAGTTATTCATATTTAAATATATAGTAAAGCTTACATTTCATTAACATGCAGGTAACAAAAATATTATGACCAGGTTTCAGCTAAACAGAGCCCTTTACTCTGAAATAGCACACCGTCAAAGCCAACACCTAAAACCACAAAATACGAAAATTAGGTGCTTCATCTTATATCACCTTTATTTTCTAGTTGATAAGGACTGGTATCGTCTATCAGAGATGTACTCGTATTTATGTTTTGTAGCTGTATATCAAAGACTTTAGTAACGGGTAATACTAGCAAAGACTGTTACGGTCAGATTCTTAGTTCGTTGAAGCTACTTCATACTTTATTTTGATAGCACATTTTCTATATGTAAGTATACTAAAAACTTAAAGAATATTTTTAACTTGTGGGTCTTCGCGGTCTTGGCGGCTTCGCTCGAATTAAGAAGTAAAACTTGCATCCCCTATTTCACCTTTTTAATAGTGGCATTTCCAAAAATCCTTTCTTAGCGGATACCTACATACGTCATAACATCTACCTGCATGCCAAATTTCAGGCCGTTTTTTCTACGTGGGATTGGTTTGTATTTGCAGCCCGCCTCATGTTAAGCATTCTGATTTCACCCGATTACCAATTTCAAAAATAGTCTTTTTAGACTATTTAAGATTTTTATCTTACCAGAAAAAAACATTTAACCTACTATATCTATAAGTCTGTGATCTCTTATACAAGTAGAGTGCGGTAATTCAAAGCTGTGGCGGAGTCAAAGTCGCACACTGTCGCTTGTGAGTGCGCGCTGCACACGTAGCAGTGGGCAGGGCGACAGAGCCGACCGCAACGTTATAGTTAGGTATAGCAGTTTGGACACTCACTGAGTAATACAAAAACTTAATTCTAAGTTTTAGTGGTGGTGATGAGTCCTGCATCGACAACCCGTTAGGGGCGTATTATATACGAAAACTTAAAAAACGATAAATTAAAGTTTACGCGTACGTATAATCATCAAAAAGGCGTATTCAAATAGGCCAGTCGCTGAACAAGTGCACCAACTATTACATTTCTGTCCGTTCGATAAACTCAGCTACTGTTGCACTTTAGTTGCATTAACTGACGCTGGCCTTGATTCTGTAACTTATGTAAGTTCATATTTTGGCAGTAGCTAAGCTCATTTGTTTACGTAAATTTAATTGAAGCTTTGGAGAAATATTTAGCGTTTTTCCACTGCGATTGCTTCTTAACCGGCTTCAAACAACACACTTGGTGGTTTTAGGTGTGTTCCTCCATATACCACCGCCACACTTCATCTCCTAACCAAAGTGGTCTTTGTGGCTCTTAAAATCTTACCAACACCGCACCTTGTGTCTTCAAGTTTTGTAGTTCTCCTTCGGCAAGATATTACAATGTGTTTGTTTCAATCAAGTAAAGGCTTTGTGTAGTATGATAAAATACTGATAAAACCATAAAAAGTGAATAAAATTAATGGATCGTCCATACTGTAACTCCAAACAAGCCAACCAACAGTTCAAATCCACACCCGTGTCCTACCTTCCTGAAAACTAGTACTTGACAAACACAGCCTACGCACGAAATAGGAACTATTGGAGCTCTCTCATTCATTAGTGTATCCAAGGCATGGTATTTGAGTTTCAATCCATTAATACGGGTTCAGTCACAGGTTCAGTGTGCTAGAACGGTGTGTACGATATTCGATAGTAGCTCAAATACAAAATGGCCGCCGCAACAAAATGGCGGAACAAAAGAATATGGATAAAAAATTACTTGAATAGTAGAATAATTTTCTCATACAGCCGCAGCCTACTAATATATCCAAGTCATGGTGTTTGAGTTTTATTCCGATAATATGGGTACAGTTACAGGTTCAGTGTACTTACTTTTGTTTTGGGAAAAGACTGTGCAGCTGGTTGCTAAGTGCTACCATTGCTGCGTCACCGGACGATGGCTGGGCACTGATGGTGCCCGGGCCTATGTACTAGTTGTTCAGTGTACTAAAACGTTGTGTTCGATTGTAGCGCATATCCAAAATTGCCGTGGTCGGCCATCTTGGATATATCATCAAATCGCTACAATGATATGACTAAATCATAGCTTATATTCAATTAGCAGGACATCGCGATATTACTCGCGCTAATCCGGGATAATAAATAGTCTATATGTTAATCCACAGTCTAATTTTACTCAATAAGCAATTTAATCCAAATTGGTTCCGCCGCAGTAACACTCACGCACGCACTTTTTATTAGTGGAAGGTATTAAGTAGGATAGGATTGGTTAAGCCTAGAAATAAAACCACTTAAATCTATTAGCAAAAGTTACTCTTGTGACTTCTTATTGAGTCGTAATCCTTCATCACATTCTGGATTTCTAATAAATAAATATCATTTACAAGAACGGGCATTTATGGAATGCTTAAATTATATTGTACCCCAATTTTCTTCAAAAATAGGTCTCAGATTAAAAGACTCAGCGAAATCAGTGAGCGTATAATTATGTCGCATTTTTTCGCAATACTTTTTCGCAAAAATGCGGAAAATCAGGAATATGTATGCCTCGTGAGATTTTACCGAAGATTTGGAATAAATATAATATGTAGATATGAAAGATCATATTAAAAATATTGTTTTACATTCGGTGGAATAGGGTTTTGTTATTTTTTATTCATTTTGAAATTTGTAAGAAGGAAACGTTAGCCAGAATAACTATTTAAGTTTACATTCATAGGCTAAGTATAGCTTTTAGTTAGATCAGCCTTTATCTGTTGAGTAATTCGAAATCAATCACTTTATTTTAAAAAATGTATATTTTATGTATATATATTTTTTATAGTAAATAAATAAATATTTCGGGACATTGCACACAGCGCCATCTAGCCCCACACTAAGTAAACGCTTGTGTCGTGGGTACTAGATAACGGATATAATACTTAAATACTTTTCTTTTGTAAATACATACTTATTATACACACAGATGACCAGACTCAACACAAGTAATTATAAATTTTAAAGTACATAAATACCTACTTGTGTCATGCGGGAATCGAACCCGCGACCTCTAGATTAGAAGGCAGAGTCACTACCAACTAAGCTAACAGGCCAGTCCCTATAGTTATTCACACATAACGAAAACCAATTTGGATTAAAATAAATATTATTTTATATCCTGGTACAACGCGAACGATTCCGCAGGCATATACTAGTAGCAGTATAAGTCGTCATTAAACCGTGTTAGAGGCACTTAGGGTGGTTTGAAACGAACATTAAGTTGACCTCTCTCATAAGAAGACAAAGAAGTTTTAATATACAACTAGTGGACGCCCGCGACTTCGCTCGCATTATTTCAAGATATAAATTGCCTATGGCATTCTTAAGACCTCAAAAATCATGATGATCCGTTCAACCGTTTTTGCGTAATGAGCGTTTAAGTAAACAAACAAACATAGACACAGACAAACAGACCAAGTTTCTAGAAATTGTTGGATCGTGTTCTGGTACCAAAGCATCTCCAATAAAAAAAAATCTTCTATTTTTAGACTTTCGACCCTCTTCAGCTTTATTATTATGTATAGATGCTATTCTATCTACAATTTCCATTCTTCGCATGTTCATATTCCTCACATAAAATCCCAATCTTGCGTTGATTTTTGTTCAAGGCTCTCGTATTGACGCTATATTTCTCATAGAAAACCTATTTTGGATTTGATTCGGAATGTCGGTTCCATTTGGTTCCTTCAGTAACTTTGTAAAGCTTGTGGCACAAGATACCAAGAGTAAATATTACGGTTAAGTCTTAGTAAGGAAAGTTGTTGCTCATGATGAATTAAAACCACAAAGTAAAAAAACACACGTGAAAAGTCTTTCTCAATATGTTAGGAATAACCATATATATAAATATATAAAAAAACTAGATGGCTCACCTGATGTTAAACAACGTTATAATCTACGTGATCTAGCGCGCTTGCCTAGAAGAAACCGATTCAATCTCGACTTAAAGACCGATGTATTAAAGCTCGAGGTGAATAGAGAGTTTGAATGACAGTGGCCAACTCTGGTGTCAGAGTTTTAAAACCGCCCTGGGGGCTCTTATATGACTTCACGACTGCAATCTGTACTATAACATAAAGTCGGGACCAACAATTTAATGTGTGAATGCACTCATGTCAGTGCCCAAAATGGACTGCCACTTTTGGTCACCCATCCAAGGATTGACCGCATCATCAGTTGCTTAACATAAATAAATCGAAGGCATAACATATCAAAAACCGTTAAAACGGTTCGATAACTCTATATACCAGATTTTAATCAATTGAACGATATCTCCTTTTTCACTGTATCATTTATAATATTACGTATAAATTTGTTTCAATTCGATGGCTCAGATTTTATCAAATAAATCGAACTTAATTTAGTTTTCCAATCTTAGAAGACAAGGCCAGCATTCCTCAACTTACTCATTAAAATATCCTTGCGTAGACTGAATAAACCAGAAGCGCTTAATTATTTATGTATCTAAAAAATGAAGCAAACATTTAGGATAGGTACTAACATTTACGTACATATACTTAATGTAATTAAATATCTTCGACGTCAAAGGTGCTGCGCATTGATTAAATATTTCAAATAAATAAATATTTCAAAACATATCGCACAACGCCATCTAGCCCCATATTACCCATACTAAGGTCACGCTTAATGAATGTCCGGGTAATTTGTGTTTTTAGTTTTCTTACAATAATTTCGTGTTTTATTTACAAATTCTTCAATCAAAAGTATTGTTGGTGTGGGTGTCCCTTGCGGTGACTGGTACATATGTATATCTATATTGTTTATGTGTGCACCTTGTTTTTACTCTACACCTATTGTTAATATATCATATACTTGTATTTAGAAAATTAATTACACATATCAAACAATAAGTTTTTTTTTTGTTATGGCTTTTGCGAAGTAAACAATAAGTTAAAATATCTTGAAAGTTCTGTCTGGTATACTAGTATTTTGATATGAGTGTACGTTGAATCAAAGAAAATTCACTGTAATGATGGATCTATTATGTATAATATCGTTGTCGCTTTCTTACCAAAAATAGGACAAGGAAAGAGGTTAATGCCATCCTAGATCATTTACCATAACTTTGTTCCGAGAGATTTGAAGCCAAATGACTGGGAAGAGCTAGAACGGAGTGGATATTTGGTTAGATTTGTTACAGTTAATCTATATTTTTAATGTAAGTTGGTTACGTGATAATTATAATTCAATTAAATTAAAATATTTAATAAATCTGGTAAGCGTGTTGCAATGCTGGTAGTGCATTAATTTTTAACTAAAACGGGTTTGCACTTGACCATAATTTGCCTAATGGTAAGCAAAGGTTTTAAAATTTCTTACATTAGCCATTTTTTACTAAGAAATATAAAATCAATTCACTACAATTGGCAGAAGAATCGTGTAAGTACCTAACAAACATACAAAAATAATGCCATCGAATTAAAAACTTCATTGTTTGAAAGTGATATAAAATATGTCATGATAATACTCCAACATACAGTCATAACATTAATAAAAACCTGATTTTAAAGGGTTTTTTGTTTATATTTTCCTTCGGGTTAAAAACCGGTCTGTTTGAGACAGATGTATTAAAAACCGCGTAGACTTGCTTTTATATAATCGCGAAACAGTTTTTAATGCATTTGAAATGTTATTAAAGTTAAAATGAAAGTTCATTAAGAACAAGCTGCGTTTTTAAATGAAAAGCATTGTTTAGTAACTGGCTTGAGATAATTAAATATTAAAATTAGTAGTAATTAAACATGTAACTTTTTGTTGGGAATACTTTTTTTTAAAGGATACCTATGTAATTACACATAATATATTGTTTATTTACTTTTACTTAACTTAACCTACCTTGAGGACTATTTAATATCGTTTCAATATACGATCAAGGTTGGTTGCTTAGAAGAAACTAGAATCTTTTGTAAGTTAACCTGTATTTTTTATTACATGTAACTTTTTGGGATCCTATACTAACCGTTCACCAAGAATCACCATGATCTGTCGCTCCGTTGCGGCGTGTAGAAGGAACAAACGTTGCACGAACAATAAATCGATATACCTACCAACCAACTCAGATTCGTTTCAAATGTTATGAAGTGTCAATTAGAGAAAATAAATTATTGAGTGACTAAGAATACTGAATGTGGCATGAAGAGAAAGTGTACATCATGTTATTAGTCAGCTTTTGGTTTGATCCCAGCCTACACAAATGACTTGTGTTTTAGTAATTTATAAATTTGCAGTAAAATATCTCTCTCTCTCTCTCTCTCTGTCTATCTCTTAATATCAACATTATTATCGATTCTTATTAGGAGTGCATGTTCCATATTAGGCCATAGCCTTTGCTCACCATCAGGCCAACTATGGTCAAGTGCAAATACGTTATAGTTTAAAAAAAAATATTATCCCAAGATTTTGAGATATCATTCCAAGAACCACAAAATACAAACAAACTTAGGTCATACGTGAAAGTACCTGGACTCTCATCACCATTGTCCTCATCTCATGATTAATCCCGTATGGTTATTTAAAAAAACCTCTAATGTGACGATTATAAAGAAACATGAATGAGATGCAAAAGAATGTAAATTCGTATGAGAGTGGACACCTCAGGTCTCGAGAGTTTATCAAGCCGTCCTAACGGCCTCTGACATGGCTAACGACTGCAGTACTAGACAAATAGCCGAAACCTACAATTTAACGTGTCATTTGACCCACGGAAGCGCCTAAAATGGAATTTCGGTCACCCATCCAAGGACTGGCTGCGTCGTTCGTTGCTTAACATTTGTAATCGCACGCGATTGCCACCGCTAGCTGGGCTACGGTCGCTTCGGTTAGTAAGTTCGTATATGAGTGAACAACTCTGGTGTAAGAGTTTTTAAACCACTCCAAAGGCCTCTGAAAATAGAATGAAAAAATGAGTACTCAATAGACTTATTGATCTGTTCCCGATATTATAATTTGACGGACTTAAATGGAAGACTTTTACTCAGGCAACAGATGTGTCTATACTCGTAATATATGACTGACAAAAATATAGACCGTACACATAAGATTAGTGAAGCTGTATTAGATCTTCCCAGTAAGAAGATAATTTATTCTAGCTCATCATAATCATAAGCATAAAAGAACGTTTACATTGAGCTTTCAAAAGGGTTGGACACTATAGTTTTATATCATTATGCGTTATGAGCGTTTAAATAAACAGACAAACAGATATACAGACAAACAGATAAATAGTCAAACAGACATTCAGATATAAACAGACAAAACATCTAAAAATGGATTTAAAGTATCCCCAAACATTCTTTTCTAATATCTTCTATGTTCCGATTTTTGACCCTATTCAGCTTTAGTTCATGTGTGTACAGATATTTTGCCTGGTTAGTAATATTATTATCACAGCCAAAAACAATTTATCAGTATCATATATCATAAATGTATTACGAGTATGTAAATACTACGAACACTAAATTTATCCAATTCCCAAGAGAGAATAATTTCATTTACATCTACACATTTGATTAAGTATTCTATTGCACAGAGTTTTTTTCTCGTATTGTGCTGTATATTATGCAAAAATGGCTTTAATTTCGACTGCAAATCAGATTTTTCATCACTCAACGTTTGCTGAAAAATTAACTTAGCTGAAAACTGGCTTATCCTAACAAATTGAATTCATGAAAAAGGCATATTCTTTCAGAATGTAGGTACGTTTCATTTCACGTGATTTGCTTAGTTATTTTTTTTTATTTATTGATAAACTAGTACCTAAATACAACAAATTATGGTTAATTATGTACTTTCCTTTAAAACTGAAATCCGCGATTTTGTATTTTCTCACTCTTTATAAAACATCGTTTGCGACTGAAAAAATTGTAAACAGTTGTTTTTGGTATCCAAAAATTTTATATAAGTTTAGTAACTATAACCTCTCTTTCAAGAGAGTCGTATTTCTAATGACTGAGGGTCGTGACGCCCACGCAGAATTAATTCGTTAGGGGAGTTTTCTTGGGCAGATACATCGTGGTGAGCGCCCAGGTCCTTCCACGGAAGACACATGTCCTCGGATAATTGTGGTCCTCAAACACGTCGGTTACCTCACGATGTTTTTCTTCACCACTAAGCGAGTGCAAATCCACACATAACTTGAAAATACAAGTCATTGGTGTAGGGCCGGATTTGAAACAGGGTGCGTCTGGATGAAAAGCTGACACTGGAACCGCTAAGCCACACTCACTTTTTGAACTATAAGTAACTATAATACTAGTCTAAAATTTTGTTATCCATGTCAAAGAACTCCATACAAAACAAAAGGCGAAACAGGCGAAAAAATTGAGCAGAAGTTCCTTCCCATAAAAAGTTGTTCGCAGGAATGAGTTTATCGAACCTTGGAACCAACCAACTAAATGGACTATAAAATATAGAGAGGAAAATATGGTTTCATTTACAGAATGCTAACTTACCTAAAACTGGCTGTTAGAGTAAGGATTTTTTACTAAGAATTTGAAAAAAGTACAAATTCACTGCGGTCCTATAATATTTTGTATGTAGCCGCTGAATTGAACTTTTTTAACCGATAAAATATTACCTATTTCGTGAATTGCCAAAGCATTCTAAATTTTGTTGAAATCTTATATATAAAATACCCATTATATTATATTCGCTAGTAGATAGAGCAAAGTAAGATGTAACAATTTTAACTGTATTTCTTGAAAATAAAGGTTTTTAGGACTACAATTTTCGCCTAAGCTTAGGGATTACCATTTTATCCTTTTACTTGTTGACCTTTGTCAGGGGATACTATTATACTTGTTTTAACCATATTTAAATTGAAACAAAACTATTATGTATGAAATATACCAATTATATATTTTGGTAAATAAATTCCACCTATGTTAGTAGTAGGCGAAAGAAGAGGTGGTGCGATGACACTACCCAGGTTGCAGGCGTAACCTGGCCACGACTAGCTAGAGGCCGCACTACTTGGAAGGCAATGAAGGAGGCCTATACCCGTACTTGGGTGCTCTTATAATACAATTATAATAAATCACATAATCTTTTTTAATATATAAAACAGTTTCATATCAAAAAAATTGAAGCTATTAATTTTTTTAACGGAATAGGGGCTATTTTTTTATTTTTTTTATGTAAGTAGTATGTTCCCCCACAGACAGTCCTTGGATTTGAAAGCTAAAGTGTCAATAAAATATTTAACCTTGTATGTCTATCCCTATTTTCTGAAACAATTTATATCTTTTAACGTGTACATATCAAGTTTAAGTAATGCAAAACGTACCTACTGGTGGAACGAACGGGATTTGCTACAACTACACTAGATTTCGATACAAAATTGAAAAAAAAATTGAACTGAAAAATCTAAGGCGTTTAAAAAGTGAAATAATTATTGTTCCATTTTATAAGTTTGCTGTAACCCCTCAGGTCATATCAGGTATTATAGGTCCAACTCTATTTTCTACATCGTTTCAGGGATTCATTGTAATACCTAACTTCCACTCCGTCGGTCTAAACGGAATACCAGCGCTGACTGTTCGCAGTCAGCATATGTTAAGTTGAGGCTGGCTTAGTTCTGTATATGCGTAAGTAGTGTATGTGTTTTGTTTTGTTTTCGTATTTTATTTAGTATCATGTGAATTAAGTCTACTTTTACAACACCAACGCTATCCAACCTTACATGGCTTTTCACAACGAAATAAGATGCACGTAAATTTGACCATGCTGGCAGATGGATGAATGCATTGCACAAAAATGTTACGTGAATTTGCAAACCATATAAAGTTATGTAAATAAAAAATAATAAAACTAAAAGCTGGCTGAAACTGTTAGTCAATTAGTAAACTAAGTTGAAGCACCAACTTGGCACGAGATGCAGACTTCCTATAATTACTTGGGAATTCTGTTTTTTTTCTGTGGATTAAAATAGTTTTCACGTACATAATTGTACTTAAAGTTAGTAATAACATAGAACTGAGTGCAATTTAGAAGATTTCATATTTGACCAAAGGATTTTTTAATACTTAATTATGTATTTTACGTGATAAGTTTTATTGATTTTTTTTTAATATCAACTGATGGATGATCTTGATTCGACATTTGTTGCTTTTGTTAAAAGAAGAAAAACAAAAAGCCAAGCAATAAAAAAACTAATAGTTAAATGAATTACATTTTGTATCGATTTTAATGATAGCCAGATACACGAAAAACTAATAACATAATATCTACGTCTTTTTGTGAGTGTTTTTTTATCGTGAGATAAGTTTGCGTTTGACTACAGCCTGCCGGACATTTAGCATTGCTGCAGCCTACCACGCTTACCTACAAGATACCTTCTAACTCTAGATTAAAAACAGTAAATAAAAATTAGTATATTAATTTTCGGACTGTTGCGTGACGGTTTGAATATTTATATAGAAATCTTTCTGTTACAAAGAGTTTTCCATTTTGTGTTGGCTAGTACAACATATCCCACCAAAAACATTCTGTAAAAAACTAGCCAAGTCTCGATGGAGCTGCTTGTTTATCTCTAAAAAGTACTTAATGAAATCTAGACAAAGAAGTGCCAAGTCTAAGGTTCGTGTCTGCGATTTATTTATTATAATAGTTAGTGTTATATGACTGGCCGTTGAACATTCTTTATACGTTAGTGGGTACAAGTCAACGGCCAAGTCACACCACATTAACTATAATAATAAAGAAATAGCAGTAAGGAACCTTAGACTTGGCACGACCTTTACTAGATGACGAAAATTCAGCGTTCTGATTCCATCCAAAGGTTCTCGAATAGGGTCCTGAATTTTCAGGACCCTATTCGAGAACCGCGGCGAAATGGTTCCAGTAAAGCATGGTACGGCAGAGTTTGCTTCGCGCTCGACTTGGCGGGGGCACTACCGTGCCCCCAAACCTACACACACAAAGAAATAAAACAAAAAACGATCATAGGATGCTTGGATCATAAATTTAAAATAAGATGAATTAGGCAAAAACACTCGCGCTCCGGAAAGTTAGCGAAAAAGCCCTCTCCTAAAGTTATCGACAAGTTTGGCTTGAATATTGATAACTTTCAACAGAGAAGATAATAACAGATGTGTTATAAAACTGAATTGAATTGAAGTCTTGTTTGTCTTTCTTTGAAATCCTTCATCGCTATGATTTCAATAAGAAAAACTGAACGGTTTCATAACATCGTAAATCTCGTAATTATTGTCATAAATTCTTAACTAGTATAAAGTAAATTACAATATAAATACAGGTTTGATAACTTAATTGAAATGAATCCATGTAGAAGTCAATCACATATAATTCTAAAAACTATAGAGACCAAGAGTTAAAAACTTCAGAACATTATTATTGAAAATATTTTTCAGAATATTAATTAGTAAAACATTTAATATAAGTAACTATAATAATGTCAGTATATGTTAATAAGTTATTAACTAATTTTTTGAGGCCCTTAGATGAGAGTGGGTTTTTGAAACTCTCGAGAACAGTGTGATCCCTCGTTCAATAAGAATAATAAGACAGGTATATTTACTTTGAACTATTTTTATATCTGTTTTTATGTTTGTAATATCTTCCCCACGCTCTGTAAGTATTTTCTTTATGAGAGATGTATCGGGGAGTGGATAACGGATGCTGGGAAATTCGATTGATCGGAAACTTTCCGACAACGGACTCCGGAGTTGTATTGTGGACTATCTACCTATACAGGGCTAGTAGTAACTAGGTAGCCTTTATATATTAGCTTTACTCCTTTAATCAATATCAATAACTTTTGTTTCTAAGATTTTAGAAATTCACAGAAAAATATATCTATCACAACACTAAATATGTTTGTAAGAATGATAAAACATAGTGTTGCATAATGCATAAAATTATTTATTTATGTTGTGATGTTTATGATTTTAATAAATATTTCTTTCTTTCTTTCAAAATTAATTTATCATCATTTTACACATAATATATAACCTTAATTTTAATAACTTATTTTTAAGTACGTAGCGAGCTCCTACCCTAAGTTAAAGTCTGAAACTAGCAGAAGTTTACTAGATTAAACAACTAAGTAATATGCTTCATACAAAAAGATTATTTTGCAATTGGTTTTTTTTAATAAAAAAAACGTATTTTTTTATGTTTTGCATAACTTACAAGTAATTCTGCACACTAGTGGTGCTCACCGGTGCTATTCACATTAATTATTAACCTACAACCAGTTGGAAGTTTCTATATGTATATAGCGATAGTAAGTATTCTATAGTGTCCACTTGGAAATAACATTGTCATCCCTTCCCCGTTCCCTTTCGAACCTTCAGTTGTAAATCTCTCTTGAGTCGTATTTCCTCATGACTGAGGGTCGTGACTCCCCTGCAGAATTAATTCGTTAGGGGAGTTCTTTTGGGCAGATACATCGTGGTGGGCGCCCAGGCCCTTCCACGGAAGACACATGTCCTCGGATATTGTAGTCCTAAAACACGTCGGTTTCCACACGATGTTTTTATTCACCGCTAAGCGAGTGAAAGCAGACACTAGACCCGCTGAGCCACCCTCGCCTATATTAGTTGTAAATACCGTTATTTGAAACAGATAGAACCAGCCAAACTAAAATAGCCAACTAAGTATAGCCCTTAGATAGAGTTCCTTCTTGTCGAAAAGGTCTCACATTGTGTCAAGTGACCAAAAGTCAAGACAGTCTTGATAAAAGACCTATTATTTCCTTCGACCCGACGTCCTCACAATGAATGGCACAGAAATATATCAGGTAACTTTGAGGTGACAAAGGTTCTAATACGTTCTACCTATACTTATTGTAAACTAGTGGATGCCCGCGGCTTCACTCGCATTATTTCAGGATCAAAAGTAGCCTATGACTAAGCCTACTCCTAAGACCTCATACTACCTATATACCAAAATCATATTAATCCGTTTAGCCGTTTTTGAGTGATGAGCGTTTAAATAAATAGAGACACAGATAAACAAAGAAACATAGAAAGAGACAAAATTTCTAGAAATTGTTGAAACGTGTCATCAATTCGTAGTACCTCCAAACAAATTATTATTTTAAATATCTTCAATGGTCAGACTCTCGGCCCTTTTTAGCTTTGTTATATGTATAGATCGATTATGTAATAGGGAAAATGGGTGTAGGGTTAGCAGGAAAAAGTTGGCAACTAAACGGGCTGTACTTATTATATTTATAATTCCACTAGTTTTCTACAGTAGTCGTTAACCCTTCGACTCTACTGACACCTGTCAAACGTTACTACCGTAAGCTCGCAGCGCAAATGGCGGCGCGGCGAAAAATATTTCGACGATCACTAAAATTGCGATTTTTCAGAAACTACTAAAAGCTTTTATGCAGTGTAAGAAAAAAACTGTAGTATAATGATGCAGTTATATTTTATATGAAAACCAATAGTATTTATCGTCTCGTAAATTTATAATTTTTTCGTTAAAACTTACACACACGGAAATGTATGAGGTGTTTACAAAAATACTGTATATTTAAATTTTAGCCAACTTTATAAATTTAATTTAAGCTCATTGTAATTATAAATATGTGCCTAAAAATCCTGTGTATTTAGTTTAAATAACAAACAATTCAATAATCTTCACAAAACACCGCGAATCCCGAACGCTAAAATGCCGATTTTTCACATTTTTTTCTAATGGTAGGTTCCCAATGCCGTCGACAATAATAGACGAGTATTATACACCAAAACAAAGAAGATTTATTTGTCTTTGTCTTTTCCATACAAACACTATGGATTTGGATAGAGAAAGCTACACAAAAACGACTTTTTAATTGGGTCGGCGAGCGAGGAATAATTTGTTCGCGCTGCGAGTCTACGGTAGGTAACAATGGTGAGAACAAATTATTCCGCGCTGCGAGTCGAGTAGTGCCATGTCAGAGGCCCTTAGGGCGGGTTGATAAACTCACGACACCAGGGTTGGCCACTATCATTCGATAAGAAGAAGAAGACACTAGTTTATGTTCGCAGTTTTCTCGAGCTACCTTATGATTATTAAAAGTAGCCTAAAATGACTTTTCAAAGTTTAGAAAATCACAAAAGCATCTAAAATCTAGACCTTCATAGCGTAAATCATAGAACAATAACATTAATTACTTTTACTTGTATAAATATAGGAATAACTATGATTTCAATATTTTTTTCCTATTTCTAATAATTGCCCTACTCTTGGGCAAAGGTTTTTACAATTCAATTGCAGAAAACCATTTTTAAACTGAAAGGGTGTACTTACGTTGGTTTAATTTGTTTTGAGATTTTACATCGAAAACTTTATGGTTCTCTGCATCCATACCAAAAATCACGATCTTAGTCTTCTTATCGAATGAGAGTGGCCAACTCTGGTGTCGAGAGTGCATTAAGCCGCCTCCTAAGGGCCTCTGACATGGCTTAACGACTACCGTACTAGACAAACGGCCGGGACCTATAATTTAACGTGTCATCCGACCCAAAATCACGATAAGTCGGTAGCGCAAAACATCTCACTAAATATATAACTGAAATGTCAAAGGTCATGATCAGGTATCAATAGAAAGTGATAGGTCAAAAGGGCACCATGTCAAGGTCAAATGAGGATTTGAGAATAGGGCTCTCTATTTATAAGCTGTTGTTTATCTGGACCTGAAATCGGAATAAGCTAGCTTGGATCATATATACTTTACAATTATATATGTATAACAGTAGTTGGTAGTGAGTGTATGTATTTGTTTCTGTAGTATTTTTTATTAAAACTTAAAAATGGCTGAATATATTCTTTATTTACAATAATAAAACATAAAAACCACTAGATGAATCGGCCTGAAATTTGGCATGCAGGTAGATGTTATGACGTAGGCATCCGCTAAGAAAGGATTTTTGGAAAAGCCGCTTTTAAAGTGGTGAAATAGGGGATGCAAGTTTTACTTCTTAATGCGAGCGAAGCCGCGAGCATCCACTAGTCATTTGTAAGCGTGCAAACTACTCTGAATATTCCAGGTTTAAAAATTATCCATAGTAGATTTACTTCATAATATTTTTATTAAATAGGTACGTTTCAAGTTTTTTTTTACGCGGATTTATAGCGATGGCTCAGACATTCTTAGAACAGGTGGTCGGAGATTAAGTGGAAAAGTTTGTATCTGGCAACTTTTTAATGCGACTTAAACTTTCCGGAGCGAATTGATTGTTGCTGAAAAAAGTTTAATGACCGTTTAAAATTGAAACTATTTCTAGAGTTCCGTAAGTAAATGGTAAATACGAGGGCTCTAGAAAGCTCTATTAAGACATAGAAACTATGCTCCACTTTCGATCACAGTGTTGCATATAACGTTTATGCATTATGTCTCTATTGGCAACCCGCTACAGTTCTATTGATACCGTTATAAGTGCTATGTATTACATAAATACATAATTAAATACATTATATGTTTATTAAAATCTTTTTTGGTTACATTTTTGAACTCGCGACAATTATAAAATAGAAAAAGCGTCAAAGAAAAGATAATACAAGTACTTAAAAGCTAAAAACGTATCATGTTATAATATATGTGAATTTTCGCCAAAGTTACTCCGTAATCGGAGTGAAGTGACAAGCTCAAGAAATTTTGAAGCGGCAAAAACTTTACCATCCGAGAAATGATGCTACAATGTAAGATTTAACCTTCGCCTACGTCATAGGATAAGTTTAAACTTTGCTTTCGTTTATGCTGTTAAAAAAAATGAAATAACAGATAAATATCACAGTGTTAATTTTAGAAGTGCAGTGTGTAATTACTATACTTAAATACATAATTCGTTACAAGTGGGCCTAATATAAAAGCATCGAAAAATAGTGACCCTCCTTATTGAGTTGTATTCCTCAGTATTGAGGGTCGTGTGTGGCTAAGCAGTGTATTCATTTTTATGTAGCCTTTTTAGGAACATTGTACATATAACGTGTTGATCTGTATATTTTTTTAATGTAATTTTGTTGTGTAATAAAAAACATCTGTTCTTTCAAATATAACATAACATACTAGTAGACTATTCACCTACACTTCTAGTAATTTTTACTTCGCATGTACAAAAATATATTTTCTCGTCTTTTCTCCTAACAACCTTGATTAATAGCAGTCTTTATTCAAGGGATTATCTCAATCTCAAAGATGAAAGTAATTTTACGACCAGGCACATGCTATTAATAGATATAACTTGCCAAGTGCGAATTGGATTCGCAATCAAATAATATTTTGACAGGAATAATCTTATGTGTGGCGATTTTTGTACACTAATATAATCATATCTATACATATAATAAAGCTGAGGAAGGTCAAAAATCTGAACATAGAGATAAATAAAAAATAAATATTTCAGGACACATCACACAGCGCCATCTAGCCCCATACTAAGCTTACGCTTGTATCAGGGGTACTGGATAACGGATATAATACATATATACCTTTCTTTTGTAAATACATTATGTACATACATATTATACATGGAAACTACTTTATCTTTTTTACCTTTATCTGTATCATATTACATAATTTGTTCATTGTGTCACTTTATTACGCTTTTCAGGGAAATTACAATTTCGCCTCGGTTTGAAATGCAAATAATTCTGCAAGAGAGATTTCTCTTGCAGAATTATTTTAAATGAGTACCTATGTTTCAAACTTATCATTTAAACATTTTATTCGCGGACTTAAAATAAGTCTCATTAGTCCGTATTATGTTTGTACCAATTTCTAAAATAACACTATGTGGTTTGTTCCACCAAAGGAGAGAGTTGTGCGTGTGTGTGTGTGTGTTTGTTACTTTTTCACACTTGTACGTATAGAGCCGGGTTCATTCTTGGTCACAGTTTGCTAACATGGAGTGAGCGTTCTTACTTAAAACACAAGGCGTATTTTAGTGAGCGTACGGACGCATACTTATGGAATAGAAAGGCCAATGATATTGACGTAACAACAAGGATTTTCATTTCATCCCTCTCTTTGCGTAACAATTACCCCCGCGGAGCGCATCGTAATGTCAATCCCATACATTAATCGAAATAAATAGATAGATAAGGTAACATTGACTAAATATATCACAAATATATTTATATCAACTACCACAGAGAATTAGCCGAAATAGACATCTAAGTAAACACGTCAATCGTAAAATGTACCGCCTCAGCGGCTTGCGGGTAATATAATTGTCGGTTAAAAAACGTTCGCCAAGATCATATGATTATATTACCTACCTATATGATTTTGTGCCTTGGACAACGTCCGAGATAAAGAACATTATTAAAAAAAACAAATATTGGTCTTTCTATTCCATAAGTATATGCGTCAGTACGCTCACTAAAGTACGCCTCTTGTCTAAGGGGGCAGTTCACTCTCGCTTTGAAGATCGCCGGTCGTGGAGAAAGTACAGCCGCCATTAAAACACTAATCCTATCTCAAAGGCCGGTGTTTGGAGCAAGATGCGTATTATTCATGACTTGGTATTAGTATGGAAATTTCGCCTGCTTCCAGAGAACATGAAAAATGGGATGACACTTAGATTGTTTGGTAGTACTAACTATTATAACTATACTAACTAAGGCGCTGTGTGCAATGTCCCGGAATATTTATTTATTTATTATTTATTTATTTATTAACAACACTCCCTCTTTCTCTCTCTCTCTTTTGAGTCGTATTTCCTCATGACTAAGGGTCGTGACTCTCCCGCAGAATAAATTCGTTATGGGAGTTTTCTTGGGCAGATACATCGTGGTGGAAGCCCCAGTCCTTCCAGGGAAGACACATGTCCTCGGATATTGTGGTTTGAGGACCAGGTTGGGAGGTTCCAGTGTCTGCTTTTCGTCCAGACGCATCCTGGTTCAAATCTAGCCCTACACCAGTTATGTGTGGATTTGCACTCGCTTAACGGTTAAGGAAAACATCGTGAGGAAACCGACATGTTTGAGGACCATAATATCCGAGGGCGCCCACCACGATGTGTCTGTCCAAGAGAACTCGCTTAGTGAACCCTCAGTCATGGGAAATACGACTCAAGAGAGAGCCAAAACACCAGAAAAGGCTACCGAGTCGGGAGTTTCAAACTAATTTTATTCGATATAAGTTTATAACGCTTTAATAAATATATCATGCATTCTAAGCAGAGTATGTAAAATTAAACAAACTCCTATATTAGTGAAATTCATAGCTTTTTGAAGCCGTTGCCCTCGAGATTTGAAATTGGCTTTAGTTGTTTCATACAGGTTCATAATTGGACGAGATAACGTACGTGTAGGTATATAGTTAATTATAGTACGTAGTAGGTATACATATAGTACGTAGGTACGAGTGTAGTATCACGTAGTATAGTGTAATAAGATATTGTAAACTTAGCTCAAGGTCAAGGTTTAAGCAAGGTAAACAAAACTGAAGTTACTATCTTCCTTCAGGCGATTCTAGAGATTTTTTAAGAGCCCCCTTTTCTGTTGTAATTTGAGGTAGTTAGTTTAGTTTTTCTTCCCTTTTCTTTATATATTATTTTAGTTGAAGAACTATATAACAATTTATAAAAGTAAATATGAAGATACAAAACAGTGATATACATATACTACACAGATATATGTACGTTATATCACTATAAACATAACAAAAAAACTTCATTGGAGCTTTCAAAAGGTGTACAGCCCTTGTAAGGAGGATAACATAACAAAAACTAAGGCTTTACTATACATATTGTATACTACGTATATCACGGCGGACTGTATCCTAAAATTTTATGTTTAGTTAACAACATAAGTACAGTCATCTGTTATTGTATATTAACTTATAAGCCCTAGTTCAAAGCACAATTAACAATGCACATTTTTTATGACTATGTATACCTAAAAATAAATTTAATTATTATTTTGTTGTCACATAATTAATACATAATAAAATAAATCACAATTACTTATCCACTTAACTATATAACCCGCCCTTAATCGTTCCCGCTGCAAATGTGCCCATCAAGCTAGCTGCGTTTCCGCGCTGAATGGCAATAGCTAGCCGTTGTACCAGAAACGCTCCAGAGCGGATTTTATTATTATTTTATATATTAAAGTCATATTATAAACCACACAAACAAGTACTAAGCCACACTGTGTAACCAAAACAAACATCTAAATCCGACCAGTCGTGATTCAGCGTTAATATCTACTTATTTATTAGTACTGGATGTGCTGAGTCCACCTCGTTTTGATCGTATTTTATAGGCTTTAGGAATACTATTCGATAGATTCATGTATTTGGCATAATGAAGACTTAACGAGAGAAGGAAAATAAGGGCATAGAATTATTTAATAGCTGAAATGTTTTTATTGGTCTGATTGTTTTTTTTTCTTTCCGCAAAGTAACTTTAAATTAATAAGTTTAAATTAAAGTGTAAAATAAGTTCGTATGACAGTGGCTAACTCACCAGAGTTTTCAAACCGCCTTAATGGCCTCAGTCATGGCTTTACGACTGACATACTATGACGGACAGCTGGGACCAACAATTTATTTTTGCGGTTTTTTTGGCGTCCAGAATGGCATGCCATTTTTCGGTCACCCATCCAAGGACTGATCGCGTCGACTGTTGTTTTACATTGCTTATTATTCTAGTACACATAAAACTAAATAATATAATTACTCTCGCTCGAGTTCCACAACAAAACTCGTTAATTGCGTTCGTGAAATTACAGCTAACAAGATGAATCTAAAATTGGGAACATGAACGGTAATTATAAGTTATCATATGACGCCGTGTCTGTTCTGAAGGTAAAGTATTTATGTAACGATTAATATTATAGGCAAAAACATAGCACCACCTGGTTTCACATATTTTGTGACATAATGTCTATGTATTATAAACGTTAGTTTGTATGCCTGTCCTAAATAAATCATTGCATAGTTTTTAAAGCAGACTACATACTAATTTACCTTAGAATCAAATCATTAATAGGAGCCTCGTTTTCTGAAAATCACAATGCAATCTCTAAATCTAGGGTAAACAGGTTTATAATAGGCAAAGGTCTTAGACTACAGCGATGCTTAACATCACGCAGCCTGTATTTAAAAAGTGGTGATTGTTTTATTAATGTATATTACTAAATCAAAAGACGCAAAATTAAATATATAGGTGCAACATGCATGACTATATTTTCAATCTTGAACAATGTAAACCAACATTTTAGCCGAATCAGCGGATATTTTTGTGTTCACGGAAACATTTTTAATTAGTTCTGTACACGACTCTGAGTTGTTTCCCCCCGGCTACACGGTGCTGCGGCGAGACCGCGCGCGCGACGCCGGCTGGGGCGGCGTGCTGCTTGCCGTGCGCGACCCCTACGCCGTCAGGGAGATAGTAGATGTAGATGGCTACAACTGCGATGTTGAAGTACTTGCCGGACTTGTTACTCTTAAATATAAAAAAAATAATATGTTGTGCCGTGTATATTCCACCACGCTCTAGTGAAATAAAATATTGTAATACATTTAGTGTTCTAGAAAATTTAGTATCCAAATATAATAAATTAGATGTTTTGATTTTAGGCGATTTCAATTTGAATTCATGCAATGAAACTGTATTAATGCACTATGAATGTTTTTTTAGAAACTTGTAAGTTGAAGCAACATAATGTAATAACCAATGATTATGGCGTTATTTTGGATCTGGTTTTGAGCAACCTTGGCGATAGGTGGATCGATGTCAGCGGAGACACTGAGCCCATGGTAAAGAACAAGGTGGACGCGTACCACCCTCCTCTGGAGGTGTCGTTGCGGTGCGTGCGCCGCGCCCCGCGCCGCGCGCCCCCCGCGCCCTCGCCGTCCGCGCCCGGCGCTGGCGATGATTCGCGCGGTGAATGGAATTTTCGTAAAGCTAATTTTAGCCTATTATATGCTGAATTAGAACTTTTAAAATGGGACGATTTATTTTTGCTGGCCGACGTAAACTCGGCGGCAAATTTATTTTATAGTAAAATTTCTAAATGTCTTGATCGGAATGTTCCCAGGACAAACAATAAACTAAAACATTCATCGTATCAATATCCGACTTGGTTTACGTCTGAGATAATTATAACTTTAAAAAATAAGCACTTTCATCTTAAAAAATATAAGGAATTAGGACTGGAATTTAATCGCGAATTATTTAAATATTATCGGCAAAGTGCGAAGCTACTTATTGATCTAGCTTATTCTAATTACATAAGACGAACAGAGGCGAATATAAAAAGGGATCCAAAATCTTTTTGGTCTTTTATAAAAGAGCAACAGCAGTGTTCTAGCTGGCCTTGTACGGAATTTGTTTATGAAGGTCAAGCTGTATCAGGTATAGATGCCGCAAACGCGTTTGCGCGGTATTTTAGTTCCGTTTTTTTGCCTCAGAGTCCAAAGTTATCTGCTGTCGATGCGGAGCGGGAAGCTGCATCTTCGCTGTGCTCGTACCGCATAGAGCTGAGGGAAGTTACTCCGGCCGACATTTCACTAGCTGTTCGACGTTTGAAGCAACACTCTTCTGCTGGGCCTGATGGCATTCCACCTTTTCTTGTTAAAGATTGTGTTTCTGTTATCATGGTCCCTCTTATGTACATACTAAATCTGTCCCTGAATACTGCCGTGTATCCTGATGTCTGGAAAACCTCGCGGGTAACTCCTATACCTAAGGGTGGCGACAGCATGCACGTAGAAAACTATAGACCCATAGCTGTTCTATCGGCATTTGCCAAAGTTTTTGAGTCTATCCTGAATCGACATATTACCAGGCAGGTCAAGTCTCAATTGTCCGACTGTCAGCATGGGTTCAGGGTAGGCAAATCAACAGTCACTAATTTAATAAACTTCGTCGATTATACTGTTACGGAAATGGATTGTAGAAAGCAGGTAGATGTGGCTTATTTTGATTACAAAAAAGCGTTCGATCGGGTCCACAATGATGTTTTATTAAAAAAATTTGCTGCTGTAGGGTTCACTCCTAGGTTACTGGAATTATTCGCGAGCTATTTCACTAATAGGATTCAGTATGTGCGTCTAGCTGGCGTCCAGTCAAATTCATATATTACTACTTCTGGGGTCAGCCAAGGTAGTACTTTGGGGCCGACCCAGTTTTTAATTATGATTAATGACCTGCCAAAGGTCATAAGGTCAGCAGAGTGTCTTCTTTTCGCCGATGACCTTAAGATATACCGGAGTATTGGTGCCATTGAGGACTGTGACGCGCTGCAGGCTGACATTGACAGGGTTGTGAGTTGGGCCGAGAGTAATTACTTGGAATTCAATAGTTCCAAGTGTAAGACTATGACTTTCACTAGACTACGTGATCCCCTCAATTACAACTACTGTGTGTCTGGTGTCAGTCTGGAGCGTGTCTCACTAATAAGAGATCTCGGTGTGACATTAGATACAGAGCTTAAATTTAATGTACATATTGAAAATATATGCAATAGTGCTTTTAAAGCTCTTGGATTTGTGATACGGCAAACAGGACGATTTCATGACAGAGGGGCTATCATGGTACTGTATTACTCTTTGGTGCGCAGTAAACTAGAATATAACGCCCTAATCTGGGATCCGCATGAAGAGAAGTACAAAGAAATGATTGAAAAAGTACAAAGAAAGTTTGCTAGATATTTGTACAAAAAGTTATACGGCTTCTACCCTTTTCTGTATCCGTCTCTCTTCGTCTATGGTATGGTAGGTATGTATGCGTTGGAAGTAAGGCGAAAATGCAGTTTGCTATCGCATTACTTCCAGCTCTTGCGCGGATCCATCGACGATCCTAGTGTTCTATCCCGGTTGTCGCTGGCGGCGGGAGCGCGTGCGGCGCGCGCATGCTGCCCGCGCCGCCCGCTGGCTATGCCGTGCGGGGTGGTGCGCACCGCCACGGCGCGGTACGCTCCCACAACACATGCTGTCAGTCTGCTTAACGACATGCTTGCACAGATGCCAGATCTTGATATATTCCATTCGAAATTTAAATTTATATTACAATGTTGTAGTATATTTATTTGTAATAATAGGAAAATTTACTATAAGTCTAGGTATAGGGATTAATTTTAATATAAGTATATTTTTAAGGTTGGCCCACAGCACGCTTTGGGAAACTGTAAGTGCTGTGGGCAAGTGAACAATAAATAAATAAATAAATAAATTTATACCAAAGCGAAAAAAACTGAATTTTCCCAAAATATCTTTAAAAAAGTTCTTATTCGCCAAAAAAATATTCTAATTGATTTTATTTTCGTACCCCTCAATATAATTGGTGCTATGGACCGTCTTTTTTAGACGAAGGAATGAAAGTGGGTATTCAATTGATCGGTAGGTAAATTAAAAATTATAGGAAAAAATCAGTGGATTTCCAACAGACGAAATGTGTAAAATGCATGTGAAAGACAAGAATAACAGATGTTGTCCAAAAGTTGCTGCAAATCTATATTTATAAAAGAAAGTGGTGTTAGTTCCACCATTTATAACTCAAGAACGGCTAAACAGATTTAGCTGAAAATTGGTGGGGAGGTAGCTTAGAACCAGGAGACGGACATCGGATACGTTTTATCCCGTTTGTTTTTAAATTGAATTGAATAAAATTCAAAATCTGCTTATTTATTGCCTCTTAGGCGGGACAGAGGTCGCCGGGTCAGCTAGTTAAAATATAAAGAAAAAATAACTTCAGGAGTCTTGATTGACGATTGAAGCAATCTTTGGTATAACTATAGTGTATGTTATATAGAGTAAACAAGCAACGCAGGCAAAGCCGGGAACATCTGCAACTATCACACAAGGCAAAATAAAAAACAAAATTTAATATGTTTCGGTATTTGACCTTTAATGTTTGCTTGACTTTTAGACTGCTGACCAATAAATAAATCTTGAATGAAAATTGCTCCGTAAAATACGGGATTTAAGATAAATTGGCGGCTGGACGTCTTTTTTAAGGGTGAGATAAGTCGTGCTTCGTTGACTTCGATAATTTATACCTTATTCGTTTTGAATTCATTCAATTACCAGCGGCGGTTTGTGCTGTCACCTGCGCTTATCTTGACAAAGTATCTTATTATCAGATAAATCTGTTTTTACACTTGGGTATTTTGATTTTACCATTTGATTACCAGAAGAAACGCACACGGAAATGACGCTATATAGTAAGTAGGTGAAGCTTGATCGGAATGGAACTAGGTCTCGTCTCAACCGCTGGAATATACCGTTAAGTAGGCAGAGTTAGGTTTAAGCAAGCTTTTTGAAATTTCGAAAGTGAAGAAATTACTCTGCAGGCATGCTAAGCAAAATATGATATATTTTCCTGCTGTACTTGGCTGCAGCAACCATTTTCTACATAATAGTTGGTAATTTTTTTCTAGCATAAGGGCCGCCCTAAGGGCTTATATTTTGCTACTAAATTTATGTATTTTAAATCAGTATATTTATAAACTTATTTTTTTCCAACGGCAAGTTTTCACTCAGAATTCCACGTACTATGAATAGACGTGTTCATAGACAACGTAGAACATATTCACTGCCACTGCAAAATGTGAATAAAATAAAGTATAGTGTAAATATTGCCACTGCATTGGAATAAATATAAAGTTGGAGTAAGCAGCAATTCCACAACATTCCCGCTTTACGAGGAAGATTTCGCGAACGCGTTATAAAAGTGGGTTAACGTTAATGTATACGTAACAATTTTTTTGTTAAAAATACAAATATATCTTTACTAGGGTAAGTTCAAAGGAGAGTGGCCAATTCTGGTTGGTTATCAGGTTGATAAATTTTTGTTTGGTGAGTTTTCAAGCTGGTCTAAGGGTCTACGATACCTATATTATATGACCTTTAGGCCATATTATGATGCAATACACAAGTTCGAATACATATGGAAATTATCATCAAAAATTACTTTAATAAATAAATTAAGCAGCAATGTAATAAATAAACAAGTAGTAGGTACCTTTAAAAACGGCGAAGCTTTTGTTAAAAAGTACCATATACCATAAAAAATAACTATCTATTAATTATTAAATTATTAGTTAAATTTGAGAATGACGAGAGCTCTTTTGGACAGTGAAAACATAATCTGATCTGATTTTATTAGCTTGGTAATATGAATAGGCTATCCGACACGTTATAACGTTAATGATATGTTGGATATCAAAAAAAATTGTATGTAAATAATGTAATTTATTATATAAACATACATAAATAAGACAATTATTTAATTATTGAATTGACATGTAACTATATTTTGTTATAAATAAATTGAGTTTGAGTTTGAGTTCTATGTGATGTAATCTGTGTCCTACCCAATAAACTGTTAGACGTGACGACCCGGAATTAGATGTGCGTCGGCAGTTTAAATTTAATGGCGCTACTGATTTTGTCCAACGAGATCTTTATGTCAAACATCATTATCTTCAGCTCAATACAATTTATAAGAATGATAATATAATAGTCCACAAATTAAAAGGCCTATTATGTTGACATCATCATCATTTACAAGCCTTTTTATCCTACTGCTGGGTATAAGCACGGTAATATTATTGTTTTTTTATTGATCTTATAAAATAAAGTAAAGGCTTGTTTTTAAGAGTGAGTTAATACACATATAGTCGTTTATCACCATCATTGTTATTGCCACTACTGATAGGCTTCTCTGCTGGAGGTACAAAAGAAAAATCTTCAAAAGATTACACGGAATGTCCCCAGCTAGTCAGTGACCCTCAAATAACTCTCACCAGTCAGAACCCTGGCTTAGATGGAAAGTGAGGTACGCTGGCTGGCTGTGGCCTAGGCCACACATACAATTTCTTATTCATCTCGAAAATAGTCAGATTTGTATTAATCCACAACTTTTTCCTGATTCTCTATCTAGACAGCATGTGTTTCACGTATTCGTGACTAAACTTGTGTAATTACTCGATAAATGATAGATACTATTATATTAACAAAGTTAACATAAAAAAAAAAGAAACAGTGCTACTCGGCATGCTAATCTAAAATGTTCGAAGTCAACTTTCTCAAACCAAAGAAATATATATTAATGAAGGGGTAGTATCCGTTATATCTTTTATTATATTATGTATCTGTATATAACCTTTATATATTATTTTATGCATATATTACCTTCATCTTACCATTTATATGCTCATATATATATATATATACTATATCTAACACTTACTCAACAAACAGGTATCTTAATCAATAAAGATTATTTCCACTTTTTGAACCATGACCTGGTATTACTTTAGCAGTCTGTGGTTCAATTCAATCACTCGCTCCATTCGTTCCTTCAACAACTTCCTGGCTCTTGTAAATAATGTAAAAAAAAAATTGTGTAGTAAAAATTCCATTCACAACACAGGAATACCTAGTGTGAATGGACATAAATCTCCAACATTCAATAATATTATCTTGTTTAGCACACTAATTAGTTGCCTAGTATAGTTCTAGTTTTTAGTTATTGCATGTATATACCCATGTAATTTTGCAAATAAACGTTTTCTTTATTTCACTTCACAGATTCTCGGGCCTTACGCCCGGTATTTTTAAGGCATCAGTGGGGCCGTAGCCAACACTGAGAGGCCTTTTACAATGTTATACTTAAAATTAAGTAAAAAATACAGATAGAGGATGTTAGGTATATAAAGTAACTATTGCAGACATGGTATTAATGTTACAGGCTATTGTGTTGAGTTGTTCATTGACTTAATTAAACTGGTCTATTGTACGATGAACGGCACCCGCCAATTATGCCTCATTCATAAAAAATATAGCGGGTGATGACTTGCCACTCACTAAATGGGCCCTCCACAGAAGGCAGCCTAAGATGACGCCGGAAGGGCAACATTGGTGTGAGTGGCTTAGGGTGTCGAGAGGTGTGCTGCGCGTTCTCTGAGCGGTACTAGCGGCGTTATGCCCTTTAACACTTCCACCCTGGAGCTTAGGTACTTAGCTCTTGCGTCTTCCACTCCCGGACGGCCAATCAAGGCAAGCCGGGAGGCAGGGGGTCTCATTTAGCCCCCAGGGAATCGGGGTCCGCGGTGACGCCACTCACCGACGACTCGCCATAAAGTCGCCCTGCGGTTCAAATAAACGTTTTTATTATTATTATTATTATTAATGTAATACAGTTAAAATTATGACATATTAATAAAAATACTTTACATTTTGGGTGTGATCTATAAATACATGGACTATAGTTACAATTACAAACTAACCTACCTCCACATTAAGCCGGTGATAAAGGGAATTCGTCCAGTACACCTCGGGCCCTTGTCGGGGTCCTAAACGCACAGAAACTCGCTAAGTCCTTCGGATCAGCAATCAATCTAAACTTCCTTGAGTGTATTTATTTAGAGCGGCTAAAGATCGCCCAATTCAATTCCAGTTGAGGCTGGTTTTCTACTGCAAGATAAAATAAATAGCAATTGCATTTACTTGGCAAAAAAATCGTATAAAGTAAATAAATAATAATTAGTATTTCAGGACACGCTTGTATACCGATGCAAGTAAAATACAATAGCTTTCAAAGTGTCGTTTAGTTCTCTTTAACCGTATTAAAATAAAGCTGTTTGTTGTACGTGTTGGCAGTAAAAAAATTCAGTTAATTTATTGGTAACGTAAAGCAAAAAAAGAATATTGCAGATATTTATTTTTTCAAAATACAAAAAGCTTTTCAAGGGCAGAAGCGTTAACTTTTTTGCCATCAGTTTATCTAACTTTCATTCACTTTGTGCTACAGATGACTATTACTCTTCTTTAATGCTTTGCCAAACCGCAGGTAACCTTGAATATTTCTTTATATATTTGATTTATATCAAGCTAATTACCCCAACATTCCACTACAAAGAAAAAATAATTATTCTTTGTAGTGGAATGCAGACTTATAATCTCAGCTGTCTCCAACTAAGCTTTATACAAACAATAGCTTTGCCCTCGAAAGTTGTGATAAATTTCATCTGTTGGGCTTCAATGACTTTCGAATTACGCAAACTTACTCCGATGTCGTGTGATGTTTTGTCCTCTAATAATTACCTAAATTAGTTGTAAAATGTCAAAGGTTCAATCGACAACTTAGTTTCACATTATTTTAAGCAACCTGCGCCTTGCAGTGTTGTTCTTAGATCAATTAACATAAAGGTTAATTATTATTCCGGATCAAAGTGGGATGTCGTTAAGCACAATTCATAACTGAAAGTAAATGTATTTACTAATATGACGCTACGACCCAATGTGGATACTGGCCTCTGACACAAAGAGACGTCACTCTTCCCGATTTTGCGCCATCTCTTGCCACTCGGTAGCATGGAGCTCTTGCAGGCTCTCTTCCACCAGGTAAAGAAAAAAATGATGATAATTAATAGGTACATTTCTATGGTGCACCTTCAGTTGAGGAAGCTAAAATGTACTTCAAAGAAAGCCCTTTTTCGTTAAGTACAACGCGACCAAAGTTTCAGACGTCTACTCGAAAAGTCGTAAACAGTTTTAAAGATTGAAAACTCTTTACAATATCGTGAATCTTGTTTATTTTAAAATTCCGACTCTATTCCGATTGAAGACGGATAGCAGAGAGAGTCGATTAATCAGCTCACAGTTTACTCTTCTTTGATGCGAGTCAAATAGAAACACATTTATCACAAGATTTCAACAAGATAAATAGGAAAGTTGAAATTAAATTCTAAAGTGGCCTGTTGGACAGAAATTGTGTTTTTAACTTAACATCTGTGACTTTTGTACCAAAAGTTTTTGAACTTACTTATTGTTTTGTTAAGTGATATATATTTTAGGTAATATTATCGTTGGCCCGTTTTTTACGATATTTTTATTACTAAAGTTTATACGGACAGAGTGACGTACTAAAAGAGTGGCCTATGCTCAGCAGAGGGTGATAACGGGCTGATGATGATGATGATGAAATGTTTATAAGAATGAAATAGCTACTATAGTTAAATATAAAACGTAAAATTCGACCATAAAAGAAAACGTGAAGTAGGTACTAATTTTAAATTATTAGACGGATATTAATGGGATGTAATCAATCGTGAACCAGGACCTTGATAATGATTCCTGACATCCGATAACACCTATCGAAAATTGGTAATCCATTCAGGTCACCAGGGGCAGAGGGCAGTTGCTATGTATAAACGCGACCCCAAACCGATTGGACCCGACCCCAATTAAATAATTGAGAATATTTAAAAAAGAAACTGTTTCTCCTGAAATACTCGTACCTTAAAATAGAGACCAATTGTAACAAGACATCTGTCTAAGTTTTATAATATCAAATATATCACGACTTTTATTAATTCAATAATAAATATTTTAGGATTAGGTAACATACAAGCAGACATCTGCGAAAAAAAAATTAGTTATTAAAACACATTTTTGCAAAGAAACAGTCACTCCCGTCAAAACAAGTTCATCTAAGACGCACATACATATAATACCTACTCATACGGATTATTTCCCAAGTATATGGCCCAGTCTGCATAAGTTAGTCGCAGACAGACAGTCAGTGCAATCTTTATGTGTAGATTAGCATATCAAAGCCTGACTGTACAGTATCTGAAATCACATACTCTTAATATACCTACAGGGTAACATATACTCTGGCTTATATTTTACGTTAAAGTGAGGAAATTAATATAATCAAAATTATACCGCGGTTAAAATTGACATGTTAAGTTACACACTTAAGTTAATTGAATCTTACTTGGCTACAAACTCTCCTCTTCTTGTATTGTTCTACTGAACGATAAATCGCAAAAGTAGCACCATCTCTTAAATCAACATTATTAGTCTGAATTATTGCTTTGAAGGGATTAGTTTTACAGCGAATTGCATTGCTAGAAAAAAGCGACGAAAATATAATGCACTATTTAATAGTGCATTATATTTTAAAAATAATCATCAAATTTTGATGATTATTTTTAAAATGTTACATGAGTGACATTCAATTAAAACCCTGTATAAATTTATAAATGATTAAAAAAACAAATTTCAGTTATTATGCACCGTAACGAATAACTTTGTATAAGTAAGTAAAATATTGGCAGTCTCAGATTGAAAACGCAGCAATTCTATTTTATTGGTTTGTTTTCCATCTTTATGTTTAAATAGCTGATCTAACCTCGAGGTTTTTGATTCTTCATTTTTAAATGAGCAACCTCCATTTACTTTTTTTGTCTATTTAAATTGTTTTAGTTAAGTAGATTATACGATTATACGAATATATATTGTTTTTTTTAATCAAATTCGTTGGTTGCCTGGAATAAATTAAATGTACAGAAAGTAAATATTAATAATGCCATCACATTATCAAACTTTATACTGATACAAGGTATCTGATCAAAAATCAGGGTTCTTCGTATAGGGTCCTTATTCCACTAGATCCATTATGGATCGATATAATGGATTTAGTGAGAATGATTCCTTAAAGCAACACCCGCTCTAACGACACTGTGGTAATTGTAAGAAAGTGGAAATATGAACATATCTTTACTGGAATGAAAGTGGCTCCCTCTTCTATATGCCTATCTGTAGCCATGTTTACATAAACTAGTGTGGCATTAAAATTAATTCACCACTAATAAATGCCTGTAAATAATTCCTCGCCGCATACATGGGGCCATAGGTATATATACTTAAAGATTCCTACTTAATGAATTAATTTAATTTCCATTAAAATCTATCTCACGAAATTAAATGTGAATAGAAATATATTCTGGCCGAAATGAAACAAATTATCACGAAATTTAATGTTAGAATATATTTTTATGACTTATATAAGTAAGTCAAATACCTTATCTGAAATATGCTTGTTGTATATCGGTCTAAATATTTATTAAATATACCTACAATAGATACCCATAAATTTAAATTACCTTAATTATATATAATTTTGAAATTTACTCACTTATTACTTATAAATAATTGTATTAATTAATTAACTAACTAATAATATTTAAGCAATGCCTAACATATGTATTCAAAGTCAAATGCAAATTTTAATCTGTAATTAATTTTTAATTTTAATTTCAATAATTGACACACTGGAAGAACCCTGGATACTGCAACACAGGGAATCCTAAAGCAGTAGACAGGACCCCAATTTCAATTTGAACTTGAATAATTTAGATACTTTTATATAATGTAAAAATGATAACATGTTTTAGTGGAAATAAATAATTTTTATCTTTATCTTATATACAGCAGCGGCAGCCTTAATTTCAGATGAGCCTGAGGTTAATGGCGTCAATGCAAAACTAGTCGCCGCTAAAATGGTATATAAATATGAGAAGGTGACTGCCTTGAGGCGGTTATCTACCGAGATTTATGGAGGGAGATGGGGGAGATCTCTGCCCAGGAGAGGGACAGCATAGGTTGATAAAAAAAAGTATAAGAAGACAAAGGCAAGCATCAGTAACCTTACCAAGAAAATCCATGTGCTAAATACTTGGTGCTAAGGAATGCTAGTCATACGTAGTCCTATTATTATTTATTAGTGGTGACGCCATTCACCGACGACTCGCCATGAAGTCGCCCCTGCGGTTTTATTATTATTATTATTTATTTGGTACACTTTGGTGATCTCTCCCCCATGGGAGGTACATGTTGCACGGGCCGGAGCCAAGTGTTTCTTAAATCTAATAATTTTCTTATAAGTATCTTATATTTACAATATATCTATAGAGTTAAAAATTTTCGAACTATTCTACATGTGTTTAATATGACTGCTTTTTGAAGTTGTTTGTATGTTGAAGTTGGTAGGTCAAGTGTCTCAAGGCTCTTAAGTAGATTTTTGGGTATCACACCTGTGGCCGAAACTATTATAGGTACTGTTCTTGTGTTGTTAATGCGCCACTGTGTTTTTATTTCTATTGATAAGTCTGTGTATTTTGCTATCTTCTCTGTGTGTGAAGTTTGTAGGTTGTGGGTGTTGCAGATAGTTATGTCGATTAAGTATGCAGTCTTGTTGTTTTTATCTAACACTGTGATGTCCGGTCTATTGAAGTGTATGGTCTTGTCGGTTATTATTGTCCTGTCCCAGTATATCCTGTAGTGTTGGTTTTCAAGAACGGAGTCTGGTTTGTATTTGTAGTAGGGCGTCATTTTATTTATGAGTTTGTATTTATGAGCAAGTAGTTGGTGGATGGTGGCCGCTACCTGGTCGTGTCTATGTTTGTAATCAGTCTGAACAATGGACTTGCATGCACCGGTGATATGTTGTATGGTTTCGGAGCTGCTACTACATCTTCTGCAAATGTCATTTGTATTGGGTCGACGTATAATGTGTCTTTGGTAGTTCCTGGTGTCAATAACTTGGTCTTGGATTGCTATCATGAAAGCTTCGGTCTCAGGAAATAGATCGCCACTCTCCAGCCACGCGTTCGACGCTTCTTTGTCGACATGTGGTTGCTGAAGATCGTGGTAATGTCTACCGTGAAGTGACTTCCGCTCCCATGCTGCAATCTTTTCTTTAGAGTCGGTAATGCCTTCGTTTCTTTGTTCACTTGTATTGGATAGGTTTAGGGGTGTATACCGACTGTCAGACTGTGAGATTGCTTGATGCAGTGGTGAATATGGTGACCGTTCTGAGAAAAACTTTCTGAGTGTGGTAATTTGTTTGTTGTGAAGGTTAACTATGTCTATTATGCCTCTGCCTCCCTGTTTTCTGGGTAGTGTCAGTCTCTGTACGCATGACCGTGGGTGGTGTTTCCGGTGTTTAGTCATAGATGTATTATTATTATTTAAAAAAAAACGTTTGTTTTTCTCGAAATTTTAAGAATTTCGGTCATTTAAATGAAAACCACGGGCCTAGGCCAAGTGGAGATCACTTTGATTTATTTTTATTATTATCTTCACAGATTCTCGGGCCTTACGCCCGGTATTTTTAAGGCATCAGTAGGGCCGTAGCCAAAACTGAGAGGCCTTTTACAATATTATAGGTACTTAAAATTAAGTAAAAATTACAGATAGAGAATGTTAGGTATATAAAGTAACTATTGCAGACATGGTATTAATATAACAGGCTATATTGTGTTGAGTTGTTCATTGACTTAATTAAACTGGTCTATTGTACGAGGAACGGCACCCGCCAGTTATGCCTCATTCATAAAAATTATAGCGGGTGATGACTTGCCACTCACTATATGGGCCCTCCACAAAAGGCAGCCTAAGATGACGCCGGAAGGGCAACATTGGTGTGAGTGGCTTAGGGTGTCGAGGGTGGTTCTCTGAGCGGTACTAGCGGCGTTATGCCCTTTAACACTTCCACCCTGGAGCTTAGGTACTGAGCTCTTGCGTCTGCCACTCCCGGACGGCCAATCAAGGCAAGCCGGGAGGCAGAGGGTCTCATTTAGCCCCCAGGGAGTCGGGGTCCGCGGTGACGCCACTCACCGACGACTCGCCATGAAATTATTATTATTATTATTAAGAGCCTAAAGTGTCCCATTGTTGGGCAAAGGCCTCCCTACCCTCTTTCCACTTATCTCTGTCTAGTGCTATTGCGTTCCAATCCGGTTGGTGTTTAGTCCTATTACGTGTTAAAAAATGCTATATGCTCTCGTTGTTTCAGGATAATTATAGTAGCCTCTAACATACTCTAGATCCTTTGTTAGACCTCAAAATTATAACCCAGGGGTCCTCAAATCTAAAGCAAATCGGTTACTTCTAGGCAAGCATGCTACATCTTAGACTAAGTATAGTGGTGCTTAACATCAGGCAGGCTATAGTCAAACGTAAACCTATTTCGTGTTAAAAAAAACCTCAGTTATAAAAATGATCCTGCTCCATGAAGCTCCATAAAACCAAAGAGACTCCCACTTTTACATATATAATAAATAAATTCCTTATATTTCAAACTAGGTTCATAAAAAAAATATACAGTTCTGAATTATATATTAAAAAAAATACTTTTTAACATATTTGACACGAGCTTTAGAAAACTAAAGCAGTGACTAACAATAGTCATTTTACTAAAACAGTAGTGATTTGAGTTTTGATCCTAGCATTATTTCACAATAATGTAACGTCTATCACCCTCTATCACTATAATGTCGGTGCGTAAATAATTCCCCGCCACACACGAGACTAGTCGTTACGGTGAGTACTTGTTGTTTACGAGTTTACACTAAATTCCACTCAACCACTGATTTAGGGCGAAAATGTGTAGAAAGGCAATAATGGCAATAATAATAATGTAGAGTAAGTAATCGTTTCATAATTTCATTATTTTAAATATGAATATATATTTTTTCCATATATTTATTTTACCAAATTATATGAATCAGGAGCCAACACTAAAATTTGATTTTAGTTTAGGTCGGCAGTTGTTCCATTTTAGAATAACTATCATCATCATTATCATCCACAGCTCTTGGGATCCCACTGCTGGGTATAGGCCTCCCTTTGTATGTGCCATCTGCGTCGATCTTGTGCAGACCTCGTCCAGGTTGGACCCTCGACTTTATCGATATCGTCAAACCATCTCGCAACCGGACGACCCATACAATAGAAACTAACTAATAAAATAATAATAAAGAAGAATAATTAACTAATCGAAATTTATCTATTAAGACAACTTTAGTATTCAAATGTTAGTTAAAAAAACAATTTTGATTAATAATGATCAGAAGGGGTTATTTATTTACGTTATTATTTTTTTATTCTAATACCTATTAATACAAACTTCCACGCAATTAAAGACTTAACTCTCAAAAACTATTTTACTCAGATCAAACTCTGTACCTTCGCTTAAACGAGTATAGGGTTTGACACTATTACACATTTTTAAATTAATTTTATGAGCATTACCGATTCCGCTCATACTTTTAAGCTGTTCTACCTATAACAGTTCTACATCTTTGTAACTGAGGCACATTTCAGTGAATTCCGACGACATTCTTCCAGCCGTTTATAACATACTTAGAAGATATTTTAGACGAAACAGGTACTTACCTAACTTTGTATTCTTCGGTGGTGTAGTTTCAGGTGACAAGCTTCTGAACTTATCTATAGGCTTCTTAACTTATAGAGAAATAGAAAATATTAGAAGAGATAAGTTGGGAATAAACTATTTTATTTTTGTTCTAGATTTGTTTACGCTCGACTAGCAGGTAGTATATGTCAAGTGGAAAAGTGGAGGGCAAAAGACCTAGAGTGAAAAGTCTAACGCGATGGTCTGATCAGATATGAGTTGCCCTCAACGCAAGTGTAGCAGTGCAGTTCACGTTGCTGGGAATAGGAGAAAGTGGCGAAACATCGTAAAAGGCAAGATGACGACATGAATGAATGGTCACGACCCCCAGCGTTGGGGTATCGACGCAAACAGATAGAGAGAATAGAGGTAGTTACCACGTCTGCCTACAATATAGCCCTTATTTAGAACAAAACTGATTCTCTCTCGACTTGAAAACCGATAAATTGTAATTTAAAGCGAATAGGAATTCCTCAGGTGGGCATCGCACTTTCATAACGCTTGGTGCAGGTCTTTAGTTTTGACTGGCCTGTTAGCTTAGTTGGTAGTGGCTCTGCCTTCTAATCTAGGGGTTGCGGGTTCGATTCCCGCCTGACACAAGTATTTATGCATTTTAAAAATGTATAATTTCTTGTGTTGAGTCTGGTTGTTTGTATGTATAATAAGTATGTATTTACAAAAGAAAAGTATATAAGTATTATATCCGTTATCTAGTACCCACGACACAAGCGTTTGCTTAGTGTGGGGCTAGATGGCGCTGTGTGCAATGTCCCGAAATATTTATTTATTTATTTATTTATTTAGTACCTCTTTGTCTATGTACTGTATACCTAATAAGGAAATTTAAACCTAGATTCATTGGGCCTGGACAGCCTTATCGCATAGAGCGATATCTTTCAGGCATTGTAATTGTAATATTTATTTATTTATTAATGGCACACAAAACAGAATATTTCCTTAAATTAACTTATATTAATTACATTTTAAGCTGGTTTTGATCCAGAACAATAAGACTGCTGTTTGCTAATCTAATATTACAAAAAAAAAACTGTCCCTTTAACAGATTCTTTATTTTCTGTGTTTCTTTTGAAGTTGGTTAAAGCAGCCTACACAACAAGATACATTTTTTTCTTTCTCTATGTTCAACCTTACTGTACAACCCTTTTGAAAGTTAAATTTAAACGTTTTTTTAATGTTTTATGTTTCTTTTTCTTCTTTTTGAAGTCAGTTAATACAGCACAACAGTAGCAGCAAAGTGCAATTTCCGCACTGAACTGGCTGAAGTAGCCCCTGAAGTAGTAGTAATGCCATACAATGGTACAAAACGCACACAATGGAGCGGACTGGATCAATGTATTGAATCTGATCAAACAATAGATGCAGCAAAATGATGGTTGCTGTAGAGATGAGTTGTATTAGTAAAGGTAAGTACTTATTAATAGGGGTTTGAGTAGTTTTTGCTGATGTCAGAGGCCCTTAGGGCGCGACGGCATGATAAACTCTCGACACCAGAGTTGGCCACTCTCTTTCGTTAAGAAGAAGAAAAGGGTTTTAGACAAAAGAGGTAACATAATTTGTTCTGTTTGTATATAATATTGTTAGAATTTGAGTTAATAAAATAAGCTTCCAAACAAGTGTATCAAATAAGATTATTTACAAATATGCATATACCAATTAAATATATAGCAATTATATATATATATATATTTTAATTAGTATGTTCATTAGTAATGCTCTTGCCTCGGCTGTCCCTTGAATATCCATACTTAAATTTTATCCAAGTTTAACAAGAACATATACATACATAGGTCATATGGATGAGGACTGCACAACATCGACGCGGCTGACACATTCAAAGAGAGACCTATGCCCAGCAGTAGGATAGAGAAGGCTGTGGATGATGATTATGAAACACTTCTTTTAAAAATCAGTTCTCTCTTTTGAGTCGTATTTCCTCATGACTGAGGGTCATGACAACCCTGCATAATTAATTCGTTAGGGAAGTTTTCTTGGGCAAATACATCATACATAAAAAGCAGTTAAAAAGCCGTAATAAAATAATGTAATCAGTCTACTTCCGTCTCTAAAATAAAAAGTCCATCGTATCGAATGATCGTTCCATTACAAGTACTCGAAGTTCACAATAAAATAAATAAATAAATAAATAAAGTGTGCAACGTCTCCGATTTTTTTCTTCATTCGATTTACTGTCTGCTTGGTGATAGGTTTAATTGCAGGTTCTACCTATATATCACCATATAGCAGTCTTTCAGCCATGTAAGGGCGGTTGAAATCTCGCAACATTAAAGTTAACTAAATATGATGCTAGTAAGTCTGTCTAAACACGGTTTGTTTGATAAATAAACGCGTTTTCAAGTAAATGGTTTAAATATTCAAGAAAATAAAATCTTGTCATTTTTGAAAAGATTGACTTAATCAGTTTGTTTTTTCACGTAAAAACCTTTTTCAAACAACATTTCGTTAGCATCTATCTTGTCAAAGTGAAGTCTTTAAAATTTATAGAAAAAGTTGAAACGTTTTTAAATTTAAACTTTTGAAAAAGGATGCGGCAGACCGTATCGATCACCTTTGAAAAAGTTATTTTTTACGGTCTTCTTCTTATCGAATGAGAGAGGCGAACTCAGGTGCCGAGAGCTTATTAAACCGCTAATCAAACCGCCGTAAGGGCCTCTGACATGGCTTAACGACTGCCGTACCGTGCGTCTACTTAAGCTTAACATCGGTAATCGCAAGCGATTGACTCCGCTAGCTGAGCTTCTTCTTCCTTCTTCTTCTGTGATATATATTTATTTACCATCTGAGTTCTAAACCTAATATTTTTACATGAATTCAGACAACGTTTGACTGCCTCATGTGTCCAGGGTTACATGTAAATAATATGTTTGCACAAAAACAATAAACACACATAAAAAGCCTGCCAAAGCATTTACTTCATATACCTACTAGTCTTTAGTAAGAGGCAGTTTTAAAATGCTAATACAATATTTATGTCACCGAAAAATAACAAAATCCGCGAGTTTATAAATTTTCTAAAAAAATTATAAATCAATTATTTAATTTTCTAAACGAGAGATAAATTGCGTTATGTTTCGCCCAAATTTTCGCAAATTTATATTATTGCTGTTCTATTCATTTAAAACCACGTTGAAAAAGTTTAATATACATACCTAAACGATGTTTCACATTGTGTATGTAAAAAAGGACATTGCATCTTGAACTAAGCCTTTGCTAAAGTACCAACGAAATAAAAATAAACGCTTATCTATAATATTGGTTTTTATCGACACTCGTGATTATCGAAATGAATCGGGACTTTTGATGCAACGCACTTTGTTTGTTAGGAAACCATGTTTTTATAACTTACTGACAGTCGAGTATTAGATATTTAGGTTTCGCAATATTGTGGTACAAAGTCCACTGTAGCGCCCGCAGCTAGTAGGAAAAATCGCATGCGATTACCAATGTAAACAGCTATGTATTTTTATGCAACTGTCGACGTTGCCAGTCCTTGGATGGGTGACTAAAAAGTGGTTCACATTTTGGGTGCTGCCGTGGGTCGAATGACACCTACTTACTTTCATCATAGTGTCGCTTGTGTATAACTTGTGCTAGAATAATAAGTGATGACTTTTTGAATACTCATTTTTACCTAATCGATTTTATCAGGTATTCAAAATAAAAAATTGAGTTGAGAATGCTCTGCCGGGATTTTATATCTTGTTGTCGTGAAAAATTAAAAACAGTTAAATGTAATATTAATAAAGATTCAGCTTTAAATCGTAAGCTTTACGGTATTGTGTCCCGAGGGATATCAACACTGTTTACTGGAATATTGTTGGACAAAGAATAAACCATTTATAATAGATTCAAAATTCAAATTCAAATTGTTTATTGACTAAAAATACTTATTCTAACACGTACATTCATTGGGAACACAGTTTGCCAGGTGCAGTCAAGTAGGAATCAGGTACGTGAGGTAGCCCCGGAAACTGGCACTAGGTACCGAAAAGGTCCTGTGAAGCAAGATTTCGGGAAAAACCACAGCACAATATACAAATTTAACTACTTACTTGCACATCACTCGTCTCAAAAGAACATAACTAAATTTGACTAAAGAGATTGTCACAATTCAACAGCTACTCACATATTTCTTCTTATATTCTAAACATTTTACCTATTGTTAAGTAGGAAACATAAATAATTGTGTACAGAGAGGATACTTGTTAATAGATCAGTATTATATACATTGAAGTTTGTTTTACGTTAAGGTTTCTTAGTTTCCGTTATCTAGTACCCGCGATACAAGGGTAAGCTTAGTCACAGCTTAGTGTGGGACTAGATGGCGGTGTGTGATTTGTCCAGATATATAAAAAATAGTAAGTTGTCACTTTTTAATTACAGATCCCTGGTTTTTGTATTATTAATTACCATACATGATTTTTTTAAATATTACTATTGTTTGCCCACGACAGCCTCCACAATGTTTCGAGACAAAAACAGTATTTTTCCATTTTCGTAGCCTAGTTTCTGCTGTCTGAACTTATTTGTTGTGATTTTGTAAAACAAAATTAACTTCGTAAACTCCAACTTTTGGGTATATATCAATATAAGATAAAATTTTGCTATAAATGAATGGATAAATAGAAATAGATAGAGATTTTTGTAAATAAAATTTCCCCTATCTTGGGGGTAATCTGTTTCCACTGAGTGAAAGGTCTATTTACCGAAATTGTCAACACGTCGGCGTCAAATGAACTCTTTTGTCTCGGAAATGATGAATTTCCAGAAAAAACGAAGCGCACCACGTGTGGAGGACAACATTGTGACAAGCAAATTATTTTCTATGTTAGGAAATTATGGAAAAATACAACGTAGTAATCCTTCTGCTAAAATATTTACTACACGTAAAATGGAGCATTTGAAATAGTCATCATCATCATCATCATCCATCGCCTTTTCTATCCCACTGCTGGACATAGGCCTCTCTTTGAATGTGCCAGCTGCGTCGATCTTTTGCAGCCCTCATCCATATAGAACCCTTGGCTCGTAATAATATGTCGTAATATAATCGACCCATCTGAAATATTGAAGTACAATTAGGTAGTTTTTCTAACTGTATTTGAAGAGCTCGTTAACTGGTTTTTAATCATTTTCTTTCTTTCTTTCAAACTGCAAACTCATTAACACTAGGAGGTAAAATAAGTGACAGAGGATTGACTCCCGTATAAGAGGAGTCATATACAACAATTATGAGTTAAGATTCATCTTGTCTAATTTAATTAACAGCGAGTGTGGCTCAGTGGTTCCAGTGTCTGCTTTTCATCCAGACGCATCCTGGTTCGAATCCGCCCTACACCAATGACTTGTATTTTCAAGTTATGTGTGGATTTGCACTCGCTTAACGGTGAAGGAAAACATCGTGAGGAAACCGACATGTTTGAGGACCACAATATCCGAGGACATGCGTCTTCCGTGGAAGGACCTGGGCGCCCACCACGATGTATCTGCCCAAGAAAACTCCCCTAATGAATTAATTCTGCGGGGAGTCACGACCCTCAGTCATGAAGAAATACGTCTCGAAGAGAGAATTTAATTACATATATAATATTTTTATGGCTTCATGTGAATTTATTTTTACACACATAAAATAAGTAGCTAATAAATATATAAGCTATATGTATGTGGGCTATTGTAGGCTGTACTGAGCCTGAAAAATGCGCGCTAATATATTTGCGGTTACAGAGCTTCGTGAGGGAGAGGTTAGCAGTATGGTTTCTAAAGAATTTTCTTATAACTATATATACTATACCTACTATAATGTTAAATGCCCTGTGCGAAATGTCCAAATTAATTATCTCTTTTTTTTCTATTAAATAAAATAAAAAAAACTAAAAGGTGACTGACTGATATAGTGATCTATCAACGCACAGCCCAAAACAATTGACGGATCGGGCTGAAATTTGGCATGCAGGTAGATGTTATGACGTAGACATCCGCTAAGAAAGGATTTTTGGAAATGTCACTTTTAAAGGGGTAAAATAGGGGATGCAAATTTTACTTTCTAATGCGAGCGAAGCCACGAGCACCCACTAGTCAAAGATATAACTGGCGTACAAACCCATATACATATCTTATACCGTGAAAACTAGTGATGATACAAAAATTCACAAAAGTATTCCATTTGCAGCCGTAGATATCCACACATTTCTGGCCGTAGTACTTTACTCGTTTTATCATGATTAGCACACATCCCGGTAATTATTTATTTGTCTTTGTTTTTTCCGCCTCGGCTTCTCTGATACCCTGGTATTTGTCAGGCTTCTGTTCAGATACGGGTTGTTTATGCTCACCCCTTTAAAGTATTACAAAGATGCATTTGAATGAAGATTGTGGTGGAATAAAGATACTGAGCGAGTGTGGCTCGGCGGTTTTAGCGTCTGTTTTTCATCCTGACGCAACCTAGTTCGAATCCGGCCTTACACCGGTGACTTGTATTTTCAAGTTATCTGTGAATTTGCACTCACTTAGCGGTGAAGTAAAACATCAAGGAAACCTACATATTTTGACCAACCAGTTCAGTCAAAAGTACTTTTAATTTAGTTGTATTAACCGGCTAGCACTTACGTCAAAAATTACGAATTTGTAATTTTTGACGTAAGTGCTAGCCGGTTAATACAACTAAATTAAATCATGCCTTACGGGAACTATAATAAATTACTTTTGACTGATTTCGCTAGTCAATAGTAGATTTGATTGGTTAAGAGTTTTGACTCCTATATATTATTTCTACTGTCTCTGCTACGAGCCGATCGGATCATATCCGACTCACTGTGAAACACTCCGCAGAATATCTGATGAAAAAATATGCTGATAGACACTTTTTGAAAAAATAATGCTGATAGTGTCTCATAAAAAATAGACTAGATTTCAGTGTCACCTGCAGAAACGTTTTTATACTAACGGCTCAAATCGTAGCTCAAATTAATGGCAACAAAATGATTTTTATACAAAAACCTTTGAAATAATAAAGCGAGCTAACGACGTTATAGCGTGGAGGTTTATAACAAAAGAATTTTGATAAATGAATGTATTACAATATCAAAAGGCCCATTTCTATATTGCTTTCGACGAAAATCACGAACAATACGCGTTTCAGTATAAACCCATCAATATATCGACATTTTTATAATAGGTACCTATGCTTCAGGGTTACAAAAAGTGTGATTTTGTAGGTATTAAGAACGTGGCTGATCAAAACGACAAAGAAGTTGTTGATGTCAAATTGATTCCGAATAAGTGAGATTGATTTTTAGCCGCAATTTATAAAAACTGTCTGTTCGCGTTTTTCTTGTCTGACAGTTAATTTTATTAATACCTTATTTACTTATATATTTTTTTAGACTTTTTTGATAACAAGAATTTATTCCTTTCAGTGTGAAATAGTTTATTGTTATACTTACAAAAAAGAATCTAAAAACTAATGTCCTTACTTTTATTATTTCTACCTTGTATCATGGTTTTTGTCTGTGTATTTTATTATGATATTGAAATGTGAATTATGTTTTTTAAATTGTATATGGACGTAATTCCGAAATAATTGGCTTCTATTCTATTTTAAAACCTAGGCAAGTTACAAAATAAAATATACTATGGTTATACTTACATACATATATAGTTTTCTCCCATGCAGGAACCTACATATTTATAGCACCTAGTGAACTTTCCGCGTCAACCTACGTGATAATAATATATGTACATCTCATCCGTACCTGACCTAGACCGCATCTTATACTGGGTTACTTGTTGACTCTCTATCTCACTCTCTCTCTCGAGTCGTATTTCCTCATGACTAAGGGTCCGTCAGAATTCATTCGTTGGAGTTCTCTTGGGCAGATACATCGTGGTGGGCGCCCAGGTCCCTCCAAGACATATGTCTTCGGAAAACTAGTCGGTTTCCTCACGATGTTTTGCTTCACCGCTAAGCGAGTACAAATCCACACATAACTTGAAAAAACAAATCAGTGGTGCAGGGCCGGATTCGAACCAGGGTGCGTCTGCATGAAAAGTAGACACTAGAACTGCTGAGCTACACTTTCTTATTATATTGTGCTGGTACTTGTTACAGGGCCATCTTAATATCAAGGGCTACAAAACTTATATTATTTAATGCATGAAATTTAATATATAATTTAAGTTATTTACAATAATAAAATATAAAAACAAGTGAAGGAAAACTAAACATACTACTTACTTCTAACTACTACAAAAAGGGGCACTTAGAAAATCTTTAGAAAAGCCTAAAGATAATCTAAGTGCTCCAGCTCACTACCAGAGGGCAGCGTACCCAGCATGCTGGCCGCATTACCACGCTGGATGGCAATGCTGATACGTTGAGCCAGAAAAAGGCCAGCATTTTGGTCACGCTCCGAGAGGTTTTGGAAAATAGTATGGGCTCCCGGACCCCACGGCCCCAAAGTCTCGACTCCAAAAGGCTCAAAGATGTAACCTCGGCCGAGGTTAGCATATTTGTGTCTCTTGTGATGCTCGGCAATAATAGCCGCCGCTCCAGCCCGACACCGTGTCATAGACAGATGAGACGGTGCCAATGTGTCGACGCAAGTTGCGTCCCACACAAGGGGCCGACCCAACTTCCAGGGCACAAGAGTCATAAGTATGAGTATGAGACATAATTTAAGTATGAGTTAATTTATTAAGTGCTAACCTGCACTATGGTTGTTTTAAATTAAACTTTTATTGGAAAATGAGCGAAAATAATCCCGACCGGCAGGATTCGAACCTGCGTATCCTGCCGGTCGTGATTATTTTCGCTCATTTTCCAATAAAAGTTTAATATAATTTAAGTATTTAAAATGTGACATTACCTGGAAATTAATCTTATTACATTGATTTTAATGATATGTAAATAGTTTTGAATAAGTTAAAATGTTTCGTAAGTTGTCTTTACGTTAGTACATGTTAAAGATTCATATAGCCCGGAATAATGTGAGTCGCTCCTTGACTAACAATATACCTTGATTGCAGTGACGAGCGTTAGGTCTAGCTTAATTGTTAGATTCTAGCTTCAAGACACCTTTTAGTACCTATTTTTAAACTCACCAATATAACTACCTTTTTTAGCTCAGTTACACAAGTTTTTTTATTCCCAGTTTCAGTTGTAAATCTGTATTCTGCGCTTTTATTATTGTTTTTTATAAACTTGTATTATTTTCTAAAGCTTAAATACTATTCTATACAGTAACAAACATACGCACGGAGACACACACTTTTCCTTTTTCCTTGTAATATGAATATGAAGAGACATCATAAAGCTTTTTGTTTCAGTTAAAGCTATTATAATTTACAGGTATCTGAGCTTTGATTCATAAATTACGAATTGGATACATACATAATAATTTATAAGTAACTGAGTAATACTGCTGTAGCAGATATAAAATTAATGTAATAAATTTGCCCAAGTCAAAAATAAGTTAATTTTATTTCCACTACCTTACTTCTAAAAAACAAAAAGGTTTTTTAACTTAATAACTAAAACATCTCCCTAGAAATAATGGAATTGTCATGATGAAAGGATTCTCAGAGGTAGGGAAGTAAAAGTCCGACCGCGTAAAAAGATTTATTCAATTCACTTACTTTGACTTGACTTTTACTTATTTCTAATATTGGTTGCTTATTTTTTGCTTTAACGTAGCTTATCTACAATCTTATTTTTTTCAATTCTACAAAAATCATTTGCTAGTCACGATAAAAATATTTTTTTGCCTAGTTCACTAGAGTATAAATATACCTTAACTCTACGACATATTTTATTTTTTTACTAATTAAGTTTAGTTCTGGAAAGTATTACAGTTTTTGAGTGTGCCTTTGTAGGCCAATATTGACAAGTTTCATATTAAATATATCCAAATCTCTTGAAACAAAACTTGTTGGCATGTATGTAATTAATGTCAGAGGCGCTCTTAAAATGCGTCCTATTTGGGTGAACAGGTCATCTCCATAATAGTTTAATATTTTTGTAATTAGTATAGTATATACAATGGGACTGACATGTTATAACAAAAGTTCCTTAAAATTGAGAATAAAAAAAAAAAATGCGTCCTACCAGTAACCTTATGTAACTTAAAACTACATTTTCTAAGAAGTCACTTATCTATCTATTTATCTATGTATATCTACACATATAATAAAGCTGAGGAGGGTCGAAAATCTGAACATTGAAGATATTGAAACAACAATATTTGGAGATACTTCGAATTGATAACAGAACACGTTCCAACAATTTTGGAAATTTTGTCTGATTCTCTGTGTGTCTGTTTATTAAAACCACGATTAAAACGCCTCATCACGCAAAATCTGATGAACGGATCTTCATGATTTTTGGTATGTAGGTAGTATAAAGTCTTGTTAGTGTCATTGGCTACTTATTTAATCACGAAATAATGCGAACGAAGCCGCGGGCGTCCACTAGTAAAACAATAAATTAATCGCTAACTTGATCAAATGTTTTTTTTTCCACAATTTTTTTGCATCTAAGCAGGTAAAGGCGTCCTCTTCAGCTGTTTCTCAACTTGCCTCAAACTTTTGTTCCTTGTAACTGGGACTGCAAAGAGCGTGTACACCCCTGCGTACAAGTTCACACCGGCAAATATATAGAACAGGGTGAAGACGCCGACATTGTCTTCGAGGTATTTGAAGGAGTGTACGTGGGCCAGTTTTATTAGTTGGGAGTAGGTGAAGAGAATGCAGAGGATTGTTGCTCGGAGCTGGGGAATAGACACATAAAATAAATAAATTATCGTGCAGTCGCCTGGTCATTGTTTCCATTCAAACTGTCGTATAGTTAGACTCAAAACTAAACGGTAAAAGAAAGATTGACAGGTGGTTTAGATTCCAACATAATCCATTTATTGGGACACGAAACAAGAGACAGAAAACAATAAAATATAAAGATATATATGTCACAGTTAAAACCCGTTTTTCGTTAGGACTCGTTTTCCCTAGTTAAAACTAGTTTTTACTAAATGCCTTTGTTAAAACTAGAAATACCTAGTCAAAACTAGAATTGACCACTGATATATTTGATTTTCAGTTAAAACTAGTTGTCACTCCGAGCTTTAGTTAAAACTAGCGCTAGAGAAACTAATTTGGGATTGAAAATAAGATAAAGTTTTTAAAATATTTATTAAAAAGATCTAGGACATAGAGTCATGTACTTAGTAAAGTCACTTGTCTATGACAGGAGGTAAGATTAGGTTCGTTAGGTTGCTTTCTACCACGCACATGCGACGACGAGCGAAGCGAGGAGGAGCCAAGCGGTCGTCACAGTTTTAACCGAGTCGCTTCGGAAAAACGCGTTTTGTCTAGTAAGAACTAGTTTTAACTAATATTCAATTTTGAGCAATAGTTAATTCTAGTTTTAACAAAGACATTTAGTAAAAACTAGTTCTAACTAGGGAAAACGCGTTCTATCTGAAAACTGGTTTTAACTGTAACATATACAAGTACACGTTTCGTGCCACAATCCGGCCCCAACTCAGCATGTGCTTTTTAGTATCCGCCAAAGATTTTGTCAGGAGCAATATTCTTTTCATATATGGACCAGGAGATACCTTCCTCGAATTTACAAAAGTTATCGTACATACAACAATTATTTAAATTGCGAATTTTTCCAGTAACTCTGTATATAACATTTACATAAACAAGGTGTAACAGACGGGTGTGACAATACTTATACTATACACACCTATGTATATATAGAATACAGCCCACTAGGTTTCAGAATTCTAAATGTCATAGATTTCTAGTAATCATAAGTTGAACTTTCATTAAAACTTTAAGACTTGCAACCCTACATTTTATCATTTTGAGCGCTCATTGACTTTTGACGCTATCAAATGACACGGCGCGGCGGTGTCTCTCTGAGAGCGCGAGAGAGAGAGAATACGTTGCGTTAAAACTAATGCTAGAACAGGATGAAAGAATGTGTGCTTATTTCGGTTTCGTTCGGTCAGTGATCACTCGCTAGGGCTGCCACGAAATCAAGTGAAAAATATTATCTAATTTTTGTATGGTAAAAAATATATGCGATTTAATTTTTCATATTTTGGTATATGACTCCTTACATGATATATATGTATACTCTTTAATATTGTCACACCCTTCTGTTACACCTTGTATGTACTTTACGTTAACCATGTCAGAGGCCCTAAGCACGGTAATATTATCATACAGTATTGTAACTCGGCCGTGTTCTTTAAATAAGTGCCTACAGCCGCGCGGTACGTAAGCATGTGATAGGGCTGTCGCTGTCGCCTACCTACAGCGTTTTAATTGCATCTGCCTACTTTGAGTTTCTATCTAGTTCTGAGATTGTAAATTTATAACTTTTTATTTATTTATTAGCATTGATACTTAGTAACAATATAAAATATCAATATTACCTACATAAAATACTTTGTGAATTGAATAGAAAGTGTTCAATAAAAATGCAAGTTTTTTTTTATTGATAGATTTAATTAATAAAAATGATTATGTATGTGACTATAACAAATCAATGTTATAAATTTGCGACCGAAAAATATTTGTGCCTTAACTGAGATGTACGAAATGCTTTTATGTTTGTCTGTATAAAAAATCCGCATTCGAATATAAAGCTTGATCAAAAATGCTTTGCGATTTGGGCTTTTAGCGCTTTCAGAAACTAAAAGTGTACCATTTAACGATAGAAGACGTCACTGTTAAAATCTCGTAAAAAGTGTACGAGATTTTAGTTAATCTTGAATCTCGTACTGACCCTCTAAATCTCGTAACGGTACGAGATTTAATTTTCTCGTACGTCTGGCAACCCTGATCATGCCGCACGCATGCCTCGATCCGAGCGCGTAGGTATAGCTCGCGCGCCGTCCGTTTATATGAAGTTAGAATACTGTATGATAATATTACCGTGCCCTTAGGGCGGCTTGAAGAACTCTCGACCCCAGATTTGGACACTCTCATTCGACAAGAAGTTTTTTATACCTCACCTGAGTGCCAAACAAATCCGCCAATATCACAATATGAAGTCCCCAAGACATTCCGTATCCAAGCACTAAGGTTGCCAAGGCAACCACGGCCACCCATCTCAAAGTGGTCACAGTCAAGTCAACTTGTGTGTAAACTGCTAACACGCCTGATGAGAGGCACGTGAGAAGGTAGCCCAAGGTTAGGAGATGCTGGAAAAGAAAAAACTATATTAAACATGATTAAAAAAATATTTTATTAAAAACAGTCTTATAACAAACGACGACTTAAATTCCAGATAATTTTTATGTGTTCATCATACGTTTTTTTAATTTGTCGGACTAAATTTCAAAATTGACTCGACCAAAAAGATCAAATTTATCGATAACTTCTCAACGTTATGTTACTGGGACCCAATTAAAGTGCTAATGCTAGTAATAAAACAAGAATATGTAGTACTTTTGACCTGATAATGTATGCCTTTGTCTAACTGAAGATAGATATATTTACTGTCTGTGTGTCTTTTATTCCCACGTTTATAAAATAAATAATACATAAAAGCGAGTGTGGCTCAGCGGTTCCATTGTCTGCTTTTCATCCAGACGCACCCTGGTTCGAATCCGGCCCTACACCAATGACTTGTATTTTCAAGTTATGTGTGGATTTTCACTCGCTTAAAGGTGAAGGAAAACATCGTGAGGAAACCGACATGTTGAAGGACCCAGGACATGTGTGTTTCGTGGAGAGAGAGAGAGCTCCCCTAGCGTATTAATTCTGCGGGGGAGTCACGACCCTCAATCATGAGGAAATTGGACTCAAGAGAGATAAAATAAATATAATCTCATAACATCGACCTATATTTCCTCGAATCCTGCTTTATTTAACTCAACACATATTGTAAAATGATTTGCTTGTTTGTGTGCTTTTTAGTTTCTTTCGTCGAGAATCTTTCACGGGAGCAATAGTAGGTATCATAGTTTATATTTTATGATGTGTTGATTGTAGCTTATAGATAATGTAGTATCTGTTTAGTGAAAACATGCTAAATACTGGTTTACTTTTAACTTAACCAACTTTAAAAAATAGCTATAGTCATCAAAACAAAACCTACAACCAAAATTGACTTTGACTTATAATTACTTTTATCATTACATAAATCATTTTTAGGGTTCCTATTAAGTGAATGACGAACATTTTGTATTTAACAATTTTTACTCATAATTTCTTTTTTGGAGACCGTACCTACCGACCACCGACCGTATGTGGCATGTCGGAGAGGAGGCCTCCAGTGGGTGAACACGGGCTGATGTCATGATGATGATGATGATGAATTTTCCTAGAGTCGTAGAAATAACGTTAATTGATTTGTTGTTCTTACTCAACACTCAAAACTTTATGTACCTAAATCACGTGTAACCCTTAGGGCCGTTTGAAAACTCTGACACCAGAGTTAGCCACTTTCATACGAACTAACCAGCATTACATGATGATTATGATTATGATTACATTTTTAACACTGAATAGGTTTGCACTTGACCATATTAGCCATATGGTAAGCAATCTATACGGTCTTGGAAGGAGCGCGGATGGTGGATTACTTAATGATACGTAATTGTTAACGCAGTATTGTTTCAAAATACTGCTTAAGCATTTTAATGTAAGCCTCCTCAATCTGGGAGTCAACATTTCTAATTATTATGGATCTCACGTCTGAACTCAAAATGTCGCTTGTCTTCTTTATCTTGTAAGGCTCGGAGGGGCCTGGTTAATTAGATGGGTATATTATGCTTAGTGTTATTGCAGATTTATTTTTGAGATTTAAGTTTTGGTGTAGAATTTGGATGATACATAATCAGAGTGGCAATAACAGAATAAACACTTCTAATATTTTCTCTCGGTTTCTCTTTTATAATTACTGCTTTAAGTTACCGTAAATAAGCAAGCTTTAACAAAATATAGTGACTTTGGACTGACCAAGTAAGAAACCTTTGGTTGAAAGATTTGTTTCCCGATTCTCTTTGGTTTGTTTTAACACTTTTTCTCTTTTTTTCACTCTTAACAGTAATCTTAATGTAATATAAAACTCAAAGGTGGCTGACTGACTGACTGCTATAGTGATCTATCAACGCACAGCCCAAACCACTGGACGGATTGGGCTGAAATTTGGCATGCAGGTAAGGAAGGATTTTCGAAATAGCCACTTTAAGAGATGGGGGACTTTATGAGATGGGGGATGCAAGATTGACTTCACCCGCACTAGTAAAGCATTATAAACGAACCTTTCTATCTAAGAAAGTGACACAGAGCAAAGCGGTGGCACTTCCAGCGAGCAGCGAAGCCAACACCAACTTGCTCTGAGGGTCGAAAGCCACATCCAACTGTCTCAGTGCTTTATGCTGGTCCAGGAACACTATACTGCCGCAGAGGATGTTGGTGGTGTACAGGAGAAGACCGATCTTGAAAGCGTCCCACCAAATTTTGTTGCGGTCTGAAAAAGTGGAAAGTTTTTAATTTTATTAAGACTAATTTAATTACAACAACCGGCTAGCACTTACGTTAAAAAAGATATCAAAAAGTTTGGTAATATTTTTACTAAGGCTTTTCACATGAAAGAAAGTATGGGAGTGACCAAGTCTGATGTCGAGTATTTTAGGACCCAAATACCCTTTTAATTATGATTGAACACTACCACCGTAAAAACAATATGCTTATTCTGAAGTCCTAAATATCCTGTCACATGTGACAACTATTTGGGTCACCCAATCATATGTTGACTGTTACAGACCCACTCGCTGGCCATAGTCCTGGCGGTACTGGTGGTATTTTATGGCCATCAATATTGAAGATCGTGTACCCTAGCCAGCTAAGCGAGGGTGCCGCAGCGGTTCCAGTGTCTGCTTTCATCAATGACTTGTATTTTCAAATTAAGTGTGGATTTGCACTCGCTTAGCTGTAAAGAAAAACATAGTGAGGAAACCGACATGTTTGAGGATCACAACGTCCGAGGACATGTGTCTTCCCTGGAAGAACCTGGTCATCCAACACGATGTATCTGCCCAAGATAACTCCCCTTACGAATTTATTCTGCGCGGCAATCACGACCTTCAGTCATGAGGAAATACGACTCAAGAAAGAGAGTAGCTAAGCTATAATATAAATGAACTTTTATTGCAAACTAAGAACTTACAGAAGCTCATAAGCGTGATCTTGCCTCTCGCTCGTGCCGTCTCACTCTCGCTGCGTAGTTCCGCCAACAGTTTCTGCAACGTCGGACTATCCTCCGGCAAGCGTTTTAATTTCGACAACGTCTTCTTTGATCTCTGCGGAATGGGAAAATAATAATTTAATGAGAGTATAAGACCTTTAACGTGACTGGCAGCTTGCAGATGGCAGGTTTTTATTGTTTAAATAAAGAACCGATTTCATGAAAAACAGTTATTCACATATGAAATGGTTGTATGCCATTTTTGTGAGGTTGCTTATTATTATTTGTAGGCGTTACGTTTCCTTATCTAGTACCCACGACACAAGCGTTTGCTTAGTGTGGGGCTAGATGGCGCTGTGTGCAATGTCTCGAAATATTTATTTATTTATTATTTACAACAGGTGTTTTTTTTTTCATTTTTGTAGATAAATCTAAACTGATATTTTATTTTTATACTAATTGACATAACGAAATATAAACAAACTAATATAAAAATTTACCACTCTTATATAAGTAATGCTAAATATAAAATCACTTGGAATTTCTTTTAAAAAAAAAAAGCCTAAAGAGTATCTAGTAGGTATAGTCATATCCTGGAGTATATATTAGTGTCCTGGCCGCATGACCACGTTATTCGTTAATAGTAATTATGATATCATTAAATAATAATCATTCACCTTGTATAAAGGTAAGTAAAAAATCTGAAAGTAGAAATCGTATTTGCGCTTCATGTTTTGAGAACAGAATTTTATTAAGTTGTGATTATGTTTTATACTTACATCCAGGTCAAAAATATTACAAATTTGACCTACATATATATATATAAGTAAATAAAATCAAATGATTTCACAATTTTTGACTGTCATGCAAACAAATATAAATCAAAAGTTTAACAAACTAAAGCCACACTTTTTGATCTGCCGTCAAAACTTATAATGTAAAACTCTTTGGTAACGAGAGGCTTTTAAATTTTTTTTTTTAAATTTAAACCAATGACAGTTGCAAGATTGACAGTTTTAGAATATTATTATCGTTGTCATGGAAATAACCGACTGAAAAAGAATTGTACTGTGATATCAATGACATGGAAAATAAGCACAGAAATTATTAAGATTTCTGTGAAAATAAGAAATATAATATCTGTATTTTCATGTAAATCTTTGTTTAATCATTTTGAGATTAGCGTAGAGCCTACAGATTATTATAAACTACATAAAAATGAACATATTTGACCTGTTCCACATATCCCTACTGCTCTATTTCTACTGGTAGGGAAGAAAGGATTTTTTTTCCACATTTAGCTACTAGGGGGACTACTTTTCCACTTATCTCTACTGATAAAATAATTCAGGAAAGTGGTATCTTCACAATCAAAATGTTTAAGTGCTTCTATAAGTGTTTATTGTAATCATTCTATTTTAAAACTATGCAAACTAACTAACGATCCCTATAGTTAGGACCACAAGACTAGATGGAGTCGGGTGCTCTGTGTCAGATCTATTAAACCTAACCTAACCCACCACTTGCACTACAACAGGACTTGGCTCCTCGCTTCGCTCGTCGTCGCATGTGCGTGGTAGAAAGCAACCTAACGAACCTAATCTACCTTATGTCACAGACAAGTGACTTGGAGTCCAACACTAGCACTACAACAGGACTTGGCTCCTCCTCGCTTCGCTCGTCGTCGCATGTGCGTGGTAGAAAGCAACCAAACGAACCTAATCTACCTTCTGTCACAGACAAGTGACTTGGAGTCCAACACTAGCACTACAACAGGACTTGTTTCTTAGTAGAAATATGTGGAAGTGAAATATCATATGTATCCCTCCTAGTAGCTAAATGTGGAAAAAAAATCCTTTCTTCCCTACCAGTAGAAATAGAGCAGTAGGGATATGTGGAACAGGCTACATATTTTTGCAGTTCAACAGCTCCTTAGATCATTATAACAAGATCAAATACTGTTTGGCTTCATCATCAGATCAGGTCGACGGTGCCAACTCACTGGCTTTTCATACATTAAGAAGTGGTATTAAGAATTGAGTCTATCAAATAAAATAGTGTTCCAAGACTGTACTTATCAACATTTTTAACAAACTGTATGTAGTTTAAACAAAAAATAATTATAACACTAACTGCCATCGTCCCAAGTCCAAAGCAGTAAAGTTTGCTACGTGCATGTCCACGTCTCTTGTGTTAAATCACGCGCGTGCTTCTATTACTGCCCTGGAGTTGGATATATAGATGTTACTATTTAGAAACCTCTAATTTGTTGTAAAATAAATTCTTACTTTTGTAATATCACAATAAGGTACTAAGTCGTAAGGTCGTAAGCCTTCACACAATATACCTACGTTGCACTATGCGCGAGCAATATTTCGAAAGTATAGGTTTCGCGACCAATAAAAATAAATGGAACTGAAACACCACGCAGGATTACACACCCAAAATACTGCCAATTGACTTGAACCTTTTTATAAGTAATTCTAAAATATTGTAATAATAAAATATAAAAACAAGTGAAGGAAAACATACTACTTCTAACTACTACAAAAAGGGGCACTTAGAAAATCTTTAGAAAAGCCTAATGGCGTATACATGGCGTATTTACTGTGTTATTATTAACCCAGCTTAAACAAGTTTTGCTGATATATATGAATTTTTACCGTTTTTGTATTATTTGTATCTGATATTTGCGATAATGAGTCGTCTGCTCGGTGTAAATGTAAGTTCATAACGAAGTTGTCACTGCAACTGCGGTGCGGGTTAGCACTACAATATTGGATACACAATTTATTATTTTTAGAACAGGACGATACAGCACAGTACATATTCAAGTTAAGTTCCTATATAAGTGAAAAATTGAGTTTTCGTATTTGATAATTTGCCCTATTACCTATCGTAATTTTGACGTAATCTCAACACCATTATAATCTAAGGGTCGTTTGTCCTCCGCAGAAGTTTATTGATTTATCTTAAGAATTCCCATAGGTAAGCGCATGCGAATATTTTCATATTTTGTAGTCCTCAATTATGTTGATTCCCTCTCAATGTTTTCCTTTACCATCAATGCGGATGCAATTCACATATTTCTTATAAAAACAGGTCACTGATGTAGGGATGAATTCAACCAGATGGTTCCAGGGAGAGTCAGGAAAAATGGACGCTGCCCGACCAAGCCGCTCGCCATTTGTATCATTACTGTGAACTATGAATTTATCTAGCTTTATAATATACTAGCTGTGCCAGCGACTCCGTCCGCATTAAATAGTTATTGCCATAATAACGATTCTAGTGAGCTAATTTTAAAAGATAGGCATATACTGTTGCAGACATTTTGTTACATAATTTCAAGAGGAATAATTCTTACATACATATTTTTTTGATATCTTGAACCGTTTTCGTAGCATACGCAACGGAAGCTCTCAAAGATGAATAATTTTCCCCGTTTTTTTTTCACATTTTCCATTGTTTCTTCGCTCCTATTAGTTGCAGCGTGATGTTATATAGCCTAAAACCTTCCTCGATAAATGGTCTATCCAACACAAAAATATTTTTTCAATTCGCACCAGTAGTTCCTGAGATTAGCGCGTTCAAACAAACAAACAAACTCTTCAGCTTTATAATATTAGTATAGATTATACTATACCTATTATCATCATCTCACCTCATCCTTCCCCCGGTGCATGAGGTAGCTGGGTGACTCGCACACACACGACATCAGGATGATCTGCAGCATCACCAGCGCTGTCATCAGGAACATGCGCTCTTCTAGGGACATCACCAGCTTGGTTGCGTGACTGAAAATGGGAATATGATGTTTTTTTATGGGAGCAAAAGATTGGCTTACTGTACGGTATAAATATCGAAAAGCACTTGAACCTGTGACAAGTAATACAAGGCAAATGATATGGAGAAAACGTTTGTGGTGACAAGATTATTTATATTTTTTTTTTGTAATGTATGGGTTTGCACTTGACCGTAATTTGGCTGATGGTAAGCAATCATTACGGTCTAGGATGGAGCGTGCTTACCCAGTAAGAACCGATTCACTCTTGCTTTGAAGATCGCAAGGTTAGGTATATTCCGCGGGGAACAGAGAGTCAGGCAGGGAGTTCCACAATTACACATACGAGTATTTGTTTGGATTGATTAAGACACTCGGGCGGACTCAAAATAAAATTTGATATAGGTAAATCATGGTTGTTCAAAGATTTTCAAAAATATATCCTGGACTCCATTTATCGGTACAAAGCGAACCGATAAAAAGCGAATGAAACTATTAAACGTAACAAATGTAACACTACCGTTACTACCAAGTGTGTTCTTAAACGGGTTCAAACTAACGATTGTCAAAAGCTAGTTTGTCATTGTTACCGTTGCCGTTGCAGAGTATCTATTTAAGTATTGGATAAGATCATCATCATCATAATGTCAGCCCGTGTTCACCCACTGCTGAGTATAGGCCTCCTCTCCAACGTGCCACATAGTACGGTCTGCAGCCTGTCTGATCCATCTCCTACCTACTTGCTTAGAATTATTGGAAACGATGCCGACCAATAAATGCTCTTTGGCTCAAGGCAATATAAGGTATGTAATAAAGGTGTTATAAAAAGTATTCTCTTACCCTAGCGTAGTCATCAGCATCATGAGCGTCATGTAGACGCCCCTGGTGCCGCTGGTAGTGACCTCTGCCAAGTAGGTGGGTATGACGGTGAACAGCCCACCAGCCGCCATGCCGGCGAGAGCGTGCAGTGCGTAGGAACTGTGAGGAGACTCCACGAACAACGGGATTAGAGAGGCCTGGAAGGAAAATTGGTATTTTTAACTTTTGTTATTGCTAGGCATGCTGCTGTCTGGTAGTGGTGGATTGGGCTAGATTATCTGGATTATCTGTAGGCGTCATTATATTTATTCTTGTTGATTTTGTTATTCTTTATTGCTTAGAAATAGTGTGATTAGTTTCAGTTAAACTGATTTTGTCAAAGTTTTGTAGTGTGAGGCACTCCATCTGACAGCGTACCATTAATGGAGAAAACAAAATATTAAAAACTATAAGTATGAAATGTCAAACCTTGAACCTTATTTACGCTCAAACGGCTTTGCTTATCTTGATGAAATTTTGCATCCAGATAGAAACTATCCTGTAAAAACTTATGAACTTCTTTTGAGTCAGATTTAAGACTTACAACCTATGAAGATTTACAAACAGTTATGGACCAATAAAATAAGCTACAAACCCCTTGCACCAGCGTGATAACAAAGACGCCCAGCTTCCTGCCTAGTCTGTCGCTGCAGCAGCAGAACACCGGAGCAGAGAGCACTGACATCACCACCAGCACTGTGCTGGAGAGAGGCACTCCATCTGAACTGATGAAGTGGCCCGCGTGAGGGGATGCTGACAGGCAGGTGGACTCGATGCCGTACGTGAAGAATGGGATGCTTACTGAAATAGGAGAAGTTTAACTTAAAATTAATATCACTTTAATGTAGGTACACCAAAAGACAGAAATTACACAATAGAAAATAGACTTTAATATTAATAACTTCAATATTTATAGAACTTTTACAATTATGGTAGTAAACGAGACTTGATATTGAAATGGTATAAAACTACGTTTTATATCGTAACAACACTAGAGACGCCGCAGACGGCCAAGTATGAGAGTCTTCTTCGTATGAGAGTGGCCAACTCTAGTGTCGAGAGTTTTCATACCACCCAGGAGCCTCTGAGTCGACACATATTCGTAGGTCAACGGAATATCGTTTTTTTTTAGAATTTTCGAAATATATTATAAAATAAATAAATAAATATTCCGGGACATTGCACACAGCGCCATCTAGCCCCACACTAAGCAAACGCTTGTGTCGTGGGTACTAGATAACGGATATAATACTTATATACTTTTCTTTTGTAAATACATACTTATTATACATACAAACGACCAGACTCAACACAAGTAATTATATATTTTTTTAAAGTACATAAATACTTGTGTCATGCGGGAATCGAACCCGCGACCTCTAGATTAGAAGGCAGAGCCACTACCAACTAAGCTAACAGGCCAGTCAAAATATTAAAACATACCCACTTACCTATTTCCGGAAACAGAAGAAAAGAAATAAAGAAAACAATTATTGTGGCAGAAATTGTGGTGTGTGGTGACTGAAGATGTAATAATCGAAGTTAACAACACGCGGTCAGTATGTACACAATAATGTTCCATTAATATTGCTCTCAATGTATGTTATAATGTCTGAAGGTTGTCCACACATTTTGTAAATGTGACATTTATTTTCAGTATCTCCTTTAGGTAATAATTGGTCTGAACTTCTGTTTTGTTTTGTCAGAGGAAGTACTAAATTATTTGGTTTTAGTTCTTGTGCCAGGGTTTATAACCAATTTCAAAATAAGGAGGAAGTTCTCAAGTCTAGTTTATTTTGGTAAATGCAGAATACCGATATTCAATCATGGTCTGATTCGAAAAACTCAACTGTTTTATAGTTCAAAAGTTGTCTGTTGATTACAATTGTATCCTATTTTAAGTAATTCCGAATCGAATTATAGACGAAGCAACATAAAGTTACGAAATGTAGGTTAATTTTGTTTTTAAATTATGACGCCATGATATTTTCTAATAACATAATAGTAAATATTACAAATACTGAAACATGTCCGCCAATAAACAAGTTCACTGCACCAACTACGAGATAACACATCAAGACCAAGGAAAACAATCTCAATGTCAATTCTATTTACTATTACATTAAATATTTGTACTCACCAACAAAAGAAACAAACAATTCTAACCAAACACTGGTCTTTTCTTCTTTTCCTATATCGACGCATCGACTAGATATTGTGTACACCATTTTTAATCCACTTAAAAAAACAATTGCACAGAGAAAAAAAGTAAATCGCCAAAAAAAACAAAAACTAGATTTAGAATTTAGAACACCTCTTTAGCGCTTATCCAAAGAGTTTATTCTACAAAAAGGTCGGCCACTCTTGAGTCGAATTTTGAAAAAACAAGTGAGAAAAATACACGTTTCCATTTGATGGCCACATTTAACACTGTTTTTCCTATCTTTTATACTGCTACTACTATTTATTTTACTCTTATCAAGTGGAGATATAATCGGATGCTAATTTAGGCTTTAAGTCGGTGCAATTAAGTTTATTTTGATTTGTGACGCGGAAGAATAAGGAGTAGTGGTGCTCGACAAAGAATTGTAAAGCGAATGTTTGAAGATTGTCTGTAATTGGTCTAGTGATGTGCATGCTTAGTGCTTGGAACATAGGAATCATTCTGTATATCTATAGTCAAGCATCTGACGTTGTGAACCGGTAGCCTTGTTTGTGAGCCACTTCCATTCATATTACAACTATGTTATTTATGTTACTTTTATCTGTGTTCTGTGATTTGAGCTACAGTATCACTTGGGTGTGGACCGCTTCAGAAGACCTGGCGGCGGCTTCTTTATAAAAATAGATAATATTTAAAAAAAACACATTATGATGCATTCCTTTTTAAAGTGCCTCTTTCTTTGACGCCCAATGATTATAAATATATTTTTTTCAATAACAATTATAGTTTTACTTAGGAAGGTGGTTGCTTAACATGAATTTACTATGAAACCCTGACGTCGGTATTTTTTGTCATAGGAGATCTTGTTTAGATTTTAATTTTAATATTGAAAATGTCCTAAATTGTAGCAAAATTTCATATTTTATTTATTTATTTCAAAAGCCAGAAGTTGAGAAAAAAATCATACTCAAGGTATGTTTATGTCGATAGTATTGTACATCACTACACTAGTTGGAGTATTGAGTATCTACCTAATAGGTAGGTACGATGTTAAAACAACTGCTAAGCCGAAAGTGGATAAAGTACCGCCAAGCAGTAGTCTAAACGCAGTTTATTTCCGGTTTCGAGGGAAATATTAAGACCGGAAAAAATCAAACATTAAGCATTTTAAAAATAATAAAACATACAAGAGGTATAAAATGCAAAATACCGTCCTGCACCGTTCTAAAGAGAAAATATCTCTTGTTTTGCTCCTTGTATTTAAATAAAGATTTAATCTATCTTTCATCTTTGCGTTGTACTACGTACTCTGAATGGAAAATTGTCAATAACATTAATTTAAATTGTATATGTATTATTTAAATAGAAGATGGTTGTAAGTTTCCTGAATTTATGTAAAATAAAATATATATACATATACTGGACCATACCACACTGCTTTTTGATTCTATTCAATTCAAAACTTTCTTTTTCTTTAGATAAATAGAATTGTCTTTTAAACTTGAGTTTTCCAATAAAGAGTTTCTCTATCTCTAAACTACAAGATCATTTTAAATTCAAACTATTTGTGCCAAGTTGAATGATAGTGTTTAGAATTTATAAATCATTGTGGTACCTTAAATCATCATTATCATCGGGTACCATGTTTACTTAGAAGTTTGGAGGTCAGTTGGCATAATGAAATACTTTTTTTAAACTGCTTTTCTTAAAAAAGGGTTCTCTATCTGAAGTATACGTTGTATCGGCCCAAGAGAACTCCCATAATGGATTCATTCTGAGGGGTAGTCACGACCCTCAGTCATGAGGAAATACGTAACTCAAGAGAGAGATCTAAAGTCAAGTTAAACCTAAAGTAAAACTACTGAAGCAATCTAAACAGTTGTCCTCGAGCCATTTGTGTCCAAATTGAAAGATAGTCTCTCGGGCGTCGCAGCGTTATGTCGATTATTTTCCAATCAAACCGGCGGCGACTGCAAATTGACGGGAAATTTGCATGAAATGGTTCATATCTGGACATACGTAGCGTACCGAATACATACAAGGATAATGAGAAGTGTTTTTAACGTATTTGAATTGTAACTGTTGCATTGTTCGACTCAAATAAGAAAGATAAAAGTGGACGTGATATAATTTCGAATTGAAGTTATCCAAACAAATATCTAGCCTCAAAAAAATAATCACAAATTTGGTATTTTGATTGTCGTCAAGAACGTGTTTATGAAAATCATTACGTTTTCATACAAAAAAGTTGTTCATGAAAATTACAAATTATGTAACGACATCGCTGGAAACAAGAACGCTGGCTGGTTCCTTGCGCAAAGGATTTCTATAGCAATCCAGCGTGGGTATGCAGCCAGCGTTCTTGGCTCCATACCACATGTGGATGTTTTAAATTTAGGTTAAATGTACATTTCCTTAATTAGATTAGTACATTAGTAGGTCGCCAGTACAGTACAGTAAGACACTAGGTTTAAGTTTTAATATTCTTTTTGTGAATTTCTGTTTTGTGCTGGTGTTTTTAATAAAGTGTATATCTATCTATCTATCTATCTACATTGCCTATAATTTATATTATATTGTGGCAAATTTGTTGTTGTTTTTTTACATTATTACAAAGGATTTGCTTATATTTTTTACTGTTTTACAATGTTCTAGATACTTGAAATCCACGAGATCTTGGTAAATGGTTCTCCAGCGTTCACTGGATGTTAATACTTGTCAATTGAACCTAAACGGGACATGACTCATTAACTCATCCGACTGACAGATATGGAGGAGGCAATATGAGACAACTCCTCTGAAGTGAAGAAAATAGTTTAGTTTTACAGGCAACTATTAGGCGTAAAACAATAACTTAAAAGTTTTTGTATTTTCAAGATGTGTAGATTTGCACTCGCTAACGGTGAAGGAAAACATCGTAAGGAAACCTACATGTTTGAGGACCCCAATATCCGAGGACATGTGTCTTCCGTGGAAGGACCTGAGCGCCCACCACGATGTATCTGCCCAAGAGAACTCCCCTGATGAATTAATTCTGCGGGGGAGTCACGACCCTCAGTCATGAGAAAATACGACTTACAGAGAGATCAACAATTTGTCCGCAGCCCTTTCAAATAATTAGTCACTCTAGTTATACAATATATGTAACAAGGATAGTTAACTATTTACCTAAACCACGTACAATCTTTACGTGAGAAGCATCACGCCGGTAGTCATGCATTTGATAATGTTTATGGCTGCCTTACTCACTACATTGTTTGTTTTCAGAGTCATATAGGTATTATGTATAAATATGTAGGTGACTAAATGATGTTTATAATGACGGTCGAAACTTAGGTGTAGATATTATTTTCATTATATACATAAATTATCTTACGATAATTTTCAAAGTGAAGCGCCCATAGCTCAGCTAGCGGACGCAATCGCATGCTTTACCAATGTTAAGCAAAGGTCGACGCGGTCAGTTCTTGGATGGGTGACCGAAAAGTGGAATTTCATTTTGGGCGCTTCCGTGGGTCGGATGACACGTTAAATTGTAGCCATGTCAGAGACCCTTAGGGTGGCTTGATAACTCTCGATACCAGAGTTGACCACTCTCATTCGATAAGAAGAAGATTAAATACATAATTTAGCAAACATTTCCTACGTTAAATATTAGACTTTTATGTGTTGGTGATTACTTGAATCTATATGTCTTTTCTTAATTCCTGAGTGTATTCGACCTATATGTTTGAGATTGTTGAAATATGATAAAACCTTATGTAGGTTTGATGATCTGTTACACATGAATGTATCTATATCTAAGACTATTTCCGGAATCTGAAAATGATATCGAAATATTTTTTACTTTAGTACGAGTAATTTATTCTACTTCACGGAAAAAAAAACTACGAGTAATTCATCGTAAGCAACACTTTATGGGTAATCAAAACCCGTTTTATAGTTTTAGATTAGAGATAGATGTGGATACCATACACTTTTCCTTCTTGAGTCGCATATCCTCATGACTGAGGGTCGTGACTCGTCAACAGAATTGATTCATTAGGGGAGTTTTCTTAGGCACATATGTAGGTACATCGTTGTGTGCGCCTAAGTCCTTCCACGGAAATCACATATCCTAGGATATGGTGGTCCTCAATCATGAAGGTTTCCTCACGGTGTCTTCCTTCACCAGTAAGCGAGTGCATAACTTGACAATATTAGTTATTGGTGTAGTGCCGGATTCGAACCAGGTTGTGTCAGGATGAAAAGCAGACACTGAAACCGCCGAGCCACACTCGCTTGATCGTTCGACTTTTACACTAAACATATATTTTTAAGTTAAATTTACTTAGAATACTTACATGTATTTTATTCCCATCATCCTAATAGAATTGATGAAATCTAAAAGCCTACACAAGCCCTGTGAGCAATACACTGCGCTATTCATTGCTAATGAAATCGCTCGGTTTAAATGGAACTCCATTTCACAGACTATCAAAAGGATCAATGAATTACATACATGCTAAAGGTTGCTTTATAGGCTACTTTTTATATTAATTTACTTATATTAAAAATAATCATATTAAGGATGCCACGGCTTCACTCGTATTTTCAGTATCAGATAACTATAACCCAGGAGTCTTCAAATCTAGAGTTAACAGGTTCCTTCTAGGCAAGCTTGCTATATCTTAGACTACAACACGGGTAACAACACAATATACATAAGTATATAAAACTATGAACACCAAAACACTACACCTACATCAACAATACACATACTCACAAACCTACACTTAACTTACTTAAAACAGAATAAACCTATACAATTTCATACTTAACAACAAACACACAAATCATACATATCACATATAGATACATATTTTGTGTTAAAAAAGTATAATATAATATAACCTATGCCGCTATAACTATAGTAAGAGGAAAGCGTGAAAGAAGAAATACATACACAATTAGGTTTGCATGACACAATACCTTATAAAATGATCACGTTTAAATATGACCACGTTTCCCACTTTCGTGCTAAGCTCAAGTGGCTGCCCATTCGCCTTCGTCGGAATGCTCATATACTCTCTTTGCTCTATAATATACTCTTTAATCCCTCCTCTCCGCGCTACCTAAAAGAGCGATTTTGCTACGCTCACGATTGTCACTCCCTCCACTTGCGGTCATCAGTAAACCTTAAACTCGCGACTCCGACACACAAAAAAGTTTCGTATGGTAGTTCTTTCTCTGTGCACGCCGTGAAACTATGGAACGCTTTGCCGCTAGATATTAGGAAAGCACCATCACTAGAATGTCTTCAAACACAATGTAAAGAAATTGTATTTATCTTCTTTGGTTCTGACATAAGTTGCTATATTTGATATTATTTTTTTGTCTCTTGTATTATGCTATTATGTATGTATGTATGTATGTATATATGATTTTTATATTTGTTTATGTTTATTCATATGTAGTATAAACCTTTGTTCTATTTTTCATTATTTTATTTAATATCTGGAACACCTCGTCCTACTCGTTTCGTTTGAAGAATATATCCCTGCCAGATTGGTTGCCTGGAAGAGATCGCTCTTAGCGATAAGGCCTCCAATTAAGACGCTGATTGTAATTTGTATGTTTGTTTTTTGTGTGTTGTTTCGTTTGTGGTGTTTTAATAAAGTATTTATCTATCTATCTATCTACCTTTTCCAACAAAATCGACAAACGACAATGTAGTTTGTAAAATAAACTCTCAAAAGTCTGTCCCGTATAATCTTGTTTGCTTCGGACAAATAATCAAAAAGTTAGCTATCTTCGGATGCTCGTCCATTTATTGTAGGCACTTTATTGTAAAGCGTTTTCAAGATGCAGCTATCTCACTTAAGGGAAGAATAATGTCAAAGTAATTAATTAATTCATTCATTCATTATGCGGTGTGGTAAAAGTAACGCCTGATTCAGTATCTTGTTATTGTATTATTATGCTAACGGTAGTTAACTTACAACTTGTAAACTTGCCTGAGTTTCTTACTCTAGTACATTATTTTACAGGTTGGTATTCCACTGAATTGGATTCAATGAATACTTACTTCTTTAAATAGTTTATTAATGTAACTGCCGATATATTTTTGTAACTAAGCTAGGTCTGCACTTGACCATCGTGTGTCTGATGGTAAGCAATAACTATGGTCTAAGATGGATAGTATTTACACTTATTATTGTAATATTCAAATGCACAAGCGAGATAGCTGCACCACTTTATCCCCAGATAGAAGAAGATGGAATGATGTTGACTCTGCCCGGAGCTTTGTGAATTTTGTCAACAGCCGCCGTTTTCTTGGCAGCAATCTTGTGATCACCGACATCATAATGTGATGGATACCACATTAAAAGCCAAAAGTTGAGACCAAGAATATAATGTTATGATCACAATCAATTTTATTTCAAAAGCCGTTTAAGTCCCGGCATCCTCATTAGAGTTTCAATGCAGTAGGTAAGGACTAGACATGATTAATGATGCTAGGTGAGTTGTAGCCAAGCGTGAGCTCTATAGCAATCAATGGTGTAATTTATTACTTTGAAAAGTAGACTGTGACTTAAGCGGCTGTATACATCTGTTCCCCTAACGAATTAATTCTGCGGGGGAGTCACGACCCTCAGCCATGAGGAAATACGACTCGCAGAGAGAGAGAAACATCATTCTGTTGCGTGAAAGTGGTACAAACAAACAAAAAAAAACAATAAACATAAAACCATGGTAAAGATTTACAATATTAACTTTGAATTTTCAGCCTGAATTTTTTTATTGAATAACATTTTCATCTGTGGTAGTTATATACATAGATAGAAGTCTCTAAGTTACTAAATCGATGCTAGTGATGGCTACTGCGATGTATTCTGGGTCGGAAGTAATTAGTGCCTGATAATGACAGAGGAGATTTATTCAGCCCCTAATATGAGTTCACTAAGTTTATTGACAAAGAAATCTAATTACGCATAAGATTTTTTGCTTTTATCTAAATCGGTTGCAAACACGACTAATTATGTATGGAAGTTGTAGTATATATCTATCTATCAACACACTTATACAAATATCTATCTATACATATAAATAAATAAATATTTCAGGACACATCACACACCACTATCCAGTGATATAATAAAACTGAAGAGGGCCAGGAGTCTGAACATTGAAGATATTAAAAAAAAATTATGGAGATACGTATAATATGATAACAGAACACATTGCAACAATTTAAATTTTTTTTGTCTGTTTATCTACCAATTTATTTAAACGCTCATTGCGCAAAAACGGCTGAACGGATCTTCATGATTTTTGGTATGTAGGTAGTATGAGTTCCCGGAACTATCTTGTATCCTAGATAGTGCGAGCTTCGATCAGTTATAATATATTTGACTGGCCTGTTAGCTTAGTTGGTAGTGGCTCTGCCTTCTAATCTAAGGGTTGCGGGTTCGATTCCCGCGTGACACAAGTATTTATGCATTTTAAAAATTTATAATTACTTGTGTTGAGTCTGGTCGTTTGTATGTATAATAAGTATGTATTTACAAAAGAAAAAGTATATAAGTATTATATCCGTTACCTAGTACCTACGACACAAGCGTTTGCTTAGTGTGGCGCTGTGTGCAATGTCCCGGAATATTTATTTATTTTTATTTATTTATTTATTTATTCGTCTAAGAAGGCGAGCGAAGCCGCGGGCTTTATCCACTAGTAGGTACGTAATAAATCATTCGCCAATGAATTAAATGAATTTAAGATAAAATATTATATTTGCGTACCTTATGTAAGGTTGTAATGGTGAAACTTTATATTAATTAAGATCTACTGTACCCATTTTACATGCGAATAAATGACATCTGAATCTGAATCAATTTATAACAAAAAAGAAACAATATTTACACATATTAACACTAATAGAACTAAAAAAGAGTATTTACATCTAAACTAAATTTAAACAATCTACATGTGGTATGGAGCCAAGAACGCTGGCTGCATTCCCACGCTGGATTGCTATAGAAATCCTTTGCGCAAGGAACCAGCCAGCGTTCTTGTCTCTAGTGATGTCAATCAACATTTTATTTAATTTTTTTATAAAAGACTTCGTGCTTTTACCCCACGGACCAAAAGTTTTTTTTATTTATAACGCACAGTGTATTGAGATTTTTATTTAAATTCAAATGTTTATATACGTCTCTTTGTTTTTGAACTAAACAGGTTTGCACTTAACCATCGTTTATCACATGGTAAGCCAATAAGAACCAGTTAACTCCAGCATTAAAGGTCGCTGGATTATAGTTCATGAGAAACAGGGAGTCAGGCAAGGAGTTCCACAACTCTGTGGTACCACAGAATATAGAGTACGATAAAGGGATTACTGACATTTTCTTAACATTAGAATTGAATTATGAGTTAATTTTAGTAAGTGCTAAACCTGCACTATGTTTGATTAAATTAAACTTAAATAACTTAACTTGGTGATCGGAAATACGCAGGTTCGAATCCTGCCGGTCGTGATTATTTTCGCTCATTTTCCAATAAAAGTTTAATTAGAATTAAAATTAAAAATTAAAAAGTTATTTATTTCATAAATTCTTACTAATAGGTACATTTAGTTGTTCATTAATTATATTTACAATTCATGCTTTCACGTACCTCGGTAGGCCTCTGGGTCCTGCACTAGGTCTGCTTGCACAGCCTGTATAGCAGGACCTCAGATTACTTCCCTCAGGACTGTGTTATAAGTGCGTTTTGAACATTTTTATACACACAAGCAATCTTTAGCCGAAAACTATAACATACATTTGTATGAGTATAAATCACTTACTTTTACACAAACTTTGCTTAAAACTAAAAGTACAACATGTATGTTTTTACAATGACCACTAATTAGGACACTAATTTTAGGTATAATACTGAAAAATAACATAAATTTGGACGAATGCAGAATGTAAACAAAAGCTAAGCTAGTGAAATCCTAGGGTAAACATTTTTGGGTTGCCATGACTATATTGTTTTATACCGTACATTTTATGCATGTTAATACATAAAATGTACGGTATAAAAATTGAAGTTGTTTCATAAGTTAGTAACCATTTTTAACAACCTTTTGGAATAGTAAAAAACCTCGTGTGTCCCAAACTCTTGGTAACTCAAGTCGTGATTCTAAACACCCTTTCAGTGACGTCACAGATTGCCCTAAAATTGCTCAAAGCTCTCCTTTGCAGCGATGTTTCGCGAATAATTTGATAATACTCTGCCAAAGTCGAGCCTCTTGTCTAATAAAGTTTATGATTGAAAATTCTCGCCTAATCAGGCACTCAATTTGCATTTAGGTATTGTTTTTTATTGTACTATTAATGCTTTAATTTTTAATTATAATTTTTAGAACTTCAAAATAAAGTTAAAGAGAAAGCAAAAATATACGAGTAGGTAGCACTTCATAAGTAACTATACAATAAATCAGCTCATTGAAAGAAAAGGAAGAAAGAAAGAAAATTATATTTATTGAGACACACACAAACTTTAACCTATTTACTAACTAAACTTACATGCTAAGAATGTGATGTCCCAATACAACCGCTTTGAAAGTCTTTAGGAAAAACAGATGAGATAAAGATAAGAAGCTTAAGAAGTAATTAAATTTTATCAACAGTTCATCCACAAAAGGCAAGAAAATTTAATTTAATGTTACTTACTTCCTTTTCAGTTCATTTTAATTGATCCGATGAAAACATCTCTCGATCTAAGCTTCGCCTATTTCTAAAGGCAGACCGCTCTTTTTATCTAGGCGTCCATTAGTGATGTCCTCCGATGATTAACTTCAATATTTTGTATCAAGTAAAAGAAAGTTATAGCGCTGATTAAAAATGTTTTCTTTTATATTTGATACAGGTTTGCTCCTCCTAGCAAATTTATGCGAACATTCTCTCTCTCTTGAGTAGTAATTCCTCATGACTGAGGGTCGTGACTCCCCCGTAGAATTGATTCGCTAGGGGAGTTCTCTTAGGCAGATACATCGTGGTGGGCGCCCAGGTCCTTCCACGGAAGACACATGTCCTCGGATATTGTGGTCTTCAAACATGTCGGTTTGATCACGATGTTTTCCTTCACCGTTAATCGAGTGCAAATCCACACATAACTTGAAAATACAAGTCATTGGTGTAGGGCCGGATTCGAACCAGGGTGCGTCTGGATGAAAAGCAGACACTGGAACCGCTAAGCCACACTCGCTTATAATATGCGAATATTACTTCAAGAATTTGATGACAAAGCTACCTTAACTTGTATTCAAACTCCTGGCAGTGCAATGAAAAACATAACAAAACGTGATCACAAAAGTTCACATTAACCATTTAAATAATTAAAATCACTTTAAATTTTTCATGTCTTTTCTCGATATTGAAAAACAGATAATATGTATCCGCTCGGTAATTTCATTACGTATGAGTCCACCGTCTATTGTGCAGCAAAAATAAAACGTTAGTAAAGTTTTTCCTTGTAATGATAGCCGCATTGAGTTTTTTTTATCACGTAATAGGCTTTCTTTTGACTACAACCTGCCTGATGAAGTAGGTACGACTTACCAGTTGTTTTTCTATGATAACTGCATTTGACGTTAACAAAACTGCAATCACGACAAAATATCGACAGATAATACCAATCATCGACAGTTTATCGATAATATCCCCACACTATTGCATCTACATGATCACGTTAGTTTTATCCTGCAAGCCACAGGGCGATCCAATTAGCGAGCGCAGCCGGGAGCGAGAGTATAGCTCACAGGGCTGGATTACAGGATATATTATGTCAGGTTTGGTTAGGATATAGTGTAACTAGGTTTAGTTAAGTTACACATGATTAGGATATAGTGTTTACACCGGACACTTGTAACTTATATGCAGCTGTAAAGTTAAGTAAATGAAGTTACGCTCCGTGTTTTACTCTTAGAAGTAAAACTGATGAAAAGTTGGGATCAAAAGCAATCAGTTTAAGTTACATATAGGTACGCATGTGTGCGATGTTATGTGATTTTAATAAATTAATTAATTTTCCGGTATATTGTACACAGCGCCATCTAGCCCTACACTAAGCAAACGCTTGTGTGGGGAGTGTAATGGCTTAAATAGCCCTTACATTATTACAATATGGTAATGGGAAGTACTTGTGACTATATATACCCTTCTAGGTCCTATTTATTAAAAAATGGTTTTAATTCAAAAAGGTACTTGCTTGCATATAAATTTTGATATGAGCCTCTTACACGGGTTTTCGTTTGATGGTACCAAAGCCACTTTTGTTTGGAAAATATCAGTAAGATATCTGTTTATTTTAGGCAAAAAAATATTATTTCATTGGACAATGTCAATATAAATAAAATAAGGACATACTTGACTTCGCACACAATATATTATTTGTATTTGGCTTCAGGAATAACACACACATTATTTTGCGTTGATTTCATAAAATCATAAGAACAAAAAAAACAAATTCACATTAAAATTGGCCAATGTTTTTTTCCTTAACAAATTCCATGTAACAAACGATGCCCTGCAAAGTTAATATGTGGATTCCTGAGTCAAGAACATAGAATACAAATGAATAAATGTATAGAAGTGAAATTTAATTACCTACCTAATAGAATTTTAGGCAAACACATTTGATTTTATTCAATTTCAATTCATTTATTCGCTATTTGTAGATACAGATGGCACAGTATTATGTATTATGTATTTATATAATCTGGTATAATAAGTAACACAAAGATTGATAACTTACTAAATTTTACGCGTTATAGAATAGATCCATAGATACACAGAAAACAATTCATAATTCTTTTATATATTCTGCCTATATAATAGATATCGTTTTTTTTTTTGTTTTATTGTTTGTGTTAAATTCAATTGATCATAAGTGTGCGATTTCGCGTAGCTGTCAAGTGCACTTATTGAAATAGTATAAATAAATATCTAGTGTTCTACATTCTGCCTACAAGGTGTTAAGCTTTGGTTTCCTAGGAAAGCGGTGCCATTATATAGCGGCCGTAATACAGCGTTGAATGACGTCGCTGGAACGTTGTCTATGTAAACAAAATCGCGCGGTTTCCTAGAGAGCGGTAACAGATACCGTAAAATCAAAAAGCGGTGCTGCCATTTGCATGACGGCCGTGTTGTCGGTGTCAGATGGTTTGGTGAACGTTTTATTGATAGCGGTGAAGTTATTGATACTTTTGGTTTGACGTTTATTTAAAAACTAACTGTGCCTGCGATTTCGTCCGCGTGAAATAGTTATTTTGGGCAACCTTTTTAGCTTTATAAATTATATCTGTTACCAACGACTTGAACCGTTTTTGCAGTGCACGCAACGGAATCCTTCAAAGATGAATAATTTTCTCCGTTTTTTCCACATTTTCCATTGTTTCTTCGCTCCTATTAATTGCAGCGTGATGTTATATAGCCTAAAACCTTTCTCAATAAATGGTCTATTCAACTAACACAAAAAGATTTTTTCAATTCGCACCAGTAGTTCCTGAGATTAGCGCGTTCAAAAAAACAAACAAACTCTTGAGCTATATAATATTAGTATAGATAATGTCTGACGGTGTGTTAAAACGGCCGTGGAACTTTCCACATGTCATCACCGTAAAGACGGCCATCTATTTGTGTCCGTAGTATTACGGCCGCTATACGATGGCACCGCTTTCCTAGGAAACCAAAGCTTTACAGTCACTATATTTACGTCTAAATTATGATATATTATCATTGGTCTGTCATTGTCCTCTAGTCGACGTTGAGTGACACCATCAGTACCCAGCCAACGTCCGATGACGCAGCAAAGCAACCGGCTGCATAATCCTTTCAAAAACAAAAAAAACGGAATGACTTACTTTTGAACGAGGCGCCGTTGGACATAAATGGTCGGTTTTGTGAATATTTGTAACTGTGTAATAAGTGAATAATTGATAAAGCGAGAATAAATGAATAATTACTGTATCAATGAATGTTATAATTTATAAATTGTACCCCTTCTGAGCGATCGTAACAAAGGTATGCTGGACATTTGAATCATGTTTAAATTTTCAAAAGTAGTAATAGGTAGTTTTAAGTACCCTCGAAACAACCTTTCTATTAAATAACTTGTCTATTCTATGATCAAGGGTATAAAGTTGAAGGTCAGAGGCTGCGTAGGAATGTGTCCTGAAAGATGCGCTTTGTAACTTGTAGCTAAGGAGAAGTAACTTTTAGTTTGTTGAACAAACTAAGCAATGTTTGTATTTTTTATCTGGATAAAAGACCAACTAGAAAGAAAAGAGTATAATATATGTATTATATCCGCTATCTAGTGATCCGCATCTAGCCATGATACAAGCGTAAGCTTAATATGGGGCTAGATGGCGCTGTGTGATTTGTCCTGAAATATTTATTTATTTAATTTATTGTCTTGGTGTTTGTAAGTGCTTGTTCGTGATTATGTACAAAACATTCTTGTTTTTAAACACAATCCATCTTAGGCCGTAGCTGTTGCTTACCATCAGGCAAGCTGTGGTAAAGTCCAAACCTGCGTTAGATTCTAAAAAAAAGTTTAAGTACCTACTTAATTAAACTGACTTCATTGGCTTTTTCCTTATTATGTTAATTACCTATCTCAAAACATACATTTTCAATTTTAGTAAAACATGTTTCTTAGGGAACATGTTTTATTAAATCGATTCAGATAATGCGATCAAATTCATAAATTAGAAATGAACACGTGTACGAGAATAATTTACCAAACAGATATAATTTCGACAATATCACATCAAATAGACAACCTCCTTTTATTGAAGGATATCTTGCCGAAGGAAACTACAAAAATTGAAGACACTAGGTGCGCCGTTGGTACTATCTTAAAAGCCATGGAGGCCACGTTGGTTAGGAGGTGAGGTGTGGCGGTGGTATATGGAGGAACACACATAAAAACCACCAAGTTTGTTGTTTGAAGCCGGTAAAGGAGCAGTCGCAGCGGAAAAGCACTATATATTTCTCCAGAGTTTAATTTTGAAAAATCTGTTAAAACTGGAGTTAAGAGGTATCTTCTAGGTAAGCCTGTTATATCCTAGGCTGCAGCAATGCTTAACATCAGGCAGGCTCTAGTCAAACGTAAACATACCCCTCGATAAAAAATAAAAGAAAAACTTATATAAGGAAAAAAGCTTTTCAAAGAAACTTTCGAATCCCTCCCCGTATCTGACCCTTAATCAAAGTCGACCAGTGGGCGCTTCATTAAGTACTCGTCAAACAACCTGCTGAAGGTAAGCAAGTTGAAGCTCACGGAATTTCAGGACAGATTTAGTAAATGGATACTTTGCTTTTAGACACATAAAGCTAAGGAAAATTCTTAGCGAAATAGAAAGGACTCAAATTTAGAAGCTTAACATAATTAAAGTGAAATAAAAAACTTAATTTCAGTTGAATTTTCTTGACATAATTATCAGCCTTTAACAACTAATATATTAATCTTATATATAACTCTACATGTAATAAAGCTAATGAGGGTCAAAACTCTGTACATAGAAGATACCGTTCCTTCACTAGTGGACGTCCGCGGCTTCGCTCACATCATTGCAGGATAAAAGTAACCTATGACATTTTAGACCTCATACTACCTACATACCAAAAATCATGATGATCCGTTAAGCCGTTTTTGCGCGATGAGCGTTTAAATAAACAGACAAACAGATAACTTTATAAAAAAAAACATAGTCATTAAACATTATGTATAAATTATCTAGATTCTAATTTGTCCGCATACAAATTTGTTCAGCCGTTTGAACATACGCCTCAATAACTTATTCACATAGTTTTGTCTTTAAAATACGACTTTTATTTCAATAGTGAGGTTTTCAACACTATTCAGTATAAACATAATCCCAATATCAAATTAAATATGTCTCTTCTATTAAAGTTATCTAAAAGTTATCTAAATAGGTCTCTTCTAGGCAAGCGTGCTACATCTTAGACTATAGTGGTGCTTAACATCAGGCAGGCAATAGTCAAACGTAAGCCTATTCAATGTAAAAAAAAAAATCCGTAGTATTTTCCAGTCGGTTGAAGCCAGACTGCTAGAAATGCTTGTCACCACTAAAACCTTTTGTCCATTCTTGTGTAATAATTAGGCTTTGTCTAATTTCGCATTTTTGTATCATTAGGATTAGTTGATCCAGTGAACGAAGCGAATGAAGCGTCTTTTTATAAACTGAGCACATTTCGACAAATAAATTTTTAGTTCAGTCAAAACATAGTACAATTTTTGTTTCTTTTTATTTTTTGGTAATTTAAGCGTTTAATTTGATATTTGTATCTTGTTTATGACGATATCACCCAGGCTGCAGGCGTGGCTTGGCCGCAGCTGGCGAGAGACCGCACTAACTGGAAAGCAATAGAGGAGGCCTATACCCATACTTGGGTGCCCTTATAATATCACCAAAATTGTAAATACAGTAGTTACTATAGTTAAAACTTAGTTAAAATTGTATACAACTAATTTAAATATTGAAGGGAATAAAGGCTATTTTATTTTATTTATTTATTTATTTTATCTTGTTTACACTGAATAAAGTTGAAAATCTCACTAATTATATAAATGTAATATTTTAAAGACAAAACTATGTGAATAAATTATTGTGACGTATGTTTAAACGGCTTAACCGATTCGGATAAAACTCGGTATGCAGACAGATTAGCATCTAGATTTTGTAATTAGTATAAAATAACGCACTGACTGAAATAACTCTGGTTCGCGCCGGCTAATTTCTGCGCCACGTGGTGATTCGGCCCAGTGGTAACGCTCCACCCTCACGGTACCGTAAAGCAGTTCATTTATAGCCTCCGGTTTAATTTAATTTGCGATTGGGTCATACCAAGGTCACTACGCCCTGGGGCAACGCTAGTATTTATTTATTCGCAATATCTATTGTTTTGTCAAAGTAAGTCATAGATAGTCTATTACTCCGAAATATTAGTTTAGTTTTAATATATTATCTAGTCAGCTTATTTTCTACGGTTCTAGGCATCCTATTATTTTTCTAATATTACAGACATCAAAGAACTTAAGCTCTAGTCCAGATAACTAGTTAATCCATTTAAACATGTCTGGGACTAACATTACTTTGGACATGAATCGGTCCACATAAATGTAAGAGATTTTGATAGTTTTCCAAACTGATGATAAGACTCTAATCATTTTGACGACCATTTAATGTGTGTTTTATGTTGATCATTTAACAATTAATAAAGAAGTGAGAAAAAAAGAAAGGGTAATACTAAAAAAACTTATAGTGAAAAATAAAATAAAAATTGGAATTTCATTAGATTTTTTGGGGTTGGTTCATAACTTAGATGCGATTACTTTTTACGGCAATGCCGCCAGTTGTAATACTACGTTTTTTTGGTTGTTTTATAGTCCATTGAAATGTTTCGTCATCTCAGCTGTAGCAGTTCATCATCTTCAGTATCAGAAAATCTAGACACTGATTTTGATTTCTCAAATTATTGCTTTATTTGCGGCAAATTATTCCTGGATCAGAGTGACTTGCGTTAAAGCCGTAATGTACGTCATGAAGGTACAAAAAATAGCATTTTGGACCTTATTCTCAAAGGTTTTTTGTTTCTTTGCTCATAACTTCTTTGATTTTTAATTTAGTGCAAAAAGCCATATGACACATATTTGTAGGCAAAACAATTTGCTACAAATTATGGCTTCACAATTTTTTTGTAAGTCGCATAGTTTCCGCTACATCGCGAAAAAAGCGTTTCCATCTCAAGAGTGGCGACCCCACAAACTTGAAGCCTTGAACTAAGCTTCTATTGACCCCCCAAACAATCCCCAAAAATAAAATTGCGTCCTCTAAAATATGCAAAGGTCATACGTAACATTTCAATGGACTATTAACAATGGCGCTATCAACAGTTTAACAGTTCTATTTTGAAAAATAATCATGTTTAGCTTTGTGTCTAGCAGCCAATGGTTAAATGCCTGACTATCCAGTGATAAAATAAAAGGTTTTCAAAAAACACTAAAAAATATACTTCAAAATCTATATATAGTAAGTCATTATAACATTTTTACTACTCTGCCCTGAAGACGGTATTCGGAATGTACCGTGACGTGCGTCGATTGTGACATATTTTGTAATGTAAGTGAGACCGTTCTTGCTTCAAAAATAATAAAAAAATATATTTTTCACTTTAAATCTGAAATTCTCAATATTTTTTTCAGTCAAATTCATTCTTTATTTCTCCAGAGTTTCACTTCATATCAAACAAGTTATTCATTCAGTAACAAAAATGACTTCTGTTTAACGAAGGGTTTATCCCAAACTCCGTGAAATACGGATAAAATCGGACTACATTTCAGACTAGACTATATTTACTTAGATCTAGCTTTGAAATAAATAATTCTTAAGCCAAAGCTTTGGAATTGAAAGATTTCTTATCCCACATAAATACTATCTATAAATAAATTTAATGAAAATATCTTGAAGAAAATATATCGCTGACTTGCGGCGCCGATATGATATGATATTTGAAATAAAAAGAAAGTGATTTCAATGTATTCCAATGCTTAGCAATAGTATTTGTTGGTCGAAACCAGACCATTTTCTGACGATTTTACAGCCAAAATGACAGCTTGGCTACTAACCAATGTATATTAACATAGTAGGAGTATAAAGTAAATCAATATTTTTATAATAATTTGCCTAAGCTTAAGCTTTTGTTGGAAAATGAGCAAAAATAATCAAAAAAAGTTTAAGTTAACAACCATAATAATATTGCGGGTTTAGCACTTGTCAAAAGTAACTCTTATTTATTTTTCCAAAACCTCTCGGAGCGCTTGGTTGAAGCGACGTGTGACCAAAATGCTGGCCGTTTTCTGGCTCAACGTATCAGCATTGCCATCCAGCGTGGTAATGCGGCCAGTATGCTGGGCACGCTGCCCTCTGGCAGTGGGCTAGAACACTTACACTATCTTGAGGCTTTTCTAAAGATTATTTTATTAATCATTCTTAATATGTATAAGTAGTAATAACATAGCAGGTAATTTGAACTGTGAATTATCTGTGCCGTTAGGTGCTATAATTTAAAATGATATCAGTTTAGGAATTTAGCTAAAATCAAAATGATTAAATTAAATTCAATTGATTCAGTGTATGCATACTAAGCTATAGTCTGTATTATACAACTAAATATATGATAACAATTATGTATTATAATAATTAAGTCCTTAAGCATATTCCAAAAGCTAGTGTATCATCATTACTTATCATCCATATAGTATTATGTATTGTATTGTTTATTATTATTTATTAGTGTATTATCTGAGTTTGTATTGTGTTCTTTCACTTATTTATTTAATTTACGTATTCTTGTACACCGCCTATTTATAATTCTAAATCCTGTCCATCCAAAGGTTGCCTGGAAGAAATCGCCTAAGGCGATAAGGCCGCCCAATGTACATTAGATTAGTTTTTAAATTTCTTTCATTATGTAATTTTTTGGTGTGCATTAAAGAAATATCTTATCTTATCTTATCTTATTATTTAGATACTTCATGTACATTCACCTTGTAATGTAAACGTACCCACTATAAAACTTAGCAAACTTTATTAATGATCAAACGAACTTACCTGTACGTGAAGTTCGATCATAATTATATGATCAGCTTAATTCGAAGCGATTTTTTACATGTTGTAGTCCTGTCCCATGTCACAGCCTTCATCCACGATTGGTTTAGAGGTTATTTTTCTCACGTTGGCGGCATTGGCGTTTGCGGTTGTCTGCCTGTTCAGTGTGCGCCGCCCTCTTTACTTCATTTTGTTTAAAGATTAAAAAATAATAATTATTAAATATTTTCTAAGGGCAGGGATAGAAATACCTACTTTGGGGAGGGTTACTATAAATCGCTTCGAATTAAGCTGATCATATAATTATGATCGAACTTCACGTACAGGTAAGTTCGTTTGATCATTAATTATATTTCTCAGCTTAATTCTTTGCGATTTTTTACATGTTGTAGGATGTTCAGAGCTATTAATTGTAACTACAAAAAATATTTAATCAATTACTTCCGTTTATTGCATATTTATTACAAATAGCGGACCCGACAGACTTCGTCCTGTCTGTTGACTCTTTTACTAGTTAATTAGAAAACGTTTGTATGGGAACAAGAAAGAGTCGGTTTTTAGGGATTTCCCGGCACTTTTTAGAATTTTTCTCGCCATACAAATCATCCTTGAACTTCAACAAATATTAAAAAAAATAAGAATTGTCCAAATCGGTCCAGGCGTTGTTGAGTTATGCGCTTACCAACACATTTTGCGATTCATTTTTATATATAAGATTATTAGCGTCCGAAAGAATTGCCGTAGCATACTGTGTTGAATTATCTACAATCAGATCTCTTTTATAAAATTTAGCAAACACTGCAGATGATTAACTCTAGCCTGCAGTTTTTCTTATCAAATCAATATTCACACATAATCTACAAGCTGCAGAAGTAGACGCATGTCGAGCACTATGCGCGCTAAAAATGCCTGTATCAATACCACTTTTGTCAAGAATATCTTTAATCCAGTGACTTATTGTTTGAGAAGTAACCTTTCTATGAAGTTTTCTATAGCTAATAAACAAATTATTTTGATTACTAGACCGTATCTGATGAGTATTTGTTATATAAGACATAAGAGCCTTAGCTGGACAGATTTCAGGATTTTCTCTAAAAAATGGCAAGTGTAGGTAATACAGGTTGTGGACTGTTTAATTTCGAAGTGTTAACTAGATCAGTGATTATTATACTGATTTTGGAAATAAGAATTTATGGTACCATAGGTAGCCCCGTTCTCAAAAATGATTGTTAAAAAGTTTATAATGACAGTAGTAGAACAATTTAAATAATTTAAATTATTTTCACTATAATAATTTAGCCAAGCTTTTATGCATCCATCATGTTTGTATGTATGTATTTTGAGAAATTGATGATAATATTGATTGAATTATGCGACAAGGATCTGCTCAGTAACGTCTGCCTGATAATTTCACGGCAACCAGGGTAAGCGTCTTGTGCAACTTGTGGGGTACTCTGAAAGGATATTTCAGTAATTTAATATCTGGGCCAAAATATAGTAGATTGGATATCGCGATTTTTTGGAGAATAGGGAACCAAGGTTGAGATGGCCACATTGGTACTACTACTATACCTTCAGCTTTATCGTGAATAATTTTTTTTTGTTTTTTTGCAACAATATTAAGATTAGGTAATGCAAATGGAGGAAAAGCATAAAAGAATACATCAGACCATGACACCGAAAAATTGATTGTAAATGAATCTACAGCATAAGAAGCATCTGGGTCATTTTTCCAAGATTTGTACCTAGGGCACTTAGCATTACACCTACTGGCAAACAGATCTACAGTAGGTAGCCCAGAGTTTTTAACTAATCTCTTATAAGCTTTATTCGACAATTCCCACTCAGTGTCTGAAAACTTTTTTCTAGACAATGAATCGGCTTCTGTATTTTCCTTTGTGTTAATGTAAGATGCAACTATTGACAATTTACGATATTCGCACCAGTCCCATATCTCTCTGGATAGCTCACTGAGGTGAGGACACTGAACGCTTCCCATTCTATTAATACATGCGATAGCTGTCACGTCATCTATACGAATTAAAAACTCACAGTCATCAAATTGTTTACTAAATACTTTAAGTGCGAAAAAAGCCGCTTTCAATTCGAGATTCGAGATATGGCGAACTTTTTCAACATCTTTCCAAAAGCCGTGACATTCTCTATTTTCACAATATGCACCCCCATCTGGTTTTTGAAGCGTCTGAAAATATCTCTAACTTGAAATCGTTAAAACGGAATGGATTGCAAGCTGTATCTATGTGTCTGATCCACCAGGTAATGTCACTCTTTATAAAGCTAGGTATATTGATCGATTGCTCATAATCAGGATTATCAAGTAGGCATAGGTACTTTACACGTACAAGTAGTTTGGTGTGTAACCAGCCATACTGTACAGCTGGGCATGCTGAAGTTAACAGCCCCAAAAAAAACTCGCGTAATCTCTTAACTTACATTTTTTAACATGCTCAAAGTATTCTAATTGTTGTTAAATTTTAACTTTTTTAGCATCTGGCAATGTTAAAGACATATTTTTAGAATCAAATATAAAACCTAGAAACTTGCATTGTATATTTGGTGTCAGGCAACTTTTTTCTCGATTTATTATAAAACCTAAACTTTCAAGTGACTGTTTTGTAAACGTTGTGTTTTGTTCACACTCATCGTAATTTCTACTAATACAAAGTATATCGTCTAAGAAAATTACAGATCTAAGACCTTTGCTTCGTAAATATTTCATAACCGGTTTTTTGTAAAGACAAAAGGCGCAGTCGATAAGCCAAAAGGTAAGCAGTTAAACTCATACAAGACATCATTATATTTAAAACGTAAATAAATACTTTTTATCGTCGTCATGAACGGGAACAAAAAAAAAATATATGCATCTTTTAAATCAATTGTAGCCATATGACAATTTTTAATCCTCCATCTTATAATGACTTTGATCTATAAATTTATTTAAACACTTAAGATTTAAAATGAATCGTTTGCCTCCGTTTGGCTTTGGAACTAAAAATACAGACGGTATAAACTCTTCTTTAGTGTGATTGCATTTAGAAATAGCTTTATTGTTCAGATAAGATATTATCGCTTGTGTAAAATCACATGTTATTGTATATTTTTTGGATAAATGTTAGGCTTATGGCTACAATATGGTGTTGAATGAAAAGGGATTTTATACCCAGCTAGCCATTGTAAAATAGTAGTCATTAGTAATGTGGCCCCATTCTGATACAAAGTGATGAAGACGACCAGAGTAATGTACCTCGTTATTTAATATCTCCTGTTGGGTCGCGCGGCCTTCGGCCGGTCTGCTACCTCCCGCTGTTGATAGCCGTTGCTCCACGTGGCTGGTGAACGCTGCGCCGCCGCCGGCCGCTGCCTCTCTGCCTCTGGTCTGGCTGGAATTTTTCGAGGCAGACTTCTCCAGTTGTCGCTTTGATGCGGCCGCTTGCCGTTTTTTGGAATTTTACTGAAATTGTTTTTATTAAAAACCCTAGATGTTGGCTTTAGGTCTGCGCTTGATTTTTGGATCGTTTTTTCAGTTTTTTTTTTTTTTGGCGAGGCTGTCGCCAAACAACTTGGCGTCTCTTTTAGATTCTCGCAGCGTTTCGTGGAGTTCAGATTTGGTTGATGAAATAACAAACCCACGATGCGTCTTTGTCTCGGCGTTATGACTATCACATAAGACGCGGCATGCGTCACTGATGGGTTTCAATATGTTGTTGTGATCTGATTTAGCCAATATCAACTGGACTGCGCGTCCTAGCGCGGCTAAGGCGATACCAAGTTGTTTTTGTTTGTTGTACATGGCCATGTCTCTTTTGATCAAAGTTTCTGCTAACGCCGCTTTTACTTCCGGGTTTAACGTTGGAGCTAATAGCAAAGGACAGTTCTCCGGAATTAAGTATTCCGTAAAAAAAATATCCTTAACATACTATGCCATCCCTTTTGACCAAATACCTTGTATTGGTTTACCAAATTTCGTATCTGGTTTAGGCGCATTTCCCAATAGCGCCATAATGTCGAGGTCCATCTGCTCATCTTCATCAGGAGCAGGTTCATCAGGCGCCGCGGCGCTCGGCGAGTTGCGGGCCGGCGTGGGCGACCGAGCGCGCGACTGGCGCGACGGTCCAGGTTCAGGGGAACTCGGCACTTCGAAGGAACGTTCGGGTGTTGCTGTCATCGTTCGCGATGGATCAGTTACTCGTCCATCCTCGCATTATGGAACATATTCCAAATATTTTATTTAATAAAATTGTGGGTAGATTTAAAATGACAGAGATAGCCCCTTTGGCGTCTCGCATCATACGAAAGGAAATATATTGTGACAGTAAAAACCCTTCATGGTAGATACGCATCACATTTCCTTTGTTATTTATCATGGAAGAAATATATTGTGACAGTAAAAACCCTTCATGGTAGATACGCATCACATTTCCTTTGTTATTTAATAAGGAAGAAATATGTAGTGAAAGTAACAGCCCTTCATGGCAGTACGCATCACAATTACTTCACGACGGTAAAAGTTCGTTAACTTAGTAGAAAATATTCAACTAACCTTCGGAATCACTTTCTGATGAAATAATACACCGTCGTCTTGATTTTTCCAACTTTTGTTGGAGTTTTTATCGACCGCTGCAATTTTCCGTTTCCCCATGTTCACTTTCTTTTATATATATATATATATATATATCGTGCGAAGTCAATGAGCACGGAAACACGAATGAAGTAAAGAGGGCGGCGCACACTGAACAGGCAGACAACCGCAAACGTCAATGCCGCCAACGTGAGAAAAATAACCTCTAAACCAATCGTGGATGAAGGCTGTGACATGGGACAGGACTACAACATGTAAAAAATCGCAAAGAATTAAGCTGAGAAATATAACCAGTAATAATAATAATAATATAACCGCAGGGGCGACTTTATGGCGAGTCGTCGGTGAGTGGCGTCACCGCGGACCCCGATTCCCTGGGGGCTAAATGAGACCCCCTGCCTCCCGGCTTGCCTTGATTGGCCGTCCGGGAGTGGAAGACGCAAGAGCTAAGTACCTAAGCTCCAGGGTGGAAGTGTTAAAGGGCATAACGCCGCTAGTACCGCTCAGAGAACGCGCAGCACACCTCTCGACACCCTAAGCCACTCACACCAATGTTGCCCTTCCGGCGTCATCTTAGGCTGCCTTCTGTGGAGGGCCCATTTAGTGAGTGGCAAGTCATCACCCGCTATATTTTTTATGAATGAGGCATAACTGGCGGGTGCCGTTCCTCGTACAATAGACCAGTTTAATTAAGTCAATGAACAACTCAACACAATAGCCTCTAACATTAATACCATGTCTGCAATAGTTACTTTATATACCTAACATCCTCTATCTGTATTTTTTACTTAATTTTAAGTATAACATTGTAAAAGGCCTCTCAGTGTTGGCTACGGCCCCACTGATGCCTTAAAAATACCGGGCGTAAGGCCCGAGAATCTGTGAAATAATAATATACTTACTTTTAATATTTTACGATCAGTTCATGTTTCTGACTATATTGTTTCTTATTGTATATTTCAGGCAACGTTCTTGTTTTGTTCATAAAACGTTTATTTGAATGTCTGAAAGATTTACAATAAGTATGAAATGTTAAAATAAGCTACGAACTAGGATTTCAGAACTAGTATACACTATACTCTGTTCACCGAGTCGAACTAATAGGGAAATCAAGCGTTGAACGTGATTGGCTGAAAATAAGAAGCTAAGGGCGCGTACACCGTGCGACCTAAAATTAGTCCGATACTGTTCCTTGGCCGGTGCGGACGTGTTCTTTGTTTGGCGTTATTTCAGTGTGTTCAGTGTTGGGATATATGTTGACCTGGCTTGTTTACCTTCTCACTAATCTCTGCACACCTGGTGATATTGTGTATTGTTATCTATTTTCCGACATTATGCAAACTGACCTTTTACGAAGTAGGTAATCAGTCCATATACTTTGTATCCATTGTTATTTTTTTTATTGTCTAATAGTAGACAAACCCTGGATATCACACTAGGTCTATTCCTGTGTGATGACACCCAATAAGTTAGTATAATTTAAAAAGTTTCAATATAGAGTTAGGTCGTATGATAAATTGCGGCAGGAGAGTCGAGAAGGAAAAACATAGGCCAAATTAAAAAGAAGCATAATGTCATATCGTATACACAGGCCAAGGAATTAGCAAAATCCGGATGATTCGGCAAGATTCTGGGTCCAACTCAGGGGCAGGGCGGTAGCTGGAGGTTGAGGAAAAATCTGAAAATTGAAGAGCTGGTGGGTGAGCCGAATATTATGGGAGAGACGAAGGCCCATCGACTTCGCTGGCTGGGGCACTTAGTGAGGATGGGAGATGATCGTAGCGTGAAGAGAGCCTATCTCGGTGTGCCGAGTGGCCGCCGACCTGTCGGACGGCCGAGGTATCGCTGGAAGGACGCCGTGGAGTCAGATCTGCGCGAACTTCAAGTAGCTGACTGGCGGGAAGCGGCTCAAGACCGGGACCGGTGGCGATCTCTTGTATCAAAGATAAAGATAAAAGATAAAGATATTTATTAATGATATAAAATGAATACTTCAATATACCTATGTACAGTGTGTATCATATTATAAAATCTCGTCAGTAATATAATTCATAATTCCTTATCAATAATAATATTATTTGTATAATATTAAAAAATAATAATTAACTAAAAATCCAAACAATTGCACAGCATATAACAATTATATTTTATAAGTATGTTCATTATTATTAGTATGTACAGGTACAGTTTCGTCAAAAGTCATGTGACTGTAGTCATTATTGAAATATTCTTTGAGTGTGTACAGTGTCTTATCGAGTAGAAGTTTTTTTGTTGAATTGATGAACGTATTCTCATTTGTCATAGTCTTTATTTTTTCTGGAAGTTTATTGAAAAGTTTTTCACCTATAATAGTAGGCAATTTTTCAAGCATGGCGAGACGATGTTTTGGTTTTTGTAAAAATAATCCATCAATTCTTCTGATCGATCTCTTGTCTCTATTTGAAATTTTGATATTGTATAGATGAAGATGTCTGTGTACGTGTTTTAGAATTTCCAGAATGTATTGGGATACTGTCGTCAAAATTTGTAGGTTCCGAAAGTGTTCTCTGCATGGTTCGAGATATCTACCTCCAACTAGAACTCGTATGGCTCTTTTTTGGAGTTTTAATACTCGCTCATAATCTGTTGAGTTTCCCCATAAAATAAGTCCATACAATAGAGTTGAATGGATATATGCATAGTATAACTCTTTCATATTTTCTGGTGTTGTGATTGCTTTGACTTGTTTAAGGGCAAATATCCCCTTGGTCATTTTTTTTCGGAGCCATCGGAGGCCAAGACTCACTTCGGGTCGCTGCGCCAGCGGAGTAAGTAATTAAGTAAGGATGAGTTGCGAACTTTAGAGACCTTTCAGGGTTTTTTATAATATTGAAAAGTTTAAATTAAACAGAAGCACATGCTTTAATATAAACAAACATTATTCTATTCTATCGCACACATACTCAGAATTGATTCTAGTCAAATTAAAATAAGCCTTTAGTATCGCAATTATTGACACTAAACTGACAGAATAAGATCTCTCGGGACTGAATGAATAAAGCTTTTCCATGATTGTTTCTATACTCAAGTGTGTAAATTGTTTATTTCAGGCTGAAAGGTATACAGTTAATGGCATTATATTGACGATATTGCGGCGAGACGGTCGATATTGTATGGAGTACGGTAAGGGCATGTTTAGAAGAGGCAACTTTAAGAATACTTAAAACTCGTTTAAAGTGTGGTCCCATGCGAAAAAGTATTTTTCTTCCTTACAAGGTGTCCCGCAGTGCTGAGGATAGTGACTCCTTCTGATACTGTCGCCATCGGTTTCGTTCTGTTGCTTGGTGCATTGCAACATTTATTGGTATCTCCAGCTCTTTAGTTATTTGGTCAGACCACCTTGGTTTGCTTGTAATTACACCTCGAATGAAAATCCTTCCTCATAGATAAATTGTGTCGTGGGTTAAAACAATTTTGGTATGAAACAGCTGATAAAATTTTTCGTGTATTCAAAAATCGTAAAACAAAATTTGATGGTGTTGATGTACTAAATATGTCCTCAATATGAGAAGGTTTTTTCAAAGTGGCATTTCCAAAAATCCTTTCTTAGCGGATGCCTACGTCATAACATCTACCTACTTTCCAAATTTCAGCCCAATCCGTCCGTGGTTTGGGCTGTGCGTTGATAGATCACTATATCAGTCAGTCAATCAGTCAGTCAGTCAGTCACCTTTGAGTTTTATATATTTAGATAACTAAAATTGTAAGTTAAATAAGCTTATCTTAATAGTCTTCATAACATACAGATAACCATTTAGTATGTAAAATGGAATATCTAAAATTAATTTCTTGTTAAAAGTTGCCAGTGTATACTAAAGATAAAGACTAAAGCCTCATCGACTCAATATTACCGTCTTGAATATTCAACGAGGCGTTATATTCTATTAGCTATTTAGTGTGGAAAGGGGTTCGAGTTTCAAGCTAATTTTGTAAGGAATCATTCCGTTTAATTTTGTTTTTTAAGATGGTAAAGCGACATATTGGCTTTGAAATCGATCGGTGTATACTATATGTAACACTGTTGTATATATAATAATATAAAAACTTTTTATTTACAATAATAAAATATAAAATCAAGGGAAGAAAAACTAAACATTATACTACTAACTACTACAAAAAAGGGGCACTTAGAAAATCTTTAGAAAAGCCAAAAGATAATCCAAGTGCTCCAGCACACTACCAGAGGGCAGCGTGCCCAGCATACTGGCCGCATTACCACGCTGGATGGCAATGCTGATACGTTGAGCCAGAAAAAGGCCAGCATTTTGGTCATGCGTCGCGTCAACCAAGCGCTCCGAGAGGTTTTGGAAAATTGTAAAATAATATTGAATATAATATAATAATACAATACGTGACATATTTAGTCAGTTAAAGATTTCATAATGTTTTTACCACCCAAATGAGGAATAAAATGATGTAATCAAGCAACATTATTTCAGCCTTTGAATTAAATGTCTGAAAGAAATATACGCTTTCTAAGTCTTTATTGTTGTATCAAAATAAAGCTATGTAATACTTTCCCTAATATTGGCAAAATAATACATTATTTTGTGAAGAAACTACAAAACTGGCTCATTGATGAATCAATTATGAACAAATATGCATAAAAATATTTGTTTATTCTCTCTTAACATTGGCAACTAACAAAAGCTTGTTAAAGTCGATGTAATCTTGCAAAATATTTGCGTGCTTAATAAAACTATAAAGTTGTTTAATGGCTGATAAGCACCGCCCTAGACTTGCAAGTGGCTATTCACCTCTGGTACTCAGAAACAAAGAGAATAAGTAATAACCAACTAGATGTTATCGTGTTTTATAGTTAATGATGAATATTCTATGGATAGTGGTTTTTTGTAGTTATTCTCTCTCTCTCTCTCTCTTGAGTCGTATTCTTCATGACTGACGGTCGTGACACCCTCGCAGAATTAATTCGTTAGGGGAGTTCTCTTGGGCAGATACATCGTGGTGGGCGCCCAGGTCCTTCCACTGAAGACATGTCCTCGGATATTGTGGTCCTCAAACATGTCGGTTTCCTCACGATGTTTTCCTTCACCGCTAAGAGAGTTCAAATCCACACATTATTTGAAAATAAAAGTCATTGGTGTAGAGCCGGATTGGAACCAGGGTGCGTCTGTATGAAAAGTAGACACTGGAACCGCTAAGCCACACTCGCTTTTTGTAGTTATAGGTACCTTCTATTATAGGTATAGGGTTATAGGTAACGTACATTAAACATTTAACGTGTAATAGAAAGAACACATTTTTATACAAACTCTTATATGTATAGCAAGATGCAAGGGCTAAGAGAGAAATAGCGATGATATACATATACCTTAATTATGTGTATATATACACATAAATTTATGTATATGTAATGTGGATGTCTACATAGATTCTAATAAAACACCTTGCATTTATAAAAAATATCAATACTATTTTTCTGTAACAAATATGTATCATCTACTCATTACATTTAGGTAAATATATTATAAAGACAAAAAGATATTTGTGTCTCTATTTTTCCCATGTTTTTGGATAGAATGCCAGTTTTAGCAACAAAATGTAGAATTTCCTGAAAAGCTGAAATAATATGTATTTCTTTCAGCAAAAACGTAATAAATAGGTTGTGAGCTAACCTATTTAGCTCCGTAGAAACTCTAGAACAACTAAGGTAAAGAAAAAACATCGTTATCCATTTTCCAGAAGATAGAAAAGGAAACGAATGGAACTATTGTCGGGTTTAACACGAGAACAATAGCTATTTACGATAAAAGTATATTGTGTGGTTTTTGTTTGCTTTTTCATACAATGCTCACGATCTGGAGTAACAGATTTGAATCGTAATAACCTCTTACTATTAGGCGAATTGTGGTCAAGTGCAAACCTATTCCGTGAAATAAATATATATAAAAAAATCAACCAGAATTGCCGTTGACAAACATGTTAAATAGGACTTTATGATTTTCAGGCATTTTTACTTTTTTCTTGCTTCGTCCTCGTGGTAGTGGTATAAAAAGTAGCCTATATCACTTTCAAGATCCAATGGTAACTTATCCAAAGCTAAATTTATAAAATAATATGCAAATCCTTGGCTCCATAGTAGTTTGAAGACAAATATCAATAAACGAACATTCACTTTTGTATAATGGTATGATGAAAAAACAAACAAGTCACGCGCTTGATGGTAAGTGATCCCCGGAACAATAATCCATCGATCTTTAAAGCAAGAGTGAACCCCGGTTTTTATTGGGTAAGTACAATCCATCTTAGATCATAGTTATTGCTTACTATCAGGCAAACTATGGTCGAGTGCAGACCTATTTTAGTTAAAGAAAAGAAAAAAAGTTTAACATTACGCTTGCTTATTCCATAAGCAACAACATGAGACAAAATTACAGGTTCTGAATTTCAAAAATTAGCAGATCACTGCACAGTGTTTATCATCGAATACTTGTCAAATCTCGATGTACAGAATATTTCCATTCTTATTCTTCTTTTTTATCCGTCCTCTTCCACCAATATTTTATCCCCTTACGTTGCAGGGGACCTTTTTTAGGTTTCTCTCTAGTACCTAATTTTCTTCTTCTTCTTATCAAATAAGAGTGGCCAACTCTGGTATCGAGAGTTTATCAAGCCGCCCTAAGGGCATCTGATATGGCCTAACGACAAATAGAATATACATACATACATACATACATAAATATACATACATATTTTACCTGATTGACGTAAATAAGTGCTCTTTTTTTACGTCTAAGTCTGTTACAAACGTTAGACATTTCGCTTCAGTGCCTCGCAACAGTCGCATCCAACCCGACTCAGTTCGGAACCGATCAGATAGACGTGTCTATAACTTGCTAGTATCTGGAGTCTGGACACAGTAGACACATATTTCGTAAAGTAATTTAACTCAGCGCAGACTTCGATACCAGGAGATACACAAGAACAGCAGCGGCCTGTTCACAGATTGGACTATAAACGGTATTTCTGCTGCTCTAGTTTTATTTTTATGATGGTGGTGTGTTATTTTCATTTGTTATCATCAGGTTGAAACAATATTAATTACTAGCAGTGCTCGTGACTTCGTCCGCGTGGAATATTTATTTTGGGCATCATTATTTATTTTTGCAAACAACCTCTTCAGCTTTATGAATTATAGCTGTTACCCACGACTTGAACCGTTTTCGCAGCGCACGCAACGAAAGCCCTCAAAGATGAATAATATTTCCCCGTTTTTTCCACATTTTCCATTGTTTCTTCGCTCCTATTAGTTGCAGTCTGATGTTATATAGCCTAAAGCCTTCCTCGATAAATGGTCTATCCAACACAAAAAGAATGATTTAATTCGCACCAGTAGTTCCTGAGATTAGCGCGGTCAAACAAACAAACAAACTCTTCAGCTTATAATATTATTAGTATAGATTACGAGCGTCTTTTTCGCGCGTAAACCGGACCTAATCGCTACAGTATTATGACATCATTCCACTCAGCTAAATAGTGCGCTGACTTCATGTTATATATTCAATTCATATAATTAAATAGAAATTTAAACATAAATAGGTTTACTATCACCAACTTCGTACCCGTACCTACCATACTTTTTTTTTAACTATAATGGGTTTGCACTTGGCCATAGTTTACTTGATAGCAAACAAAGGCTATGGCCTAAGATGGAGCGTGCTTACTCGATAAGAACCGATTCACTCTCGCTGTGAAGATCGCTGGATTATAGTGCGTGGGGAACAGAGAGTCAGGGAGTTCCACAACCTTCTACTTATCTACAGCCTTTCACCAACGAGTATATTTCTATGAAGATAAACTACTGCACCCAACCTATACCACAGTCTAGCAGACTGTCCACACTATCTAGTATCTAAGGTCTGGTAGACCGTGAAAATGTCATGCATCCTCCTGACGACCCGCGTACTATACGTAGTACGTAGAATTCAAAAATTTCCGCCAAACAATTTTAAAATGGCAACCCTTAAATTGTATTACAGTGCCATCTGTTAGGTCCTTTTGAGTCACTTTCATTGATTTGACACTTGGTAGTCTCTGTTATTTGAACAAAAATGGCGTCAACGGCGAAACGAGTTGCAGCACGGACGCACAGAGGTAAGTTCATCCAAGTTAATCCTTGTGGCTTCATACAAGAAACACGCTGTTTTCATATAATCCTACTAAAAAAAGATAAATTATTGGATTTGCATCAATATTTAGAATTATTTTGTAAAAATCAGCTCATTATAACCTCAAACATTTTTACGTCTTATACGAAGTACAAGGGTAGCTACTTAAAGTTTTGCATTACTAACTTCCCCTGTCCTATGTACAGAACATTGCCTTAGCTTTTGGGATTTCACATGGGTTTTTACTTTTATTTCAGCTATACGAGATGAAGAGTTAGAAGACATTCTTAATGACTCCGAATTTGATTATTCGGGCGATGAATCGGACTGTGATCCGGCATTCGCACCCCCAGAACAGGACAGTGATGATTCCGATACAGATAGTGCGGAGGATTCTGATCATTCAGATGTTGGAACAATATCAGATCATCCGGTGCCTTCGCCTACATTATCTAACAACTCTCGAATCGTAAGGTCACGAGGAAGAGGACGAAGTGTATCATCAAGGCGAGGTTGTGGATCTCGCATAAGAGGCAGAGGACGTTCACTCACAAATTCTCGCATTAGCACACGTCATAGCAACGCCGAGGATAGCAATGATTTACAAGACAAATGGTCTGCAGACACATTTGAGCCAGAAGAAAAATCATTGATGCAACCGGCTTGCCCGGTAGTAGACCCTACCGAGTGGGAGTGGCAGTCATTTTATGAACAATATATTACTGATGAGATCCTGACCACCATTGCTGATTGTACAAACAGGACTAGTATATTGCTCAAAGGTAAAACACTAGGACTGACACTAAAAGAGCTAAAAGTTTTCCTTGGAATAACTATGGTTATGTCTGCCCTCCAATATCCCCAAATCAATATGTATTGGTCAGGAAAATATAGAGTGAACGTTATTGCTTCAGCAATGACTCAAGCTAGGTTTTATGCGAAAGGTGTGAAGTCTACTTGTGTTTTGTGCCTAACAGAAACTGCTTTGCAAATTTTCATGAGAATGTTGAAGAATAATTTTTCTATTTGTGTTGTTTTTGTTAGAAACACAACCAGTTTGTTTTGTTAATTTGCAGCTAAAGCTGATTGAAGTATTGAATTTTTGTTTGTATATTCAATTATAGAATTGTGTTTTTTTTCTTGATCTCTTATCTTTAAAGTTGATTAGCATGATAAGTATTACTTTAAATTCATTAAATTGATCTCCTATATTTTAAGTTAACTAATAAAAGAAGAACCTAAAGAAGACTTACAAACTCATTATTTATAAGGAGAAGCATATTATTTTCATAATGTTTTTTATAGAAAAGTAAGTAAAAGAGTTAAGTTTTTTAAAAGATTTAATAAAACTTTGTGCCTTCCTACAATGATGTTTTTTTTATTTACTTTACGACGTTAATATAACGCAGGTGTAGCTATTTGAAATCAGTTTTAATTGTAATGTCCTATGAGATGGACATATTAATTGGCTTCAGTTGTACTGTATGCAGAACATAAGGAAAATCCAGATTTTCCAGACCAGGATTTTTTTAAATATTTTTCCCGGAATATATATGCCTTAAATAATAACGTGTTAAAGTTTCGTAAAAATATATTAACTTAAGGTTGTCTGGTCGTCAGGAGGTTAAACAACTTGAAGTAAGTACGGCTGGCAGCGGACGCGTTGGGTGGGAAAATTATTCTTGGGAGAGGTATTTTGGTACTATCTGATAAGTTACTACACTTATACTCGCAGTAAAAGTCGTGATTTATGTTTATTTCCAATAAACGCACTCCTTCTTTTGTGACATGTGTAAATGCACTAGATCGAAAATTGATGAAAGGTTACTTAATATCAGGCTAGTTGTAGTCAATCGGGAGACCATTTTGCATAAAAAATAATTACTTTCATATAATTATTTTTATTTAGAGTTTGTAACTATGTGAGAGTGAATGTTTGTTCCTCAAACTAAAACGGTTGAGCCAATTTGAAAAAAAATTGGTATGGACGCAAATCCACCATAACTATCGTTATCCTGTTATCACCCACTGCTGAGGAGTGCTGACTACAGGCTTTTATTATTCTACGCCACTCGTACCAGTCCTTTTTATAATCAGTACTTATATATATATATATATATATATATATATATCAAATCAAATCAAATCAAATCAAATCAAAATATATTTATTGCGGAATATAGGTCAAAACAGTTGGTAACATAATTATATAATAGAACGCTATACTCCTACCCACAGGGCGTGCAATATATATATATATATATATATATATATATAAATATAAGTTATGTTAATAACCAGCAAAAATACATAAAGTATGTTATGTATTAACTTTTAATAAAAATCTTGTATGGATTTCGCTGGAAATTTTACCAGTCTGTTGAGAAGGATATATAATATATGTATATATACGTATTCCAATATACATAATTATTGTTCTAAGAACTAGTTGATAAACAGATCCGTCTGTAATTAACAACACATAATTATGCGTACTAGGCAGCCTAGTATATAATACCTATAGGTACGTGTACATATTGCGTATATATAATATCAAAGGAAATCGCTGAAGCATCACACGACACAAATTATTGAGGTGATTGTTGTTGTGTATATAATGTACGTTATATATTGCAGTATACTATGTCTAAAAGAGCTTACCTTTTAGTAAAGTAGGTCAGTAACTTGTTATGTCAGACATTTTGTACTATATAAGTAATGCAAGGAGTTTTTATTGTTCTAATTAAAAAACATTGAATTGAATTGAATTTGGCTAATTCTTTTTTTTTAATATTCGTTGAGTAGCGTCCTGGACGCCGTGCCGAGCGGTCGCTTTCGGGAAATATCAGTAGAGCCTCGTAAATACAATTGATCCGTTAAACAATGGGCGCAACATCTGCCAGCGGCTGGCACAATCGCTGCGAACAAAGCTTGACGGTCCCTAGCGTAGGTAAATTCTCTGGCCCGCGAAAAGTGCCTAACAACCAGGTGCCGTGCAACGCGTGTGTGTAATCTTTACATGTATCGTATCAGTGTGGGACAATCAGTGTACGTGACCCGCGCCATTGGCATCAGAGGCCACCGATAACTGCAGTAACAACGCCCAGCGCGGGGTAACCCACTCCAGCAAAAGGAAAACTCGGTGAGCTTGTTCCATATTAGTCACACGCGGTCTAAACCCCTTTTCTTCTGTCTCTCCTACCTCAACATCCTAGGATATTGACTAGACGTCTGCCACGAGGGACAAGTCTGTCCGACAACGAAACCAACACCGTACTGTCACATCGATTACTTACAGATCAAACCTACGCGTAACTAGCTTATCCGATTCCAAAATACATTATCTACACAGACTGCAATAAAACCCCCTCACACGCGGCTTTTAGTTACCTATTTCATTTTTCTTTTACTTCCTAGGAATCACTATTAAAACTAAAAATAAATCACTCCTGAAAAGTAAAGATTATATTCGTGCATCTCGGCGACTTGCGGCACCTCGCCCAACTAAGCATGATACGTTGCTGCATGACTATCATTTTAAGTTGATCGATATCGGTTGAAGTCTACCTCAATAAAAGACCTCGGTAAGGTAGAGTCCAGGGGCGTATATAGGGCGCCATATACTAAGTACTAAACCGATTGCATTAGCTAGACCTTACTATACCATTCCTAGCTCCACAAACAGTGCGGTTACTACTACCAATTACGCTAAACTAACTTAGAATACGACATATCACTTAGATAACTAGAGCAAATAATGCCAGGTAGAACAAATTAGATTTTACCATAGCAAGTCCACCTACTCTCAACTACGTTAGATCACGCAAACCTCTAGTAATACTTCGTTGTTGCTATTCCCCCTAAATAAAATCTTTCGATCTGACAAAACTCAGACAATCTGGCCAAAACATCTTGACTTCAATTGGTCCTAAAAGCAATTTCTACCACCTCTAATTACTCTTTTAGGACTTAGGATCCCGACCTAGGGCATGCTAAATCCACAAGGATAGACTAGATTACGCGATCCCATACCACGGCTGTAATTACTCATAACGAATGCGTAAACACTGGCTGTTGTAAGTAGATATAATATACATCGGGATTCCCTAAAATTTCCACGATAAATATATAGATAACTACTTACCCTACACTATCTAAAAAGCGGATAGGTTTTAAAGAAAGAAGAAAGAAAGAAAACATCTATTGTTTATTTATTTTACAGTTGTAGACTTTTGTAACAACAAAAGAACCCCCAGAAATAACCCACATAGAAAAAAGTAGGTAAACCCCGCCATATGACAATCTACGTTCCCAAAGCAAACACAAAAGCCTAAATTATACTTAAATACAAAAACTACGCACATCTGCAGGTCCGTTTGGACAATAACCTAAGACATAACTAAATAGAAATATTACTTAAACAACAGCTATTCATTCCCAAAACAAACACGAAACGTAAAACTAAACAATAAAGCAGAACATTAACAATAGGTGCAGCTAAAAACCACCCGCTTATTTCCGACATCTGCGAGGCCCTATGGTCGGGTCATGATCCCTTTTTTTATCTCAGTTTTGCTACGTAAAATAAAGCCCAGACGTTTATTTTATACACATAACACACTTAGTACAAAAAGCGTAGGTTTTTCATTGACTATAATCGTTGTAAAACCTGATAAATAGATTGATATTTGATAAATAGTTGTAGTTCACCAGTACCGCTATAACTTACATGTATTCTTTTAGTAGGTACCAAAATAATGGTAGTTAAGTACGATTCCAAATAATTAGCCCTAACTCACCTGGACACCACGCTAGAACTAAAGTAACGAACTTCGCCTGCCGCCGGACGAAAGGGTTCGTAAAGATCCCATAGATAGCCTAGGGAAAAACAGCAGATACTAAGTGCAAGTATCCTAACACACACCTAACAAATGCCTCGTACTTAGAGTTGATAGACGAGACCCAAGTACCCACTCGAGTACTACTTACTCCCCTTCTCCGTTAAAGGCAAAGGGGAACTAGTATAGCGCATGATACACCAGTTTTATAATACAAATACGTACATAGTATATAAGCTTCCTTCACAGCCTCGCAACAAACCTCAACAAAAAGGATCACGCGCATACCAGAAAGATACCACGAGCTAGCCACGGCACCCCGTCGTTTGTGATACCGTCACGGTAAGGCACAAAGCAGATATGGAAATAGGGAACTCTATCGTAAAAATACCAGGAGACGGCAACTGCTTGTATCGCGCTATAGCCCACCAAATGAACGACTTGTATGGCCTAACCTTCGACCACCAACACATTCGACGAGACCTCGCACGCCACGTAGAAGAAAACCAAAACGATCCACAAATGTACCTAGCGATCAGAAGTAATCTAGATAGTTCAGCACAAAGCGAACAAATCAGGAACTACATTCTATCACAATACCAAGATGGTACATGGGGCGGCACAGACATACTTATAGCGGCAGCGGAATATTATAGTATTAACGTGAAAATCTTTCAAAAAACCCCGCTACAAGAAACAGTATGCTTCTCTCCTAAGGAACCAAACGATGCCGCAGGTAGCATAGGTCTAATATTTACGGGGAACCACTTTGATTGCTTTGAAAATCACCTAGGAGTAATAAGTACAAACACCACGCAAAATGACCTTAGTCTAACCCTTGGAACTAGCACCCCAGAGGAGATACCAGATGAGTCCGGATACCGACTTGCCCGCCCCAGGCCACACCAAAAAAACAAAAAACAGGTAGTAAATGAAAACATAAACATTGCCACATGGAATGTTAGAGGCGCGGCAACGTTGACTAAAAAACGAGAGATCGACGAGTTTCTAGACGGAAAATCTATCCATATTGCCTGCCTACAGGAAACTCACTTAAAATCCGGGACCTACGAATCTAGTCACTATACGTGGCACCTAAGCGGAAACAACAACAAAAGAGGCCTAGCTATTCTCATAAGAAAAAACAGCGGCCTAAGGCTGAACTGGACTAAAGCAAACACAAACAATATGGTTGCTTCAATACATACAAGCAGTGGAGCCTCTCTATTCATTACTACAACGCACTGGTCCAATTCAACGTCATCAGCAACAAACGACGCGACTCGGCTACTACAACTGACCAAGAACAAACCAGGGAACTCAATAACAATCATACTAGGTGACTTCAACGCCCACATAGGACTCACAGATACACACGAACTTCGCGATAAAAATCAAATAGGCAAAAATCTCTTACACCAAACAAGTAACGACAACGGAGACATCTTATTAGATCTAATTGCACGGGAAAATCTCCGATTGGACACATCATTCGGCCGGCGCAGCTGTAAAACGACTTGGACGTCGGGGAACAAAACGTCGCAAATAGACCACATAATGACAGATGCCAAAAACAACCAGATTTTTAATTACATCAAAGGCGAAAAAACTATCCTATCTGACCATAGAATCATATGGGGAAACGTAAAGCCCCTCACATTAAATTCCAATAGGGACTCTACGAGACCTCCAATAAGACTAGCCAGGGCCAACGTTGCGAACGAGTTTGACTACAAAACCCTAAACTACGAGATGCTTCAAAGTACCACCACTCGAGAAAAATACCAAGAAACTTTATCAGAGGAAACCAAAAAGAGCAGGAACTGCGAAAACCGAAAAGAGCCGCTATCGTGGGAAGTGATAACAAACGTCATGAAGATGGCGGCCAATAAGACTATCAAATATGACAGAAGGTACTCTAAGGCTAGAGAAGAAGCAATTACAAACCTACAGAAGGCGAAGTACCATTATAAGCATCATCCTCAAGATATAGAGGCTAGAAACACACTTAAAGAGTGCCGGCGCCGTTTGCAAGAGACCGAAGCAACGGAAGACCAACAAGAATGCCGCAGTTTTTTCAGCGGTCTAGCAAAAACACACCCATCAAAAAGGATGAGGATCACCTATGACTTCTATAGAAGGCACAAACAGAAGGAAAGAAGACGGGTCAAAAACACATTCATTCCGATTTCCAAGTGGGAAAATGAACTTGACCTTACAGAGGGGTCGTTTACTGACGTACTGAGCGATGAAGACCCGACAGATCTAGGGCAAGAGTCAGAGGACACAAGAACAATCCCTTAGCGACATAGGATCTATTCGACCCACATTAAAGATCCACCTACTACACCCGACGCGGTTATGATTACTCACAATAGAACCAACATTACACAGCGAACGTATTAAGATAGTGCTTGCAAAGCCAAACACTAACAAACCCCAAGATGGGTCAACTCAATAATCAACGAACACCACTTTTTACTAACGCTTATCCCTATCCTTAATAACAACCTTTTCCAAATCGGCGTCTGGCTGCATAGCCGGTCGACTACCATCCCGGAGCGTTAGCACAAAACCACGCTCCAAAACCTTGTGCCCCCTGGTATGCCGGTTTGACCGGAGCAGGCTTGTCCTGGCTGGGTGTGGTACCTATGTTCATGTTCATGTTCTTTTTTTTTAATATTCGTTGAAGTTCAAGGATGGTATTTACGGCGAGAAAAAATCGAAAAAAATGCCGAAAAATCCCTAAAACCCGCCCTTTTCTTATTCCCATACAAACGTTTTGTAACTAACTAAAGAGTAAAAGAGTCAACAAATAGGACGAAGTAGGTAATAAATAGTGTGTAATTCTGTTGTTTCTGACTAAGCAGACCGATAAGTTTGTCGTTTATATTGATTACAAAATGTCAAGTGAAGGCACTGCTATGTCAGTTATACCATTTATTAATTTGAGAGTTTCTGAAATTTAAGACCAGCATATATTTACCATTCACTCTAATTTTACTCGTATTTACGATCTTTTAGATTGGGAGCATTAAATACTAATTACTACTCTATCAATGAAGAAATCACTACATAGTCAAGCTATACATTTAATTTTATGTACTCAATTCCACTGTGATGAATGTAAACACACACACAGTAATCAGACTATAGTAAGTTTGTAAGTACTTACAAATTCACTATAGTCTATGATTACATTTATTAGGTGTAAGTGAATTATATGCCGAGTCATTGAGTCCATTATTATTGTGCCAATCATGTCGATATTATATATTATCATATTATATTATATTATATTATATTATTTGTCTATGACACGGTGTCGGGCTGGAGCGGCGGCTATTATTGCCGAGCATCACAAGAGACGCAAATATGCTAACCTCGGCCGAGGTTACATCTTTGAGCCTTTTGGAGTCGAGACTTTGGGGCCGTGGGGTCCGGGAGCCCATACTATTTTCCAAAACCTCTCGGAGCGCTTGGTTGACGCGACGCGTGACCAAAATGCTGGCCTTTTTCTGGCTCAACGTATCAGCATTGCCATCCAGCGTGGTAATGCGGCCAGCATGCTCGGTACGCTGCCCTCTGGTAGTGGGCTGGAGCACTTAGATTATCTTTAGGCTTTTCTAAAGATTTTCTAAGTGCCCCTTTTTTGTAGTAGTTAGAAGTAGTATGTTTAGTTTTCCTTCACTTGTTTTTATATTTTATTATTGTAAATAAAATTATGTGGGTAAGTATACCTATTTTATATGCTTGTCCTACTAGCGCGCTACAAATTGTGTGAAAAAAATAATGTCTTTGCTAAATATTACCCCAAGACGTTTCCATACATATGTACATACTCACATTAAATAGAGAGAAAACCTGTGAAGCTTTGACCATAAGTCAGTATTCGAACTTTAACAATAAATCTTCATTAGTGCGAGTTAAGAAATTATTTCCTCAAATATGACATCGCATGTAGTCATTGAGTTGTCTCGCCCCATTGAATGACATAATTTTTAATGTTTATATCTTCATACGTTCGTCATTGTGAGAATACTAGCCTTTGGGTTATTATCATCTTGATCTTCAAGCTCGCATATGAGTGTGTATGTGTGTGTGTCTTTTGTACGTCCTTGCCATAGTGTTCTAATGAGAAAAGATAAGATAAAGATAAAATAATTTTTATTTGCGTTAAAATACATTTGTATACATTGTAGGTGTCCCTGGCAACCGCTGTAGGATTCCCTGCGTCGCGGTGGGTCTTCCGTTGAACAAAATTAAATTAAGAAAGTCGCCTTTAAGTTAAGTCACATATTCAAGAACCAGATAGAGGATGATCTGCAACAACTCTATGCTACCGAGTGGCAGGAGATGGCGCAAAACCGCGAGGAGTGGCGTCTCTTTGTGTCGGAGGCCAGGATACACTTTGGGTCGCTGCGCCACATTAGTAAGTAAGTACATTATCAAGGGGATGGTAAATTTATTCCTTCTCCCGCGCCCCTTCCTTCCACTTATGTCCGTGCATGGTGGCGTGCAGCCATGTGCTGACGTTCCGTGCTGAGAGCAGGCTGGCGAACACGGGGCCTATCTCTCCGTCAGCTGAGCAGTCATCCGGCTTCCACGAGGATATCACCGCCCATAGGATGTGGTTCAGGACTACTGGTGCGCCCACGTCGCGCTAAGGAGATAGAGAATAACTTTCTTATACCCAGAACAGCCCCTCAGACAAGTGATACTATGGTCTATGGTGGAATACCTTGTACTGGAATATAACTGGCTCTTAAACGAGGCTATAAATCCCAGTTTTCTGTTACAAAATAGCTTCTCTGACACTAATAACAGGCGCATAAAGGTCACTTTACGAATAGGACAGCATAAAAGAATAGAGTAGACTATGGCTTAGTCAGGTGGTTCACGTCTCATGATACTAGGATACCATAAGAGAAGGAAATAATACCTCCTGGTTCCAAGGAGTAGAAGATTTTGTTACTAGAGCACCATAATACCATAGCAACCTCGCTAGCACCTATGTCTATTAAGCCAAGAAGTCAAAGGATAAAGTAGCTTAGGCCACGTTTCTTACTACCAGGACACCATAAGAGAAGAGAGTAAACCTACCAAACAAGGGTCTTTAAGCCCAGGTTCCAAGCACATGATAGCATCCTCGCTGGCTCCAATGTCCATCAGATCAGGTTTGCATTCCTCAGGAGTGGAGGGGTGCAGGTGGGTGACAGTCAGGATGCGGTGACGTTTGATCATCTCCATGGATTGAAGGCGGCTGGTGGTGTTGGGCTTGGGCTCCTAGGTAGATAAATTTAACTTGTATTAGTAGTAAAATATCATAAATTTTGGTTTAGCTGAGTCTACTGCTGTCTATAGACGAAACCGAAACAAGAATTTGGTTATTTGAATAAAATACTTAATCATAAGAATTTCTCGCTTAATTAGTAGTCTAGCTGTACGTACGACTTATGAAGATATTTAATTTACTTAAGAAGAACAACGAAACGAAGTACCTTTGAAGCAACATTCGCACAAAAAAGGTCCGTGATCCAAGGTGGTACTTACGAGAGGTCCTGGCCACGAAGTAACTATAAAATGTGTAGCAGCGACATCTTTCGGCACCAACTGCAATCTAATTGGTTTAATATTCCCTGTTTCCCTCACTGGCTGGGCCAACATCACTAACGCCACATCGTAATTGGGCCTTTTGTCGTCGAAATAAGGGTGGATTTCGAATAACTTGACTCTGGATAGTACTCCTCCTTTCTTGTAGTTAATGCTGCCAAGTCTAACGCGGAGGAGTCGAGTGGATTCTGTCATTCTGTAAAAAAAAATACGAAAATATTTTATGATAACCTTTTTGTTCAGTGTATCCTATGAATGCCTGAAACCGATCGCTCCTAGCGTTAAAGCCGCTAGTATTGATACTAAGGGTATTTAAGTACATGTAACAGAATTTTGAATACATAAACAATTTTTTTAGATAATTGTACGACTTAGTTAAATTGAGTTAAAAGTAATTTTGTAGAGGCTGTTTTTGTGTTTGAACTAATTATTATGAATTCTATGTTAGTATTATTACTTTAATATTACCTGCAAATATTATACTTCTGTTAGAGTGAATAAAAGTCTCAGAATAAAATGTTTCAATAAATAACTAACAATCCCTCAGTGCAATAAACTCTGCAACATTTCTAAAAGAATTAGATTTTGTATTTATTTTCAGAAAATCCAGTGATAATAGTTTTCTATAATGCACTTCCGGTGACCTATTTCCCGCCCTAACCCGGATATCCGGTTAACTACCGGCTTATAAAATGTGTTTTAATAAAATAAAAATATGAGAATGTAGGCACGTGCGGAAATCCTTTTAATTTTGTACTAAAGTATTGTTTATTGTTTTATTTTACTGTGTACCGTTTGTAGGTATTTCTTCTTAATTACGGCTTTGAAATAACAAGTACTTACTTATATGTACCTGACTTTATTAAACATGTAGCCGTGACTGATAGACGAACTAAACTCGATTTTTTAATAGACACTGGAAGTGATGTGTGTGTGTTCCCTAGATTACTACTCAGGGAAAGTCGCGAACTAACAAATTTCGAACTTTGTGCCGCGAACGGATCTAAAATAAAAACGTACGGTTACATAAACTTAAACCTAAACATTGGTTTGCGTCGCGACTTTCCCTGGCGATTTATTGTTGCGGATGTAACAAAAGCTATAATCGGAGTTGACTTTTTATCGCATTTTAACTTATTGGTGGACATTAGGAACAAATGTTTATTAGACGGCAATACCAATCTGTGCACTAGGGGTTCTCTAGCAACTTTTTCGGACAATGTAAGCTCAGTAAAAATTTCATTCGGTGAAATCAGCAGCACATACCTCGACATACTGACTCAATATCCCGATATTACTCGCCCATCTGGCATACACAAAGATTCACAACATAATACTGTACATTACATACGCACTACGCCCGGACCGCCCGAGTCGTGTACACCTCGGCGGCTTGCACCGGATCGACTCAAAATCGCTAAAGCAGAGTTTGAATTAATGTTACAGGATGGTACTTGTCGCCCTTCCGAGTCGCCGTGGTCGTCCCCATTACATCTCGCACCCAAGAAGAATGGATGGCGACCATGTGGTGACTATCGGAGGTTAAATGCACGCACTATACCAGACAAATATCCAATTCGCAATATCCAAGATTTTTCACACAACCTCACCAACTGTAAAATCTTCAGCTCACTGGATCTAACCAGAGCATACAACCAAATACCAATTAATCCTGCCGATGTAAACAAAACTGCCATAACTACTCCATTTGGATTATTTGAATTTCAATATATGACGTTTGGGCTACGTAACGCAGGCCAAACGTTTCAAAGATTCATGGACGAGATGATGAGAGGTTTAGACTTTGTATTTCCTTACATAGACGATATTTTAGTATATTCACATGATGAGGAAACACACAAAAAGCACTTACATGAAGTATTTAACAGGCTTCAAAAATTTGGTATGGTATTAAATGTGAGCAAATGCACATTTGGCTCATCAGAAATTCAATTTTTGGGTTACAGCATTTCATCAGCTGGTACTAAGCCGTTACTTGAGAAGGTGGAAGCGGTTACTACCTTTCCCACTCCGAAAACGGTAAAGGAGCTGCGGAGGTTTCTAGGCATGTTAAATTTCTACCGAAAATTTATTCCAGACTCGGCCAAACACCAGGCGCCCTTGAACGCACTCCTGGGCGGTTCAGTGAAGGGTTCTCATCCAGTCAACTTCGGCGAAGCAGAGCAGAGAGCTTTTGAGGTGTGCAAGCAAGGTCTATGTCAGGCGGCCATGCTAGCTCATCCTGACAGTAGTTTACCTCTGGCGTTAGTTACTGACGCGTCTGATATTGCAATAGGCGCAGTGTTGCAACAGCGGAAAGGAGATTCTTGGCAGCCGCTAGCATTCTTTTCGCGAAAGTTAAGTCCATCGCAAATTAAGTACTCGCCGTATGATAGAGAGCTCCTTGCCATATACGAAGCTGTCAAGTATTTTAGGTACATGATCGAAGCCCGTGAATTTACCATTTACACTGACCACAAGCCGCTTACATTTTCGTTCAGTGCACGCAAGGACAACTGCTCGCCTAGACAATTTCGTCACCTCGATTTTATCTCACAGTTCTCCACTGACGTGAGACACATTTCTGGTAAGGACAATGTAGTTGCTGACACCTTGTCACGAATAGAGGAAATCTCTCAACCCATTGATCTCAGTAGGTTAGCAGCTGCACAAAATACCGACCCGGAACTTAAAATGCTCCTCGAAGGTACAACTTCACTACATTTGAGTAAAGTTAGATTGCCTGGAGTAGACGTAGATATCTTTTGCGATGTAAGTGGTACCACACCTCGACCATATATAGTCAAGGATTGCCGACGGCAGGTCTTCGAGAGCATCCATTCTCTCAGCCACGCTGGAGCTGCAACCACAGCTAAGATGGTAAGCGATCGCTACGTCTGGCCCGGCGTCCGTAAGGACTGCCGTGAATGGGTCCGTAGCTGTCTTTCTTGCCAGCGGTCTAAAATCACTAGACACACTTCTGCACCACTCGCTTCATATGACCTTCCTCGTAGTCGTTTTCAAGTGGTACATATTGATCTTGTTGGCCCACTACCATTGTCTCAGGGTTATCGCTATTGTCTCACGTGCGTCGATCGTTTCACTCGTTGGCCTGAGGCAATACCCATCTCTGACATTACGGCCGAAACTGTAGCCAAAGCTTTGCTCAGCACCTGGATTTCCCGGTTTGGCTGCCCATCCAAGATCGTCACGGATAGAGGAAGACAATTCGAGTCATCTTTGTTTAAGTCTTTGTCGCAAATAGCGGGATTTGTCCATAGCCGCACAACTGCCTATCATCCTGCGGCCAATGGCATGGTAGAAAGGTTCCACAGGCAGCTAAAAGCGGCCATAACCTGCCACGCTGATCTCTGTTGGGTAGAGTCACTCCCACTTGTGCTGTTAGGTATCAGAACAGCGTACAAAGACGATCTTAAAACTTCTGCAGCTGAACTCGTGTATGGAGAGGCCCTCCGCATTCCAGGTGATTTCGTCCTCCCACCGAACAGTGACGACATCGACGTGACAGACTACGTAGGTCGGCTACGCTCTTTTGTCAACAATCTCAAGCCACCTCCCGCTTCACGTCATAGCGGACATCGCTCCCCATTCGTTTTTAAGGACCTTGCGACATGTACATATGTCTTTCTGCGCGATGACACTGTTGCAGGGGCCCTGAAACCACCGTATTCTGGCCCTCATGAGGTCATAGAGCGCGGCGACAAAGTTTTTAAATTATTGCTGAATGGTAAATCAGTCACAGTAACGATAGACAGATTGAAGCCTGCCTACGTTATGCGCGACACCACCACAGACACTTACACATTACCTACAAACAGTCGCCCCTCAAGCATTCCAACCACTAACACTGACATTCATACACACATAGACACACCCACGCAAAGCACGAGCCCACCTAGAGACACCAGGGCTAAGACTACTGTTACCAGGTCAGGACGTAGAGTTAGGTTTCCCCCAAAGTTAAGTTGTTATCGCCCGTAGTGACGGTCTCAGGGGGGGTGTGGTGTAGCCGTAAGTTCTACTCTGTTATTATTGTATTCTGTTTGTAATTAAACGCAAGCAAAGCAAGCACGGATGGAGCCACGTCGCACTTGAGGTGCGGGGCGCGGGGGGAACCGCCCGCGCCCAAGGCCACGCGAGCTCGTTCCCGCGCGCCGGCCATCTTGTGGTGAGGCCAGTCCGCTGATAACCGCGATACGATGCGCAAACCCGCTGGCTCTATCCGCCGCTCGCAGCAACTCGCATAAAAGTTTCAAGTTTCGTTTTACTTCTACAATCTACGCATGTGTACTTACCTTGTGACGTAGGAGCTGGTAGAGTGGCAACCGCCGCTACCACAAACAGATTAATCTTATTTATAATTGTATATATTTTAGGACGTCACACAGTGCCATCTAGCCCCATACTAAGCTAACGCTTGTATCATGGTTACTAGATAACGGATATAACACGAATATTTTAAAATTTGAACTTTTTGTTGGAAAATGAGCGAAAATATTAAATAATCATGACTTGATTACCAGCCCGAATGCCTTAACCGCTGTGCTACGGTCTACTATTTTGAAACGAACATTTCACTCATCTAGCGCCATCTAGCCACATACTAAACAAACTTTCATACTTACAAGTACAGTGACTCGGCGTTAGTGACCACCCAGCTTGTATGTATGAGGGCTCCAGCGGCCATGTACCGAGCTCCTCGCATCACGCACGCCATGTAGGGGAAAACACTGCTGGTTGATACCATCGCGTGCGAGCCTAGGACGTCGTCGGCTGGAATTAAAACGAATGCAGCAATGGTACCTAAGGCTTTATTTTGTAAAGATTGGGTATTGATGAGAAACGTGGTACGAGTGAAGCGTGGTACACATCATTTTTGCACTCATTTTTTTCAAGCTGTGTACACTCATCTGAGGTATTTGTTTTGGTTCAAAACCAGTGTTTAATGTGTATTTGGCGTAATTATGAACTCATTCTGTTTTGTGTGCCTTTATAAATAAATAAATAAAATAAAAAGAAGAGTTTGTTCTAGGTCCTTCAACAAAAGAAAAAGTATCGATTTCCCTAAAATGTTGGTCGTTTTCTCTCTTGAGTCGTATTTCCTCATGACTGAGGGTCGTGAATCCCCAGCAGAATTAATTCGTTAGGAGAGTTATTGTTTTTAAAAAAATCTTTTTGACACTAGGAATGCTTCGTAAACGTAACTATTTACGCTATTGTATATACACTAACCACCATCAAATTTCTGCAATTCATAATCCGCTGGTTTATCGGTCAGCACATTGTTATGGTTATCAAAGTAGTCTGTATAGTCAGCATAATAATAAGAATTAACACTTTTTAAAAGAAATAGAATTTGTAATATTTTCCGTAGCTTTGATGCCATTTCTTTGTTTTAGATAAATTTATAAGAGTCAATGAAATAACAAAATTTATAACACTTTCATATTGTAATGTTCACTTCTTTTGAAGGTACACATTTTTACAATTATTATTGTTTTATTATAATGACCATTTAATTTAATCACATAAGTATATTATAAATTACCACAACAAAATTGATGTGAAGTTCACAAAAAACAAATATACAAATTAATTATTTCTATTATTCTTAACTACTTATTTATTTGCGACAATTTCATCGTGTTAATAAAAAGCACTTCACAGAAATGGAAATAATCTCATAAGAAAAGTAGGAGCTTGGTTTTAGAAACAAGAATGGAGAAACACAATAGAGGTTTACAGTTCAAATGAAAAACTTCTTGGTAAAGTTTTGTATACAAAAGTAGCTTGGAAATATACATTGGAATAAAATTCTTGACTCATTTCACATTTACAAAAACCGTTTGTTTGCTGGTTCTTACTATGCATAATACATATGTATTTACAACAAAAAAAATTATTACAGTACTAGTGGACGCCCGCGGGTTCTCACGCATTATTTCGGGATAAAAAGTAAAAAAAAAACCTGATTTTTGGTATGTAGGTAGTATAAGATCTTAGGAGTGTCATAGGCATAGAGTTATTACTACTACGTATAGAGAAGTCAACGCGTTGCATGATCTTACGCCACGCTTTGCTGTACGCTGTACAGCAGCTATCCAGTGAGTATCCAACGCCCGTGGAGAGTAGTTGTGTTTGGCTCGCATAAATAACAACATCAAATGCCTGGTTGTGTTTTTAAAGACTGCCGTATACACTCCAGTGTCGTTTTGGTGGCGAGAAAACTGTACTCTGTACGCTTTTAAGCGCTGCATATTTTAATAGTTTGGTTAGACGACATAACTATGGTTTCGCGCTGCAGCGAATTTTAGTTCAATCTCTTTCCAAAATGGAGCAAAGCTTTGGTTCGGGGTGTCTGTTCTATACGCTAGTAATATAATTCGATGGTCATAGGCTACTTTTTATCCTGAAATACTGCGAGCGAAGCCTAATAAAAACAAACATTAATATTATTATCAACAGACTTACGGAATACCTATATGTAATTAATTCACCCAGTTAATATATTTCGCGGATCGTTTATACAAATACCACAACAAAAAAGCTACGTGCGCTAAAAAAAGGACAAAAAGAATTATTTCAGCTGCAAAGAAAAGAAAATTGCACGCACAGAGAAAATCCTTTATAAGTAAATTTGCTTGAGCCACCTGCGCCGTGTCAATATATAAAAGACGGAGGTCCGTTCATTACTTTATGTTGACCGTGGTTCTTACACAGGGTTTCTTGTAAAAGTAAAAAGTAAAAAAGTCTCTATTCAGCTGCACACATTCATAAAATGACAATAAATATTAATATATAATAGCATACATTTCGTACTAACACCCCAATGCGTGAAGAAATAGTTTTTATTGCTTTCTTCTTTCATTTCTGACAAACCTACATACTTTCTTATATACCCAGTATGCAATATAATATAGCATGCCTCTAGGGAAATGAAGGGATCTGCTGATGAATATATCGCTGCTAGCTTTATAGGCCACAGTAGAATTATCAAGAAAACTACGGCTTTCATTGGAATCTTGGGAGACAAAGTTAGTGATATGAGTAAAATGAGTTTTATGAGTCAACATACAACATCAATGTAAAGCAAAGGTCGCCGCGGTCAGTCCTTGGATGGGTGACCGAAAAGTGGCATTCCATTTTGGCGCTTCCGTGGCTCGGATTGTAGGTCCCAGCTGTTTGTTTATACGGCAGTCGTGAAGCCATGTAGCTCAGTCTCATTGTAGGGCAGCTTGATAAACTCTCGACACCACTCTCGAGTTGGCCGCTCTCATTCGATAAGAAGAAGACTACATCAATTGACATTTCTAAATGTACTTAGAAGTAATCCACAAGCCGAAACATACATCATATAATGTTTAATTGATAGCCATCTATTTTAAACTTGGTTAAAAAGAACCAGACTTCATTTTATGAAAATTGTTAAAAACATACATAGATATATCTTCATTTTAGCCATGTCAGAGGCCCTTAGGGCGGCTTGATAAACTCTCGACACTAGAGTTGGCCACTCTCATTCAATAAGAAGAAGAAGGTAAAATAAGTTCAATATACTGCACATCTTTGGAGATATTATAAAACTATTATATACCTAATGAAAATATTGAATGGAAATAAATAAGGAAATGCTACAAGCATCCTCTGCCGTAGGTGAAAAATATAATATAATTTAATAAAATATAATTTATTTGTAAAAGAATCTATATTTTATATTTTTTGTTGAAAAAATATATATAAATAACAATATTTGATAGTAAAATATTTAACCAAACATGTATGGAGAAGAAAGTAATAACTTCCTTGAATAATATTTGTCATATGGTCTTTACCTATGAAATTGCCGTTTTTTTCTTACATTTTAATCTGTTTGTAACTTTTACGTACAGCTATATTTTTCCAAATTCAATGTTTATTATACAATTGTTGAATTATGTACCTTTTAGATAAAAAAAAATATTACTAGTGCATATTACTTATAGGGAAGTCATTGAAAACACCTCTTTCAATGTGTCGTCGGTTTCACTACTTTAACTAGGTATATTTTTATCATAATACTCTGTTTTTGAGAAATTGATATACGCAGTGCGTAGCTTTTTTTCCATCTAACTATAGTTATCAATTGCATCTAAATCTGTTCAGACATTTCCATACAAACATTAAAAATGTTTGTATGGATATATCATTTTTCTCAATTTCGTCATACAAATCGGCAATTTCATAGGTAAAGACCTAATAATACATATCTCTGATTGACATAAAGTTTGGATGTATTCAGTAAGTGGAAAATTGACGATTTGCTGATATCTTACGCATACAGGGATATTGAAAAGTAGAGAATTGTATCTTCTAGGTAAGCGTGTTACACCCTAGACTGCAGCAATGCTTAACTGCTGTAGTCTAACATAAGACTAAAGATAATCTAAGTGCTCCAGCCCACTACCAGAGGGCAGCGTACCCAGCATGCTGGCCGCATTACCACGCTGGATGGCAATGCTGATACGTTGAGCCAGAAAAAGGCCAGCATTTTGGTCACGCGTCGCGTCAACCAAGCGCTCCGAGAGGTTTTGGAAAATAGTATGGGCTCCCGGACCCCACGGCCCCAAAGTCTCGACTCCAAAAGGCTCAAAGATGTAACCTCGGCCGAGGTTAGCATATTTGCGTCTCTTGTGATGCTCGGCAATAATAGCCGCCGCTCCAGCCCGACACCGTGTCATAGACAGATGAGACGGCGCCAATGTGTCGGCGCAAGTTGCGTCCCACACAAGGGGCCGACCCAACTTCCATGGCACAAGAGTCATACCGTCAGGTCTTTTTCCATCGTCACGTGCTAGGCCGCTCGGTTCGAGCATAGCTGCAACATTGGCAGTGGAAAAAGCCCGTCGAATGATGTCGTTCGTTCTGCATTGCCATCCAGCGTGGTAATGCGGCCAGCATGCTGGGTACGCTGCCCTCTGGTAGTGGGCTGGAGCACTTAGATTATCTTTAGGCTTTTCTAAAGATTTTCTAAGTGCCCCTTTTTGTAGTAGTTAGAAGTAGTATGTTTAGTTTTCCTTCACTTGTTTTTATATTTTATTATTGTAAATAAAAAGATCTTACATAAGACTATCTCAAAATCACAGCCCAAGCCACTGGACGGATTTGGCTAAATTTGGAATGAAGGTTGTTACGACGTAGGCATACGTTAAGAAAGAATTTTTGGAAATGCCACTTTTTAATGGGTGAAATAGGGGATGCAAGTTTTACTTCTTATTGCGAGCAAAGCCGCGTACACCCACTAGTATAATATCATAAACAAACTGTACCTATTTTTTTTCCAATGAATCTGTATAAAGTGTGGAGTAGAGCTTCCCTTTCAGTATGAATCGATGTGACATAAAGCGAAACGAGAACTCTATTTCTGATACCGACTTGAAATTAAGGGAATAGCCTACTTCTCAGAAATAAATACACATTTGGATTTATGCTAATATCATTATACTCAAATATCATTTCAGAATCTAAATCTATTAAACAATTTGTAGATTTGTACATCCTTACTAAAAAACCTCGCAATCATTTCAAAGACAAAACTGCAATTAGAATAATTTTGAAGAAATTTAACACTTTTTTTATTTGATTAAGTTTTGTGCATTATTCTTCTTATGTTGGTGTTATAATAAACCGTTTATAATCTACTAGTGGAAGCCCGCGGCTTTGTTAACATTATTTCAGGGAAAAAAGATACTCCTAAGACCATATATAGACATCCCAAAAATCATGATTATCCGTTCAGCTTTTTTGCGAGAGACAGATAAACAGACGAAAATTAAAAAAAACTGCTGAAACGAGTTTTACTAACGATTTAAAGTATACCCAAGCATATTTTTTCTATTATCTTGTATGTACAGATTTTGGCCCTATTCAGCTTTATTATATGTATAGATAGATGAGTATCTATATCTACGACAATGCTGACAACACTTTGTCTTCTTGTCTACGATAGTGTACCTCTACGCCGTAGTGCTTCTACAACGTAGCACTTTGTTAAATAAATTGTATCACCCGTTGTATATAAAGGCTGTTAATTTTAATATAAATTTTATGAAAACGCGCAGTAGGTAATTGAGATTGGCTGAATATTTCAAATCCACAAATTACAAAATTAACTTGAGCGTCGTGAAGACCGAGGTTATATTAGAAAAATAATAGTAATTTCCAGCTTAAGTACTTTCTTTATTTACTTACTTTTCTTTTAGAGATGGCCTGCAAAGTCTATTGCCACATTGTATGCTACATCTATACAAGTATCGCAATGTATAAGATTTTCTCCGCAACAGCAAGACAAATAGCGTACCTCCGACCGCACACCTACCGGTTATTAATGCTATTTCTACAACGATATCATCCCTCATAGACAACTAAATAAGCATAGCATTAATCTGACTGCTCTGTTAGCTTAGTTGGTAGTGGTTCTGCCTTCTAATCTAGGGGTTGCGGGTTGAATTCCCGCGTGACACAAGTAGTTATGAATTTCAAATATTTATAATTACTTGTGTTGAGTCTGGTCGTTTGTATGTATAATAAGTATTTACAAAAAAAGGATATGAGTAGGTATCATATCCGTTATCTAGTACCCACGACACAAGCGTTTGCTTAGTGTGGGGCTAGATGGCGATTTGTGTCATGTCCCGAAATATTTAAATTTATTTATTAATTACAAATAGAGATTTTTGTTGGTCTCTTTGTTCTGTGTTTACGCTGCAAAGGAACGATGGATTATCATAGTTTTTGATAAAGATGAAATTAAGCTCCTTGAAGTGACATAGGCTTTTTATCTCAAGGCAGACATCGGAAACTTGTCAGACAGAGACCCAAGTCATCCGATCCACCGAAGCGCTTAAATATAGAACACCATCGTATGGTCACCCATCCAAAACCTGACTCGTTGACAAGCGCTACATAATACACATTAGTCTTCTTCTTATCGAATGACAGTGGCCTACTCTGGTGTCGAGAGTTTATCCAGTTGCCCTAAGGTCCTCTGACATGGCTTTACGACTGCCGTAGTAGACAAACAGCCGGGTTCTGCAATTCTGTGTGTTTAATTAATAATCGCGTGGAATACCTCCGCTGGCAAAGTTACTACGTTATTTTTTCTTCTTACTTTTAAATAACTTAGTATTTAATCAATTTCCTCTTGAATTATTTCACATTTTATATTAAAGAAATGAAAATTGAATAGTTCTTACTTTATCTTTTGTTATTTAATAAAATGTATTCACACATATTAACACGAATAGAACTAAAAAAGAGTATTTACATCTAAACTAAATTTAAACAATCTACATGTGGTATGGAGCCAAGAACGCTGGCTGCATTCCCACGCTGGATTGCTATAGAAATCCTTTGCGCAAGGAACCAGCCAGCGTTCTTGTCTCTAGTGATGTCAATCAACATTTTATTTAATTTTTTTAAATAACTATGTGTCCGTTATAATATCTATGTAACTGTACAATGTAGCGGCTATTTTAAACGTTCCCGCCGTTATCTCGACTGCTATACGTTTATTTCACACCTTCCTTATTTCTCAGTGCTTCTGGAGAAGTGTTATCTAGTTCGGTAAATATGTTCCTATAGAAAGAAATATGTTTTCGATATTTTAAAAACGCTTTAATGATCTCTGGTATTGATTTAAAATTGACGTATGTACTTCAGATTTAAGCACAATTTAAAATGTGACAGGATGAATTAAATAAATAAAGGAATTAGGTGACCCATCCAAGAATAGACGACAGCTGTCACTTACCTTTGGTAAGTATATCTCAGTTAGTTTTGTATCGGGAGCTCATATTTTAATCATCATCATAAGCTCTTACTGACCCGTGTTTGTGTACATGTTTAAAAAACGTTTGGTGGAAAGATGACCACCATCGATATAGAATACGTAAGATATAATGTGAATAATAAAATATTTAATTTGTAAGCATGTAGTGTGGTATTAATTATACAGCAAATAAATCATAATTCTGATGAAAAATATTCGTTAACATCGATCTTGAAATCTATTAGGTCTAAATATTATCAATCAATCGTTCGTTACCAATAAGTCTTGTCTACGTGATTCACTTACAGCCATCTGTATGGGACTTGGATTGATTTTTTGTACGTTATTCGCTGTAAAGAGAATTTATGTAACATTACAAAATTACGTATTTGAAAAAGTGAGAAAATAGTAAACATTGCTCAAGTTATAACTGGTTAGTTAAGATTTATATTAATTAAGAAAAGCTAATGTTTAAGCTCTTCATCCTAACCCTGGTTCGAATTTGGTCCTACACTACACCAATGACTTGTTTTCAAGGTACGTGTGGATTTGAGAGGACAACATCGTGAGGAAACCGACACATTTGAGGACCGCAAAATCCGAGGACATTTGCAATTCGCGGAAACACCACTAGGCGTCTACTACGAGTACTCTTGGGCAGATGAGAACGCTATCTATGCATCTCCCTTAAAGAATTAATATGGAGCATAATTTGCGACATAAAAATTCTATAAACGAGTCTTCTGCCCATACAGTAAATAGGCAGCCGATCCTAATATGGATTTAAACTGAATCTGAAAACAACAACAAAATTAAAATTCTCTTCCTTTTTTGAGTTAGTTGTTTTCCTACACGCTTTCACACTCCACCTTCCATTTTGAATGCAAATGATCTTGAGTTAAAGTTAACGCCTTTTATTCAAATCCACAAAAACCTCCGTGTTGACGAAAGGTAGAAGGCTTGCGGTGACAAGGTAAGGATACACTGAGTGTAGGTTTAGTGAAGTTGACTGACAAATATCGACATTAAAATGTATAGCCATGCACGATTGAGTTAGTATACTAACAAAAAAGATCAAAATCGTGCAATTGAGTAACCCATAAAAAAAAAAAAAGTACAATCCGTCGCTTCGTTATGACGTGAAAAGGACTAACTAGCGCACTAAACAAACAAAAAACACATTTTCTCTACGAGTATAAAGGGTTTATGTTAACTAACGCGTAACCATTTTTTTTTACCCAATTTCATTATTTAAAAATACACTTATAATAAAACTATTTATTACATTACATTGGATTTGTAGGCACGAGAAAAAAACCTTAAAAAGATCCTCTACAACGGATTATATTAGTTGAGGACGAAAAAATATGTTTTCTACAACTTTTAAAAAATCGCAAAACACATAATGTCAGGTTTTAATATATTATGTCATGGGACGACATAGAACAAAGGTTTGCTTTTTTACAAATTTTTTGTCAATTTTTTATCTGAAGCCCTGCGTACCTATGGGTAAAATCATTTTATTCTTTAAACCCTGTACCTGCCTGTATTAGGATGAGTTGCGGCTGTATTGGGGCATTAATTTTTTTATTGTGTGTGTCTCAATAAAGATATTTCTTTTTTTCTTTTTTCTAAGTATATAATTTTCACCGTTCTCAGTGTATCCCGACCACGGTCTCATTTCCGCCTCATAACCATCGGATGCTCTCGCCATTACCGTGATCGAAAGCGTTACGGAACAAATTCGTGCGTCACAGCCTTCTCTAGCCTGCTTTGTGATATTAGTTGTGCGGTGGATGAGATTAGGTATAGAACAAAAAACAAAGAAGACCTCTATTATCATCATCATAAATTTAAGGGCGAGGCCCTTGTCTGTGGAGCATGCGCCATCCTGCCCGATCTTCTGCCAATTCCTTGACCTCCTTATACGACATGACACCCGCCTTTTCTTTTATTTGGTCCATGTATGACCTTCTCGCCTACCTGTACCTCTATTATAATAATCTATAAATTATTAAAAACTCAAAAAAGGTTTTCTTTCCAAGAAAACATTTAAAACATATTATGTTAAATTGATAGTTAGGTATATACAAATCTGCAAGCATCTAACCTAGTAACTTAAGCTTGATCTTTGTTTAAAATTTAAAGATTGATATTCCACCACTCTCTTATAAAAATATTAAATACTTTCGCTGCTGCTTAGTATTTATTTTTATCTTTTTCATTTACAGCGCATAAAATATCAATTGAATAGGTTCATGTTCTACTGTATCTTTCTGTATAACGTTTTACTTTTAAGATCTATACTAATATTATAAAGCTGAAGAGTTTGTTTGTTTGTTTGTTTGAACGCGCTAATCTCAGGAACTACTGGTGCGAATTGAAAAATTATTTTTGTGTTGAATAGACCATTTATCGAGGAAGGCTTTAGGCTATATAACATCACGCTGCAACTAATAGGAGCGAAGAAACAATGGAAAATGTGGAAACAAACGGGGAAAATTATCATCTTTGAAGGCTTCCGTTGCGTGAGCTGCGAAAACGGTTGAAGTCGTGGGTAACAGCTATAATCTATAAAGCTGAAGAGGTAGTTTGCAAAAAACGATGCCCAAAATAACTGTTCCACGCGGACGAAGTCGCGCGCACAGATAGTATTTAATATAATTTTTAACTGCTCTGACTTACTTAATACATATGGCACATTTCGTGTTTTGTGAAAAGAAAAACATTAGATACACGCTTATGATGTTTTTTTTTATATTATTAAAAATAACTGGATTTAGGTATCTCTCTGTATGCTAATCTACTCCCTAATAAATGTCTAGGTCAGGTTAGGCAGCTTAGTTTCAATCTAACTAACTATCCCATTTATTCACAAAAAGCCGGCCGGTCGGTACTCTGTTTTCATTTAGTACGCTGACTTGCAAGGTTGCTACACCATTAGTGATAGACTAAACATATAAAAAAGTAGTGGGAAAAGTAAATTAAAGAGTGTTTTACACTCTACAAGCAGCTACTAATTATATTAGACATGATTTAGTATCCAATAGTGAAAATACTAATCTATACTATAATATTATAAAGCTGAAGAGTTTGTTTGTTTGTTTGAACGCGCTAATCTCAGGAACTACTGGTGCAAATTGAAAAAATATTTTTGTGTTGAATAGACCATTTATCAAGGAAGGCTTTAGGTTATATAACATCACGCTGCAACTAATAGGAGCGAAGAAACAATGGAAAACGTGGAAAAAACGGGAAAAATTATCCATCTTTGAAGGCTTCCGTTGCGTGCGCTGCGAAAACGGTTCAAATGGGTAACCGCTATAATTTATAAAGCTGATGAGGTTGTTTGCAAAAATAAATATGATGCCCAAAATAACTATTCCACGCGGACGAAGTCGCAGGCACAGCTAATCTAATATATTAACTGATTCTAAAGTCAAGTCATAGACATTGCTTACCACTGTAGTGTGCCTATATAGTATGGGAAGGACAGTCATAAAAAACATCATCATAAGTAAATATAATATAAATAATCATCCTCGAGAAAAAAACATTATAAATTTAGAGAATTGTTGTTTAGACGGTAAACCATGTCAAAGATGAAAGATAATATATTTATTGAAAAAAACTTACAAAACAAATTTTACTAATTAAAAATAAAAACTTAACTAACTTATAAACTAAAACTTATAAAGTGAAAGTGGTTTGAATAATCTCAACGCCAGATTTCACTAGATACTTTCATACAAACCTTTTATTTGTTGGAAAATTCCGACCAACAGACATACCTATATTATATATTATACAAACATTTTTACAAGAAAAGACAGCTTGCATAAAATGCTCAACAATCTCTTTTGGAAAATATGCACAAGGAACTACAAAGAAAACTTAAAGCAAAAATGTTACTCTACAAGAATCCTTAGAATCTCGTCCACTATAAAAGTTCCATCATAAAATAACGGACGAAGTTTTCTTGTGATCTCCAATACGAGTTATTGAAGACATTTTTTTTTTTTTATTATATGCATAGTTAAGTATCGATGCATTTGTACGAGATTTAGAAAGCTAAAAAGCGAGTGTGGCTCAGCGGTTCCAGTGTCTGCTTTTCATCTAGACGCACCCTGGTTCGAATCCGGTCCTACACCAATGACTTGTATTTTCAAGTTATGTGTGGATTTGACTCACTTAACGGTGAAAGAAAACATCCTGAGGAAACCGACATGTTTGAGGACCACAATATCCGAGGGCATGCGTCTTCCGTCGAAGGACCTGGGCGCCCACCACAATGTATCTGCCCAAGAGAACTCCCCTAACAAATTAATACTGTGGGGGAGTCACGACCCTCAGTCGTGAGGAAATACGACTCAAAGAGAGAAAGAGAGAGAAAGCTAAAGAGTATTGTTTGGTTTGTTTTGGTCTATTTCAATCTTACGCTGCAAAGGTGCAATCTTCGTGATTTTTGGTATAAGATCTTGAGAGTGACATATATAAAAATGTTTGTATCACATACACACATTAAATGTAATTATTTTTAATGGATATTCGATTTTTAGAAGAAATTTATTGACGGCGAGAAGATTTTATTCTGTATAGTAAAAATACATATTATATGTTACACAATAAGAAATATAAAACTCTAGATTCTTTGTCACTGTTTTTAATACTAACTCCGTCCACTCCTTGTACTTAAAACTCACAATAAAAGTTCCATTAGGACTCAACAGGTGCATTTCATAACAGAACTGATGTTTAATATTTTATTACACAGGTCTTACAATACACCTAGAATATATCTAGACTACTGGGTTAAATATTAAAGCACTACCTGACATAGACATTATAAGCCATTAACATCTAATTACTTCTACTTCTTTTTATATCGAATGAGAGTGGCCAGCTCTGGTGTCGAGAGTTTATCAAGCCGCCTTAAGGGCCTCTGACATGGCTTCACGACTGCCGTACTATGACAAACAGCCGGGACCTCCAATTTAACGTGTCATCCGATCTGAAAATGGAATGCCACTTTTCGGTCACCCATCCAAGGTCATTCCGCGTACTGACCGCGTCGACCTTTGCTTAACATTGATGATCGCATGCGATGCCTCCACTAGCTGAGCTACGGGCGCTTCCTTCTTATCTTATTCTTCTACTTATCTTAGGCCACAGTGGCCACAGTTATTGCTTACCATCTACTGTTGGAAAAGTAATCCCGAAAGTAGGTATTGGATACTCGGCAAAATTTGTACTTCGTGTCATTCCATTCAGCGTATCAAACTACATCGAAAATTACACCCAGAAAATTGCCGCCTTTTTTCTGCCCCCCAGGGCGTCAATATTGGCGTGACTCATTTGATTTACGCTTCTTCCAAAGGTCTAAAGTACAAAATTTGCCACGATCTTATCGACTTTTCCTGCACTAATCAGGCAAACTGTAATTAATTAAAAAAATCTTTCCCATCCATTGAGAAATTGCTACAAAACTACTTATTTGCTTCTTAGGTTGCAGTACCTGTAAACAGTAGTATCATTCAACCTACGGAAGCACCCAAATGTAAATGTTACATATACAATAGCATACTGTTTTCCATGCCTTAATTTGTTGTAGTGTTAAATCCATATAATATTCCATTCTGGGCGCTTCTGTGGTTCGGATGACACCTTAAACTGTAGGCCCCGGCTGTTTGTCATAGTACAGCAATCGTTAAGCCATGTCAGAGGCCCTCAGGGCAGCTTGATTAACTCTCCATTAGAGTTGTTCACTCTCATTGAATAAGAAAAAGAAGTACTTATGTAGTTAAATATAAAATATCCAAAAATATTTTTGAGTAAACTCTTATTCAGGGTCTCTATGCTATTTTATCTAGGTGTTCTATGTATCTAGGAAGACTGGCTATTTCCTAAGCTTTGTCCGTTGCTTGTCTTGTTAGGTACTAGAGGAAGAGTCTGGTGGGATATGAGGGTATGAATATTATAGTGTTTTAGTGCCCCAATGAAGTAAACCTGTAGTTTAATCATAATCATTATTATTTATAATACTAGCTTTTGCCAGCGCCTTCGCACGCATTACTATACATATCAACCTTCATATTAAATCACTCTATATATTTTTAAGAACTGCATGAAAATGAAGTTTTGAAGATCTAAGCATACATAGGTACAGACATAGGGACAGACGCGTATCGTTATTATTTATAATGGTATTATTGCGACTGGCACCGACACAAATATTACGGACTAGCTGTGCCAGCGACTTCGTCCGCATGGAATAGTTATTATCATAAAAACGGTTCTAGTGAGTTAATCTTAAAAGAAAGACATATACTGTCGTGGACATTTTGTTAGATCATTTGAAGAGAAATAATTCTTTCGTATATATTTTTTGATATCTTGAACCGTTTTCGCAGCGCACGCAACGGAAGCCCTCAAAGATGAATAATTTTTCCCGTTTTTTTCACATTTTCCATTGTTTCTTCGCTCCTAGTAGTTGCAGCATGATGTTATATAGCCTAAAGCCTTCCTCGATAAACGGTCTATTCAAAACAAAAAGAATTTTTCAATTCGCACCAGTAGTTCCTGAGATTAGCGCGTTCAAACAAACAAACAAACTCTTCAGCTTTATAATATTAGTAAAGATTTCAATAATTTGATAGATTCTTTACTGCCAACTCTGCATTTGAGATCGCAAAAATGAAAATAAATTATTTATTAACTTTTTAGTGACAGTAGAATTGAAGTCGGTTTATGTTTTTTTTTAAATAAATTTTATTAAAAATTCTAGATATTTAAGCATTTTATGGTTTATATTACATATTAGATGGTCGGAAGTAAAGCTCTTACTTATAAAATCGTCAATCAGTCTATCAAGACTGGAGGTATACACCCACCGTGACTAGCGGCAGTATAACATATACCTACTACATATACCTATATATGTATAACATAATGTCGCTGAGTCAGCACTTCACATAGTGTAGGAGATTGTGGACTTTTTGGTTACATTCTTAAGATAGTAAAAAAATTTCATCATATTGTCTTGCGGCGCCCTGAATAGGGCAAATGTTTAGACATATGAAATGTCTAATTTATATATACTTATTTCTTTTTATTTATATATACCATTACAATAAATGCACCTAACAGCTACGCCAGCTTAAATTAGTTTAACACGATTCATGGAGGAGAAAAATATTAAGAAAAAGGTAAACCTAAAAGTAAATTCTACATGAATTCAGCTTTTAATCTGCATAGTTTTTATATCTAAGTAATGGGGTAAATCTATATGTATACTAAATTTTCATATAAAAAGTATACCTGTTGAAATTTATAAAAAGAAACGGTCGCGAACTAGGCACATGTTCAATCTAAGCACTAAACAACAAAAAGCTCTTTTAACGATAATGTCAATGGTTAATCAATTTGTGCATAAGTTATTCTTGATATATAGGTTTTTAAACACGTTCACAAAAACCATTTTTCATAGATTAAAAAAATATCCCGCACAATATCAAAGGGTCGTAACTCCCCCGTAGAATAAATTCGTTGGGGAGTTGTCTTGTGTAAATGTGTTTAAAGGTCCTTTTGAAGCCTGAATCTCTCAGAATACCTTTAATAGTCAGATATTGTCCTTAGTCCCTTTAGTACATAGGTAAAGTGGGTCCAGGCAACTGTTTATGAGGAAAGTTAGTCTTGTATATGAGAAATGTAATGAGGCTAAATGCAGTGTGGGACATGTTTTAGAGCATATAGGTAGGTGTTAGTTACTAGCTTTTACTAGGCGAGTAAGATACAAAAAGAAAGACACAAGACCGATACTAATGACATCTGGGGGGCCTATGCCCAGTAGTGGTTCGACAAAGCTGAAGATGATGATATCTAGATGTGATACAGAAAGCGTCTTCGTTATTCCTATTATAAAAACGTAAAACTGAAAGAAAAAAGAACTTAATGAACGAGAGGCCATAAAATTGGTCTCAACTTAAACCCACCACAATATACCTTCTAATCGATTCTCTCAATCAGTTAAGTCACCCGTAACTTGGAGTAAGTTAGTCCCAAGTTACTTTGAGGCAGGTGACAGCTGTGTGCTTAAACCTAAATTAAATAGTGCGGTCGAAAGTACAACTTGCTTGCAAATTTGGATTAGTTGAGACCTACTTTGTGATTTGGCTTTTGCAATATAATTACTGCTGTACTTATAAAAGAGTGATCAATATGCTTACAGCAGTTGCTTGGTTGAACAAGAGTTTGTCGGTTTGTATTTGTGAGTCGTATTTCCTCATGACTGAGGGTTAAGACTTGACTCCCCGCAGAATTAATTCGTTAGGGGGGTTCTCTTGAACAGATACATCGTGTTGGACGCCCAGGTTCTTCCACGGAATACACCAAGTACTCGGATATTGTGGTCCTCAACTCCACATGTTGGTTTCCTCACGATGTTTTCCTTCACCGATAAGCGAGAAAATCCACACAGAACTTGAAAAACAATTGATTGGTGTAGGGCCGGATTCGAACCAAGGTGCGTCTGGATGTGGTCTGGACGAAAAGTAGACGTGTTGTTTGTAGTGTTTTAATGCCATACCTAGTTATCTAGTCTCTTTGTAATTTTTGGACCGATTTGGAATAGGGATATTTTTTTTACCACTGACCGTCTAGACGAGGCGAGTTAACCGCTCGACCACCGGGCTTGTTGGGAGTGTCTTCAAAATAAACACATAGATTCGACGTTTCAGATCAATAGTAGTATTAACAAGCCGTTATGACTGTTTCGTCAGTTCAAACACATCACATTCACTGTCTTTTTTGTCAAACTTGAGGGTGGATAAATATAATATGCATTTATTTTGTTTTTAGGACGAATTATTTATGTTATTTTGGCACTGTTCCCTCATTTTAATAATGTTTTTGTAGTATTAATTTGTGTTTAGCACTGTTGTTGTCATTTTTATCACTATATAGTTGTAGAAATTAAATGTTTATGAAATATGTTGTTGTTGTGGTTTACACTGAATTTTTTTTTTAACTTGTACGGTTTTGCACTTGACCATAGTTTACCTGATAGCAAGTAAGGCTATGGCCTAAGATGGAGCGTGCTTACCCGATAAGAACCGATTCACTCTCGCTTTACTAGTTATTTTGTTACTTTTGACACTGGATAACACTTTCACTTGTAGTTTATAGCTTAATACCACTGCATAAATACTCTGTTGAGCAAAATAAGTCAATATGGATTTATAAACAATATTGAAATACGGAGCCGATGCAACTACCGATGGCAGTGCCACCAAATTTTGAAAAAAATCTGAAGAAATAAAAATCACACATAAATTTTGTCTATAAATAATTTACTTCCATTACTGGGGCGCTACATTACAAATACATTACTTTATATATACATTTTACAACCTCCATTCATACACTTTACACGATACAAAATACACAATAATCTCTATCACTTTTACAATGTTACAATAGGAAATAATATATGTAATTAGTTCAAAATTTACAAAAATATGCTAAAAGAATTTCGGCTGGCGGGATTCAAACAGTCTGTTTCTGGTCAAACTTCTATTTATAAATAAACTTCTAAATCATTATCATATTATGAAATCTTACTTGCAAAAACAGTCAGTAGTGCAAAACTGACATCGAACCAAGTGGCCTTATAATTGAGAAACAGTTATTTTCCCGCTGAGCCAATTTATATTTTTGTATTATTCCTGTTTATTTATTTCTACAATGACATATTTTGTTCAATCTACAATTTCATTTTCACAAATAGTACTTAAAATAATCTAACACACAAACTATTTATAACTAATTATTGCATAGAATATACAAAAGGCGGACTTATTACAAATGGCGATAGTAGCTAGACAACCTGCGCTTTTATATGAACATAATTTACATAAAATGCCGTGGTATTATGCTCTCATAATTTTCAAATATAAAGCCGACTTTACATAAATATTAAAAGCATAAAAAATTCCACATATAAGTATATTCAGAAAAAACTTTATCATTTTTTATGAAGATCTATGTTTTTTTATTTGTTCAAATAAATAACACATTTGTGTATTTCATATAATAGGTATACTTTTCATATACAAAATTCTCCCAGATCTGAATGCATACAAATTCATACAAAACCAAATTTTGACTTTCACATTAAAAATCCTAATTCTTTAATTTGGAAGCACTATATAAAGGTAAAAATAATTCATATCTTTTACTACAAACAATTTAATAGCTATTGTGACATTTATTTAATGTTTTTTTTTTATAAATTTTAAGCAACTTTGTGGTCGAAAGTAGAGCCTGTATCGAAATGGAATTTAGTGAAATTATTCATAGATATTTCAAATAATAAGATAATCGATTATGTTGCCTTTAATAGATATAATCGAGCCAGCGATTATATTTACACTTTGTTGAGATTCAGTGAAAATGCACATTGAAATAGTGACTGCTTGTCTGGGATAATTAGTTTTGAAGTATATTGTAAGGCAAGCGTGCTACATCTTAGACTATAGTGGTGACATCAGGCAGGCTATAGTCCAACGTAGGTCTATTTAGTGTTAAAAAAAACTTATTTCACAGTCCAGCAATTCGTCTAAATTCACGTTCACGTTGTTCCACAAATTAGTAAAGATTTCACTTGAAAATGAAACACCGATCAAAGAACTCTAAACTGCCCACAACCAATCATAGAAGTTCAAAGTGTATCTTTGATTAGCGTTTCATTTTTGTGTGATCTTATTATTTTTTTTGTCTCATGGCAATAACCGAGAGTTTATAAAACTTAGCACAGAGTATACATCTTGTACTTAAATCCTTTACTTTATATCAAGAAGTTGCTACTACAAATAATACCCCGGCCTTATAAACGCTGAGAAGTCGTTCTGAGGTATTTCTTCCGTTTTCTTTTTTCTTCTGTAGTCTTTCCTGTGAACGAAAACAGTAAATCATTAACACCAAAATGTAGTATTGAAAAGGTTCTTCATAGGGAGCAAATTCGTAAATAAATAAACATAAAATACACTAGCAAACCCTGCGAACTCCGTTTCACCACCAGATGCCTTCGTTTTTTTTTTATAAACCTCACGGAGTTCGAGACCTTTCCAACGAATGCAAAACCATGGAAATCGGTTCGTGCGTTCTGGAGTTGCAGCGTCAGGAAGGAAACCCCGACTTATTTTTATAGAGTAGAAGATATGTATATGAAACCAAATGAGTAAAAGAATACTTTTGTATAGTTTAAATATAGATGTACAAATTTCAATGTAAGATATCGTCTAAACGTGCGTCGGAATTCGACGTACATAAACAGTAAGAGAGAACGCCCTTATTTTTTTATGCTTATATAGAATAGATGAATGAATGTCAACGTAAGATATATCTAGAATCTATCGAAACGTGCGTCGGAATCCGACGTATATAAATAGTATATAAGAGGGGACGTCCTTAAGTTTATATTAATGTACAAATTCTGACGTAAGATATATCTAGAATCGAAACGTGCGTCGGAATTCAGCGTAACAGTAACAGTAAGAGTGACCATTCTTGCTAAACAAATATTTCTGTTCAGACTATGTGCCTTAACATTTTTTTTATTATCTCAATAAATCTGTTTATATAAAAGAAAGTGGTGTTAGTTACACCATTTATAACTCAAGAACGGCTGAACGGATTTAGCTGAAAATGGTGGGGAGGTAGCTTACAACCAGGAGACGGACATAGGATATCTATCGGCCCGTTTTTTTTTTAATTTTATTGAATAAAATCCGGTCTGATTCTTTATTGCCTCTAAGGCGGAACAGAGTTCTCCGGGTCAGCTAGTAATTAAATAAACCTTACCTCCTCGGATACTTGGGGTACGGCATCTTCAGGTGCACAGTCTTGTAATGCATCTTCATGGAGGACTTCTGTGTGAACCTCTTGTCGCACACCGGGCACGGGTAGGGGCGCTCGCCTGTGTGCGTCACCATATGCTTCTGGATGTTACCCGCCTGGGAACATAAATGAAAATGTTATACATACATAAATTTGTTTAACATATTTATATAATACCTACTAGGCTGTGCTCGCGACTTCGTCCGCGTGGAATAGTAATTTTGGGCATCATATTTATTTTTGCAAACAACCTCTTCAGCTTTATAAATTATAGCTGTTAGGTACCCACGACTTGAACCGTTTTCGCAGCTCACGCAACGGAAGCTCGCAAAGATGAATAATTTTCCCCGTTTTTCCCACATTTTCCATTGTTTCTTCGCTCCTATTAGTTGCAGCGTGATGTTATATAGCCTAACTAAAGCCTTCCTCGATAAATGGTCTCTTCAACACAAAAAGATTTTTTCAATTCGGACCAGTAGTTCCTGAGATTAGCGCGTACAAACAAACAAACAAACTCTTCAGCTTTATAATATTAGTATAGATTCGATTTGGTGTCCAAAAACAATGCCCATCCAAAGCAATCACTACTTTTGCTCTCTGTCGTTCGTCTTAAGCCGATCGAGTAGTTTATCACCGAGCGTACGTCAGTCGGCTGTATAGGTTAGGTGTGCAATATAAACCGACTTTATTAAAAAAAACGTCTTCGATAAATGATAAAACTGGGATTGTTGTTCAATATATTTAATTACTTACTATGGAATGGCAAAAGAAAATCTCTCAAAAAAAGACAAAAATTGACACTGTATTTTTTGTCACCAACCAAAAGGTCCAATGACACATTTAAAACCCAAAAAAGTAAGAGTTTTGGCGATTTCCCAGCGAAGTACCCGAAGCCCTTCTTTTTCTTCAATGTGGCTGGTCACCGGGGAGGTTTTAGTGGGTATAAACCCCACACAACTGCACAAATACTAATTCTTTACTAATAAATAACACTACAGTTACAATTGTGTTCGGGTATCTTGCAGGAGATTTCCCCTAAGCAACAAATAATGGTACATACAGATATAGAAGCGCCGCATATCTCGCAGATCTCCCTGTTCTCGAGCGGGATTTGTCTGTGCTCGGCGAGGTGGTGCTTGCGGCACGCGCCCTTCGTGGGGAAGTTCTCACCACACTATAACAAATACAATACATATAAATATTTTAGAGAGGATAATGTATGATGATTCATTCGATTCTGATTCGTGGGTTCTTTATGGATGAGGTCTGCACAAGAATTACGCAACTGGCACATTCACATAGAGGCCTGTACCCAGCGGTAAGATAGAGAAGGCTGTGGATGATGATGAATGTGCCAGTTAAGTTTAAGTTCTACTCACCGTCAGATGCAGAACTTATCTATTTATTAACTAGTGGACGCCCTCGGCTTCGCTCGGATTATTTAAGGATAAAAAGTAGCCTATGACACTTCTAAGACTTCGTACTACCTACGTACCAAAAATCATGATGATCCGTTCAGCCGTTTCTGCGTGATGAGCGTTTAAATAAACAGATAAACAGTCAAAATATCTAGAAATGGTTGGAAAGTATATTCAAAGAAATATTTTTTTTTATAACTTTAATGATAATTTATAACTTTCAGCTTTATAATGTGTATAGTATAGAGCTAGCAGTCCACTTACATGAGCACAAATGGTGGGTATTTTCTTTTCTCGGAAGTCTCTCGCTTTCAAATTTCTGAAATAGAAATCATATCTTTAGCTATTAGTCAAATCAAGCCATGGTCCCAATGGTTTGTGGGGGTTAAATCGATATACCGGATTTGCTTTTTACGCAGAAACGAAAGAAGAATGATTTTCACCGCTCTTTATAAAGTGACATTTAATCGACCCGGTTCTATAACCTATATACGGTCGGTAGGACCAAATGTCGAGATTGTTTTGGACACTGACATTTCCAGACCGACTGTCTTTGCCCGTAATTCAGCTGATGGTAAGCAATCATTACGGTCTAGGATGGTACGTGCTTACCCAGTAAGAACCGATTCACTCTCGCTTTGAAGTAGACACAAGTACTCACGCCACCGCGTCTCCGTGCAGCGCCGAGTTGGCGAGGTGCTCGTCGTACGCGCTCTGAGTCACGAACTTGATGTCGCACTTCTCGCAGTAGATGCTGGCGCCCGCGGACGGACCCACGCCTTCCTCCTGCAAATATCATATAAAACAGTTATAATTATAATAGGGTTACATCGATGACTCGGATGTGCGATGGATTTCTGGGGCGAGCCCACAAAGTATGGCGCACCTGTTATCCTGCCCCTCCTGCGCCCTGGCGGACCTGAACGACGCCACGGAGGATGCAGTGAGAGAGGCGGAGTTCTGGTCTGCCAGAAATATCTAGAGCTGACACTGGACACAAGCTCCATTCGAGAACAAGTTATAATTCGACTTGTTTCGAATTGCTATATGTATTATTGATTATTTCTAAGCTTTCTAATTGGTTATTATAATTAGTGTGACGTGTAATTCGAACAAAATTTATTAAGAAAATGTCTATATGTCTAGAAATAACGAGGCGATGTGGAATCTTGGTCTCTATCATTTTTTTTTACTTGTAAGTGACTAACGTACAATTACACGCCTATATGATATGTAAGAAATTAAATTTTAACGTAAGTACTTTTATTCTATTCTATAAGAATCATATTTAAACTAGACTGAAAGACTCTTGGATTGAAAATGATAAATGCGGGAATTTTAATTCCCTTCGGCACAACTAGTTAGTCTTTTGGGAAAAAAAACTGGACCCACGACCTAACTGACCAACTGGTTGTGCCAAAGGTAATGAAAAGTGTTTTGTAACCTTTATGTATCTAGCTATATACCTTTAAATTTATATTATATATCTTATTTACTACCGCGTAAGCATTGCCATCGCGATCGCACAGTTAAAATACTGTACGCAATATTGTAACACAGTAAACTGTTACTGTAAGTGTGTAATTTTTTAAAGTTTTATTTTCATAAATTTTCAGAGTATACTCACAATATCATTATCATTAGTATCAAAGTGCGTGATCTTCTTATGGTTCTGCAGCCCCAGGTCGCTCACGAAGGAGGCGCCGCACACCGTGCAGATGTGCGCGCTGCGGTGCGTCATACGCAGGTGCGTGTAGTACGTAGAGAGGTGGCTGGAAGGGAAAACTTGGTATATTTAATACACTGTAAAAAGGAGCTTATTGAAAACATAATTAACATAATACGATAAAAAGACACGTGTACGTACAAAATTTCCTGTACCGAACTGGCCTCAACTCAGCATGTGCTGACCGTAAACAGACAGCGCTGGTCTAGCGTTGAGACCGTTATTAGTTTGTATGTTAATTGGAAAATTTGAGTATGATAATCTTTTTTTTTAGCTATGCTTTTAAAGCTTATGGGCTTATGCCTTACAGATGTAATACTCCACTCCATGGATCTCTGGAAATATCTCATATCTTGCCTAGTTGGAGATAGCAGGACGATATTTTTGTCTAAAACTGGTCAAATAAGCAATAGAGATGAGTCTTCTTCTTATCAAATGAGAGTGGCTAACTTTGGTTTCGAGTTTTCAAACCACCCTAAAGGCCTCTGACATGGCTTAACGACTGCCGTACTAAACTAACAGCCCACATAAAGATACAGAGATGAGTGAAAAGAGAATAGGTTATAGAATAAAATTTAAAATGGCTACTTACGTAAATTCTTTCCCGCAGTGTTCACATTTTCTGGTAACTCCATTGTGTACGTCATCGTGGAATATTGCTGATCTCCTACGAAACAAACATTTTAATATATAGGTACAACTGTGTTTATTGACAAAAAAATCATCATCATAGATCAACAATTCATTTTCCAATAAAAGTTTAAGTTAAACAACCATAGTGTGGATTTAGCACTTGAAAAAAATAACTAATAAAAAATAGCTGAAAAAAGGTTGGTGTAAAATATTTCTGTATTTGTGTTTACATTGACACATTACTTGTAAGTTCAATTTCATGTTTTCTATCATTTAAGTTTTAAATTTGAGTGTACCATTTTTTTTTTATCAGTTTATGAATTTTGGCTTTGTAAATTAACGTAAATCATGTTTCTTTCACTGTCGACCTTCCAAACTATGTACATTTAAATATTACTGTTTGCTCAAGAGGACTATCCAAATCAATCAATTTTGCAGGAGAGTCACAGACATCCCTTAGTTTTTAATGAGAAGAAAGAAGGTAGTAAAAAATAAGAGTTTATTCGACAATTATAATTTAAGAAACTTAACATTAGGTTAAATTGACTAATTCATTAATTATACTTAAATAATTGTGATAAAAAATCTATTTGGTATGCACACTAGTTACAAAACTGTATTGAGAACACCAGGTCTCTCCGCATGGAGTTGATGACTTACTTACATTTATTTTATTGTTAGTTTACTCTGTAACATCATTAACCTAATAATTTGAAACTAAAAAGAAAGTAACAAGCTAGTATACCTACCAATAAAAAAGTAACTATGATTGAAAGAAATCACTACTCTGTACTCACTCTCTAAAGTGCATATCGCAGCGCAGGCACTGGAAGCGGATGTAGTGCTCCGGCATGTGCCCCGTCAGACCCCACTTCTTGGGGAAGCGCATCTTGCAGAACCGACACTGGAACGAGCCTGGCAACTGAACATATAGACAAATTGAGTCTGAAACTACTCATCAGAAATAATAAAAGTACTTAGAGCTCAGAAAAGAGTAGTTAGGACAATGCTTGGCCTGAGGAAACGCGCTCCGGTCAAGCAGCACTTTAAAGAACAAAGACTTATGACTGTTATATCTCTGTATATTTACACATGTTTACTGGAGATCTATAATGAAAAGTCCGCGCTGAAAAAAGATAACCAATACAGCCTAAGGAATATAGTCGCATTAAGGTTACCAAAAACCAGATTAAAGAAAGTACAAAAACAAGGGATCTATAATAAAGTCTGTATGTTTAATAAACTGCCACATAGATTAATTAACTTGCCTCCAAACGCTTTTAAGAACATTATTAAAAACTTCTTTAGTATCAACCCATTTTATACACTAAACGAATACATGAGATTGCCTTTGACAGAATCATCATTTGTGTATGACCAAATTGTTTGATAAGTTTACTAATTTAATTTAAGTATGTACCATATAATTAAGAAAAATGTAAATTGACTTGCCCAATGTAACGAGATGTTATAAGGTGAATAAATTTCTATTATTCTATTCTATTATTAACCATGATACGAGTACAAGCGTAAGCTTAGTAACGGGCTAGATGGCGCTGTGATATGTCCTGAAATAACACAGCGCCATCTATAGAAATCTATGGAATAAAACTTTAATTCCATACTCCATACACACAACATACACAATTTGCATTGAGAAAATTGAGTAAACATAATAAAAGCAATTGGAAAAGTAATAAAATAATGATAGGCAAGTCGAATAATAATCACATCACTTATGTGATCACTTGTGTTTTATTACAATAAATTTTGCACCTAAATATGAGTCATATTTATGCTAAGTAATACCTGAAAAACACTAGCAACCTTGCAGGATTAGGTAGCTAATATCATATAGAACAAGTGTTGTGCTGTTATGACTTTTGGAAATTTGCAAAAATGGTTTTGCTTAACTGAAGAATTAGTATACTGAAGTTATTCTTACAAATTTAAGAGACTTTTAGAGATACTGTCCTACATACAAAAAAGTTTACATATTTCGTGTCAGTTTAACAGTAAAAATTGTGAAATAATTTGACTATGCTTACCTCTTCATGAGCTCTCTTAGCGTGCCTCAACAGCATATCAATTCTCGAAAACCCTTTAAAACATTCCTTACACTTATAATTAGCTTTTAAATATTTATCTGATGTTTCTCTTGTCTTAAACTCAATCATAGCTTGTTCCTCGCTCAAATTAATCTTCTTCCAATGATCAGGATTCAGTTTCTTTTTATGCATTAAGAATTTAGGGTCTTTTTTAACTCCATTGTCTTCTGTCGGAGGTTTCTTCTTTTTTTGTTTAGTTTTTGGTGGTACCGTTATGCCATTTTCATTTTCTATATCTTTGCCGTTTACATTCTTTTTGGTTGGTGGGAAATAGTCATCATCGCTAGATACATTGTCTGTGTTCATGATATTTTCTAGGTTAAAAAGGTTAGGATCTGTTTCTGTTTCGGGAGGTTTTTCTGTGATTTTTTGTATCGGTACTAGCAGTTCATCTTCACTTGACATTGCATCATCTGGTATATTGTCTAATTCCATGTCCTCATGACTGAAATCATCATTAATGTCATTTAACACTGTTTTCTGTTCCTTTAGCAGTTCGGTTTCTTCTTTTATTCCCAATTTCTCATGATTACTAAAGTCTGTTACAGTTACATTTTCAAAAACACTGTCTTTTGCATCTTCTGCTTCTTCTTCTATGTTTTTGTTTGGATCTTTTTTGTGTTTTGTAAATATTGTTTTGACTCTTTTCTTGTTAAACATCATAATGCCAACTGGTGAGATGAGATTTTCACTGTAGCGGTTTATTACTCCAACTGCTTCATAGGAGATCTAAAATAAAAAGAAGAGTAATTACAGGTTAATAAATGTATTTGTAGCACATTATCTCAATTTTAGAGATAGTATAAGTACTTATGTCTTTTATTTGTACTAATTTCATTACAAATAAATAAATAAATACTTAAATAAATAAATATTTCAGGACATATCACACAGCGCCATCTAGCCCCATACTAAGCTTACGCTTGTATCATGGGTACTTGATAATGAATATAATACATTTATACTTTTCTTTTGTAAATACATACTTATTATACATAGAAACGACCAGACTAAATGGATGGACTCTTAGGATTAAATACTAATAAATCACTACTATCAGTGAGCATTCATGTTTTACCTTAATTACTGAAGTATAGTAATATACTAACTACATATTACTATGCTTTATAACAATCTCACAAACTTATTAATATTTGTTTCCACAAACTGGTATAATACTAACCCCTTTGCTCCACAGCATCTGACGTAAAGTGACTTGTCCTTTATTACATTTATCCTTAAATTTATCAAATTTGTGTAACATTGATGAACACTCAAAGCAGAACCATTTTGGAAGACCCTCTCTATCATTTACCTGAAATAATGTATTAATAATTAAATTAATTACAGTTTAACTCAATTCAAGTTGAATATCTAAGTAATTTCTTCATGTAAAAAAGGCCGCCAATAAAAGTAATAGAAGTTGTGAGGTAAATACATTAATTAGGCTATGTAAAACAAGTAAACATCCCGTAAGTTTTCAGCACTAGAATAGGAATCAATTGTAGGTTTTGTCATTGCAACATGTGTCTAAACTATTTGTAAATATAATGCATGCAAATAAACTAAAATAAACTTACTTTTGATCGCAGTATTTGTTCATAACACTGTTTGAGATTGTATCGATCCATTGAGAATCCCCGCACATCTTTGATCAAACAAATACGACAAATTTGCAAGTCACTCATATTTGTAAGTAATTCGTTTTAAGAATAATTGTTGTTTTTAACCTATAATTATATTATTTAGCTCTAATAATTTTAACTTTTTCCATGATTATTGATTTTGTAAATATTCAAGAAATCCAAGCCAAGCTCAATCTATTTAAGTTTGACATTGATTGATCATGAAAGTGAAGTTTACTGTCATCTTTTTTTTTTATTTTAGATACTTGCAACGTGAAGTATTTAGCTAGGTTTGCTTTTACTAAATAAAAGTATTAAAATATGTGACGAGTGAACGTTAGTATGTTTTTAAGGAATTCATTCAATTGAATCTCAAGATTTTTCCATAATTTCATGCGCTATGTGTACTGAATACGTTTTACATTTTTTATTTTGCATTAGTCATAGAGCTTCTGCTATGTGCTGGCAACAATTCCAATATTTATTAAGCAGCTGGCAACATTGAATTTCAGTTGTCAAATGGCGGTTTACCAAGCTTTGTATCCAAACTACCTAGATATTTTTTAACTTTTCAGCAGTCTCCCAACTTTCTATAACAAAATGTTGAGCTAAAACTGGAGCCTCACAGTCAAGCGCAAGTTCTAAAAGTATTTTTATCATGAGTGACTTAAACATATGCCGTATCTGTCTTATGAAAGATGTGAGAGGGTACAAGATGGATCAATACAATCTTCGGCAATGTTACGAGCAAGTGATGAGGACAAAAGTAAGATAACTCCTCTTCAAACTCTTAATAAGAACATGATTAATGAGAAGAACTTTATAAACTTCATCAAGTTCAAGTAGAAAAGTCAGTGTAATTCAGTCACTTCAACAGCACATTGTTGAATAATTTGCACGTTCCTCGACAGTTTATCACATTTAGAACTTTATTGGTGTCCGAAACGCTTCTACAAACGTTTTTTGTTTCATACAAAGTATAGATTTCCCTCAGCGTCAATGGATTTAGCCAAAAACTTACAACATTACTCCTTGTACCTATTTTGTGGTTTATCAATATATTTGCATGGTTCACAGGTCAATGACAGAGAAGGCTTACCTCTCTGGTTCTGCTATGAGTGCTCCACAATGCTGCATAAGTTTGACAAGTTCAAGGACAGATGTGTGCGAGGACAGACTACATTACGACAAATGCTGTGGAGCAGAGGGGTGGGTTTTACAAGTACATTTATTATTTCTGTTTTTTTTAAAGAGCAGACTAAATATTAACAATAACTCAATATATCAGTACTGTATATAAGTTTGTTTGTGTAACTTTTAAATGCAGATGCTATTCTTAAATGTAATCTCATTAGGTAATTGCTTGTTAATATAAGCTCAGTCAGTGGCAGATGTTTCATTCTTGATTCCTGCTTTTTTCTGAAGCCCAAATAAGTATCAAAGCTATTCTCAAGAGATTTTTTATTTTTTCTTAACAATTTCAGATCACATATGACACAGTTGGAATTATCAACCGATTCAGTGAAAACCTAGTCTCACCAGTAGCTGTTATAATGACAAACTCACGAGTTCGTACATACATCTTCAAACACAAATCTAGCTCAAAAACTGATGCTTCCAAAAGTCTCTTGAAAGAAACTAGTTTTGAAAATGTCACATTACCTTTTGAGGAGGAAAAAATATTTCCCGCAGTCCAAAATCCATTTGAAAAAGAATTGAAAGAGGAAACAGAACAGAAAGATGAGCCTGCACCTGTGTCAGAGCAGGATGACAATAATTATGACATGGATACAGGAGCAGATAATACAATAGACAGTGATCCAGAAGATAACTTATTCCTATCAACACATAAACTAGCAAAAACAGAGCCAGATCCCAACAATGATATTGACATAGACAATATAATGAATGAAATCATGTCCAATGAAGTAGAGCTACCAAAACCAGACCCACCAAAACCTAAAAATGGTAAGAAACCTGTCAAGAAAGGTTATAGAAATGTCTACGGAATTCTGATACCAAAAACAGCAAATGACAAACCGAAAGCCAAGAAATTTGAAACAAAGAAGAGAGATATGAATCCAGATCATTGGAAGAAGATTAATATGACAGAAGAAGAAGCTATGTTAGAGGTTAAACAGAGGGCTAACTCGGATAAGTTTTTGAAAGCCAATTTCAAGTGCCATGAGTGTTATAAGGGATTTTCTAAACTGGATATGTTGATGAGACATGCCAAGCAATACCATGATGAGGTAGGTATTATACATATTTCATTTAAGTTATATCCACATTAACCTATCACTATTTTAAAGCAGAAAGTTTGTGACTATCTACATACATAATACTCAAATTGCTGACCTAATTTGATTGAACCCAGATTAATTCATAGGCTACTTTTAATCAATTAAATAATAAAATCATTTCACTGGGATCAAATCACCAATCAAATGGCCATAAAAACAAGTAAAATCTGCCACAACACAGCCCAATTCATTCATTGGTAATTAATATACCACAGTTTACTGACCTAAAAACTATGCTAATTTTTGTGCTTAATATTCAGGGCCACCTAACTATAATATACTTGTATGTGTTGTTGTTAGAACTTAAATTTCCTGAAATACATAGGTATTTAAACATTTATTACTTTATGAGTAATTAGCGTCTCCTTTTCACCATGAACACTGGTTTGAATCTGGCCCTACACCAATGACTTGTTTTTTAAATTAACTGTGGATTTGAAATGAAGGAAAACATCGCGAGGAAACCAACATGTTTGAGGACCACAATATCCGAGGACATGTGTCTTCCATGGAATGACACCCACCACGAAAATATCTGCCCAAGAGAATTCCCCTAACGAATTAATTCTGCCGGGCAGTCACGACCGTAAGTCATGAGGAAATACAACTTATAGAGATTTATTTATAACTTGTGGGTGCTCGCGGCTTCGCTCGCATCAAGAAGTAACACTTGCATCTCCTATTTCACCCCTTTAAAAGTGGCATTTCCAAAAATCCTTTCTTAGCGGGTGCCTACGTCATAACATCTACCTTCATTCCAAATTTCAGCCCAATCCGTCCAGTGGTTTGGGCTGTGTGTTGATAGATCACTATATCAGTCAGTCACCTTTGAGTTTTATAAATTTAGATTTAATGTATTTATGTGCAGGCAGTGGGCACATTCCTGTGCCGGTTCTGCCACATGCGGTTCCCCCGCAAGTGGGCGCTCACCCGCCACATGACGGAGCACTACATCATGTTCGAGTGCCGCCGCTGCGACATGCGGTTTAGGGAGTGAGTACTTGCTGGACATAGGCCAGCTTTGTAGCATGGTCCTAAGGCATGCTTATAGTATCTACTTCTATACTCTTTTTCATGATGTTGAATAAATAAAATAATATGGAAATGGTCACTCAAATGATAAGGCTGATGAACCTAGCCATCTACCCTTACAAGAGAGTGTGATTTGGCGATAGCCAAACAAACTAGTTACTAAAATTGTTACTTCTCTTGTTATGTATACCTATTGTGCCAGGAGCAAAAGGCAACATCATCTTATCTTCATATGCAGATAGTTAAAACATATGCATTTATTTTATTGTACATTAGAGAATTATTAATTTGTTATGTTTATCGTACGAGTATATGTGATCTTTCCTGGATCTGTGTTTTGTTCTTGTTCTAATATGTTCTTTCTGTTTAGGAAATCAGCCCTGTTCCATGACGACGTTCACAATGGTGTGATAAGGAAATGCGAGCATTGCGGCAAAGAATTTGTGTGAGTATTCCTTTTATTATTTGGTTTTAAATTCATGTGTGTGGTATATATGCCGTGTTTATTTAAAAGGCTATCGTGTATTTTTGCGGCGCCACCATTTTGACCACAATTAATTTAAATATCACTACTCCTGGCCGCTTCGTCCTCAAGTCGCAGCACTACTTCATCAGGGACATCAACTTCGACCGTACCGTTAAAGTCACACATTGATAAGAACATCTCACGATTGTTCTAATAACAAACTCTCTCTTGAGTTGTATTCCTCATGACTGAGGGTCGTGACTCCCCAGTAGAATTAATCCGTTGGGGGAGGTCCAGGTCCTTCCACGGTAGATACATGTTCTCGGATATTGTAGTCCTCAAACATGTCCGTTTCCACACGATGATTTCCTTCACCGCTAAGCGAGTGCAAATCCACACATAACTTGAAAATACAAATCATTGGTGTAGGGCCGGATTCGAACCAGGGTGCGTCTGGATGAAAAGAAGACACAGGAACCGCTGAGCCACACTCGCTTTTAAAATAATAAACTACAGTATGTACATATATCATGTTCCAGTCACTCCTCCACGTACTACACGCACCTGCGCATGACGCACCGCAGCAACCACATCTGCACGCTGTGCGGGGCCTCCTTTGTCAGTGAGCTGGGGCTGCTCAAACACAAGCGGATAGCACATTATGAAGAGAAAGAACAGGTTGGTACCAATCATTTTAACAAGAAATGTTTCTGAACAAAAATCAAACACTAGCTGTAACGCCTACAGAAAAAATGTGAGCAACCTGATAGAAACTGCGAGCAATGAAAAAATATCAGGTTACGTCGTTTTCTTTTGCGTTTCAAGTCGGTGTTTTAATTAAATAATTACAGTTATTATTCTTGTTGCGAGATTTTGTAGGATTCTATTGTAATCTCATTTATGACCCCATCTCACGTGAGGTATTGTAAAATTGGCCCTGTTTCTTCTGAATCTGACGTAATAGACAATAATCCTTCAGACCTTAAGCCATGTAGCGCGATTGTTACTTACCTATTATTATTATATTACTTGAAAAACTGTATATGTACTGTATCAAAGTTAAACAACAAGGCATTTTAAACAATTAAGTAAAACATAGAATTTTCATAGTGTTTGTTCTATGTTCCAGGATGAAGCAGCACCGTCAACGGAGACTCGTGAAGAAGAGATTTACTGCGATAAGTGCGACGTAAAGTTCTCGACGCAGCGCGCGTACAACGAGCACCTGGCCAACTCTAACAACCACGGGGACGCCACTGAGTAAGTCAATTATGTAGTTTCTATTCACTATATAATAATAATTTATTTAGTTGGTATTTTGATTTACTACTTTTGTATGTGTGCCTTACATTCTTCAGCCATTTCTCTCCCGGTACAAAAAATTTAGTTTTGTTACCTCAGTTACGTATGACAAGAAGTTAGGCTACTGCTTTCATTTCTGTACTGTCACAGCAGCTGGGCGCGGTGATTGACCCGAACATTAGGGGCGCAAATGACATTTTTCCATGAAAACTTTAGAAAGCTTTATTTCAAAAACTAAGAGACTTTTCGGGAAACTGCTTGAACAAAATTTGTTCAGAATGATAGATACACTTTATTAAAAACACCAGCACAATACAGAAATTTACATGAAATATTAATATAAAACTTAAGCCTAGTGTATTAACTGGCGACTTTATGTGTACTTTAGCGTGTTTTCGGCTTACCATACCCTTTCCTGATAACCCAGTATAGTATAAAGCAAAGTCGCTTTCCGCGTCTGTCTGTCTGTATGCTTAGATCTTTAAACTACACAACTGATTTTGATGCAGTTTTTTTTTATAGAGCAATTCTCAAGAATAATGTTTATATGTACAATACCGCGTCCGAAACCGCGGGCAAGAGCTAGTAGAAAAAAAATTAAAGTGAAATAACCCAAAAGTACTTTGATGCAAAATAAATGATAAAATAAATTACTATAAATTGAAAAAAAACAAGTGTCCCAATACTCCAACCAACTAATAAAACATAGAAAGATATAATAAATTATATAGGTATCAAGTTGTAGCTCGATTCCTGACATCAACCATATACATATGTTTTGTAGTTTAAACTAAAAAAATATTTTTATTCGATAACCGCTCGTTTGTTTCAGGAACATAAAGGCGAAAGATTTCAGACAAAAGAAGATTCCCACCACATGTACACACGTAAGTTACTTGATTATATTATATACCAAATTATGCCTATTATATAATTGTTATCTTACCGAGAATTCGTCACATTTTTTACCCCAGACAAGAAAAAAGTGTGTTATAAGTTTACTGTGTCTATGTTAGTAATATGATCGAAAATAATCATGACCGACAAGACTCGAAACTACTATCACTTAGTTAGTTAAAACTAAAGTGTTGGTGTATCGAGCTGGCATTTTATAATTTTGATGACTTCATGAAAATGAAGGTGGTATAAAATACATATAGCAAATGTACTTTTATGTAAATTACCCTCTACTTTTAATGTAGTACGAATTTTTAAAATTCAATTGTACAGTAATTTAATTTAATATTTTTTGTTTTGCAATAATTTTTGTATTTTATTGTACTATTATTTTAATTGATTATTTTTACTTGTATTTCTGTGACGTGTATCATATATTTGATATAAATAAATTACTATGACTATGTTTACCACGTTCGATTATTGTTTTGGTTATTGTTGGACGCGTATTTTACACTATTTTACTTACTTTATATTACACATACAAAGTTTGAATAGCCTATATTCAGAAGTGGGATCCCAAGAGCTGTGGATGATGATGATGATTATTTTAGTTCATATATGCAGTTTAAAATATTGTCCCCAGTGTGGTCAGAACTTCCCGTCCCGGCAGGCGTACAAGAAGCACCACTTCACCGACCACAGCCACATACCCTTCGACGACAGAGCCATCTGCGAGGTGTGCGGGGTCTCACTCTCGGTAACTACTTACTTACTTATCTATACTAATATTATAAAGCTGAAGAGTTTGTTTGTTTGTTTGAACGCGCTAATCTCAGAAACTACTGGTGCGAATTTAAAAATTCCTTTTGTGTTGAATAGACACGCTGTATATAACATCACGCTGCAACTAATAGGAGCGAAGAAACCATGAAAAATCTGGGAAAAACGGGGAAAATTATTCATCTTTAAGGGCTTCCGTTGCGTGCGCTGCGAAAACGGTTCAAGTCGTGGGTACAATCTTAGGCAAACATCTTGAGCCATGACCTTGAGTGCGCAGTAGACGATTTTAAGGTATCGTTGGTGGAAAGAGAGGTGTGCGGGGGCATTCTGTCAGAACGCGTCCCCGTGATTGGCCGATCAGTAATTGGCCCCTGTTCCCCGCGTTGCGCGCATGTTCCGCTAGCGTCTGGCTACACTTGCGTGCAGTGTCAATAGGCTATTTCGAGTTTAGAAGTTTTGTTGTTAAAGTTTGTTTTTTATTGTATAATTGATACTTTGTTATATTGAGTTTTTACCTACCAAAAACTTTTTGGACAATGCCGCCAAAACGTAATACAGTTCTGAAAAAAAATGAAAATGATTTATTTTGTGACAAGAAATTACATACGTTTTTATGTTTATATTGTTGCGCAACTAGTGGCTAAAACTTGTCTAGTTTTACTTAAATAAACAACTTTACAGAATATCACTTTATATTTTACAAACACCAACAATGACCAATGAAATATGTCCGGAAGTGTACATGCGCGAACTTACCCCCACTACGTCGACTTTGGCTCAAGATGTTTGCCTACCAGTACAACAGCTATAATTTATAAAGCTGAAGAGGTTATTTGCAAAAATAAATATAATGCCCAAAATAACTATTCCACGCGGACGAAGTCGCAGGCACAGCTAGTTTCTTTGTATATTTATTATGTATATTTCTTATTTACATTTATAAGAAATGTTTCTTATTTCCTTTTTGGTGTACACCATATTCTTCATTTTCCTGTACTTATGCTTTTTTCTCTCCAGCCAAAGGTTGTCTGGAAGAGATCGCTTTCAGCAATAAGGCCGCCACTTGTGGCACTAGTTAAGATAATAATTTGTTTTATGTATTGTTTGATTTTAATATGTGTCAACAATAACGAGTTTATCTATCTACCTACATGGAACAATGTTCCCAGGGCGGAAAATACTTCCCGTCTCGTCAGAAGTAATTTACAAAAGTTAACCTACCTTATAGAAAAAACAAAATAAACAATCGCAATTATAACAATACAATACAATAAACGTTTATTGGGTTCAAAATTACTTACATCTAGGTACACTATATTAATACATACAAAAACAAGAGTATTTTCTTATAATAGTGTGTTGTCACCCGGACGAGATGTTTCTGTTTCCCGGGTGATATACCTATATAACAAATAACTTTTGTGTATCCTATGTGTGAATTTTTGTACGGAGGTAGATTTGATCCTGGATTAACATATAGGCTATTCTATTTTGGATTAACGCTGATACCACAGCGGGGCGTAGTATATATAAGCTGGTTCATAAAACCTGACTGTTATCAAGGGCGGCGAAAATCATAAGTATCATAATCATATCTTACTATCTGTTCCACTAATAGTTCCAGGAGCTATATTGTGCGGAAATTATGAAATAATTATACCGCTCCTTAAAGTAAAAAAATAATGTGAATTAACGGCTTTACTTATTTTATATATATTTAAATCTGGTCCTTACCTTAATAAATGTAAAATAAGTACATTTTCTGAGAAATGTCACACAGCGCCTTCTAGCACACCAATCAAACGTCTGTGCCTTGGGTACTAGATGACAGCTATATTTTTGTTCAAAAACTTCGTACATTTGATTCCTAGACATGATACTTATATATTTTGGTTTAAAAACTTCCAACATTTGATTCCCAGGCCGGCAGCGTGGCGCAGCACATGGTGACGCACACCGGCGAGCGCCCTTACCCGTGCGCGCTCTGTGACAAGAGGTTCACGCAGAAATCTGCCATGAAGATGCATTACAAGACTGTGCACCTGAAGCAACCCTACCCCAAGTATCCGAGGAGGTGAGTTGTGTGTACTTATTATGTATGTATGTATGTCCTTCTCTGTAAGTCGTATTTTCTCATTAATTCGTGACTTCCCGCGAAAACTAATGATAGGCAAACTTTATTAAGACACGCATCATCGTCATCATCATCAGCCTAATGGGACCCACTGCAGGGTATAGGCCTCCTCCCTCTTATACATCCAGCCACCGTTGCACAGGTGTTCCTACACTTCGCGTACCTAGCCGTGGGTACCGTTCAGTTATTGCTTTGCTCCCTGCCGTCAGTACGTCTCGCCAAATGTTCAGTCCGTAAAAGAAAAAGAGAGTATGAAATAGTATTAAAAACTAAAATATAAACCCCATCAGCGCTGGTTGCTTCAACACAACCAGCATTATGTTGAGTTGGGGCGGTGTTGTGGCAGATCTTGTCTAGATCTTGTTTCATAGTTGTTGTTGGTATGTGTTCTGAAATCTGTCACAATAAAGAAATAAATAAAAAAACATTAACAAGACACTCACTTACTTACAAATATGAGCTCAAATAATAATATAAGTCAATAAATATACCTAAATGTGATGATTTACAGCTGCAGTCATTTAAACCAATTGAATTAACCGATTTCCAAACTGGTTTGATTTTAACTGAATGTTGCTGTTTCGTTTATTGTAACAATACATCAGAGATAAAAAAAAACCTAGAAATATGTGTGAAATCTTGTTTATTTGTCTCTGTCTGTTTCAGGAAACCTTACAGAAGAAAAAAGAAGACGGAAGAGATACCACAGAACGATTTCACAGCGTTTATAAGACCCGGCTATTATACGTAGTAATATTATATAACCACATAATATATGTATATACAGTCCGGCCTTCTTAACAGTTATACAGCTACAATGATAATAATTTATATGAAGTTTCGTGGTTTTTCCAGAATTAGGCGATTGACATCGGTCAGCCCTTGGATGGGTGATCATGTTTCAAAAAACGGACTGTGGACGTTAAATCGCTTCTCTGGTGCTATAAAAACTCTCGACACTAGAGTACTCCACTCTCATAAGAATATACAAGTACTTATAACAGTATTTTTTTGTTGATTATATTTTAGCAGCTGGACTGTAGAAAACGTTGAGTGTAAATAGTAAAACATTAAGTTACTTATTATAGATAGATATAGTAAATATATAAATGTATATCTGCAAAAAAACTATTATAATCTATTGATTTATACAGGGTGTCTCAGCGCCGATTTTAAACTTTAAATATTTATTTAAAAAAACTAATTGTATTTGAAATATTTTTATTGCTGTAAATTATAATGTATTGTTGCGGATTTTATGTACGGAATATTACACCGTCAAGATGTCTTCCATCACGGCGAATGCACTCTTCAAAGCGGACAAGCAAATTTGCAGAGACACGTCGTAGAACGTCAACTGATATGGCTCTCACTTCTGTCGTTATTTTAGCCTTCAACTGCTCCAAACTCGAAAGAGGGGTATCATAAACTCTTTCTTTGAGATAACCCCATAAAAAAAAGTCAGCTGGGCTTAAGTCAGGAGATCGAGGTGGCCACAATATGTCTCCAAAGCGGCTTATGATTTTACCCGGAAACAACGCTTTTAGTGTGTCCATGGAGACCCTAGCTGTGTGGGCTGTGGCCCCATCTTGCTGAAACCACACACTTGACTTGTCAATATCTTCTTCTTGCAGTTGCGGTACAAAAAAATATTAATCATATCAATATACCGCTCGCTCGTCACTGTAACCGTTGCACCTCGGTCATTCTCGAAGAAAAATGGCCCGATGATTTTCTTCGCTGATATTGCACACCATACAGTAACTTTGGGGCTGTGTAATGCTTTCTGATGTTCTTTTTTTGGATTGTTTGATGACCAGTAATGGCAATTTTGACGATTGACGTACCCTTCGAGGTGAAAATGTGACTCATCACTAAAGTAAACACTGTCGATCCCATTTTCCTCTGAAAAAATATCTAACATATTCTGACAGTAAATTTTTCGCTTGTTGTAGTCTTCTGGTTTGATTTTTTTAACTATTCGGATTTTGTAAGGATGTAATTTTAAGTCTAAGGCCAATATTCGTTGAAGACTTGAACGGTGAAGGCTCAAAGAGGCAGCATGTTTTCTAACTGATCGTCGTGGATGCTCCGCGACTGCAGCGGCGACGCGGTCGATGTTTTCAATCGATCGCACAGGTTTATTTCGAGGGCGAAATGAATGATTCAGTAAACATCCTGTCGCTCTAAACTTTTCTACCCACGACTTAATTAACTGGATACTCGGAGCGTCACTTAAACGGCTGATTTCAAAGCGGTTACAAAACTTGCGCTGTGCTTGACTCAACGAAAACTCATTGCAATAGTACGCCTCTACTGCGTACGCGCGGTGCGCGCCAGACCACTGCGACATGGCGACTAACAAATCCGCATTCGTCACCGACCGAACGCTACCACTCCCCTCCCGCTAGCCCCGCAGACTCCCGAGAAATTCGTGTTTAAAGTTTAAAATCGGCGCTGAGACACCCTTTATATGCAGTAAGTTCTTTTTTCCATACTAATGATCAAAGTATTTTACATTTTTACGGTAAATGGCTGTGCCATATTTGACATAACTATTAATATGTCAAAAAGCAAAATAAATGTATATAATTATGTGTTGTACAGGGTCTGGTACCAATATTAGGGCTAATTTATTAAAGTTTCATATCCTAACGCTGTTTCATTTGAAAGGCACTGAAATAAGTTTGAAATGCTACCAATTTGATTCTGAGATATGTTTTTTTATAAGTTAATTTTTCAAGTGCTAACCTCGCACTATGATTGACCCATTTCTCTTTATATCAGGTGTCCATAGTACATAATATGAGTGCTTGTTGGACATATTCTGACAGCACAAGTGGCGCCATCAGCCGCTTAGTCTGAAGTGTTTGGAAATTAGTGTGGGTTTTACTACCAGTTAGTAGAACGCAGCCAAGGGGTTCAGGCGTTCTGGCTAGTAATCAGAAATACGCAGGTTCGAATCCAGTTGGTCGCGATTATTTTCGCTCATTTTCCAACATTTTTTTTAGTTGAGCTTAATATTCGAGACAACTTTTTGTACTCGTAGATCATATACAACAAATTTTGTTCTGCAATCGATGGAATGTTCGTTTTGCCATATTTTTTTGTCGCAGGTCGACTATTTTTTTTAATATTGGTAGTTTGTGTTTGGTCATAACACAAAATGTCGGTTTTTTTTACTCTATCACCCGTAAGGGTGGTTAACATTTAAAAGTTTAATTCATTTATTATGTATCAACGACCCTGTATGTATAAGTTTAAGTTTTTAGTAGCTATTTTTGTACAGAATAAGTTAACTGACTGAGATCTGAAAATATTATTTGTGTACTTAGAGCAATAATAAAGCATAATGTTGTACTGTGATTACTTGTATCATTTTAATTGTCATATTAATATTATAATATTAGTAAACGCCCGCGGTTTCGCTCGCATAATTTGAGAATAATAATGTAGCCTATGCCATTCCCAGAACCTCATACTACCGCGTTATGCGCATTGAAATAAACAGGTACACATTCTGTAAACTGTTGAAACGTGTTCTGTTATGGATTTAAAGTATAGATAGATAGATTAACTCTTTATTGTTGACGCATATTAAAAAAAAAGTACACAAACAAATTGTATCTAAACTAGTGCCACAAGCGGCGGCCTTATCGCTGAAAGCGATTTCTCCAGGCAACCTTCGGCTGGAGAGAAATAAGCAAAAAGAAGAATGTGGTGTACAACAAAAAGGAAATAAGAAATATTACTAATATATATTATATATATAGCCAAACTACTTTCTCTTATCGAATATCTTCTGTGTTGGTGAGATCCGATAACTTTTTAATGACCTTGTCTTGGCATTTTTTATCACATGAAAATGTTTTTTGTGAGCTGATTACACAACTAAGAATTATTATCTTTATCTTTTGATAAACTCTCGACACCAGACTTGGCCCCCTCTCATTCGATAAGAAGAAGACAGGAACGAATTCTTAAAAGCCAAAATTATTTGTTTATATTTTTTTATTCTTACTTACTTCGTAAATAAAACGCTTACAGTATAGCAATAATTTATGGCAAAATAATATAAGATCTTCAAATGAGAAACGTTGATTTCGTAATATAAAAAATATTATTTTGTGTTAAAAATAATAAAATTGTATAAAATAAATAAATGCCTGTCTATATTAAATAATACTAAATTGTTCCTACCGTTATTTTAATTAACTACAGAAGCTAAGCTAACCGTTGCGGTTATTCATTGGATGGGAAACCTAAAAGCAGTATTTACAAAAATTTGAACATTACATCCAGCAACTCGCAATTCCGCTTTCATAAAAGTCAATTATATTCTCAAATCTTTTATCACGACCATACCTTAGTGGCAAGACAACTCGTTTGGATACTGAAAGAACGCAGGTTCGAATCCTGCACAATGTGGTTATTTTTGCTGATTTCTTATGTTATGTTTAACCGACTTCCAAAAAAATGAGGTTATCAAGTCTTCTGAAAGCTTTTTTAGTAAAGTGACTTGAAGTTGTTTTTTTTTTAATAATGATTATTATAAGAAGTACCCAGTTCTGGTCCTCACAAACGGCGAGAAATCGTTGTCGAGAATTTCTTGAGTCTTCTTTTTTCTTCGGCCCGGAGTTCTGAAAATAACAACAAAGGTATATTAAGTTATTTCAAGGCACATCTTGGGAACATTACAATCGACATAGTGATGTAGACTGCTCTACAGCTGGACAAATTATTTTAATTTTAAAATGCCATACAACTTTACTTAGAAACTTTGACTAAAAAAATATTCAGAAGACTTGAGAACCATCTTTTTTGAAGTCTGTTAAATATGGGTGAATTTGAGGTTTTTAGAGCAACACAAAAAGGTTTGGGTTTTTCAGGGATATCAACATAGACTATGCCAAAAAAATCATAAACAAAATTACATTTGTATGAGACTGTGACGACTACTGCGTAAAGTGGCAAGCTGGCAAACGGGCCTTCTGATGGTAAGCAGCTATCATGGCTAATAAGCCTAATTTTTAATTTAAAAGGCTATTCGACCGAGTCGACTTAAGATATCGTTGAGTCGACGATTTCTTGAGTCGAGTTGACGAGATCTTAAGTCGAGTCGAGGATATATTGAGTTTTTTTTATTTTCCAACTAATGTTTTCCTACTCTCCTCACCTGCGTATATACTTGGGGTAGGGCATGCCGAGATGCTTGACGTTGTAGTGGCGCTTCATGTTGGCCTTCAGTGTGAAGCGCATCCCGCACTGCGGCGCCGGACACAGGAACTCGCGCTCGCCCGTGTGGGACTTCATGTGGTACTGGATGCTGCCCAGCTGGGGGATAACGTATACGGGATTAAAAATTAGCCTATATGTTAACCCCAGGTCTAATCTACCACGTTAAAAAATACACCAATATCGATTCTGACGTGAAGAGGTAATAATCATATCGCCTAAATCATTAAACGCGATTTTTATAAAAGGCTCTGAAAATTTTGACATCCTTTTCACACAATAGTTTTTTATAGAAAGATATGCCCTGGAAAAAGGAACAAGAATGATTTTCACTCTCTTCATAAGGTCACGTTTAATGGACCGGATCGCACAGATTCGCCTTTTTAATATTAGTAGGAAAAAGAATTTCAGAGTGAACGAATGAGAACATGTTTCTGGAACCCATCACGATATTATTATATTTGCTCTAGTTACTTGGGACTTTTTGTAGGGTCGAGCGTGACTACTGCAGAATCTGTTCGTGAAGTCACGACCCTCAGTAAGGGCGCTCTGCAGATAGCGGTGTTGAATGAAACTCCCCAATATTTTACGGGGGAGTCACAACCCTCAGTAATGGGTATGTTACCTGTATGGACGCGCCGCAGATCTCACAGATGTCCCTCTCGTCCGGTATGTAGAGCGGGATGTGTCCGTGCTCCGCCTGGTGGTGCTTCTTGTAGGCTTGCCGGGAGGGGAAGTCTTTGTCACACTGGAAACAAGACCAAGCTTATTTTTACATTGCACTGCTATATGTCATCAATTCTTGGTAACCCGAAACATTTTTTGTAAATATCTTCGATGTTCAGACTTTCGGCCCGCTTCAGCTTTATTATATACTAGCTGTGCCAGCGACTTCGTCCGCATGGAATAGTTATTGCCATAATAACGGTTCTAGTGAGATAATCTTAAAAGATAGATATATACTATTGCAGACATTTTTTTAGATCACTTCAAGAGGAATAATTCTTTCATACGTATTTTTTGATATCTTGAACCGTTTTCGCAGCGCACGCAACGGAAGCCCGCAAAGATGAATATTTTTCCCCGTTTTTTCCACATTTTCTATTGTTTCTTCGCTCCAATTAATTGCAGCGTGATGTTATATAGCCTAAAGCCTTCCTCGATAAATGGTATATTCAACACAAAAATATTTTTTCAATTCGCACCAGTAGTTCCTGAGATTAGCGCGTTCAAACAAACAAACAAACTCTTCAGCTTTATCAGCTTTATTATATTATTATATATGTATATATAGATACTAGAGTAAACAAAGCCCGTTTTTATTATTAAAATAACCAATAGTAGGATATTCTAGAGAAAGTTTTTAAATTTATGAGATTTATAACAAAATTAAATAAAAAAATTAATAAAACAAACTTACATGTTCACACGTTGTAGGTATTTTTGCTCGAATGTTAGATCCTGGGCCACCAGTGACCACACTGAAAATAAAGAAAAAAAAATACAAACATTGCAACACATAATTTTCTGCGTAAATCATTTAATTATGGAAGAGAGTGATTGAGGTGAGAATTATAACTAAACACGATTTAGGTCCATTTGCACAGCTAATTATAAATACTTTTGGCAAGTTTAGTTAATTTGATGTTTTTATACTGGCACCAAAACTTGATTTATGTATTTGTAAGGAAAAAATATTGAGACTTCCAGTTTGTTATACGACATGACGAATTTATGAAAATTAATTATTGAGAGAAAATTGGAAAGCCGGGAAAGTCATAAAGGGACCAAGTAAAAGAAAAGGCGGGTGTCATGACGTACAAAGAGGTCAAGGAATTGGCAGAAGATCGGGAAGGATGGCGCCTCCACAGACAAGGGCCTCGCCCTTAAATTTGTGATGATGATGATACATTATCAGCCACGTCTAGTGAGCGTTTTTGTAGTGCAAACAGTAATATAAAACGCTTGCCAGATGTCGTTTTGAGATGTAAACATCGCTCAATAAATAAACGCTCACCCATCCTTATTAACGGCCGCAAAGGCGTCCCCGTCATCATGGTTATCAGACTTGAAGAAGTGCAAGTTGTACGCGCGACGAGACATGAACTTGATGTCACACTTAGCGCAGTAGATCTCTTCTGTGTCCGTGGATTGGGGGGCTGGAGCCTGGAATATACAAATTGTAATCAGGAAAAATAATGGGGAAAAATCTATTGTGCTGGAGGCCAAAATTCACTTCATCGGGGTGTTTCACAAAATCGAAACGTTTTCACTCGGAAACGAAACGTCAATCGTAGAACTACTTGTTACTTCTATGATTGGTGGATGACTGTTATGGGTTTAAAAAATACAGTTTTAACGTCTTTGATTGGCGTTTCCTTTTCCATGCGGAAACGGTCCAAATTTGTGAAAGACCCTGCAGGTTGCTGCGCTATAGTAGTAAGTACATACCTATGCAGGTAATTAGGAAAAAAATATTTAATATTTTAGTGGCGGGTGGACGATCATTTTGCATGTTACATTACATGGATGATATAGATACAGTGTAAACTCCATGTAACGTCACTCTATTTAACGACAAACTCCCTTAAGCGTCGAAATCAATTTGCTTTGGTTGGTTTAGCTTGTCTTTCATACAATGTTTCACTCTACATAGCATTACACCCACTCTCAATAACGACAACAATTGAGTAATAAAAAGTACCTTTTAAGTTGCTAAAATTAGTAAAAACTGTGCAGCTGTGTACAATCTATTGTCGCTTTATTATCCTAGCCCGCAATAAACTCGACTGTCGGCATCATGCATACCGAACTTTCTAAGAAATTCGTTCTTTTGTTTACAAATTGGGATTGCTTGCACGTGTAGACTGTTGTTGACCATGACTCATAAGTAGGTCATGGATTATCTATACTATACCTTATCATATTCTTAGTTGCTCACAAACTTTCAAACTGTAAACATGGCTAATAAAAGAAAATCACTGTGTATTGACGAAAAAGTTTTACTGATACGCGCAATAGAAACGGGAGAGAAGATAAGTGATGTTGGCAAACGCTTTGGATTTAGTCGCTCTACCGTGTCCACAATATGTGTATACAAATAACATTCTTTTTTATGCACATAACTACTAACAATAGTCGGAAATAAACTTGTTCTTTTTCTAATTCTGATTTTTCTTCCCTCCATTTAACGACAACTCTCTATAACGCCATAAAATGCACAGTCCCTTCAGTGTCGCTATATAGAGTTTACACTGTATATGATATTTAGGGATCCACACTTACGGGTAAAAATGGAAATAATTTTATGACTACAATTTTAACTTGGTGACATAAAGCAACGTATCGAAAAAGTGTTTTTTTGGAAATACTGCCCGGTGCTGTTTAGATTTCAGTGTTCCTTACCGTTTGTGTTGGTGCGGCGGGCAGGTCGGTTTCTGCATCTGTCTTGCTAGACGCCTCGCGGCGCTTTCGTATCTCTTCTTCCAGCTGTTTCTGTAAATTTTTATAAAAACTTACATAAATATTCCAATACTACGTCACTGTTTAAGAGATTAGCTTAGAAATCTTCTTGAGAAATTTTACAACAAATATTTTAACTAGGTATGTTCCACGCGTCTGTCCAACATTCTAACACACTCTGGTTCGAACCGAACATGAGGAAACCAACATGTTTGAGAACCACAAACCCCAAGAACACGTAGAAAGAATTATCAACATAATACTTACATAATATGATCCAATCAGTCCTTCTATAGGTAAGGTAAAGATAATTATAAATTAAGGAATAAATTATATTATTATAAACTCACCAAATTATCAAAGTGCTTGAACTTGGTGTGTTGCATCAGTCCGTGCTCCGACACGAAGGAAGCCCCGCACGCCACACACACATGCGCGCTGCGGTGTGACATGCGCACGTGTGTGTAGTATGTAGACAGGTGGCTGGATACATGGAGAAGTACATACAATATACTATATTATTAAAATGAAAATTATTTATTTTGTGACAAGAAATTACATACGAACACATTCAGGAAAGTAAGACAAATTTTGAAATTTGACATTTGACAAGACATTTTGCACATACATAATTTCCTGTCACAAGCCGGCCTCAACTCAGCATTTGCTTACAGTCAGCGCTGGTCTTCCGTTGAGACCGACGGGTGACGACTCGAACTACGTAAAACAAAACAATAACACAATAAACACATATAACACACGAATATACAACTAAGAGCATAAACAAACAAACAAAGACACATTAATAATAAATCACATAATTTTATTTTAAACTGATTAAATTAATTACACAAACATACATATACATAAACAAGGGCAAAATCACCTGGGATTGAGTAGAGCTGTGAGCATGAGCCTCACACTAGATATACCGTGTATCCTGTGTTACAGGGCTACAGTACTTCCCACAAGCGAATTAGATTTTGGCAGAGTACAAAATAGAGATAGGTTTAAATTTCATTGGAAAGTAAGTTTTTAATAATATGACTTATATCAAAACTTACTTGAATTCTTTCCCGCAGTGTTTGCAAGTTCTTTTGATGCCATTGTGATGTTCTTGGTGGAATAAGGCAGTTTTTCTGTAATATAAAAAAATACATAACTTACATGTGTATACTTGCTAGCTTTTTAAGCTTGATGAGCTAATGTTTGACTACCTACAGCCTGCCTTATAGCAAGTTGTGATGTGTCTAAGATGTAACACACTTGGCGAGAAGAAACCTATTTAGTCTGGATTTGAGGACCTTAAGATGGTAATTCTTAGGAAACATGAACTATCACAATAGTGGTAGATATCTGGCCAAGAAAACACCACTACCGAATTAATCAACCAACCCTCAGTCATGAGGAAATACGACTCAAAGAGAGAGGGATTTGAGGATGTTGAGATGGTAATTCTTAGGAAACAGGAACTACATATTACTATAGTGGTAGGTATTTGGCCAAGAAAGCTATTGTAAGCTAATTCTATGAGGGATTCACAACCCTCACTCATGAGGTAATACAACTGAAATAAAGAGAGAGAGTTTTTTTATTACATGATATAGGCTCACGCTTGACTATAACTTGCCTGATGTTAAGTAACGTTATAATATACGATCTAGCACGCTTGCCTAGAAGAAACCGGTTTACTCTCGACTTAAAGAGCGACAAATTATAGGCTGGACAGACGGCAGACCTGGAAAACGCACATACAAAAGAAAAGAAATGAGTCGAATATTAGATACCGTTCTTTATTTTGGTTAATAGGAAGGCATTCCAGGCTGTCACTAGAAAATAAGTTACTTGTCTACAAAACCATACTAAAGCCTATATGGACATATGGCATAGAACTCTGGGGAACTGCAAGCCACTCCAACGTGGAAATACTACAAAGGTTTCAAAACAATGTATTCCGAAACATTACCAACGCACCATGGTTCACAAAAAAAGAGGAAATACATGAATGCCCACCGTGAAGGAGGAAATTCAGAAACAGAGCAAGAGATACAAAATGAGATTAGAGAGGCACACAAACGTACTTGCAACAAATCTTTCAAAAAATGAGTCAGTAAGACGGCTTAAGAGGCCCCAGATTGCTGATTTAAACAAAGAAGGGATGGGGGTCACTGGACTCCAAACCTGAAAAGCCTGCACACAATCAACAGCACTGCTTATGGCTCCGCCGATTGCAGCGAGAAAGGAAATTGGAAAAAAAAAAAAATAAAAAAAATTTAAAGTTCAAGGGGAGTAGAGATTCGGGCAAGGAGTTCCACAGAACATAACGGAGATAGAGGGAAAGAGATTGTTAGTTACTTACAGTCTGGAAAACTGCAGGTTGCACCGCAGACAGTGGTGTACAATGAGGTGCTCCTGGATGTGAGTGACGAGCTGGTGCTTGCGACGGAACCGCATGTGGCAGAAACGACACTCCATCTGGCCGCACGACTGGGGAATAAGAATAGATAGTATGGAATTGGGTAAGAGAAACATATGAGGCATGAATGGGAAAAGTTTGATGTTTTTTCATTATAGTCTGCATATTCCAATAATTAATAATAACTACTAGAATATAGTGGTGTTAAACCTGTCAGAGTTTTGCATATATGGAGAACGAAAATTCAGTCTATTTGTTTGTCTGATACATAATAGTTCCATTAAGTGCCTTCTAATGATACATAGAAATTTGCTAATAACAGGTTGCAAGTCCGCCAGCAACAATTCCAAAAAAGAACAGCTGAACGCTCTATTGTAGCGTGTAAACTAAATAACCAACGAATATTGAGTCTATTGTTTGTACTTCTACCCGTTTTTTCTTGTTGAATGATATAATTAATATAAATGTGTTCTATACCTCATCATGCCAATGCTTCAAATGTCGCACCAGCATCTCATTCTTAGAGAATCCTTTGAAACAATTCTGACATTTATATTTAGCTCTCAAATAATAATCATTGTTAAACTCCCTCTGCTTAAACTCTCTCACTGCATCTTCCTCACTCAAAGTTATCTTCTTCCAAAACTGTGGATTCAGGAAATGTTTTCTTGGTCTTGTGTTCTTTAATTCTACTTTCTCTTCCCTTTCATATTCTGCCTTCTTTTTCTTGCTTGACTTTTTGGTGGTGGTTGCTGTTTTTAGTTTTCGTTTGTTCAATGTTTCCGATAAGACTTCATCATCTGAATCAGTATGTACAACTGTTTCGTCAATTTCAAAGTTCACATCGGAATCTCGATCAAAATCATTATCTGGGAAATTTTCATTGTTGTTGTCTTGTTTTTCGTTATTGGTTTCTAAGTTGCCCATTCCGAATATACTACTGAGTTGTTTATCTATGTCTATATAGCTTTCTCCTACTTCATCTTTTATTGGATCAGGTGCTGGGAATTGTATAGTATTAGGTACAAGCACTATTTCCTCATTGGCTGCCTCATTTTTCACAAAATCTTTATTTTTATCTACATTTATTACTTTACACTCTAAATCTTTTTCTTTCTCATCAGTGTCATCAATTACTAAGTCTAAATCTTTATTACTATCAATTTTAGGTTCATTATGTTTTTCAAATTCTATTTTGAACTTTGGTTTTCTGTAGTGCTTGAAAATGAATGTTCTAACATGTTTGTTATTAGTTGAATTTTGTATTGGTGAAGCTACCTTCTCTTTTAGTCTGTTAAGTGATAATATAGATTCATATGTGATCTGAAATAGGACAATGAGTTCATGTTAGTAAAACCAGAAGATGCACTTTGAATATTAGATTACACTTGAACTTATTTTTGACTAACATTTCAAAAATATCTCTGTATGATATTAATCAAGACAATAAGTAAAAGTGGACTACCATAGTTCAATATCATTTTGATAATCATTGTAGTTTGCAAGGACTAGATAATTGAGCCAGTTTACCAACTTAGCAGTAGAGACAATAAAAGTGGAAGTAGCATTTACCAATGTGTAAGATATTGCTAATCTTTTGAGAGAAATTTTCACTTTGGAAGTTATCTTTCAGAGGGGGTTATGACCTATGATCCCAATGGTGACCCTCTACACTAGAGATTGATACAAGTTGAAGTTGTTACAAGAAGGTTCAGCCGGTGTGACCACAGGTAATATCCTTATCATTAGAGGTATGTATCTTCTACTACTCACATCTCCTTTGCTGGCAATTTGCTTCAATATGTCCTCTCCATGTAGACACTTCTGCTGGAACTTGTGACATTTGTGTAGCAACGAGGCACATTCATAGCACACCCACTGTGGCAGGATATCTTTGAGATTCACCTGTAAATGTAAACATAAGGCAGTATAGATACAGGTACAAATTGCCAACTTGAAGTGAAGATGGGCAGGAGAATTGGTGCATAATGAAGTCTCTAGACGGACCCGAGCAGTTATTGAGTGGTATCCAAGAAGCAGTATCCAACCTAGAGGCAGACCACCAGCCCCATGGATGGATGACATTTCTAAACATGTTGTTAGAAGATGGAATAGACAGACTGTCATTTTACCACGTAACTCACAATAACATACAGCAATATACAGTAAGACATAATAAATATAAACAGTTAGTTTACCTTTTTTCTCATCAACTGTTCATAATATATTTGAAGACTATGTTGTCCCAATTTATATCCTTTCACGTCTGTGTTCAGACATATTCTACATACAACAAGATCACACATTTTCTTCACTGATTCTCTGAGAAATAAACCTCAAAAGTGAAGTTTTAATGAGATTTTTTCTAATGCATTCTAATATATTATGTTCTAATGTGTTTCATACAGTGCGGCATCGTATATTATTATGTATTTTACACTATATCAATAGTATTGCCAAACGTAAGTTTTATGCTCAGGATTTAAGATATTTGCGGAGATACACTACAACAAAATTCTCAGAAAACTCCGAAAATACAAGTAAATACATAAAATACAAAAATCGATGCACAACAACAGCACACAAACGCCAAATTGGGCAGATTGAATGAATCTGTCTTATCTGTCATAATTCTACTGATTCAAATGCCACTGTCAAAAAGTCATCGAAGTAAAAGTGTTAATTCGAAAAAGCGCGGGAAACTTTTCTTTGGAGTCAGTCGCGGTTTTATTTTAAATTTAATTTTATTGTACAAATAGTGGTCAGATAAGTGTAATTTTTAGTTAATTATCTTCCTTTTTTGTAAATATTTATTTTAGTGTGTAATTATAGGGTAAGTCTATTTATTTAACGTTTTTTCGAAATGGAGGAGCCTCCCCATGATCCGGGAGGCTCCCTTCCTAGTTTCCCGCCCATTCCTATAGCATCTGCATTTGTTACAATTTCTAACGAATCTGGTATGGATACAGATTGCTCCATAGTTTCAATGAATAATAGAAAGCGTACCCGTACTAGCAAGGTTTGCCGTCATTGCAACAAAAAGAAACGCAATATACACTCTGTGCAGAAATTAGATAATTGTTGCTGTACTCTTTCTGAAAATACGAACCAAGTGCCAGATACTATCCCCACAACTTCCGGAATTCCATCTAAAACTTTTACTGAAAATGTCACTAAAACTTCAAAACCTGCCCCCATAGGCAGGACAAACTATACAAGTACAGATGTAGGTCCTTTTGTTGTCCACATCCAAAAAATTCAAACTAATTTGAATGACAGTACTTCTCTACACCCAATAGCGTTTGGAAAATTCCTACAAGGACAAACATTTAAACACAACATACCTAGTTAATGGAAGTCTGAAACGAATTGGCCGTAATAGAATTACTCTCGCATTCACCCAATTTGAGAAAGCCAATGAATTTTTGAGCCATCCCAGTCTTATTAGAAATAACTTCAATACCTACTTTTCAAGTGACAAGAATGGGTGTTGTAAGAGGGATTCCCACTGAATGGTCTGATGATGAGGTTTTGGAAAATATTACTGTTCCTGTCGGCTGTGGTAAAATTATTAAAATGAGGAGATTTAATTACAAAACAAAGGTTGATGGTGCTCCTGTTTGGAAGCCATCCCAAACTGTAGGTATTGCTAACTTTTGACGGTCAAGTCCTCCCAAAACGAATATTCATATGCTACAATGCTATACCAGTTGAACTATACACTTACCCAACAATCCGATGCTTTTTTTGTGCCAGATTTGGACATACCAAAACTTTGTGCAGAAGCAAACCCAGATGCTATAAATGTGGTAAAGAACATACTGGGGACAAATGTGACATTGAGGAAAGTGAGGCTACATGCTGTCTTTGCTCAGGATCACATTTTGCCATTAACAAAATTTGCCCTTAATATGAAAGACAGACAAAAATAAAAAAAGCAATGGCTGAAAGTAGCACATCTTACTTAGAGGCATCAAAACTTTATCCTCCTGTAAGCAAGTCATATGCAGATATTGTAAATAGGAAAATAGTTGAAAAATCTGAATCACCGTTAATCAAGTCATACAAAAAAACCATTACATTGAAACCTCGTTTGCCTTACCAGGCACCCAAAGGATATGATCAAAAAGCCCACCAAGTGCTTATTAAAGATAACAGTTTGCCTACTTCTAGAAATGGATGTGCTTACAGTGCAAGTTCCTCTGAACAATCAATTTCTGATGTAATTATGTCCCTAATAATTTCTCTTTCTCAGTCAAATATCATAAACCATGAACACGCTGCCCCTTTGATTGAAAAATTGCAAAATATATTACATGTACATAATGAATGTACAACCAATTGTAACCGACAGACATAATGACACTTCGACTGTTCCATTGCACGGGCCGCAGATGATGGTGCACCATCCACAAGGGATTGGGCACTATCCTCATGTGGTGCTGCAGTGGAACTGCCGAAGTGCCAAAGATAAAAAACATGAACTTATTCATTTAATCAATACTCATGAACCATTTATTATAGCCTTGTCTGTTTTCAAAATAAAAGGCTCAGTTTTCAAAATAAAAGGCTCAGTTTTCAAAATAAAAGGCTATTCCAGCCTTAGACAAGACAGGAATGATGGGTATGCTGGAGTAGCATTACTCATCGAAAACTCTTTTGTACATAATAATATTTCTCTTTCTTCTTATAATGATTTTAATATTGTTGCCGCTATTGTAAATAATTTGTGCTTTGTTTCAATATACATCCATTCTCCTTCTTTCTCTGTTTTCCAACAATTAAGTAATATATTATCAAATCTTCCAAAACCTTTTCTTCTTCTGGGTGATTTTAATTCTCAGCACTGGTCATTTGGCAGCTCAAAAGTTGACACAAATGGTATTTGTCTTTTGGATCTGATAAATGATCACAATCTCTGTCTTCTCAATACTGGCTCTCCTACTAAACGCACCAATCCTAATCATCATGTAAGTTCTGTTGATTTATCTATTGTAGTATCGCCTTGTTTAGCTTCTATTCTTTCTTGGAAAACTCTATCTTCTACCTATGATAGTGATCATTTCCCTATTGTAATTACATTTCCACATAAAAAATATCAAACCCTTCCTCCCAAACCTAAAATGAAATACAGAATAATAGAAAATAATTGGCCCAAATATAAAATATATGTAGAAGAAAATATTCAAAATTTGCCCAATGTTTCAAATAACACCACACAATGTTCCTCTTCACTTTCTACATTACTTTTAAAAGCAGCAGACACAACATTCCCACTTAAAAATGCTTCTAGTGGTAAAATTCCTTCTCCACCATGGTGGGATAGTGAATGTACCCAGGCTATTAAAAAGAGAAAGGAGGCAGAACTAACTTATAATGAAAATATGACTGAAGATAATTTCAATAATGTATTAAAAATAATTACAGAAACAAAGAAGTTCTTAAAAGAAAAACGTTTTTCCAAGTTCAGAATTTTTTGCACCTCTCTCTCTCCAAGGACTCCGCCTTCAGTGATGTGGAAAAACGTTCGAAATTTCCGACTAGGTGTATCCCACAATTCGTTTAAATCTATCCCTCCATCTCTAGTCAATAGTTACTTGGATCATTTGGCTCCCTCCTTTGTCTCGGAAGAAGTAACAAACATCTCTTCGCTTTCATATTAACAACTTGAGTTACGCCGATGATATGGTGCTTCTGAGTCCCTCTATCGGCGGATTACGAAAACTAGTGGCTGTTTGTGAAAGATTTGCTACCCAACATGGGTTGAAGTACAACGTAGCAAAAACAGAAATGTTAGTGTTTCGAGCAGGAAAAGGTCCGGACGTTGTTCCCAATGTGTATTTGGCAGGATCACCAGTGAAGGTTGTAAAGTCGTTTAGGTACCTGGGACCATTGAGCTATAATGTACTTACGTACTAGAGGAGCTATCCAAGCCAAAAGTCATGCTCCATTTTGTTAAGAATTTCACCTAAAGTTCGCTTCAGCAATGAAACAATAATTGGTCGTCTAACCAGCCAGTATAAACACGCAGCGCTAGAACGCTTTAAGATTTAGTTTTCTTGCGACCAAAAGGTCGAAAGCGCCGTGATTTTTCAAGGCGCTTACGCGTTTCGTTCGATGTTTTGCATCAACTTGTGTATATTCTATGATGTTCACGCAATGGCGGCGCGTCGATGTAAACTCAAGCTTTGTCAAACAATAATCTTAAACCATTGAGGTTAATGTATCTTAAACAAATAAAATGATTACTTACCGATGATATGTTACACCGCTATCTTTGTTTTTTGTTCTCGAATGGTTTGTGCACGTTTTTAAGACACAGTTCGGCATTTTGATTGAAATTGCGTATTTGTATAACACGTTCGCGCGTCACAGGCGTTTGACCCGGACTAAGTTCACTGCAGTCACGTGGACTGCAAGGCGCCCCGCATATTATTTTATTACTTGGTGCTGTCATCTCTAGTACGTAAGTACATTATAGCTCAATGCCTGGGACACATATTGACCGATGTAATGAAAGATGACTTGGACATGGAACGAGAGAGAAGGAACCTGTCCATCAGATGTAACATGCTCGCGCGCCGATTCGCAAAATGTTCTGACGAAGTGAAGGTTACTCTGTTCAAAGCTTATTGTATGTGCTTATACACGTGCCAGCTCTGGACGGAATATACCAGAAGTACGTACCATACCATAAGGGTGCAATATAATGACGCATTTCGCATCCTTATGAGAAAGCCCAGATATTGCAGCGCGTCGGGCATGTTTACTGATGCACGGGTTCCTGACTTCTTTGCGGTTATTCGATCCCGTATTGCTTCCTTCTGGGGAGCAATACGGCGATCGAATAATAGTATACTGCAGTGCCTGTCCGAAGATTTTTACAGTCCCATTTATCGATCCTGGATCTCTGTACACCAGAGTAAAAACCGCAAATGATGTGATATACTATTTTATTTATTGTATCTAGTCATAGTTAAAGTTTTATCAGCATTTTGTAATATTTTAGTTTTATATGGGTTTATTGCCTGAAATAAAGACATTATTATTATTATTATTATTATTCATATGAATCTGATGACCCATGTTTGTATCAACCATTTGATTTGCTTGAACTCAAGGGTGTGCTTTCCTACGTCAAGGATTCGGCTCCCGGTGCCGATGGAATTCCTTATTCCTTTTTTGTAAATTTCGGACCAGTTATTCATACACAGTATCGTACATTCGCGAATGAACATGTTCATAATAACGTTCATTCTGTTCATTCTATACAGATAACAAATATACGGTTTAGTTCATTCATTCATAGAAACAATGAAAATATTTATTATCTGTACTACTATTTCCGTAGAAGTCGAAAACTCGAATACTTGTCTTTAATTTGATTGAACGCTAATATTTTCTGTATTCTGGCAATATCCCTTTTCTTTGAAAAAATATAAAATTTTCTGTGTGTGCGTAGAAATTCTGTCAATGTGTTTAGGTTTTTATCAATGTACCTATTGGCTATTCTCACGCAGTACCAATCTGGCAAGAGCTATCGTACCTACTTACTTACTTAAAACAGGGGTCTAGATCTACTGGGAGCTTGTTTGCTTGTAGGAGTGTTTAAAATTTTCTTAATTTTTGTGTACGGATAGAACATCGTGTACACATACACGATTTAGTTTTGGATTTATTTTGATTTGGTTACGCCATCTTTATTTATTCGCAACTCGAACGCGTAGGTTAGGTTGATGTATGTCTCTACCTAGTCTGCGTTACAAAATCAATTTGGAACCTGATGCAGCGATATAATGAATTATAGGTAATACCAATTTATCCATGGTAATCCTTATGACGCGTTGTTAGATTTCGTGTGGTGCCAAAGTACATAACTGCTGTATTGAGTTTGATATTCGGAGTACCTAGGTAGGTACATAAATGATATCATCTCATCAGAAAATACCTAATTCCTCTTCAAATAACCTCAAAGAAAGGCAAGGATGGTGGTTAAACGATAAAAGTAGATATAGCACTGGTAGGTAAGTACTTACAATTATTGTATGCTATGTTCAAGCAGAATGTGCTGATAATGATGACCACTTCGGGTTAGTCCAACTAGTTATACTTTTAGTTATACAGTATAACAAAATGGACAAAAAAAGTCTTAGTAGTTATACTGTCCGGTATAACTGTTTGGATTCGATAAAAATAATAGAGGTTTGTCCAAGTAGTTATACTATATTAGTTATACAGTAAAACAAAATGGACAAAAAAGTCTTAGTAGTTATACTGTCCGGTATAACTTATTGGATTCGATAAAAATAATAGAGGTTTGACCAAGTAGTTATACCTACATAATATTGTGACGTAGAACCTCGTTGCATGAAGGTGTAAGAACTCTTTTGTTTTGTTTTTTTGTAATATTGAATTTGATAAGGTTTGTCCATGAGTTATACCTACATATTGTGACGTAGAATCTCTTTGCATGTAGGTGTAGGAACTCTTTTGTTTTGTTTTTTGTAAATAGGTTAGTTAGTTTTTTTGATATGTATAATTTTGACGGGAATGAGGGGTGGTAAATGGCAATTTATCTATACCCATTGTTCACTGTTTGACCTTGGTTCTTCAAACCAAGGTTTACCAAACGAGCTACAACTGTACTAATAAGATTGAGACTGGGTCACATGTGCAGTCCGGCACACCTTGCTCGTTTACGCATTATTGATGATGACAAATGTGAATGTGGAGAAGTAGGAGATGCGAACCATATTTTCCTAAATTGTCCATTACCAGATTAGGGGGCCCATTTCTCGTCATATCAGGTGTCCATAGTACCTACATCGATATGAGTGCTTGTTAGACATATTCTGACAGCACAAGTGGCGCCATCAGCCGCTCAGTCTGAAGTGTATGGAAATGAGTGTGGATTTTCGCGCCTGGCAGTTAGTAGACCGTAGCCTAGTGGTTAAGGCGTTCTGACGGTAGCAGAAATACGCAGGTTCGAATCCTGCCGGTCGTGATTATTTTCGCTCATTTTCCAATAAAAGTTTAATTTAATTCCTTCAATATATATTGTCTATATATATATTGTTGACTCTGGCCTCGTAACACAGCCTAATGGCTACCACGAGGTCAGAGGATTCGAAACATTTTGTGACAAAATTTCTTTGGCAAATAAAAGATTTTTAATTTGTAAAAAAAAAAAAATTAGGCGGAACGACTAGGTATACACTGTAACAATGATCTATATAAACTGAGGTATAATATAATTATAGATGCGTTATACCCCGTTCTGTGTGGCGAACGCAAACAAGGCTAAGTAACCTGTTTCGGCTCAGTCGCCTCGACTCGAAGCAACGCGCGGCGACGCACGTTGTCGGCGTGACTTTTTATCAGTAAAAAATATTCACAATGCCATCGTAACTATGTGTTTAGAAAGTGCAATAAATTACACTGGGACGAATGCCAAAAGCAAGAAGGATGTGTCGTTTCATTTTCGTATAACGTCTCTATTTATAAAACCTCATTGGCCTTTAATGTAAATTATATTATGGCGAATAAAAAAATTCTATTTATAAAGCCATATACGACCGAAACAGGTTTTACTTATGCTGCCCTGATAAATCAAAATGCAGTAATCGACAAATGGCGGTTTTGAGAAAAACGCTGTTAACACATTTTGAGTGATCTAGACATCAAATACCTAGGTACATGTTTTATAACTATGAAATTGTACCTACCTTAAAATCAAGCTATGCAAATTTATTAACTTTTCTGTATCATTAGGATAAAATGTTTTTCATTTCCGTCTAACGTTTGGTCTAGCGGGCATAACAAGATTGCTAAGACCAAGTTCAGTACCTATATGTGTCGATTACTGAGTTATAGCCTAGCACGTGTTTTATACTGCGTTTTTAGTTAGTATCGTTACCTATATTGTTATCAACCCCAAATGAAACAAGGGTTGATAATACAAATAATATATTATCCAAAAGTAGTTATACAGTCACAAGGGTAAAATAAGGCTCTATTGAAGGCTTTAGCGGAAGGCTTTATGGTCGCGTGTGTCGTCACTCGGGCGCTCTCAGGGACTGACTGCCACCTGCCGCCTGGAGGTGCCAGCCGGCGGGCCGCGCCCTGCTCCTAGCGACGCCAGGTACTTCCCCTCGTAGCCGCTCATAATATTTTGGATGCAATAAATAAGTAATAAGCTGATCTTAGGCTGTTTGTTGGGTGGCTAAGAAGAAAAAAAATATTTTTAGACGAATTTGTTTACAAATTTTAATAATACTTTAATATCCAAATCTGTAGGTACTTACCTACATTTAAAAAAACTGTAACTCATCTGTTTTTGTACATGACAAATAATTTATATAAAGATAAAATAAATAAGTAAAAATGTTTATTAGACACACAAATTCTTATAAAATAAAATACCTAAATCTAGTAGAAAACAAAATGGCCGAGGGTGTTATTCGAGGTTCAGCCAGACTTTTATTTTCTAGCGACACAATAGAACCTGACAACAAGGACACCTTATTGGCGCTTCAAGACAAACATCCGCATTTACCAACACCTCACTACTCAGGGGAACCAGAGGAGGAGTCCTTAGTGGTGACACCTGATGACGATGCCACCGCTCTCTGCACGTTCCCTAGTGGGTCAGCAGGTGGGCTCGACGTTCTCACACCACACGATCTCTCAGTAGCACGCTGAAACACTGAAACTAGCACACATCGATTAATGCAGAGTGTGTTAGCATAAGTAATGTTTTTGTGCAAGTACTGCGTTTTATACAGAGTAAAAACTATTTGTGCTATTATAACTATTTCTATCATTAATTAAAACACACAAAATTAAACTATACAACAAAAACTTAAACTACTTCTAAAACTAAAATACTTAATCTAAAATGCCTGTAGTAGAAAGAAAGGTCCCCAAAATGCTGGCGGCATTTCCGCGTTGTATAGCAATGCTCTCCTTTTGAGCAAAGTGGTAGCCAGCATTCTGGAGACCTGTCACTTCCACCAAACGCTTGGCCAGGTCCCGATACAAATCCAACGCAGCTGGACGGCCCAAAACTAAATGTTGTTTGCTATTGTAACTAAATGTTTACAATTTAAAAACTATGATTTTTTTTAATACAGATTAGCCTCATAGGATGCCATTTTTGCAAAAAAGTAAAAACCCCTTAAATGACGATTACTGCATTTTGAGTTATGAGGGCAGTATGTTGTAGTAGCTACCTACTGGAATCGGACCTACTAATAGTATACTTACATCCGAAAGTTTGTGAGAATGTAAGTATGGATGTTTGTTACCTACTCTTTCATGCTACGTTCTAGTATTACCTATTGAGAAAAAGTAGTTAAATTTTTTTACTTTACCTGTAAAGTTTTGACTCGTTTATTTGTCTCTTTCCAAACTCTCAAACTCAGTTTTGGAATCAAACTTTATTATATACAATACAATACATTTATTCATAATTCCATTATTTCATAAATACCTAAGGGGCTGACCACCTAACGAATAGCTAAGTCTAGGAAATCCCTTTTGTTTGTGACCATGTGACAGTTATATGGTAGGTACTGCTTAGGGAGATAACTAGACCTAGAATTCATCATTACTATTCGTTAGGTGGTCCCGTTAGTAATTAGTGGACCGGCGCGACGATGAAGGAATGACAACGGAGAGAATTAGAGGTACATACCATTTATAGTAGGTATGTGTACAATTCTGTAAATATTACATAAAAACACAAACAAATTATCTAGAAAATATTTTCACGAACTTTGTGCCTTCCTCCTTTATCCGGGCTTAGGACCGGCATCATTAATGTTACAAATCACAAAAAGATTTTTTTAACCACTCAAGCGCTGGCGCAACGCGCTAGCCTAGCCGTGAAGCGCTGCGCGGACGAACAAATTACCAACCGCAAAATACCGCGTATGGTTTATTAGTTTTTTTCCGTTTTTACCTAATTTTCAGTAATTACATTAATGTCCTACAAGTTGTTTTGGAAAGTAGACAGATAGGGCTTTATATTAATATGCGTTGTTGATATAGTTACGAATGTTTTAATACACATAAATCACGTGAACTAAAAATATTTTGATTATTACGTTCACCTGTTGTAAATAATTGATATTTCTGAACAAAATAGCAATACAGTAAAAAAATATTTTTTTTTCCACAGAACATATTCTAGGCTATTATAGAACAAAAAATAAAACATATATGTTAATTTAAAAAAAAGTTGATTAAAGTCATAAAAATGAGCGACTTGTAGTGATATCTAAAGGACGGGTCGGCGCGCTAAATGGAAAACAAAAATAAATAACGTAATACTCATAGGTTTGTTTTACAAAATATTAATCTATAACATGGTTTATATAAAACTAATTGAAAATAAAAAATAAATTAATAAAAAAAATATGGAAATACCTCGATAAAATCATTCAATGCCTTGACTACTTGTAAAAATTGCACAAATAACACCATTCACAGTTTTGTGGTTATCACATTAGTAGTTTAGTAACACAATAACATTATTATCACACAGGAAACTAAGTGAAAAGTTTTATAAACCTTAATAACTTATCTTCATAAAAACAGAAGAAATCACTACAAATATTACACATAAAAAAACTAGTCGACGCGACTGAAATAGGCCACTGTAGAGGCCCGCAGCGCTTTAAGCCATGAAGTAAGGGCGCATTCTCAGCATAGCTAGCTGCTTAAAATTATGCTTGCGTGTATGCTATGGATTATTATGCACTTGTGTGTTCATTTATTTTTCCAAAGCCAAATACTCAAATAACTTAACGTGTTGATGAAAGATCATAAATATTGCCAACAAAGCTGGCACTTGTTTGTAGCCTCAGCCTCTCAGTGGTTCCGTGCCATGAAATATTATTTATATTTCCTTTATACATGTTCTGTCTTAGGTTTAAAATTAAATCTGGTCTCAAAATAAATATAAAAATAGTAATAAATTAAGAAAACAAATTTAAAAAATAATAATATGTTGTTAAAATATGAATATTACCGACCAGGAACTTAAAATATCAACCGAACCCTAAAACCTAAGCAACAAAAAAGTACGGTAAAAACTATAAATACAAAAAGCTATGCAGATGCGTCATGAAATATGTGCCTTAACCCTACAGCAATAGAGACGAATATAACTTTCGTTATTCACCTTAGCCCATGCTGATGCAGGTTCAAGTGTTCCTTACACTTGAAGCATATTCGTCATAGGAAGGTTGTTAGTAATACAGTAACCATTGTTTATTATAAGGTATGTTTGTACTTTGATAATGAATGTCTCTGTGAACACGCAAATAATTTTAACAGATAACACACCTTTACTTTTGTAATGGCCGACACTGGGCAACTACGGTTGCCTGCAGCGCTTTTGCTAGTTTGTACCTGAAGTAACAATCCTACAAAATATAAACTAATCCCGTATTAAACTGTAATATTTTGTTTTATTTATATACTATTATGTTTATAAAATACGTTTGTAATGGATATTGCTATTAAACATGTTTTGAATTCATTTGCCAACTACTTAAAGGCGTATCGCAGAGACAACATTTTTTCAAAATACTTCTTTTCTTCAAATTTAACCACATTTTTCAAAACTAATACGGTGGTATGACAAACCAAAGTACAAAATCAATATGTCTAAAGAAAAAAAGTAATAAAAACACTTATTTCATATTTTAAAAATCCAAGTTCTTGGCGCGTATTTTCATCTGCACTTACAAAATTCAAAAGGTTGCCAGATATTTTTTTTTCTCTACGTCCATTGATATTTTGCTTCTAAAGAATAGTGTTGCTCAACCTATAACGATTTTAGTCGATTATAATCGTGTGTCACTTCAAACAGACGAATGAGTGGCTTTTTCACATCACTTGAACCTAAATCAGCTGTAGGCAACCGCGGTTGCCTTCATCGCTTTATCGAGCATCGCGCGGGCAACCACGGTTGCCTGCATCGCTTGAGTGGTTAATCAATATTAGGTATACATAATTAATACCAGATGATTTTATACATAGTTTATATATCATCTAGAATTAATTTTGCAATTTTTATAATGAATAAAAAAAAATAAGAATATTAGTAAAAAAACTTTTGTGTATTAACATAAATTGAGGCGGAGTTACACAAATATTCATCCTTTCAGCTACCTATATAGGTACAACCACACATTTGTCTGTTAGAAAATCATCATGCCATGCCATCACATACTTGAATCAAACTGAATAATATTCACATTCATAAATTACACAATGCAATACACACTAAGAAAGGAAGAGTAGCAGTAAAGCAATAACTCGAGAAGCAGACACGAGCAACCCAACTTACATGTTTCGCCATTTCTGACCGATACCTACCTAAAGATAATGCTGAACGGCATGCTTGACCAATTACTTTCTCACGCTGTCATGCAACTTCAATTTTCATAGGTACAATATAAACAAGCGCAAATTGTTTAAAAGTAAAACCTTCAAAAGCAGACCACAAGCAACCTAATAAATATCGTATTTAAATTACTGGAATATGAGTGTACACACACCAACACAATGGGGAACCAGGTAGGTATGTTTATTAATTACACATACATACCTGGTTCCTCTCAACAATTCTTATGTACCTATAACTATGATAAGTAGTGTTGTAACATATTATTTATTGAGATTTAATCATATAAATAGATATTAAAAATATAACTATTGGTTTATACAGGAATAAGGTTGTGTGGGGGTCACTTCAAGCAGATGTGAATTGAGCTTTTACTATGATTCCAGCCATCTCAAAGATTTTAATATTTACCTATACTTTCCAATTACTCAACATGAAATGCGAAAAATGCTTACTGTTTGGAAAAAATTTGGCTTTAGATATTAGGATGATGAATAATATGATTAGGTTAGAACTAATTTTCCTTATGAGCAGCAGAGGCCATAGTGTCATGTTTAGTTGATGAACCAGTGAAACAACTATATTTTTTTTAAAAAACTATTCTGAAGTGGAGTAGTAATGTAAAAAGATACGTACCTATTTATTTTCAACCTAATTTGATAGGAAACAAATTCTACACCAGTTGCCGGGTTCTGTCTTTAGATTCGCTTTCGCTAGATCTTTTCCTTATACCCAGACAGAAGCTGCCTTACAGCTTCTATCTGGGTCGTATAGCAGAACAATTCACAGGATTTTTTACGTTGGTCACAGCCTTAGGCTATGGATTTAAGTTATATTTGTTGTCCAATTTAGGTCTACAGCTACACACGAGTGTTATAGATATAGCATTTCAAGCAGATACAGACAACATACATACCCATTTTTTTTAAACCATCTTAATGTGAATCATCATTCGCAATTTCATGTCTTCAAAAAGAATGAACGTGGTACGGTTTTTTGAATTTTTTATATGGTATACGTATACGTATTACCATAAACATAAAATCGGAAAATGTTTATTGCCATATAAAAAATCCATATATTTGGTGTTGCCAGGTATAAAAATATTTTTTTTTTTAATAAGGCATCCCCATTCCTCTCCGTGAAAATAGCCCTTGCCTTTTTTTTGTTATGGCTTTTGCGAAGATATGACTTCGCAATTCTGCCAATGTCAAGTGTGAAGATAGGCCATCGAACTGAGAAATTTTAATGTGAAATATCGATATGTACAATTTAAATTGCACAGTTAAGTGTTTTTTTCCCCTTTTTTGCTTTCTGTAACAGCGATAGTTAACGACAACAACCATTTACCATTCAAAATTCAGGTAAGTAAGTACATAAATGTTAACCCGTCAGGAGCGGGGGCCCCTCGCGAAAAAATGGCTGGAGCGCAGCGCCGCTATCAAAGAGTTTTACAAATAGAGACGTTACACCCATTAAAAATCGCCCTAGCGCGTGGCGAAATTATGCTATAGCTATTTAGGTAGTATGTATACGCAGCGTTGTTTACATCATTCAGGAAAGTAAAAGTGGTCAGAGATATATAAAGCCCCGTTGTGAGAAAGAGATAAACGTATGTTTACAGCTACGTCAGCCGTCAATCGTGAATTCGAGTCGCTATTTGTCTCTTTCGTGGAGATGGCTAAGTGGCAACTCGTCACTGGTTGATTTATAGTAATATTAAATGTTTGTATTTTCATTTTAAAAGGATAAACAATAATTACAAATGAAACGACACATCCTTCTTGCTTTTGGCACTCGTCCCAGTGTAATTATTGCACTTTCTAAACACATACGATGGCATTGAGAATATTTTTTACTGATAAAAAGTCGCGCCGTCAACGTGCGTCGCCGCGCGTTGCTTCGAGGCGACTGAGCCGAATCATGCTACGTAGCCTGATTTGAGTTCGCTACACAGAACGGGGTATAAACGCATCTACCTCAGTTTATATAGATTTGATACTTAATAAAGTGATAATTCCCGATTTTATTGACCCTAATTATTTGATATCATTGATCCAATTTATTTTTTATTTTATTTTTCCTATAAGTTCTGAAGTCAGTTATTTTGTTATACTATATGGTCTTAATGACTTAACGCAAGCAAATAAGCAAAAGCATAGCCCCAAATTTCAAATTCAAATTAAGAAAAAATGATGGTGTGTTTAGGTGTATTTTATTTATTTATTTATGTACATACTGAATGTTATTATTATAATATTCAACTGAAATGAAGTACTACGTAGCTTCTCTGAGATTAAATTGGTCTCCCATAGATAAATAATAAAATAAGCGGCCGGTTCTTTAGCACCTGCTCAAAGCTCAAATGTTCCATGATTTACACCGATAGATAATGTTTATTCAACGAATTTATCATACTTAGGTACAATTTACTACAATTGAAGAATATATTAAAAACTTAGACGAATAACCTATATACTAAAAAAAAATTGCAGAAATGAGTGAATTGAATATTTGTCGCATGTGCATCAATAGTGCTGTGCGAGGATGCAATTTACATAGCTATGAGCTTCGCAATTGTTATGAACTTATAGTGCAAGAAAAGGTAAGTTTTATTCCATAAAGTGTCGTTATAAGCTATAAGCTATATTGTCATGAAAAGCGCTAGGCATGAAACTCGAATATGTACGAATAAACAAAGAACTACTCAGTACAGCAAGAGTATATTTAATTTAAGCATAAGTACAAATTTACAACAAGCTTCCACTGTCAATAAAAGAAGCTAACTCACTTGGTGTGTTTAAGAATAGACTCAAATCATTTTTATTAGACAAGGTCTACAACTCAATAAAATTATTTTTGGACGATAAGACAATTTGAAATGTGTGTAGTATTTTTATTGACATATTTAAATAATTGATATAAGTGTAATATTCTAAAAACTAAATTGTTAATTATAATTTGCACACCTGTGGGTGGAAATATAGCGCACTCATATGTACATAATACCACCTTTGTATACCTACCTATATTTCGCAATGAATAAATGAATTTAAATTTGAAGATTTAAAAAATATTTGTGTTGAAATAATGCATAATAACCATGTAATAGCTATGCTAAACTTGATAGTCTATTTCACGCTTAGGTACCTATTTAGCAAACTTTAGCAGAGTTATAAACTATAAATAGTTAACAGTTTAATAACGGTATAAATAATTTATATTTTTATCTTTTTTGTCAAGATAAGTTCTACAGATTTACTGCCACAGTGGGTTTGCTATGAATGTGCAGCGATGTTGCACAAATTTCATAAGTTCAAAGAAAAATGCATCAAAGCCCAAATGATGTTGAAGGCAATATCACTCAGAGATAATGTGAGTATTATTAGCATAACCTGTTTTTCTTCATTAAGATACTTATAATTTTTGTTATCCAAAACTCAGATGTACCTACCTACACCAATAATTACTTATTTATTTATTTATTTTATAGATGAGCAGTGTTGCGCTAATGTGCTTTTGATTATCTTCTTCATATCGAACGAGAGTGACCAACTCTGGTTATCTTAAATAGTTAAAATAACATTTTATGACTATTTTGTTGACTTCTCTTTCTGTTTTGTTCCATCTTCAATTTTATTATTTAAAATAATTTTGATTCACTTATATTTTTGGTATTCCAGATAAGCTATGAGTCAATCACACAAATTGATAGATTCAGAGAAAATCTTGTATCATCCATAGATGTAGCTAGAGCTAGTAGACATGTACAGACAATATTTATACAACATAAACAAACAGAGTTGGCAGGCACAGCTCCTCAAGCTGTAGTATTTATTGATGGATTACTTACTAAAACTCAAACTAAATTAAAGAAAGATGATTCAATCACAAAAAACATGACTAATCTTGAAAACAACACAAGTCTTGACATAAAAAACATTAATGATAGTCCTGATCATATAGATCACTTTATATCTAGTAATGACGAAAAATCTTGTGACGAAGTAATTAAAAGTGAAAATAAAATAGAAGAAGATATAATTACTTCTACTTTTAAATTTTCTTCCCATCTGCTCATTAAATATGAATCTGATACATTAGAAACTCATGAAATAAAAATAAGCAATATTTCTGATACACATGAAGACCCTAAAAATGATGCAAATAATATAATCAATGAAAGTGATGTAGAAAACACTAATAATTATGACTCAGACCCTAATTTTGACATGGATAATAATACTAAATCAAGCGATGACGAATCACTCTTTTATATTGCAAAGAAAAGAAGCAAAAAACATAAACCTAACAAAAAAATGGACATAAAACATAAAAAGGCAAAATCAAATGAAGATAAAAAAGACACAAAAACAGATATCAAATATAAAAAGACAAAAGATAAACAAGTTGTAAAGAAAACTCAATATGTTAAAAACAAAAGGTCAAAGGCAAGTAAAGATGCAGAACTAGTTTTTAAAAACGCAAGACCTAAAAAGTTAGTGTTGAATCCTCAGTTTTGGAAAAAGACAAATTTATCAGAAGAAGAAGCTCTGAGAGAGTTCAAACAGAGAGAGTATAATAATGATTATTATTTGAAAGCTAAATATAAATGTCAGAATTGCTTTAAGGGTTTCTCAAAGAATGAAATGCTGGAACGACATCGGAAGCAAAGACATAATGAGGTATGTTTTTATTTTGTATGTTTAGCAGTCATCCTCCATCATAAGGTGGAGACATTGTCATGCGTAAACACAGTTGTGTTCCCGAGAGAACACAACTTTGCTATGACAGACCGACAATGCTCACATGGATGTGGGCATCATTATCCAAATAATACAGACGCTGAATGTCTTAGTAGCAATTTTTGCAAATTAACACAACTATTTACAATACATTCTATGTAAATAGTTTAACATAGATAAGAAGATAGTCTAACTTAATAGTTTATCTTTCGTTTAGATTCTAAACTTATGTTAAAATAATTCTTCTTATTTTAATAATAATTTTAAACTTAGGTTTAGATGAAGTATGTTGGAAAATAAGCAAGGCTAGGTTCTAGGCAAGCGCGCTAGATGTGCTAGTTACACTATAAAAATGCTTAAAATCAGTACATAGAACATATGAAACAAAAACACTGTTTCAGTATATTTTACATCGATTACAGAACACATTTGGGTAGTTTTTAGCATTTTTGTCTGTTTGCTATACAAACGCGCATCATGTAAAAACAGCCTAACATATCATCATGATTTTTGGTATGTAGGTAGTATGAGGTCCTGGGAATGACATAGGCTAATTTTTATTCCGAAATAATGCAAGCGAAGCTGCGGGCGTTCTAGTTATAACCATTGTTGATCATGGTATACATAATTATGTTTCAGTCCATCGGCGACAGAGAGTGTCGTTTCTGCCGCATGCGGTTCCAGCACCGCCACCAGCTGGAGAAGCACATTAAGGAACACTTTATCATATACAGCTGCCTGCTTTGTAAGCTGCGCTGCGCTCGCCTGTGAGTATAATTTTATTACAAACTTCTTAATCAGTTCTTCTTCTTATCGAATGAGAGTGGCCAACTCTGGTGTCTAGAGTTCATCAAGCCGCTCTAAGGGCCTCTGACATGGCTTAACGACTGCCGTACTAAACAAACAGCCGGGACCTACAATTTACCTGTGTCATCCGACCCACGGAAGCGCCCAAAATGGAACGCCACTTTTCGGGCACCCATCCAAAGACTGACCGCGTCGACCTTTGCTTTTAATCAGTTAATAATTGCTTAGTGCAAAAACATACCCTCAATGTTGTGGCTATATTGCATATATAAACTAAAACGTATACATATTTGATATGGGTCTCAGTAACCCGAAATAAATGAATTTTAAATTTTAAATTTTTAAATATTTAAACTGGTTTATTTCACAGTAGGAGAACATTATTTAAAAAAAAACAATATAAATAGCGACATCAAATTAATCTCTTCTAGTGCTGACATATCTGATTACAAAAGCTATAATGGCGAAATTAAGTGGTCACATTTTATTTCAGGTCCACAGCAATAACTCACCAGGAGCACCATAAGGGCATCAAGAAAACTTGCAAACATTGCGGTAAAGAGTTCAAGTAAGTACCTACTCACACCTGATTTCGAGAGCTTTCCAAGAGTTGCTTCAAGGGTTTGGTTATTGCTTGTTCTTAATAACGGTTTGATCACTTTGTGATCAGGAAAAACTTTTGCCAAGCATTAACAGTTATGTCTCGCATAACTTTTCTGAATGTCTTTAGCACGGCAAAAAAACAAATTTTGTTCGAAAAGTACCTATTACGAAAAACGTTTGGTTCTTCATACATTTCTCGGAGGGTGATGAGCTTTTTGAATTGAATTTAAGTAATTAAGTTAATTTACGTACTGAAGCCGCCCTTAAACAGTTATGCGTTAGTTAACCTTACCAGTAACTTTTTTTAACACGGACGGAATAGGCTTACCTTTGTCTACAGCCTGCCTGATGTTAAGCAGCACTGTAGTCTAAGATGTAGCATGCGTGCCTAGAATAAAACGTATAATATAACTTTATATGTAAGTATGTGTAATTATAATATACTCGTTTCTACCCAGTCACCTGTCTACACCGCAGTGCGCATGTGTGTGTGTGTAATTATATAATACACTGTATGTACAGCCACCTGTCTACATACTACACACACGTGCGCATGTCACACCGTAGTGCGCATGTGTGTGTGGCGTGCGGGGCTTCCTTCGTGTCGGAGCACGGGCTGCTGTTGCATACCAAGTTTATGCACGTCGATGGTCTTGTAAGTATACATTTTTATTTAAAAAAAAACGCAGAATTCCATCATCATCTTCAGCCTGTAATAGCCCACTGCTGAGCATAGGCCTCACTTCTTGTTCGCCACTATTCACAGAATACACAATACAATACACAGAAATCCATACCATTCAATAAAAGTAAATAAGACTAAGTAATTATTTAATTCATAATGAAGAAGAATGTGTGTGTATCTCAGTCAGTATCACATCTTTTGCCTGCAAAAATTCTAAAATAAAAAATGATTTGTGCTAGTAAAACACTGTATTTTTATTTTTAAGTAAGTAAGTAATATTTTAGATTTCGTTTCTTAAAAACACATTGTTCACGAATTATGATCCCTACACTAGATTTCCCTGTGTTGTGAGGTTTTATCTGTTATACTGTTACTTTCATAATTATTACAGAAACAACAAGAAGACGAAACGCACAAACGCAAATCCAACCAAACCGATGCTGAATCTGGCACAGAACAATCCACCGACACGGAAGAGATCTACTGCGCTAAGTGTGACATCAAGTTCATGTCTCGTCGCGCGTACAACTTGCACTTCTTCAAGTCTGATAACCACGACGAGGCGGATGCAGACGCGGCCGGAGTACATGGGTAGGTACCTACGTTTAATATATTAAAAAAAACGATACCTGTCATAAAACCAAGTGTCGGCTATCAGTTTTACCATAAAATGTTGTGAGATCCACAGTTATTGCAAATATTGGCAACCACACACACTATCTAATTTATTTAGGTTGTGAGGTGTACCTATTGTGCTTTATGCAATGGAAGAGTCTTGTTGAAGCTGACTTTGAAAAATTCTAAGTTACTAGTAACTGTACATTAAAACACCTATACTGTTCCACGTATAAATCTCTGAATTTCTAATAATTAACATTTATCTGACTACGTTCCAGAGCGCCTGTCCGCGGTTCAAACAGCCGAGCTAAAATACCCACCACCTGCCCTCACGTAAGTTTCAATACTTTCGGTGCCTATAATTATGATAATAAAACGTCACTGGATAGTAAGCCAACCCATCAAATACTAGCTTACTGTAATAACTTAGACGGTAAGTTATAGAAAACTTTTGTGTAGCACATCAATTTCATCATTTCGTCTGGATTCATTGAATCGCTTTTTGTAAGGTAGGCCATGCTTCAGTGGTGGCTTGTAAGTAAAATTTATAGAAATCGCTATAGTCTGCAAAATATTAGCTGTAACGCCTACAGAAAAAAAGTTAGCAACCTGATAGAAAATAACAAGCAATACAAATTAACCACAACTCTCATAGACACTTGACATTGTTCAAATTAGGTTATAGCCTTTGCTTAACATCAGGCAAACTATGGCCAAATGCAAACCCGTATTAGTTAAAGAAAAAGTACCAATTTTTTTATCATTGTAATTATATATTTTGTTTGGTATTTCCCCCCAGTGCGGCGTGCTGTTCCCCACGCAGGTGGCGTACAAGCGGCACCACGTGGCGCAGCACCCGCTCGCGACTCTCTGCCTGCCCAAGAAGCGGGACATCTGCGAGGTCTGCGGGGCTTCGGTCCAGGTACCTACTGTATTTTATAGGATTGAACGTACGTAACCACACACCAATAAAACCACACCAAATGCTTGCAGGTAATAATTATATTGTCACATTTTCCTTATCACAAAAGTTAGGTTAAGTCCCGGTAGCGTGCAGGCAACCCATAGAGTAATATAATATAGAGGCAACCTCCCGCCAGCGCCGCACGCCCTTCCCCTCGCGTTAGGGCGTACTCCGTAGTATGCCCCGCAGCTACCAGAGGGCGCTCTACCGTAATGTCAGTGCCGCCTTTCACCGTCGGGGCTCGCTAGAATTTCTTATTTATTCTCTTAATGGTAGCGAAAATCATTCCAGTCTATTCGTACTAATGCAGGAGCTGTTTTGTGCGAGAAGGATGGAACCAATTTTTTAGATATCACCACAGAACAACGATCGGGCCACATCGCCCCCGCGCGCGCCCCCCACTAGAAGCGAAATGAACAATAATACGTGGTTCTCGTTTGGACCAGTAAACACACCAACCTAACCTACGACAGCGCTTGTCAGTCTGTTGTCGAACATAGTCCGAGCGAGAGTTTTCGGTCGTTTTACTCGGTTTTACAGCATGATAAACTATTAAATATGTCTTGGTGTCAAGTTAAAAATTGTAAGAACAATAGTTCCAGTGTTACCGGAGTGAAATACCATCGTTAAGTAGTAAAATTTTGTAATTTTAATAATAAAAGCTTTTGACATTTTGAATGGCATAAACACATTCGTTGTCTTGACGACGCTACTTCTCGATAGCAATGTGATGTGTAAATGGAACCTAGCAAATTATCCATAATCGATATAATGTATATGATGTTTCTGGATTTGTATGGAAATGTTTCTGGATTACGGTTTTTATTTAACAAATACTCAATTTACAGATTTCCAATAATCCAGTGTTAAAAAATAAATGGATATTGGCGACCGGTAGATACAACTGGTTTCCTCATAAAAATGCCAGAATATGCTCCAGTCATTTTGAAGATGATTTGATAATTTGGTATAGAGATAGTGTCAGTCCCGGGTACGGACATAGGATAGTTTTTATCCCACGGGATAAAAACGTTTTTACAGCGGATAACACCGCTGGCCATAGCTAGTTAACTATAATTTGTACTTAAATAATATAGTAATAAGTACTAAAGACATATATTTCCATCTTCGAAGTAAATGTGTAAAAAATCGATAAAAAATATCGACATTGCACAGCCGATGAAGTTGAAGCGTACTGTGTACATGAACATCTCGTGAGTCGTAGTGTGCGTGCCGAAAGTGTGTTAGTTTTAGTAAATGGTGACACCTGTTTTGTACTGAATAAAGAAAGAATTCGCCTCTAGTCACAGGGCGACAAGCATGGACTTCAAAGCTCTGTGGATATTACGCTCAATTAAACGTGTAAAAATAGTACTCGTAAAGTAAAATTTATATTTATATTCTATAAAATACAGTAGTTACCTACCTATAGTATAAACATAAATGAACTTTAACTTTAGGTTAGCCTTTAGGTGTTATTCAGGGTATTGTAACATTAACTTTAGCGAATGTGTGTAGTATGTTCCTCATTTATCCCAAAGCATCATACTTTCTTTTTTATACTGTTTATTTCATTATGACTTGTAAGTCTTATTAATATTAGATAATAAATTGAACTTGAACTCAATTCGAACAATGTTTTTTTCCCAGATGGGCAGCATCCAATACCACATGAAGTCTCACACGGGCGAGCGAGACTTCGTATGTCCCGCGCCGGACTGCGAGCTGAGGTTTACGCTCAAACGTAACATGAAGCGACACTACAACGTCAAACATCTCGGGATACCCTCGCCTAAGTATGTAAGGAGGTAAGCACAACATTAATATTATTAATAAATACAAACATTTTAATGTTCATGACACAGGTTTGATATTGTAGATCCGCCATCTTGTTGAGCAGCCATCTTGGATTTACAATGCACTATTACTATTAGATATAATTTAATTTAGTATTGAATTTGCACAAAATTTTATATCAATCGGTCATGAGGAAGTTATCAAGACTTACTTAGATCAGTTTTGATAAAAAATTGTAGGTATCCAAAATTTCATCAAAATCTAGCGTGACTCCGTTTGAAATTTAGCTACCTAGGTATAAGGCTTATATATAAACAAAGAAAAAGAGTTAATTTATTAAGTGCTAACCTGCACTATGGTTGTTTTAAATTAAACTTTTATTGGAAAATGAGCGAAAATAATCACGACCGGCAGGATTCGAACCTGCGTATTTCTGCTACCGTCAGAACGCCTTAACCACTAGGCTACGGTCTACTAACTGCTAGGCGCGAAAATCCACACTCATTTCCATACACTTCAGACTGAGCGGCTCATAATTAAAAGGCGAAAGGCCAATTTCTCGTCATATCAGGTGTCCATAGTACATCGATATGAGTGCTTGTTAGACATATTCTGACAGCACAAGTGGCGCCATCAGCCGCTCAGTCTGAAGTGTATGGAAATGAGTGTGGATTTTCGCGCCTGGCAGTTAGTAGACCGTAGCCTAGTAGTTAAGGCGTTCTGACGGTAGCAGAAATACGCAGGTTCGAATCCTGCCGGTCGTGATTATTTTCGCTCATTTTCCAATAAAAGTTTAATTTAAAGAAAAAGAGATTTTAAGTTGTGGTACCTACCTACATAATATTTATTTTCTTTGCTTTCAGGAATCCAACAAAGAGAAAGAAGAAAACTCAAGAAATACTAGAAAATGACTTCTCGCCGTTTGTTAGAAGTAGGACTGGTTACTTCTTGTGAATTAATTAATGTAGGTTTTAAATTTAAATTGTGGATGTAATTTTTGTATTATATTTCCTTCTACCTACTAGCCTTAATAACTCTATATAATAGTATTATTTATTGTAAAATATATAAGTATCTTGATCTCATGATTTTTTGTTTCATTATCCTGCAGAAATTGTAAAGTAGGGACTCAATCTATGCCCAAAATCTACAGGCCAAATCAATATAGGTACCTAGGTAAAATGTATATGTAGTACCTACATACTACACATGCAACACCAAAATATTCGTAGCGAACACATAATAGTGTCCAGGGTAATAGTCCACACTGATATTGAACTAAAATCATGGCTTGAAATCCTCCACAGGCGAATAAGGTTACTGAGAGAGCGCTGTATTTTCCAATAAACAAGCATTGTAGAATATGTACCTATATTAATTGCACATTCTTACCAACACCAGAAAGCTATGTATGAAATACCAGATAAGAATTAGTTGAATATTCAAAGATATTACATACACATTTAGTACTGTTTAGTACGATGATGATGGCGTAAGTTCGACTATGACATTTTGATACTTTACTAAAAATTGTATAAAATTATGGCACATTACGTAGTCAATATGGTATGGTCAACTTTGACTATATACCCAGGGATAGATATTCAAAGATGGTCAACAAAGAAAAAATAATAATAAATGATTACCTGGCAACATTTCTTTTATTTCGGCTGTTTCCGTATATAAAAAAGTACTCTGTGTTCGGCTGTCAATGTCGTTTAAATGTCAAAATCTGAAATCGACTTTTTGCGGAAGCGTATGTATATTGTATTAGCTTCTGTTTGTTTTCATAAATAATTAACTGAAAATGTTATAGATATAAAATAAAAACTATTTAGAATCATGTGTGATATACAAGTGTGTCGAATATGCCTCAATACAGGCGTCAGAGGGTACAGACTTGAGGAACACAGCCTTCGTAACTATTACGAATATGTTATGCGACAAAAAGTGAGTTTGTATCTCTATTTATTATATTTTGCTTTAATATGACGATGCTAGATCATTTCTGTATAATCATGATTCTAACGGTACATGTTATTGATCTGTATTTATAGAAATAATAGCTGTATAACTTAACTATAGCTACATGTCATATCTATACAATAAAGGACCTAGGAGCACCATAAAACAATAAGTATTTTGAATTATAAGCTTTCAGACTATGGCCAAGCAAGATTTTACCCATCAGGTATCCTCATACTTAATAAATTAATATTAAGTTAAACTCCAAACATAAATCACAAAACCTCTAAATACATAGGTAGGTGTTCTTTTGGTGTCTGAACAATAAAGATTATCTATTTGCTCTATATTATATTCATATTTGTGGTTTAACATAGGAATAATGTGCTATAATAATATGGCAATAGGTGATTCTATATTTTAATTAAATTATTTTATAGTGGACCTACAATGTTTCCTAATAGAAAAGATGTAAGTCTACCAGGGATCCTATAGTATCTGTAATCCAAAAATCTTTATCTTTTGTGGGCCACAGATTGTTCAAGAGCTTGGTCATGGATATTGGTGAGATTGCATTAGCTATAGGTACTCTAGCCATTTAGTTTTAGCATTAATTTAATATCATAAGTATAATAAGTTACTGTAATTGCTATTCATTCTAGTTCTAGCTTTTATGCCTCTCACACTGTCATACTATTTTTCTTTTAAACCTTCATTTCTAACCGACTTCAAAAAAAGGAAGTTATCAGGTATTCTGAAAGGTTTTTTTTTCTTACTTTTGTTGGTGGGTTTCCAACTGTCCTATGCTTGTGTTTATTAAAATTGGTAAACAATACTGTACACAGATAGGGCATAAGTGTTTAGTCAGAGCCCCGAAATTTCAATTAATTAAAAAACTTGATCTCTCACTCCATCATACAATAAAAAATCAAACTATAAAGAAACTTTAGCTTTTATATGACATTAGTGGGTGCTCGCGGCCTCACTTACATTGAGAAGTAAACCTGCATCCCTTATTTCACCCCTTAAAAATTGGCATTTCCAAAAATCCTTACTACCTATACCTACGTCATAACAACCAACTTCATCCCAAATTTCAGGCCAATCCGTCCAGTGGTTTAGGCTGTGTGTTGATAGATCACTATATCAGTCAGTCAGTCAGTCACCTTTGAGTTTTATATATTTAGATTTTGATTGTTTCCAGGTGGGTCGCGGTGACTCCCTGCCCCAGTGGGTGTGCTATGAGTGTGCCATGTTGCTGCACAAGTACCACAAGTTCAAGGAGAAGTGTCTCCGCGGACAGGCCTTGCTGAAGGATATGGCTTGGAAGGGACATGTGAGATCTTTTAATTTATTATTAAATTACAAATTGTGTTGTGGCAGATTTATTGTATGTTTGTCTGTGTGTATTGTACACCTACTAAATGTTTGTAAATCTGATATGATAAATGATTTAGTTGTAATAACCGGTTATTACAACTAAATTAAATCATGCCTTATGGGAACTATAATACAGTGACAATAAATGATATTCTATTCTGAATTAATATATTAACTATCAACACTTACAAAATATATAACATTTTTGATGGTGTTATGTGTTCTTGTGAGCCCTGCAGTGCACAAAACCTGTATCACAAGCACTGCTTACACCACTGCTGAAAAACTTAGACATTATAGATTTTTTTTTGCATTGCACATTATATGTATATAATTGTTATTTTAATATTAGCTTGGGAAATCTTAACTATATAATGTTTTAATTAATAAACCTAACCACAAGCTGATACAAAATGTACATAACAGTATATTCCCTTCAAATTCAATATAGATAGATAGATATATCTTTAATGCATACCAAAATATCATAAGAATTAACAAAACTTAAAAGCTAATTAAATATATAATGTAAGTAGGTATATTTATTATTTTATTTAGGTTATTGTCATTATTTACGTCAAATAAACGAATTTTGATTATAATGTTTTACTAAACTTTCTCACATTTCAGATTGACTATGAAATGATAGCTATTACAGACAGAGTACTAGAAAACTTGTCTTCTCCATTGGCCAATGCAGTCCCCAGCTATAGAGTCAAAACAATAAACACCAGACATAAACATAAAACTAAGATGAAAGTCAAACAACTGGAGAAAATCCTCTTAAATGTAGACAGTGACATAATAGAAGTTAAGAAAATTAATATATTAGATACAATAGATGTAGAAGATAATAAAAACGAAAAAATAGCAGTAGAAAAAGTAGAAATAAAATTGGAAACTCCAGTAGAGACATTAAAAGTTGAAGATGTAAAAGACAATAAAGTATCAGTAAGTTCTTTAAATAATAAAGAAGAAAATATTAATGTCAATAACACTACTAATGTGAGCAACAACAATTTTGATGCTAATATTACAAGTACTGTTGATACTAACACTAATTTCGATACAAAAGATGATGACTTAGACATGGATAATACAGAGCACATAGACAACGCAGAAACAAGCGACGACGAGAACATATTCCTTGATATCGTCAAAAAAGCTGTGAAAGGCGAAAACAAATTAGTATTTTTAGAAAACATAGAAGCAGAGCCAGTGAAAAAGAAACGGAAATACACTAGGAAAGCGGAATCTAAAGGTCAGCGGAGATTTGAGAGGAAAAAACAAGAATTGCTGAGCTCTGAACATTGGAAGAAGTTTAATTTGACAGAAGAAGAAGCAATGCACGAGTTTAAACAGAGAGAACAACACGATCAGTATGTTAATGCAAATTACAAGTGTTATATTTGTTACAAGGGATTCTCGAAAGTTGAAATGTTGTTGAGACATGCCAAGTTTAGACATGATGAGGTAAGATTTGGTTCGAAATTACTAGATGTTGATGTAGTGATAAAGATTTTGCGCCTTGCTGATTGATTACCAATTTATTTATCAAAGTTAAATAACTGCTTACTCAGACATTACCAATGTGGGTAATAATAATAAATAATAATTTGCTTTATTTACACAAAAATCCTTAGACTAGTATACATCATTTGTACTTAAAGAAAATTGGAAAATGATGTTGACTGTGATCCCCACACTAGGTTTCCCTGTGTCGTGGGAATCATGCTCTTCGAAAAGGAATATCTAACCATAGGGTGAATGTTAAGTCATTTGTGATTTCTTGGGAGTTCAAAGGGAAGAAAGATTGTTTTACATTACTAACCTATGTACTTCTTCTTATTGAATGAGAGTGGCCAAATCTGGTGTTGAGAGTTTTTCCAAGCCACCCTTAGTAACCTACAAAATAGGTGCACTTTCACCCGCAACCTGTCTGATGTTAAGCATTGCTGTAGCGTAGGAACACACATAGAAGTAGAATATTTCCAAATTCAGAAATGATTTTCTCCTATTTACTGATGTATGAATGATCAGCAGTTTGCTATGCCTAAATCACAGGTATTCTTTTTACTTAGGGCTTCTTAAATAAATATAATACTTGTAACTGTTTCAGTCCAACGGTCCGTTCGAGTGTCGTTTCTGTCACATGCGCTTCTCACAGAAGAACAAGCTGTGTAAACACATCAAGCAGCACTACACCATATACCAGTGCTTACGGTGTGATATGAGGTTTAGACTCGAGTAAGTTATTGTTTATCCGGAGTAAAAAGATGCCTATATGTTAGTCAACAATGTAATCCATCTAAGTGCCAAATTCTGTGACGATAAGACCAACTATATTTAAGTTAAAGGCAAACAATTATAGAACTAGAAATGAAAATGTCGTTAATGAAAGATGTGTTTTTATATTATTTGTATGCGCAGGAGTTCGGCAACATTCCACGAAGATTATCATAATGGCGTCCTCAGAAAATGCGAGTACTGCGGCGAAGAATTCAAGTGAGTGCAATTACATAATGATTAGATATAAGATAAAGCTAGTTAGGTTTCAAAAATAAATATCGTACTTATGAGCTTAAGGTATTTATGATAACTAAAATGATTTTTGTTTAATTTACACATTGGTAATTGTTTCATAAAATTATTGACTTAAATGACACTTCAAATGAGTAGCGATACGATGTTTTGCAAATTCCCAAAAGGCGTATAATTTTTTTTGTTGTACTAAGGTCTTACTAAAGACTAAATTCGTCCTTAAAATAGTTATGAAGTTGCCAATAACCCTGTATACTTTAACTCTGCCACAAAATACAGAAGTACAAATTGTACTTCTTTCCAACATCACTAGATGGCGCTATATTTAACTCTCCTGTTACAGACACTCATCCACATACTACACACACGTGCGTATGTCGCACCGCAGCGCGCATGTTTGCGCGGCGTGTGGCGCCTCCTTCGTGTCGGCGGCTGGCCTGCAGCAGCACGCCAGGATCAAGCACTATGATAGTAGTGAGGTTAGTGTATCATCATCATCTATATGTTATTATATCATGTATCTATCATCTTAAATCTTTTTAACGTAGATACATACCTACATTGTATTCTCCAAGTATATGTAATATTTAAATTAGTTAGTTTACCAATATACTTAAAAGTGCATGTATGTATGTTTTGAAATATTTATCATGGTAAATATTTTTTATACAGCCAGAGTAAGCTAAGTTTAATAAGTGACTATACTTTAGTCTCATATTTTATTGTTAAAATGATATGCTTATAAATAAATTAACATGAAACATTATAATATGTTACCTTATAATTATATTTTGTTATTTCAGGACCCGCCGAACAAAGAAGCCTTAGAAGAGGTGAACACATATTGCTCAAAGTGCGACATCAAGTTTGTGACACTAGCTGCATACGACGAGCATCTCACACACTCTGATATGCACGCTGATCTCAATGCGTGAGTAAATATTGGTTTAACAGTATCTATGAATTAACTATACCAAAAAAAGTAACTGAGCTGGATGACTTAAACTCAACCAATAAAAGCATTTTTGTAGCTCATTGGAAGTATTTTGTGGACAGGGACTAAAGGTGAAATTTTAAAGTCTGACGTGTTTTGAGCCGTTCGAACATGAAAAAGTAACAAACATACACTACACATACATACACATACATATTTCTCCTTTATCCGAATCACCTTTGAGATGGGATTTGTATTTACATTAATTGCTTGATTATACAACTAATGTATATTAAATTACGTTTGCAATATGGTCACTCAGCGACAAAGCCTCAAATAAAAACTACGTTTGCAGTGAGCCCGGCACGGCGCGTATCAACATGAAGGGCAACAAGCGGATAGTGCAGCCTGGCGTCAGGGGACTGAGGAAAAAGAAACCCACCACCTGTCAGTATGTGAGTACATAGTCTCCATCCATCATTTTAATTTTTTTTTCTATAATTTATTGGGGTTCAAGTTGAGAGTGAATCGGTTTCTTCTAGGCAAGCGCGCTAGATCTTAGATTACAACGTTGCTTAGCACCAGGCGAGTTGTAGTCAAGCGTGAGCCTATTTTGTTAAAAAGTCCATTATTTTATCATGTAAAAAACATGCTTTGAATTTCGTTCATACGTTTTGTACATAGGTATATGAAGTGTATTTTTTTTCTCTCCAGTGCGGCAAACACTTCTCTACGCAAGGGCAGTGCATGAAGCACCACCTGGCGGAGCACCCGCGCCGCTCCTTCTACCCGCCCGACAAGCGACACATCTGCGAGATCTGCGGACAGTCGCTCGCTGTAAGTACATGACGTATTAGTTGTATTACACACTAGTGCGCAAACACCACGCAAGCGGAACTTGAGTGTGGATGCTCGCAGAGTCAACTGCTTTCTATAGCGATAAAAGTGTCACTTTCAGCACCCTATAGTAGTATAGTATATGAATGTAGATTCATTCTACAAGTCACGTAGATTCGTCGAACAGTTTCATCGTCAGAGCGGATCAAACACACATTTAATACTATATGTCTTGGACGGCCACTGGTGCTTCAGAAACACAGCACGCTTATAGACCGAGCGTGATGCGTAGTGGAACAGGTACAACGAGTAACATCATAAATGACTAAATGTATGACTGACATTTTTTACTCTGCAAAAATAATCGTTTTAATTATTTGTTGTTCCAGGCGGTGAGCATAGCATCCCACATGAACCGGCATACGCGCGAGCACGTGTACCCGTGCGCCACGTGCGGCATGCAGTTCTACTCCAAGAGCAGCCACCACCGCCACCAAGTGGTGAGGCTGTTTGTACGCCGCATCATGCTTACCAAGCAACACGTCATGTATACAATGCTATACATAACATCCCACATCAACCTACAACACATAAAATCCTCTTCATAAGTAGCAGAATAATGATTCCACACGTTTAGGAATGGAAGTTTATTCGATACAGCACACAAATTGCATCTTTCAACTATTTTGATGTTCTTAATGTGCCTCCAAAGGCGCAAAACTTTTAGTTGCACGGATAGTTCTTTGTTTCTACTCATACTACCACAATAAAGATAAGTATTAAAATTAGTTTCATTGATGTCCAAATTTTGACCATTACAAAAAGGTTTACAAGTGCTATTTTACGTGCAATATAAATGGAATGAAATGTTTGCCCTCTTCTTGATAAATTTAATAATACATTGTATCACCTATTTCAGACGCACACAGGCGAGCGCCCGTACCCGTGTCCTCTCTGTGAGAAGCGCTTCACGCAGCGAAACAGCATGAAACTGCATTACAGGACCTTCCATCTCAAACAACCTTATCCAAAGAGGTAAGTCGTTTTGGTCTGTAAACTCTTTGGGGTAGAAACTAGTCATGTATAATGTTCATTACTAATATAATATACTAGTTATGTGAATGTTACATGACCAAACTAATCCCACATTGTTTCTAGATAATAAATAATTTATTTCATTCATGCATTGGTTCCTATCCGAACCAGTCATACTGTTACCGGTTGGGAACAGTTTTATATGCATTTGTGGGAACCAATAACACAGTTGTTTTAGTGTTTAGAATTATTATGTAAGTAGCAACATTTAATGTTTTTTATAAACTTCTTTTTAAAACAATCATTTCGAGTTCTTTTTCCTAAGATTTATTTCTGTTGTGTTACAGAAATCGCAGAAAGAAGACCGACGTGGAGATGCCAATAATGGAGTGTGCCATAAACAGAGACAGAGTGCCGCCCGCGCTGGAGTGTGAGCGAGACAGAGATATAGACAGCAACCACACGCCGCCTGCCGCCAGGTGGCGCGCCTCCTTCTAACTAGTTGTGGGGCTGGATCATAGGTGGCGCTCATATCAATTTACAAAATAATTACAGTTGCCCATATTAAAACTAATCGATGATTCTATAGCTGTTTATTTACTTATAGTTTTTCTCTCACTGCTAGAAAAGACAATGTTCAACTCAATAGCAGTTAAATTTATTGGTTTTTATGAGTTTTTTACCGTTCATAAAAACAGTAAGTCTTGTTTAGATTTTATGAGTCCAATTTAATTAATTGTACAAATTGAATCTAGTTAACTATCGTCAGAAATGTAACATATAATCAGATTTTGGTTTGTGGTTCGTTCGATATATAGTCAGAGTAAATGCATGACAAAGCTAAAAAAACTATGATGCAGCTTCTAAAAGATTCGTTACCTATTATATGGTTATTTTTTATCATTTTTTTATATATGTGATATCACGGTATATTGCTAGTCAATTCATAAAATACCGTTAAATTTGGTTTTCTGTATTTGCTGTCAGTTTCTGTTTTTACCGTCTCCACCACTTAACACTTTTCGGTGCGGTTTTCAAAATTATATTACACTTGTATAAATATCTGTTTATATAACAGACGACTCGATACTCATATTATAGATGAATATGAAATCTCATATACCTATATATACATAAATCACAAGTACATAATATAAGGTTAGTTTAAGAAGGATGATGATAATGATACGTATAAATTATTTTTTGACTTTCTATTTTTATTGGTTATATTTTTGAATAAAGAATATCATGTTTCTTTTTCTTATGTAAGTAACAGTATTATTTACACATATGTACGTGTGTCAGATTTTTCCTATTCATGCCTATTTTGTTAATACATCTATTGTAAAGTAATATTAGGTTCTATCTTTGTAGTTTTCAAACTATTTATGTAAATATTGTAGTCTTGGACGTGAATGTGATTGTTTGGTAGATGTCAATAAAAAAATAGTACGCCATGATTTTGATGTGAATTCTATTATGTTTTTTTTTTCATTAATTTGTTGAACTGAACTGATGGTTTTTAATGAAGAAAGAGAAGAAACGGTTTAAAAAAAATTGCCTGGATTTGGTGACAACGAAACCTTTTGCTTGAAATTCGATATCTTCATATGATTAAAAGATTTGAAGTTTATATTTGGTATGTACATAAATAAGACTAAATCTCAACTATACCATTGATCAGTGTTGTTTTTTATTTCACAGAGTGAAATTTACAAAATATTGTTCAACTAATAAGTCTTTTATTCGTGGTGGATATTAATGGTCTAAAGGTGTGACTTTTTATTTATTTTAGCGAGCATATAATCTTCAAAAAATCCCGTAATTGTGAACACAAACCTCAAGTTATCAATACTACAGTAACTTTATAATGCTAGTGCAATAGTGTGTATTATATTTATCTACCTACCTATAAGATATGTAAATATTTGACCTAAATACGTACACAAAATAAATATCACAAAGTATGTTTGGTGTTCTTATTTATTTATTTGTATAAAAGCAGCTTTAACAGATACAAACTGGTGTTTAAAGTAATAATCATCAAATTAAATGACGCAATTGAAATTGAACAAAATAATCAAGAGAAAAACAATTGTTTCATTATAATAAGAAAAAAAAGATCACTTAATATAATAATATTGATTTGAATAATATTAAATAATCAATCTGATAATGTCATAATTGAGAAATGAATATATAATCACGTCATTCAATTTAACGCAAGTTATATTTACACAATATAACGAGGTGTCTATCTACGCTTCATTGATGAACTTAATAATACAATAGTGAAATAAAATATCTATGTAACTTATACATTCCGGAGCTTAGAAGCGAAACGTGGTAAGTGAGGAATACAAACTTTTAAGATCAAATTTAACATCAAAATATCTAAATTACAAACAGTTTAGATCGAGAACAGATACTATTACACATTATTATGTTGTTTAGATCTGTTAGTTATTTTCAACATTCAAGAAGGTTTTTGTTTTTTTTTTTTTTAACTTTGGCAAATCTGTAATTTATTATTCTGTATGTAAGTAGTGTATGTGTTATAATTACTTGATTGTGTAGGTATTTGTTGTTGTAGTTAGGATTTTTTTTTGTATGTATTTATAAATTCCTTATATTTGTTTTAGTACACCTCTGACTCTTTTCTTCTCAGCTAATCGTGTCCATCCAAAGGTTGCCTGGAAGAAATCGCTTAAGGCGATAAGGCCGCCCATATGTACGTCATCATAAATTTATCCTTTCATGTATTTCTTTCATGTTGGTGTGCAATAAAGACATATTATTATTATTATTACATCTCTCATGTTCGGTAAGTAGGTCCTTATTACCCCCAAATGGGGCTTGTAAGTAACCAATTAGCGCTCTAGGGTAATAATGTAGCTAGAAAAGTAAGTTATTAAAAAAAAACTTTTCACTATGTCAAAAAGTTCAAGTAGTAGACAAAGGAGGTCGCTTCGCGATTCAAACTCAAACTGCTTCGTATGAGTATAATAGTCATCAATTTTAAATATCGAACGGCGATGCTCCATTTCGTTTCTGACAAAAAAGATGAAAAAAGGCGGGAATAGAAAACTTTCATTTTAAATGTTGTTTGTTTTTGGGATTTTTTTATACATACGGGCTAATTAGGAAAAAAACATGAGTTCTGCAAGTGATGACGATATATTATGTAAGCTGCACTCCTGATTCAATGAAAATGGAAGCTGAAGTAGCAATTACCAATATTTTGCTTGAAAGTTCTAAAGAGAGATATATGAAAACTTACGACGAGTTCATGAATTGGCGAAAAGAAAAACGAGTAAGTTCTGATTTTGTCCGTGACCAGCAAATCACAACCTCAAACTTTTTGCATATACCCATAAAACACCTGTCCCTAATATTTTAAAATTGTTCTCATTTCACTATAAATTTTAACCATTAAAATGTTATATTCTTGTAATACGGGTTTTGTCTACTTACCTCACAATCGAGATGTAAAGCAGAGTAGTTAGCTCGGGTGTAAGGCATCAATTGCACCCTCGAACTATAGGCGACCTCGCTGTGCTCGTGCGCCTAACTATCTCGGGCTGCAATTGATGCCTTACAGCCCTCGGCTACTAATCTACTATTAGAGTCACAATAAATGATTACATACATTTGTTTGTATACCTAATACCCTACTTCACACATCGATGAACTTAAACAGTAATTATACTTCGAAAATAATTAACACCGTACTTTTTGATCATATTTTATTGTCTTTTTCAATTAAGTTAGGTACTTACCGCAAAAGTAACGCGCAAATAAAAAAAAATATTTTAATTTTTAGTTAAACTACCATAGTGCGAGTTTAGCACTTGACAAAATAACTCATGAAAACCATATAATCAAAATTCAATGTTAAATTCAATCAGGTTGAAATAACTTTAAAATGTCACTTACCACATTTGCCTAAAAGCTCCCGATTTAATTCATGATCTTCATAGTGTCTAAACTATTTTTATACTATAGCCGAAAATAAGTATTTATTTTTCGCTTAACTACATTTAAATGTCTAAATATAATTGTAAATACTCCCCCTGGGCACACGGACTACCACCACAATAGATACTAGATATATTTTTTACCAACTTCAAAATAGAAGTCCACAATTCTATTGAAATTAGTTAGTGAACTGAATGGTTTTTTGCACTTGACCAAAATATGTGAGATGGTTCTACCGTGAAGCATCTAGTATGTACCGTATATTATTATAAATGGTATGAGATGTGTGTCTTTCTCATGGTATACAATACAGTTCCAATTTAGTTGAAGTGAAATTATTAAAAGTAAAAAGCTGTATTTTTAAGTTATACTTCAAAAATGAAATATTATTTAGAAAGGCTGCTTTTTGATAATCTTATTTAGAATAATATCACCACAGATAAATCTGTCTAAAGAGATTCTAAGACAATAATATTCTATGCAAATCCATATCCTATGACGTTGCATATCTTTTAAAGATTATACTTGTCTTTAAAAAGTACAGGAACAGTTCCATCTTAGCGTGATGATGGTCGGTCAGTCGGTCTTTATAATTTTGTTCACTTTCCGTAACAATCTACGGCATTAATCTTTTTTTAAAAAGTGAATATTGCTGCTTGTAGCTAACATTGGAGATGACTCAAACAAAAGTAATCTATACGATTTTGTCTGACTTTGCCAATGATTGCTATATAGTTTTTTTTAAGATTGATTATTATGTTAGTATCTATTGCGTGGTAGTCCGGTGCCGGCGTCTCTGATGAGGTATAAGGCCATATTTGTACTAGGACATGAGAGTGGGTACGTTCACGTTGACACTCACTGCGGTCGCCTCCGCCGGAGGAGGCTTCTTCTTCTGACGGTTTCTGGAAGGGAAATATACAAATGTTTTAAATATCTACGGGCGTTTCATATATAAATAAAAAAATGTTTGATAAATTTTCAAATTGAAAAAATTGAATTGCCCGAAAAGCCAAGCGCTTGGAACATCTATCAATTCAATTCAAATAATTTATTTACATAAACGATTACATGAATCTATGATTGGTACATTGATTAAAATATTAATGTTTTGTTTTCGAGTAAATGAAAATGTTTGCAAATTTAGGAACACACTGCTGGCTATCTGCTGATATAGTAACCAAAATTTTTTTTCAAGAATTTACAAATTGGCGTTAAGCTGCACAAGACTGAGACCGGGGGCGATCTCTTGTATCGGAGACCAATCATCACTGGGTCGCAGCGTCAGCAGAGTATGTATTGTAAGTAAGTACTGAGGTCTTATGAGATGGCAGGTTCTGTGTGTGTGTATATGTCTGTGTGTGAGACATAAATACCTCTTCGGGTAGGGTTCCTTGAGGTGGAAGGTCCTGTAATGCAGCTGCATAGAGTTGCGCTGCGTGAAGCGCTTCTCACAGAGAGGACACGGGTACTTCTTCTCACCCGTGTGGGTCTGGAAGGAATACATTATATTAGTAAGGACACGATTTTTTAGGAAAGGTTTTTTATTTATACATGGGACACAGCAATAGAGTAAAATTAAAAAGTTGGTAAAAAGACAGAGACTCACGACGCGGTGCCGCAGCAGCGAGGTGGGGTAGTTGAACTGCATCTCACAGATCTCGCACGTGTACACCTTGTTGCGCGTGTGTGCGTTCATGTGCGTGTACAGGGAGGTCACCTGCGGACATTCATTAATATAAAACATATTAATTCACTTTAGACTTTTTAGGAGATCAAGAGAAGTTTGGTACATACACATAGAAATATTAATGTATGTATAAGATGAACGTAATTGGTGTGTCACAGAAATAAGGACATTTTGGATTTCATTCTAGATTGTATATGAATTTGTAGGGTTGTTATCTAAACAAACCTAAGTTTAGCTATATTTTATTAGTTATTCTATACAACAGTTGATGAGAACATAGTTTTCAACAAGTCTTATACATATATAAAGATGTTTTGAACGATTTGTCATACTATAAAAAAAACATACCTACTTTGATAAGGAACATAGATAAGTCTTAAATTATACTATATACATAAATTAAGATTTTTTAAATCATTTGTAATAAAGTAACAAAGCTACCTTGATGAGCGCCCCGCAGATCTCGCAGTTGACCCTCTCGTTGCTCTTGCCCGCGTACGAGACGGATTTCTTCATAAACGGCACAGCCGGGTGGTGGTGGCGGTGGTGCTTCATGCACGCCTGGTACGTGTAGAACTGCTCGTTGCACTGCACATGACAATAAATATTATAATTCTAGCTATTTTAAAGGACAACTCTAAATAATCACTTAATTGATGGATAAAATTTAATCTGTAAATATGTCTCTTTGTTTGTCAATATTGTTATTATGTGTAGATATACTGTGTTCTCTCTCTAACTCATGTTTATGTAGTTATTATTCACACTAAGATCAAGCTGTGTACACATGTTTTGGAATTTGTTCTGGATCGAAACCAGCTTAAAATGTATACTCAGTTCATTTAAGAACATATTCTGTTGTGTGTGCCTTAATAAAAAAAATAACATTTATTAAATTAGTAGTGGTTATTGACAGTGGTGGGTGTATAACACAGAACAACGATCGGGCCACATCGCCCCCGCGCGCGCCCTTCACAGGGCGACAAGAATGGACTTCAAAGCTCTGTGGTGTATAAGGTTGAAAATTCTTTGGCTATCATGGGAAGCAAATGAAATGGCAATAAAATTGCCAAAAGGGCTAGGGCCTTTTGGTGGGCGGTATGGTTGGACAATATGCTCAAGTAAATGCACAATATTAAAACTGTCACAGCGATAAGCCAAATCACCAGTCCCTAGTCACCAATACATGTTTGCAGTGACAACCCGCATTTCATTTGCTTCCCGTGATAGCCGAAGTACTAAATTTTAACTAAGTAATAAAGCTGTGAACAGTTTTATTTGTTTTAAACTTCTAACTAGTATTTAATATACTACCTTCATAGAAAAAATCACGTCTAATCTATCATGTCAATCTATCATAACGATAGGAAAAATAAATAAACCACCACGGGGAACATGGCCACCGCGATAAGTTTTATCCTACATTTCTGTCGCTATTTCGATAATTTTTGTAATTAATCTGTTATTTTATAGTTATATATGACGTTTTGTTTGTACCACACTGTCAACCGAAACTCGCTACTTGGCCCAAAGGTATCAAGCCATGCCGTGGGGCTAGAAAACATAATATAGCAAAAATAGATAAACATTTTATTAATAATTTGTTCGAATTACATGTCATAGATTATTATTATTAAATTAGAGATAAGTACATCTATACATATAATATAGCTGTAACCGGTCGGTGTCTGTACATTGAAGATAATTGAAAAAGAAATAGTTGAGGGGTCTTCATTGCTGCAATAGAACACAAAAAACATTTTTAAAATGTTTTCTAAATATGTACTTAACTTATATATATATACTTAATTACTTAAATATCAAATTGTTGCAGGCAACATGTAACTCACCACAGTACACCTGACGTATGGCTGTCGAGGCGGCATGTTGGGACCGCGCGCTTCCTCGTTTGGCATCCTACAACACACACACACATACACACGTCAGTGTGCAAACTATGTACATATACATATAAACTGCCATCTCACGTCACAGGGTCCTCGATTCCTAGTGTGAGATGGCAGAGGATCCCAATGCACCAACATTACAGGTATGGCATAAATGTATATTTAATTTACTTTATAAGGTTGTAACTTAAGTTTTTGAAAATTAAGTAATTTTGTATTTGTATATGGGGATACACAACAGAACTCGTTATGAGAAAATACGATGCAAAGTGGTGTTTGACTACAAGTAGTTATTGTTGTAACATTGAAACTGTTTGTTCTAAGCAAATGGGATAAATAAAGTACTAAAGTAAACATGAGTAAACTCGTAAAGATAAAAGATAAAGAATCTTTATTGATACTGTAAAGTTGCAACATACGAACTTGATGTCACAGCGCTTGCAGTATATGTTGGCGTCCTCTTTTGTGGTGCCCTGTAATATAGTACTCACTCCATTCCATCAGCATGCAGCGCCGAGTGCCTGTAGTGCTCCTGGTAGGCTTGTATTGTATCAAACTTGATGTCGCAGCGCTTGCAGTATATGTTGGCGTCCTCTTTTGGGCTGTCCTGTAAACATGTATAAATACAAATGAGCATTTATTTAAACCTATACTAATATTAAAAAGTGGAAGAGTTTGTTTGTTTGAACGCGCTAATCTCAGGAACTACTGGTGTGAATTGAAAACTTATTTTTGTGTTGAATAGACCATTATATTGAGGAAGGCTTTAGGCGACATAGCTGCATCACGCTGCAACTAATAGGAGCGAAGAAACCATGGAAAAAGTGGAAAAAACGGGGAAAATTATTCATCTTTGAGGGCTTCCGTTGCGTGCGCTGCGAAAACGGTTCAAGATCAAAAAAAATATGTATGAAAGAATAACTATTCCACGCGGACGAAGTCGCGGGCACAGCTAGTTAATTTATAAAGAGAGGATGCTTAAGGCCAGCAGTGGGTCCATTAAAGATATCAAACCAGCAGGGACTAGTTTCTTTAATGTCCGTCTGATGTAAGAAGTTGTAAGCGTTGAAACACGTCATATGAAATGTGTGTGCTTTTGCATTTCAGTCTCGGCGTTTGAGGCTCACGTCTTCAACTCGGACTTATAAACAATCTCAACTACAGTGACAACTATCATCGTTAGCATGTTATAACTTCCCGTGTACAGATCTCTCTTCTCGTACGCACCGCATTTGTGGGTGGATGATGTACACTTTTCAAATCAAATTGTTTATTTGCCAACATGGGTAGTAAGTACAAATCATATTCTTATTATAGATTACTTTTATTAACTGTCACAAGTTTCTAGTCTAAACTTTACCAACCTAAAATATTTGTATAGTATAATCTCGTGTGTACCTTGTCGAGCGCGTGTAACCTTCGCTTGTGCACGTTGAGCCCCGCCTTGGACACGAAGGAGGCCCCGCACGCGCCGCACACGTGCGACGAGCGGTGGTGCGTGCGCAGGTGCTGGTAGTACGTCGACTTGTGTCTACGATACACAGGGAAAGCGACTTGAGATATTGTATAGCTTCTTCTTCTTATCGAATGAGAGTGGCCAACTCTGCAGCACAGCACGAGGACCATAGAGTAATATAATATACGAGGACTAACGCTAAGAACCCACGGAGCGGTTTTTTCCCGCGCCCGCCATGGCGGGCTATATAATCTTTGTACCATTTTTTCCACTTGGTGTATGGTGACTGACAGATGACAGGTGGATAAAATGGTGGAAAGACTATTAGTCTCGTGCCGTACTTGCCCAGCTGGTGTCGAGAGTGTTCATGGCATTTGACATGGCTTAGCTTAACACACGAGCGAGTGTGGCTCAGCGGTTCCAGTGTCTGCTTTTCATCCAGACGTACCCTGGTTCGAATCCGCCCTACACCAATGACTTGTATTTTTCAAGTTATGTGTAGATTTGCACTCGCTTAGCGGTGAAGGAAAACATCGTGAGGAAACCGACATGTTTGTGGACCACAATATCCGAGGACATGCGTCTTCCGTGGAAGGACCTGGGCGCCCACCACGATGTATCTGCCCAAGAAAACTCCCCTAACGAATTAATTCTGCGGGGGAGTCACGACCCTCAGTCATGAGGAAATACGACTCAAAGAGAGAGAGCTTAACACACAAAATATCGTCACAGAAGTTTCAAACATAAACCAACATATTTCGGCAGAGCGCACAATAAGTGTTCTGGGCAAACAAACAAACTTAATTTATTGATCAAACGATATAGAAACATATTTAGTTTATTGGCTCGTCCTAAGGTCTTGGTCGCGATTGCTGATTTTACGGATTTTTTAAGAGTCTTACACAGACATATGTGTGCCTTATTTAACGGTTTCTTCTAAGGTATTTTTGCCTGAAAGTGTTAAAAATACAGCGTCCGATAATATTTACAAATGTAAATTAAAAGCACTCTTAAGTAAAGTAAGTTAAGTAAAGCTTCCTATAAGATAAGCCACTATCTAGAAATACTAGATGATAAGTTTACTGCTGATACAAAAATTTATTAATACGATTGATAATCGTACACCAAAAATCTTGTTATTGCTTGTAATATTGCAACACATGCAATTGTATGAATACTGTATATTTTTTTATTTAACATGTAAGTTTCCGTAATTTATCAATAAACATTTGTATCGGTATGTTCGTAAACCAATAAAGAAAGAGTTTATTTACCTGAACTGATGATTGCAGTACTTGCAGGTGGTGGTGACTCCGCGATGGAACTCCTCGTGTTGGAACGCCAGGCCTCTGCAACCACAACAATCATTATAGTATCACTATATTATTTACTTCTCTCTCTTAAGTCGTGTTTCCTCATGACTGAGGGTCGTGACTCCCCCGCAGAATTAATTCGCTAGGGGAGTTGTAAATACAAGTCATTGGAGTAGGGCCCGATTCGAACCAGGGTGCGTCTGGATGAAAAGCAGACACTGGAACTGCTGAGCCAGAGCGATCGATTGGCCGCATTTGTATTAGTAGAATAAAAACAATGCGACTATCACATTTCATTCAGTTAATTATATTATAGAGATTTATTTATAACTAGCGGGTGCTCGCGGCTTCGCTCGCATTAAGAAGTAACACTTACATCCCCTATTTCACCCCTTTAAAAGTGGCATTTCTAAAAATCCTTCCTTGGCGAATGCCTACGTCATAACATCTAGCTTCATTCCAAATTTCAGCCCAATCCGTCTAGTGGTTTGGGTTGTGCGTTGATAGATCACTATATCAGTCAGTCAGTCAGTCCTTTGAGTTTTATATATTTAAAAAAATGATAGGTCTGCACAAATAGTGTGGGTACTCACTCCCCCCAGAACAGCATGTTGCAGCGCAGACACTGAATCTGCACGTAGTGGCGCTTCATGTGCAGGCGCAGCTTGCACGCCTTGTGGAAGCGCCGCTTGCAGAACCGGCACACGTGCGAGCCCACGGACTGCGCGGGAACAGGAATAGTTTAATTAGCGAATGTCTTTAACAACATGTTGATTAAGAAAATATTTCAATAGATTGCTGATGTGCCCATATCACACTGTGTCATTTATATAGTCCACACAAAGTTCAAATTTATACAGTCCACTGGTGCAATGATCACAAGTTAAGAGATTTTTTGGTTTCTGTAACCAGCCGTCAAGCCGATTCTTAGTAGTACATTGTTACCCTAGGGGTGAAAGTAACTTATTTAGTCCCGAGACGGGGTTTGGCGCCCGAACGCAGTGAGGGCGCCAATAGTTCGAGGGACTAAATAAGTCTTTAACCCGAGGTAAACACTGTGCTTTTCATTACAAATACGAGGAAAGTAAAAATAAAAACATGAATTAGCTAAAGAAAATTAGTGAATGAGTAAATTTTATTTTACCACCCAAATCAAAACAAAGATACCTCAAATCGTATGAAGATTTTCCACTACCGCTTTAGCCTCTTCTTTTATAAAATCAGGCGTTAAATATGTATATCAGAATCAGATGAACTCATTTTATATGTACAAATCTCTGCTATATGTATAAACAAAAGTCTTCAAATCGAAAAAATAATGGCACAATACAAAGTTATGGCCAAAGAAAAAAAAAACTACCGCTTTCCCGCCTATTTTGTTTTTTTTTTCTGTGGCCGGCCAGCAATTAATTTTATTAGCCATTATTTTTTATTTTCATCATTGAAAAAATGGTAAATATTTTGCCAAAATCTAAGTTACATTAAAGAAATTGTTGAAACTAAATTATGATAAAGTTATTTAAAAAATATGTATTCTGTAATCAATACTTAACTTTAAGTTATTTCAATTTTACATCGTGGCTGTATAGAAAGTTAGAACACGGTTCAAGAGATAGGTATGTGAAAATGAACTATTTTTTTTATAACTTGACAGCTGTCAGTTGAAAGCGATTCTCCCTAGGGATGAAAAGTGCTACTTTCAACCCGCTCCTCAGGCAACTTCACACCTACTCTCAGAGTATGAGTAATGAAAAGTTGTTTACAGATGTTGCACTGACCACCTCTTTTGGCAACTTGTTCCAGTTATGAACCATTCTGTTGCTGAGTATGTGTGTATATTAGAAAATGCCTTCAGCAACACGTTGATAAATTAGTATAGGAAACATACAGGCGTGTACTGAATCATATGTGCGTCGTGAAGATGAAAATATTTCAATAACATCACATTATCATAAGGCCCACAGCTCAGCTTGTGGAGGTAATCACATGCGACCAATAGTAAGCAATTGTCAAATCTTGCATGGGTGACCAAAAAGTAGCAATTTGGACACTTCCATGCATCAAACAACATTCATAGCATGTAAGTTTAGTAAGAAAATAGGTTAAAGTTTGTGTGTGTCTCAATAAATATATTTTCTTTCTTTCTTTCTTTCAAATGGTACGTTAAATTGTAGGTTTGTCATGGAGTGACAGTTGAAAAGTCATATCCTTAGGGTGGCTTAATAAACTCTCGGCTTGAGTTGAGAGCTCAGTTGACAATAAGAATTAATTCGAATGAAGATTATTTAATTAAAAGTATTTGTAAAATTTCTAGCTCTAATTTGTTGTGGGACTAATTTACATTAGATAAGTCCTGTATGTACATCCTAATGTATGTTTGGACTATTCTATATACCAACTTCAAAATAGGATTGAATTTATTTCTGGTTCTCAATTTATCAGTTTTTTTTTATTATATGATATATAGACTGGAGGATATATTACATTAGCAAAAAATTCTCACCTCAACATGATTGATGAGTATATGTTTCCGCAGCATCTCCTCCCTTGCAAAGTTGGAGAAGCACTCCACACACTTGTACCTCGCGTTCACATACTTGGGATCAATGGCTCTCTTGTGAAACTTTTCTATCGCTTGTTCTTCAGTCAACAGTGTTCTTTTCCAATTAGCCGGGTCCAGAAACGAGCTCTTATTCCAGGTTTTTTTTTCTTCCGTCGGTGGTGGTGTTTCATTTATGTCCGGGATCCAAACAGCTTCTTGGTCTGGTTGTTGTATTTGTACTCCGTGGCCAAATATGGAATGGTTCTGGTGGAAGGATATTGGTTCCAAGGTGTACGTTGTAGTGTAGGTTGCATGGTGTTCTTGCACGGGTATTGGTTCTGGCCGGGCTGGAAGGACCACGGTGTGGGTCGGGCGCAGGAGCTCCAAGTCTACTGATATGGCCTCTGTCTTCACATCGGAGCTGGTTGGCTCGTTCATGGTGTCGTCGATCATGTCGTCCAGGTCAACCTGCAAGTTTGATAATAATATTGATAAATGAAAGATGACGGAAATTGTAGACCAGTTATGCAATCTTTAAACTAACTATATAACTCTTCCAGGTGAAGAAGTCATCTTGGCAAACATACTCAATCATTTTCTGATATTAAAATTATACAATAATAATAAATTTTGGTACAAAATAGATAATACTAATAAGTAACCTTTAAATTGCTGAAATATATGCTATAATACTAGTGGGAATTGTTTATATCCCTTCTCAAATATGATTATGATTTCCTCTCCATCCTACGGTTGCCTGGAAGAGATCGCTTTTAGCGATAAGGCCGCCATTTGTGGCATAAGATTAAAATTTTCTCTTGTTTTATTTGTCTGTCCAATAAAGCGTTAGTCTATCTATCTATCTCAAATGTCCATCTCAATTTAAAACTCTTATATCAGGTTTAAACCTGGTCTGAGTTGTAATTCCGTAACAATCTGCAAAAACATAATCAATATGTTAACTAAACAGTTTTCACTCTCAAGTAATTAAGCATTTAGTTAACATATTGATAAAATGTCTCATGAAAGTTTTAAAATTAAAAAATCATAATCATCACTATCAGAACAATTATGGTCAATCGCAAACTCAATTAGCCAACAAGCTCACCTCTTCATGATGCGAGGTGGACGCCTGCTCGGCCGCGTCCACCAGCTGCTGGAAGGATGTTATCTTGTGCTCATTGCCGATGTGCTCAATCTTGATGTTGCCCCGCTTCTTGTAGGGCACGGCCGGGGACAGGATGTTGGTGAATGTCTTGCCGTCATCAGACTGTGTGATGGTGAGCGGCGACTGCAGCTCCCGCCCCTCCCTGTCTACCTTGCTTACTGCTTCATACGATAACTGTGAATAACAATACATTACTTTACTTCAGGTAGTTTTGCTTATTGTGATACATAAACACACCTTGGTTCTCCTGAGACAAGCATTCTTGCTTAGTTCAGAAGAACTAGTTCTATTCTATTCATTGCACAAATAAAATGTACTTCACATGTATTTTCTAAGATAATATTAATATGGGATACAACTACCCATTGTATATTTTGAAAAGTTAGTTGTATCAAAAATATATTTATGTATATGTATATTTATTGTTATTTGAGAATATTGACTTGGTTGTTCAGTATTAACAAAAAAACAGGGAATCATACTGTCATTGGTTAAAATACTTGACTGAAAAAATTGTCAACAAATACATATACCTACAAGACATTAATGTTGCAAAAATTAATCAACTTTAACAATATCACATACATATCCATCAAATTGCAGACCTATTTTAGGAGGTCACAAAAACTACAAAAATTGGCAACAGAAAACCTTTTATGGTTAAAATATGGTAACAAAAGCTCTCAAAAGCCGCTAACATATAACCAACATACTGTAGTAGGCTGTAGTAAAACACAAGCCTAATACATGTTAAAAAAAATAAGTAAGTAAGTACATACCATACCATTCCACGTGATCTCTCTCAGTGTGTTCTGACCAGTGTAGCAGCGCTGCCTGAACTTGTTGTACTTGTGGAGAAGAGCTGCACATTCAAAGCAGAACCATTTCGGCAGCAGCTCTCGGTCATTCACCTGACAATTATAGTTAGTGTTAAGTATATAATGAGTATCTCAATATTAAAAATAATTATTTTCAGAGTTACGACTGGTGATTGGATACTGATTACTCTGCATTGTTTCTGGTGTAACAGCTAGCTAGCAGTATTGCCATTTAGTATGGAAACACAGTGAGCTTGATGGGCACACAAGGAATGATTAAGGGTGGGTTATTTAGTTAATATGACATTACGTTTTGTTTGACATATAAATGTATAATATTTGTTCTTGTATAAAATATTGTAGGCACAGTTATATGTAGAAATAAAAAAATATTTTACATGTAAGTGATTATTGTGTTGTTTTAGTGTGAATATAAAATCTTTAGACCTATAGCTAAGTTATAGGATGATATGTAAGTAAGTTTGTATGAGGGAGTGTATAAGACTACTATACTATGACAAACAGCTGGGATCTACAATGGCTACCATGTGTAAGATCATTGCTAGAGTACCATAGTCCAAATGTTCTCAAACTAAGCAAACCTCACCAATTTGCTGCTAGGATCACTATTGGATTGTAAGGTTTGAAATGTCAAAATACGGTAGCTCTCATTGAATGTGTCTATATGAAGTATCCAAATGGAATGACTATTTGGCCCCCCACCCATCCAAGGACTGCTCATGTTGACTGTACTTAACATTGGTAATTAGTGTAATTACATGTGATTGACATCACTAGCTCAGCTAACTAGGCTTTTGGATAGTGTATGAATATTATCATTTTTCTTTGTTGTAGGTAGGTAGTGTTTATGTTGTGGATTTTTAATATAAAACAAAATACTTATTCTTATAAATACTATTCTTCACAATGTATTCAGTTAGGCCATTCTTTAGGTAGGTGCTACATCCGTACAAACAGTAACCCTTACCTTGATAAATATCACTACAGCAGCAAGCCAGTTGTTATTGTGTTTGCTTCAATCATAGTATTAATAACTACCTACAGAATATTATGCATATGGATTACAAGCTAATATAGAGGTAAGCCACAGAAGTGTAGAGTTAGCAACTCTGTCACAACTATTGCGTTAGACAGGCTACTTTGCCCATCCTTGCACTACATAATACAACCATTTTACTTTATACAAACTACTTTCACTCAAAGGATGCTGGTAGGAATGTAATAAAAGTATAGTAAACAATCCAAACAAAGAAATAAAGCGAGAAACCCTTACTCTAATGTCTTATTGCGAACTGCGAAGGTTCGAAGCGGGATTAGGGCTCACAATATAGACATCATTCATAAACACCGTGACAACAGCCCTATTAGTTCTCGTTACTCACTTTGCAAGCCGTAATTTGTTCGTAATAATACTTGAGGTTAAACTGGTCGTAGTGATAACTTTTAGTATCAGTGCGCAGGCATATCCTACAAATAACTAGATCAGACATAATCACACTTACTTTTGCAGTTTTTTAATCGAAAAATCAATTTTCTTTTTACTCCTAGTACCAATCCAAAGCTTTCCCTTTTTTCTTTTTCCCCGTTGGTTGATTGATTTGATTTGGCTTGCTTGATTCGATGGCTGCCGAAAACGTCAAATGATTGCTAATAATCGACTTTTTCTAATCGATAAGAAATTTTCAAGCTGGGCTCAATGTGCGTTTTCCTTAGTTTGTAAAAAATAGTTAAAGTTGTCTTTGGCCTTTGCTCTTAGTCACAGACTAGTTAATCTCTGTGCATTGTTGTGCATACTGCATTTGCTTTGCTTAACATTTGTTTGTTTGTATAACTAAAATGGTCTGTGGTTTGTTTTTATTTGATTTGTCTTCTTAGTTCTTGAAAGCATACACTGCTGCTCACTTGAGTCTCGCGACAGACTTGAGTGGAGCCACGAATGGCGCCGATCGCGCCCGACTATAGCCGAGCGCATCGAGTTGGATCCGCAATGGCTGATACGAGCGATACGGTGGAGCTGTTAAAATGGATGTTAATTGTTTAAAACAAACGATTAAATGATGATAATCAATATTATAAATTTTAATAAAATAAACATGTTTTTTTTTTTATTAAATTAACGTATCAAAAAACTTTTTTATAATATACGGCAATTTTCTGAGTTTTTCCTAAAAATCCAGCAATTTTACAATTGCAATACGGCAACCCTAAAATTGACAGGAACAACCTTTGACGAACAACACTGCTCAGCGTTGCCAGAACGTTACTTTTGTAACATTTTTCGTTACTTTTGACCCTCCAATGTTACTTCCATGTTACACGACACAAAATGTTACTTTTTAGATTTTCAAACAAATGGTGGGTGGACCGATGCGAATGCAATATGCGATTTCTAGTCGCATTTATATCTGTCGAATAGATTTATTCATTCACTCGCGTGTATTTCTCTATCCTTCATCCCGTTTACCCATGCGACCAAGCGTTGGTTGTTTGTGTTGTGATCGCTCGCTCGGTCGGTTCTGTTTCGGTCCGGAAGGCTCGGCACTTTCTTCGAATTCGAAGTTTGTTTATATATATTGTCTGTGTTGTTTGTTTTGTTAGAGACTTTGATTTTAAGTGATTTGGCAAGTAATAACTTTGTTTTTTACTGGAGTTTTAATAAATGTGTAGGTAATAAAAGAATCAGTAATTTAACAACCAGTCGTATTTGCAACTGAACTTAATATAACTATGCAACTTAATTTTGTGTTGTTATTTATGTTACATTACAAGTACAAGTTAGTCGCCAACCGATACTAATGTGTTGTTGCACGACTTGTACGATTTTTTACGTTTTATAAAAGCGTATTTAAATATATTTTTTTTATATTTTTTTTTTATTATTATTTTACCTCTTGTGCCTTGGAAGTTGGGTCGGCCCCTTGTGTGGGACGCAACTTGCGTCGACACATTGGCGCCGTCTCATCTGTCTATGACACGGTGTCGGGCTGGAGCGGCGGCTATTATTGCCGAGCATAACAAGAGACGCAAATATGCTAACCTCGGCCGAGGTTACATCTTTGAGCCTTTTGGAGTCGAGACTTTGGGGCCGTGGTGTCCGGGAGCCCATACTATTTTCCAAAACCTCTCGGGCGCTTGGTTGACGCGACGCATGACCAAAATGCTGGCCTTTTTCTGGCTCAACGTATCAGCATTGCCATCCAGCGTGGTAATGCGGCCAGCATGCTGGGCACGCTGCCCTCTGGTAGTGGGCTGGAGCACTTAGATTATCTTTAGGCTTTTCTAAAGATTTTCTATGTGCCCCTTTTTGTAGTAGTTAGAAGTAGTATGTTTAGTTTTCCTTCACCTGTTTTTATATTTTATTATTGTAAATAAAATATTTTACAAATAAATTGCGATAGTCTGTATATCACCAGTTTCCACATAAAAAAAGGTAATGTTACTTTTTTCGACAAAATGTTACTTTTTGGTCAGTGTCGTGTTACTCTTGAGTCTAAAGATGGGTTAATACTAATAATTCCAGAGATTAGATGATACTAATGTATTCGTTTGGTAATATTATAATATTTAAACTAATATGTTGGGATCAGTAATATCATCGTTAACAAATCTGTCACTAATAACAAATATCAAACGTATCAATATCACTAGTCCACTGGAAAATTGATCAATCGAATCTGTGTTGCTCTGAGCTTGTAGTAGGTAGTTTAACGTGCGTACCGAATTGTTTAATATTGATATTGGTGGCCATTGTTCTTTATGTCGTTAAGTTTTTACAGTAGATTGGTTTATCTAATATTATGATGATCACCGTATTAAAAATCAGAATGTATAAATTAAAAAGGACAGCGGAAGTAACTTTTTCTGGTACCATTTCTCATGCATTTCTTTAATAGGTAGGTTAGGTTATTGCCAGAGATGTATAAGATACCCTATACAAAGTATCTGAAATACAAGATGCAAGATACTTAAAAAAAAAGTATTTCAGATCCAAATACAAATACTTTTCTAAAAAGGTATTTGAAATACAAGATACAAAATACCTATCTTTCAAATACTTTTTAAAGATAAAATACTTTTGTAAGAAAACAACATTTATTTTAACTGCCAACTTTAATTATTCAAAGAATAATGTAGGAAGGGTTTACAAATCTTCGAAAATGTTATACATTGATTTTTTTATACTTTTTTTATATATATTATATTGTTTTATTTCAACATGACACCAAACACAACTTAGCTCTCTGAACATCAATAAATTGCTATAATGTACAATGCAATGATTAATTCACATATTAAGAAAGGAATGCTATAATTATTATCATGGTGAAACATTTAACAAGTTTTTAGCACAATAAAGTAAATATTGTTTTGGTTTATTGTTTGAGACAATATTATAAAACGATGAATCTAAATTAAAATGTATTAGGTACATAATGCTCTAATCAGAGTAGTGAAAAACATCACAACCACAATTTATAATCATCATAAAATCTTAATGTGAGTATATCTCATTATTTTAGCATTTGCGAGCGAGAGTTCAGAAATTTGATGTTGATAATGATGTGCGAATTATATATCGTTAACTGTAAAACATAGCTTTAAATAGTAGTTTTCTATGAAGATACCTACAAGCTACAAGTCTTAGTCTGATCGTTTACAAAGTAAGCGGACGTTTTGGAAACTTTTTCCTATAGTGTGCCTATTTCCACCTTAGGCAGGGACATTTTAAGAAAGATAGTGTTGCCATCTGTCATTTGGTTTTCGGCAATATTGTCAAAATGTTTGACAATATTGCCGTTTAATATTGACGTTTGGTTGGTGGTTTGTAGTTGCGTTCGGAAAGAAAAAATGAAATTTATTTTAGCAAAAGTATCTTGGGGAAAAAAGTATCTTCAAAATACTAAGATACCAGGAAAATGTATCTAGATATAAGATACAAGATAAAATATATAAAAAGTATTTCAAATACAAGATATAAATACGTATTTTGTATCTTGTATCTGTATTTCAAATACTTTTATCTAAGATACTTCACATCTCTGGTTATTGCCATAAATAAGTAGGTACCTAAGTACTTTACAGTATTCATTTGGAATACTTAAATATCAATTATAATACCTATGTTTAATCTTATCTTAACCCTAGATTACTAACCTTATTTTACGACTTTTAATACTAACCTTCGTCGTTTTGACTACGCTGTATAAAGAAGGGGTTTTAAGGGTTTAATAAAAAAAAAAAACAAATTTATGTAAGTATTTATTTCAAAAACAAAGTATTAATCTACATATTTAAAGATTATAATATATACTTTAACATATTTTTTAATTTAAACAGTCTTTTTAATGATAGCATAGTTCACATGCAAAATAAACTGTTTATTATAAAAATAATATATGAATAATGAGTTGAAAACAAAATTTTGGTAATAGCTTAGGAACTAAAACATTTGTGACACTCATCAAGTTTGTGTTCCCCACACAACGCTTTATTGCACTTAGTGCACCTACTCCTAGTCATCTTTCGCTTTGCGGAGAGACATAGGAACATATTTTTCTTTAATTTTGCTGTGGGAGGACATCAGCCGCATTACTTTGCTCAGTTTCATCTATACCATTCTCATTACTACCTCCTGGCATCTTTAAAATTTGTGTAATTGAGTCCCGCAGAGTAGTTTGTAGAGTTAGTATAAGCAATCTTTTTTGCATGTGTGGTTCGATCAGCTTGTGATGTCAGGCTTTTAGATATTCACGCCTTGATAGCATTTACAGGTCCGGGTCTTATATGAACTAGGTATGTTCCTTGAAGCTGTTCAGCTCAGTAGCCTTGACTGTTGTGATGACCATTTGTGCTTATCTTTCCCACGCAGAATGGTACGCGATGGTCTTATAATCAAATCGCTAGGGTCTGCTGAAGTGCTAGGTGTCGCGTCATCAGTAGAACTCAGTGGAGATGTAGCACTACTTGCCTCATAATCTTCATCCGAAAGTAGCTCTTCATTCACAGTAGAAACTTCATCATCACCCTCCGTTTCATACGCGGGATCAGCTTCAATGTGGTCCTCGGGCTCACTCTCAGATTAATTTTCCTTCTCGCTGTCATCATCTAATAGCAACGCACGAATTGTATTTAAAAAAATAAAATATTAGAGACCATTATAAATCAAGAAAAGATAAAAGAACGTAATTTTAACTTTACTAAATAGTACAAAAATTTACGTTACTACTAACCTTCGTCGATGCGACGAGCCATGGTTCCTGGAACGGAGTGTACAGGTCCCCTACGCACAAAGCACTACCATCAGTCGCGAGAGAAACGGGTCGATAGGGATTAGGTTGAATTAGAAAACCGCACGGTCGCACGCGCAAAAGTTATCGCGATTTTTTTGGTGACGCGTCGTCGAATCAACGAAGGTTAGTTATCTAGGGTTAAAAACAATATGCTGCACTAAATTCTGGATTAAAATTGTATACATTTACACATTGCGTAAATGTATTGAAATACTAGTAAAAGAGGTTGTACGAATATATTTTAAAAACGTACCACTGAAATACGGTGTTTTGCTAGTACAATTTGCACCTTAAATATATTAACAAAAGACTCTATATCATGATTTAACTGCCCGCTATGGTAAGGCACAGCGATCTCGACATTGACATCGACACCTAAATGAAGCCGTCTCACTCTTTCATGTTATGAACGGCATCATTTTTACTCCTATTCCCGAATCCGCTTTACGAGTGAATACGAACTAAACTAATCCGAATGTTGATATCCAACTTATGTTGGATGGTCACTACAGAGATTAGTTCACCGTGAAATATTAGTGTATCATAGTTGGCCAGATTGTAATCCATGAATCCGACCCAAGATCAGTAATCCCTAAAGTGATATGAATATATCAGCAAAACCACACCACTACTTTTGACTATCTGCCACTGGCAACACTGAAGCATAGTGCTCTGACTCATCTGACTGAGCTCTCGCTTTGCGGCTTCTTTTTTACCAATAGGTAGGTATTTATATTTATGTTTTCAGGCCCTGTAAAGTGTAGAATAATATGTCGAGTTTACGTATCTGTAGAATTTGCCTGCGCACTGAGGCAAAAGGATACAAATTTGATCAGTATCAGCTGAAATATTTTTACGAAGAAGTCACAGCTCAGAAAGTAAGTTACTACTTTACAACGATTTTCTTTCTAATACTATAGTTTTACTATGGTCGTATTCTAAAGCCTGCTTTTTATTTGAATTCCTATAATTTCAAATGTTATCCATAAATTTTCTATATTTATATAGTGTAACACAAAGTAGGTATATTTATATTTTCTTCAAATAATATTCTTTGGATTCCTAGATTGCTGAAAATGATGAGCTTCCAAAATGGTTCTGCTATGAATGTTCCACAATCTTGCACAAGTTTCACAAGTTCAAGGAAAAATGTTACATTGGACAGAAATGTATGAAAGAAATGCTGAGGAAAGGGCCGGTAAGATAACAAATAATCACTTAATAAGGAGTCTTTTAATACATATATATTTTATTCATATATATATAACTAGTGGACGGCTGTGGCTTTGCTCAAGTTATTACGGAATAAAAAGTAGACTATGTCACTTTCACTAGTTTATATTTTTGTATCTGATTTTTTTTTGTGGTCATAATATATGTATAAGAGACACCTTAATATGTACGTATACTTACAGATATCCTATGAAGCTATCTATAAATTAGACCGAGCTACAAAACATCTTAAGTCGACTTTAGATAGATTTATACTCACTGATAAAGATAGAACTTTTACAGTTAAGGACAAAGAACTGGGAAATAAAGGAAAATTAAAAGATAAGGCAAACACTAAAAAAATTAATATAAAAACTGAAAATAGTAACCTGAATAGAGACGGTGATACAATGAAAGATTTGGGTGAGTTTTTACATTTCATTAATTCAGTGGAAAATGACAAAAAATCAACACATGAAGAGAAACAGAATGATTTTCATGAAAACCATGAAATAAGTGTTCAGAAAAATCAAGAAAATCACAACATAAGTAATGAAAATCATGATTCAGAAAATGAAGATAAAAGTAAACAAAATCATGATATAGAAGGCAATGAAAATAGTTTGTGTTCAGAATATGAAACAAAGTGTGATACAAATACATCTGACAATCCCACTAGCCCCATTTCAATCTTAGTAGAAAAAGATAGAATACTTATTCCAAAACCTGATAATATAAATGATTCTAAAACACATAATTTAGAAATAAGTATAACTGTATCAGAATCTGGTAAATTTTTGAATGAGAAAAACTGGAAGAGGTTTATTTTAACTGAAGATGAAGCTATAAATATATTTAGGAAGAAGGCAGAAGATACAAAGTATTTGGAGGCACCATTTAAATGTACTGACTGTTTTAAAGAATTTTCTAAGAAGGATATGCTGATGAGACATCTGCAGAATAGACATAATGAGGTAAGCATGTTTATCATCTCAGAACATAGGACATATAATATATATATCTTGTAATCTAGTATAAACATAAGAAGGATTAGAAATATAAAAGCGCCGAATCTACCAACTCTTTAATAATTTCTTATTCTGGCACAACTTATGATTATGGTTCTAAGAAATGTCTGTCCAAAAAGTTGCCTGGAAGAAATTGCCTAAGGCGATAAGCCCACCCATGTGCAGCAATTATATATACATATGTCTATTTTCTGTTGTGTAATTTCTGTCTTTTGGTGTACATTAAAGTAATATTCTATTCTATGGTTTAGCATGGTAATGCGGCCAGTATGCCTTGTGGTAGTAGTCTGAAGGGTTTAGATAGACCATGCTTTTTTATTATGTAGTACTTAGAAGTAGTATGTTTAGCTTTCTCCCCTTCAATAAATGATTTTACCTTAAACCAAATAATTTTATTGTATCTTGTTACCTAGGAGCTGGGTGTGCACGAGTGTCGTTTCTGCCGCATGAGCTTCAAGTGGCAGTGCCACCTGCGGAGACACATCCAGCAACATTACACCAAGTACGTGTGTCTGCTGTGCCAGGCCAGCTTCAACTTGGAGTGAGTAGATATATTTACTACTAGTGAACACCCGCAGCTTTGCTCACATTATTTCGGAATTAAAAGTAGCCTATGTCATACTATCTACATACCAAAAATCACAGATAACTCTTTAGGTTTATTATGTGTATAGATTGATATATTCAACTCATATTCAAGGGCCCTTCCCATCAGTCAGGATTGATGTGGGAAGTTTTCTTAAGCAAATAATCATGATAGGCGCCTAGAACCTCCCAAGGAAGACACATGAATAGAATTGAATCGTATAATATATTTTTTTAGCGATTTTTATTCGATTCATTTTATTTATTTGTCTGAGACGTGTATCAAATATCTGATATAAATAAATGAATATGACTATGCTCTTGATTTACAAAGTATAAAACGTTCTAAAGCGTTCATAAATATTCTGTGTTTAATTGGACTCACTGTTCTATGAAATGTATTATAACGTATGTAGGTACGTCGGTATTCGACATCTTCTTTTAAAAAGATATATTGCACAACATTATATAGAGCACCGTTTAACTCAATACATATGTTATATAGTATCCACAACACAAGCGTTTGCTGAGTATGGGGTTAGATGGCGCTGTGTCGTGAAATATTTATTTGTTAATTTTCATGTTTGTTTAGTTCGTCAGCGCTCCTCCACGAGGAGTGGCACAGTGGCGCCCCCCGCTCGTGCGGCCACTGCGGGCAACAGTTCCGTCACGTGACCACGTACTACACACACATGCGCACGCACCGCAGCGCGCATGTGTGCAGCACGTGCGGGGCCTCCTTTGTGTCGGAGAATGGATTACTGCTACATACGAAACGGACACATAATGGAGACGATATGGTAGGTAACTACATATATCATTTGAAGATTTGGCATGTATTCGTTTACTTTGTTAAGTGTTCGAACCAAAATAACGTTTCATTAATAAATTTATTTGAAAATTATCGTGATCCGATTCGCATCTGCGAATTTAAATTTCTGCTTTTCGTTTAAAATATTAAATTAATGAAATGGTCCTATTTTATTAATAATCAAATATAAAATTAAATGTCTTTCTGGTATGTGTCTAGGATGTCTTAAATACCGCACAAATTTTCCAACTTCGGACTATTTAAGTAATCTCATTTGCTGTCTTTACCTTGTGCACATAACAGGTCATTCATACTAGGTTTAGCTTAGTACGATTTTAAATTTTATATTAAGTTTTAGAATATTTAGTTTTAATTTTAGCTACGCCCTAATTCCCCTTTTAACAGGGTAAATGTAAATACATTTATGCTAATAAAGGAATTGAATTGAATTGTAGATAGCGCTGTTGTAATGTCTCAATATATTCGTATTAATTCATTCAAAATTTAAGAGCGATGCTCTTATCTGAAGAGTATGCTCCATTCTCCTCGATTTTCGGCCAATTCTTTGACCTCCTTATACGACACGACGCTTGCCTTCTCTTTGATTTGATCGATATATTATTATGTCCTTTCTTTTTTGTTATATATTTATATGTATTGTGTATATTCCAGGACAGTCTCTCCTCCGACGCAGATGATGTCGGCTCCATGCACTGCACTCGCTGCGACATCTGGTTTCGTTCGCAGCGCGCTTACACCGAGCACCTGTTCCACTCTGATATGCATAGTGAAGTTATCAAGTAGGGACTGCTTTATTTATGGATAACTAGCAGTGTCTCGCGGTATTACCCACGGGATAGAAAGTAGGCTGTGTGTGGACATGGAGGTCTTCTGCACCAAACTTCATCCTAATTGGTTCAGTCGTGTGACCGTGATGAAGTAACAAATGTATACATTCAAGCACAACTTTCGCCTTTATAAAATTATTGTGATGTGATGTTATAGTGTGACTCTGATTAGAGGATTCGCGGTTTTTCTTGTGATGAAAAATTGCCTAGTTAGTAGTTACTCTCAAGAACCCATGTTATCACTACCCATAAATCACAATGTTACATCGCTACTTTGTCATTTTGAATGATGAATTTTTTATACCGTACTTAAGCTTGTTTAAAATTGTTATATCTTTTGCAGAGAAGAACCAGACGACAAAATACCTTCCAAGAAAATTATGGGCAAGCGACTCAGAGAAAAAGTAAGTAAGGTTTTTTATTTTCTTTTATGAAGTCTTTTTAACTAATACTGGGTTGCACTTGAGCATAGTTTACCTGATGGTAAGTAAAAGCTAAGGCTTAAGATGGAGCATGCTTACCCGATAAGAACCGATTCACGATTTGTTTGAAATAAAACGTCCGTATACGAGTATATACGATGTAGATACTCGTATACGATGTATATACGATGTAGTATATACGATGTATATAATATAATATTTTTCTTTATTCTAGATTACAAAAGAAATGGATGACCGGTAAGTGTGCATAATATTATTACCTAGTAGTTTACCTACACTTTACTTAACTGGTATAGCTGTTGACTATAAAATGTAGTCGAAATATTAACTAAACACATACCTACATATGGTGCCATGAAAATTATTAATATGTACGTACCAATTAAAATATATAATTCCCATCCCGGTGGTTTGTCCTAGCACGCCTGTCGTTTAGTTTAATTAAACTCATACTTGACACCAGAGTTGGCCACTCCCATACGAATTTGCTTACCCCTTAAATAAATAAATCATTCATTCTTTCACTTGCGCGTCGCGTCTTGCGTTTTGTTACCATTTCTCGTATTTTTTTTGTACATTATACATGTATGTTTTTTTCGCAGAAAGCTTGAATTAGAAGCATCGTCGCAGGTGAAAGTTAAGCGCAGACGAAAGAAGACCAACAAAGCTTTCCGAAAGAAACCCAGCACTTGTTATCAGGTATTATATCAATATCTATAAAATAATAATGCGTAATATATACAGGGCAAGACAGCGATTATTGGCGTAAGAGGGAGGAGGCGTATGCCCAACAGTGGGCTCTAATAAGCTAGTGATGATGATGTTGAGTATATACAAGGTTACTAACGCATAACTTATTAAGGGTGGCTTCAGTACATCAAAAACCATTGTTGTTCAACGAATTCACGAAAAAACCAAAGTAACAAGTTCTTTATTAAAATCCCACAATTTGAGGTAAAAAAAGATTATACAATATATTGGTACGTATGTTCTACATTGGGACAAAAGCCAGCAGCCAGCACTGAACAGATATAAGATATGATGATATATTGTTTTTCCATAAATTCAACATTTCTTTTTATATTTCCTCAGTGCGGGGAGCAGTTCTCCAGCCAGTCTGCGTACTCGAGGCACCACGCGGCGGCTCACCGCGGCACCTCGCTGTTCGCGCCCGCACAGAGACACATCTGTGAGCTGTGCGGCGTGTCACTCGCTGTAAGTGTACTCTTCAATCATCATCATCATCATCAGCCTGCTATTGCCCCCTGCTGAGCATAGACTTCTTCTAGTACGCCACTCGTCCCGGTCCTGCGCAGATCGAATCCAGGTGCTTCCTGCGGTTATTCTAATGTCGTCAATACGCCGCATTGGTGCGCGACCTCTGTTTCTACTTGTATGGCCTTAGTCATAGGTCTCCAGTCCGTTAATCGTTTGGTCCATTTGCCTCGTAACGTGTCCTGCCCAACACCAATACTGAGGGTAATTGATAAGCAATTGTGTATGCAGTCAGTCCTAGGATGGGTGCCCTAAAAGTGGCATTTCATTTGGCAGCGTGTAGGTCGGATGTGATGAACAATTACAGCCATAATGCTATGTCAGAGTTTCCTAGGGTAGTTTTAAAACTCGACAGTTTAGTTGGTCACTTTCGTATGAACAACAGAAGAATTACTGAGGGTCGTGACTCCGCCACATTTAAAATATTCTCTAGTGAAATAGTTACCAGTACTATTTGACTGGCCTGTTAGCTTAGTTGGTAGTGTCTCTGCCTTCTAATCTAGGGGTTGCGGGTTCGATTCCCGCGTGACACAAGTATTTGCATTTGAATGCATTTTATAATTTATGATTACTTGTGTTGAGTCTGGTTGTTTGTATGTATAATAAGTACCTATGTTTTTACAAAAAAAAGTATATAAGTATTATATCCGTTATCTGGTACCCACGACACAAGCGTTAGCTTAGTGTGGGGCTAGACGGCGCTGTGTGCAATGTCCCAGAATATTTATATTTTATATTTATTTATTTCGATGGTAAATGAGTCTGTAGTTGTGGAACTAAAGGATCTACTGACTTGACATTTTGTATTATGACATTGGACAAAAACGCTGAAATTTTTTTCATGATGATGATGATGTTCTTATCCCACCGAGGGATCTCAAATAAGGATCCGCAAAGGCGGCGAAATGGCTCCGGTTATGGATGTTATTTTCAAGTCCGTATTTGAGATCCCTGGATTTCACTAGAACGCTGAAATTTTCGTAATTTTAGTAAGCTAATAGTATTTCAGTTCGCCCACCGAGGCGTTGGGTTGACGACATTAGAATAACCGCAGGGAGCACCTGGATCCAATCTGCGCAGGACCGGGACGAGTGGCGTACTAGAAGAGAGGCCTATGCTCAGCAGGGGGCGATAACAGGCTCATGATGATGATGATGATAATAGTATTATCAGTGAAAAGTATTATTTTATCTATGTTTGCAGCCCGGCAGCGTGGCCCTGCACCAGAACCTGCACTCGCGCGCGGCGGTGTTCCGGTGCGAGGTGTGCGCGCGAGACTTCTACTGCAAGAACAGCCTGCGCAGGCATATGAGGGTGAGTGTGGTGCGGCAGCCTCGAGTGGGAGCCACTTGCATTCCAGTACAAGCTTGATCCGCCTTGGGCCATAGCGGAACATTAAAAGATCTACAGGTTGTAAGAGATTTATCGCTAGCTAGTGGGTGCTCGCGGCTTCGCTCGCATTAAGAAGTAAAACTTGCATCCCCTATTTCAACACTTTAAAAGTGGCATTTCCAAAAATCAGTCATAACATCTATCTTTATTACAAATTTCAGCGCAATCCGTGCAGTGGTTTGGGCTGTGTGTTGATAGATCAATATATCAGTCAGTCAGTCACCTTTGAGATTTATATATTTAGATAGATTCAAAGTGATAAATTTTTAGATGCCTAAATTGACCATCAGAGTCGGGTCAGTGAATATTTGATTACCTACTGTATTTCCAAAAACAATATCCCCAACAGGTGTTATTGATTAAGTGACGTGGCTGCTTAAAACGTTTTGCGAATTTAATCATAATAAATAATATTTAATTTAATAATAATCTTAGTATGGGGCTAGATGGCGCTGTGTGATAATGTCCTGAAATATTTATTTATTTATTAATCAGTAGCCTTTTAAAGCAAGTTCGTATAAGAGTGACTCAGAGTTTTCAAACCACCCTAAGGTCCTCTGGTATGGCTTAACGACTGCCGTTCTATGTCTTGTTAGACATAGTTCGTCAGCCGTTAAGTCATCCTACCCACGGTACGGCCCAAAACAGAATTCCTAAAAATTACCATGCTTTACTCCTCCACGTAATTCAAAGTATGTAGATGTGTCTAACAAAGTATTTTCACCTTTATTTCCAGTCACATACGGGCGAGAAGCCATTCTCGTGTCCTCTCTGTGAGAAGCGCTTCACTCAGAGCAACAGCATGAAGCTGCATTACAGGACCTTCCATCTCAAACAACCTTATCCGAAAAGGTAAAGCATTGCAATCATACCATTTACGAGTAATAAAAATAGATTATATAAATGCAGGCTATACCTAGTACTCATAACTATATCTGTGCAAAAGGGTGAAATGATTTTTATAAATCCTTTTTTTTTAACCAAGTTTTAATATCACGAATAATCAACTATGTGTGTGTAAAAAAGAGTTTTCTCTCCCTCTTCAATTAATAGTTTTCAAAACGAGACAGAAGAATATATAATTTTTTTTAGCGGATGCCTATATCTTAATAAATATCTACATGTCAAATCACAGCTCGATCGGTCCTTTGCGTTAATAAATAGATAGATATGAGTTTTTTCTATTTTTCCAGACAAAGAACCAAAAAGCTGCCACCACAATCAACTGAGCAAGACACGGTCGAGTCAGACAGCGTGTCGCAGGAACCTACTCGAGAGGCGCCGCCCGCGGCACGGCCCCAAGACACGCACAATAATATAGGCTACGGAGATGAAAATATACATTATTTGACGCTTAGTTAAAATTGACATTAGGAATTACAAACTTTGTGGGTGTTTTTAAAGGGGCTGAGTCGATTCGGATGAATTTTGTCTGGCAGTTAAAAATCAATCACATCCTACCTAGTATTATTTACGAAGGCAAAGTTGTGCCTTTTTAACGTGGATGAAATTCTGTATGATAATAGATCAGATCCTGAATTATCACTTAAGATATTTTTTATCCTTGATTAACGTGGGGTAATAGTACAGAAATATCTTGTGTGTAGTTTGATCAAATGACGCTTTTTTGGGTTTATTTCATTGGTATTCACTAAGAATACTAATTAAATTTATATTAAGACTAGCGGGTGCTCGCAGCTTCGCTCGCATTAAGAAGTAAAACTTGCATCCCCTATTTCACTCCGTTATAAGTGGCATTTCTAAAACTCCTTTCTTAGCGCATGCCTACGTCATAACATCTACCGTCATTCCAAAATTCAGCCCAATCTATCCAGTGATTTGGGCTGTGCGTTGATAGATCACTATATCAGTCAGTCACCTTTGAGTTTTATATATATAGATTTAAGTGTGATTTGTAAAGATGTTTCAGTATTACTAGAATTTTTATTCATAAGAATTATGTTATAAGAAATATCCTTACATTAAGGGTAAATAAAGAACACTTTTCAATTGAACAAGTCAGTTATATTTATTTTCAATACCTTATACGTAAATACACATAATAGTAGATAGTAGGTAATATTTTTAATATAAACCTACAAGTACTGGATTCTATTGTCTTAAATGTGCAAAATTTAAGCACGATTTTAAAATAATTACACAGTTTTTACGAGTTTTGAAACCGATTTATGAAATGGGATAATAAAATAAACAGAATGCAGGATTTTTCATAAACTCAGAAAGTTTTTTTTTGGCGTTTACGTTTTCCAGTGAACATTTTCTACTATTACTTTAAAAGTGTTTGTTTTCATGCTTTCAAGTAAAAAGCAAATGAGCAAGTTTGATGGTAAACAGAACAATATTCTTAACCACTTTACTTATAGAAGGGGGTAAGTTAAGATTTGGGGAATAAAATACTAACATAAAAGCAAACATTTACAGCTGTAATATTTTAGAGGCCTTTTTGTGAATATATTTTACTGGGGACTAACGCTAAAGTTGCCAGATCAAATTTATTATTTGTAATGGTATTCAAATTGAAAGCTTTTTTTTAACACGAAATAGGCTTACGTTTCACTATAGCCTGCCTGATGCTAAGCACCACTATAGTATATTGTATTCAGGTCTTGCTCAAATCTGTTTGATGCAACAAGTTTTGTGTTAATAGTCAGTCACCAGTAAATTAAAAACATCACTTATAAATACAAGCGAAAGTATATTATGTAGTCCGGTCGTTTTCCTTTCACGCCACGCCAAGGAGCGACAAATCACTGTGATTGTTGACATGGAGGTAGTATAAAATTCCAAGATTGGCATAAGCTACTTTTATCTTGGAACTACGAATGTCCATCCAAAAGGTTGCCTGGAAGAAATCGCCTAAGGCCGCCCAATGTGCATCACTTTAATATATTTAAGCTTATTTCCTGTTTGGTTATTTCTATGTTTTATGGTGTACATTGAAGATATATTCTATTCTACGCGGGCGAATCCGCTGGCATACAACATATAGTAATATTAATAGTCATCATACTGAAGCGAAAGTTTGGAGTGTGTTTGTTGGTAACACAGATTCTCTTTCATGACGCAACAGAGCGACGGATCGTATTTATTTTTGGCATGAAGACATTGGTTTGATCATCCCTTTTCAATGCCTCATGAGATTGACGGATCATCGTGATTTTAGACGTGGGTGTGGTATAGAGGTCCTACAGTGACATAAGCTAAATTTTATCCCATAATACGCGGGCAAATCCGCTGGTATTCCCTAGTATTAAAACGATAGTATTATTAATATAGATATACCATTAACTATCCTGACACCGCGCTGGCTTAACTCTTGTTCTCTTCTTTCCGCTTCTCAGTTTCCGGCGCCCGCCCGAGAAGGTCGAGTTTGCTGCATTTCTCCTGAAAATATATAATAATATATAAATATTATCAAGAGTTTAGTGTTAAGATTATGGGCGTAAAAGGGGTGCAACAAAAACAATCAAAAACATCCCAAGGCTGAACACATTGTTGTTTTTCCGCTGCTACTGCTCCCTGATTTCAAACAAACAAACTTGATCGTTTTTAGGTGTTAAGTTTGTTGTTTGAAGTCGGTTAAGGAGCAGTCACAGTGGAAAAACACTACATATTTCTCCAGATTTCCATTTACAATGGATTTTCGCAGAGTAACAGATAAACGTTTTATTGATAATTTGATGAATTATAACGCCTGATTGAATATCTTATTATACATATGAAATACTCACCGAGTCCGAGTCGCTGGACTCCTCCCCGCTGTCACTGGTGGAGTCCGTGTCGTAGTGCCCCAGCCCCGGCAGCAACCCCACACACTGCCGCGCCACTCCCTCCACTGTAGTGTTCACTTTTGTCTCTGTGTTTGTGATGAGACCATTCTTGGCCGGAGTGACGTCTTCTTTAGCCTTCTCTTTATCATCCATCTCACTCGCTTTGCGTTTGCGGACTACCACCTGGTTAAGTACAAGTTTAGATTAGTAAAAGGTATACAATGTTAAGAGTTTCATCGTTTCATGGTAATGTACCAGAAACTCTGAAGAGCTATGTAAGGATAGTGACACTATGGAACTATCAACTTGGAACCCTGTTTTTTGAAAATTATAACCCAGGGGTCTTCGTCGAATACAGAGTAAATATAATTCTTCTAGGCACATGTTTAAATACAGCGGTGTTTAACATCAGGCAGGCTGTAGTCAAACATAAGCCTATTCTGTATTATAAAAAAAGTATACAAGCACTAGGTTTACAGTGTGATATTTATGCTTGATGATCCGTCATCTTTGATGTTGAACAACTGTACTAACAAAAATAGAAGGTTACATGATGCCAGATATCTAAATATATTTATTTATTCAAATTTAAATTAAAATTATTACGGAATAATCAGTTACAATAATTACACAAACATAAGTCAAAAATATTTATAGGTCACACAATCATGAAATAACATTAAATATTAAACAATTAATTAATTATATAAAACTGATATAGTGATCTATCAACACACAGCCCAAACCACTGGACGGATTGGGCTGAAATTTGGAATGAAGGTAGACGTTATGATGTAGGCATCAGCTAAGAAAGGACTTTTGGAAATGTCACTTTTAAAGGGGTGAAATAGGGGATGAAAGTTTTACTTCTTAATGCGAGCGAAGCCGCGAGCACCCATACACTTATAACATAATTATGAATATGGGTGTTTTTATTTAACCGTTGTATCTTTCTGTGGCTAGTCTCACACAAAAATAAATATTTTTAAAAATTCTTCTAACTACATCACTCACCCCTTGCAGTTTATTCTTCTGCTGTGGTTGCGGGGGCTGCGCGCGCGCCGGAGCCAGCTGCGCGCGGAGGCGGCTCATCTCCTCGCTCTCTGCTAGGTTAGATACTCTCTCTCTGGAACATTTATATGCAAAATTAGTTCAAGCATATAACACTAACTTCTGTATATGGCTCAATGAATCTTTTTTTATATATTAATAAGTCAAACAAAACGAAACTAAATGTCAAATTAACTAGATAACCTGCCCTTAATAATTGATCCTGGTGCAAATGTGCCCGCCAAGATCGCTGCGTTTCCGCACTGAATGGCAATAGAACCGCTTCGCGAACAATTTAAATTTAACAATTTAAGTATTTCATGAATAAGTAACAATAAATATTTTATTTTATATATATTTTTATAATGAATGCCATACAAACGTGTTGCCACTTTTGTTTACCCATCCAGCTAAAACAACTACTTTGATAGTTACTTATTAAGTATTGAGTTGCAAAGTGTCAAGTGCAAACCAATTCCTTGCAAAAAATAAATATAAAAAGGTGTTAACTTTATTGATATCTTGGTGCATGATTGGGGGGGTCAATAGAAGCTTAACTTCAAGTTTGTGGGGTCGCCACCCATGTCAACCGGCCGCCATCTTGGAAAAAGGGGTGGTAACTTTTATCGTGATATGTCGGAAACTATGCATCTTACAAAAAAATGATTAAGACATAATTTGTAGCAAATTGTACAGGTACAATGTATGTATAATGTACAATAATAGGTACAGGGATTGTAAACAGTGTAATATTTCATTTTTACAAGGAATGGGTTTGCACTTGTTTGCACTTTGTTAATACATTACCGGAACTCCCTCATCTCCTTCTGTTCCTCGAGTGAGATCATCTGCGCCGCCTTGGCCTTGGTCTGCTCCACCAGGTCCAGGAAACCCACCTCGTCATCATCCAGCCCGCGGATCATGTTCTCTGGAAGTACATCACGCTAATATTACAAACACTGTTGTGGGAGAGTGTGGTTCTTTGTAGCTTTTCACCTTGAAATGGGACTACTAATTGGAATAAAAAATCGGATTAATTATTATTCTCGTTGCTATTATAATAACACACACAGTTGAGTCAGAAACAGAACTAAAACTTTATTGAGTACCATAAGAAATAGTATAACATAAGAAAATGACATTTATCTACACTAATGTTGTAACATTCTACTTATGTTTCCAATACTTGACTTATAATTACTACTGTTATAGCACAGACAACAAAACACTCAATTTAAGCAATTTCACATGATGCTAAAATATCCACATCGATATCGTAATAGTTCATTATAACATCAATAAAACGCGACCAACCTGATTGCAGGGCCAATCAGGTTGGTCGCGCTTTATTGATGCGCGCAGCTGCGCTCTCGTTGGTTAGAATTTAATGGCGGCAAAATCACTGTGACAATACACGTACGCGTGAATTTAATGTTTCGCAATGTGTTTTGTTTTTTAAATACAAATTAAAAGTTAAAAATGGATAGCAACGATGATATTTGTACGCCTCCGGATATTCTAGAATTGGCAACAAAAGTAACTCACAATCTTTTGCCAGAAAAATCTAGAAAATTATATAAAAAATTAACTATTGTCAGCTTTTACTCTTGTTGTTTGATTAATTGCATTAGTGAAGATAAAGTAGTGTATGCAACTGCATATAACACGGGTATTAAAACACGCGTTACTATTATGAAACTCGCTGTGCTCGTTTCATAAACTCCCACTCGTGTTATATGACAGTTGTATAAACTACTATTATGATACTACACAACAGGTATGTTAATACATTAGTGAGTTAATATGTAATATATTGATAAGAATGTCTCATGATAGTTTTGATAATAAAAATACATTTGTATTGAAAAAGTAATTTCTGTCACTCTCAAGACCAAAAATCAAGATTTGCCACGGTGTGGTAAAAGCATAGCGTAAAGGATTTTTGCTTTTATGTAATAGTATGTTTTGCTACTTAAAAAATGTTACCTTAAGTAGCCATGTTAAATAAAGTGATAATTTATCAGTGATAAAACTATAAAAATCAGTTTAGAATCACATTATTTTTAGTGTTCCTCTCAAGGTGGATTTACACCAAACTAGTGAATGCTTTCTTCATGCATTCTTTCGTTGTTTTTAGTGTGTATGCAAGATGCTTGCTCTATGTAAATGGCGCTAGGGTGCGGGAGAAGTTTACTTAGAGTGTTCTTGCATATTAATACCAACCACAGAATTGACACGAATGAGCAAAACACTAATGATCTAGCTTTTGCCTTCACTGAAAAATCACGAAAAACTGCTTTTGTGTAAACGCTGAATTTGAGTTTTCATTTACTTACACTAAAAGATTACAATAAACGCTCTTGTGCTAGCTTTTATGTTTGTTTGGAGTAATCCACCATTATTCACAGTTCAAACAAGTGAAAAAGACAAAACCATGTTAATCTAATCAGCTGCATACAGAAATTGGAATTCTAAATTTTTTTGACTGAAACCCAGTGTCCACATTGACCGCTAGCAGCGGTTACATTTCGATCAACAGTTAGCATGTGTTGTCAGTGAGTGCTTGTTATGTGTAATCTTCCATTGCCACACAACAACTATTTTATTGTTATATGTCTTACACAAACTAAGCAATTGTTCAAGGAGTTTGTTGTCAGTGATCAGTGTTATACAAGACATTATGGGCTAGATGGTATTGTGTGCAATGTCCCGGAATATTTATTTATTTTATTTAGATTTCTATGAAATATCCATACTTAGCTTGTGGGCCTCCTCATACTCGGCCTCCTTCTTCATGCGCTGCTCCTCGAGGCGCTGGAACAGAGGCCGCGTGTCGTACGCCTCCTCTGGAGCCTCTGCAATGTCATATAATAATAATAGAAGGATTATTTTTGTGTGGAACAGATGTTATTTTCGGAAAAGGGGAAACCAGCTGCAGTTTTAAAAACTCAGCATAAGTATGATGATAACATGATTTAAGATGTGTTCCGTTTTCTTCTTAATCTATATAAGTATGTAACAGGATACACCTGGTATGTTTCAATAGCTTATTGGTAATTAAATGCAACACATATACAATTTATTGATTATTATAGTTTAAAATTATGTAGGGTTTCACAACAAACTATTCCTGATGATTAGTATTCAAGAGTGCAAAGGTATTCAAAGTGATACGAAAACATATTGAACAGCTGACAGGACAATGTATTTGTTACTTTTTAGTGCACTGCAGTAAGAGAAATTAAAATAATCGAAGCAGATTAACGACCAACAAAAGCGTTCTGATGTTTTGGAAAACGACAAAACGTATCAAGCGACCATGATTGACAACAAAAGTGTAATTACATTACTAACCTTGGGGTTGATCTTCGGTGCGGACTTTTTCCCATTCCTCCTGACGACGGCGCCTCGCCTCTAGGATTTCAGATTCAGATATAAATCCAGAACTCATCTCTACCTTGTTTTAAAGACAGTAAAAATATTATAATTTTAAATGCACTGCGATTATTGCGATTAGCGTTTTGACTTGACAGATATCATGATTTGATATAACCATTAACCTCACTTTTTGTTTATTGATTCATGTCAAATGTTTTATTTTTTAATATTGTTGCTTAGATAAACTTGAGCATTCTGTACAAGAACAATGAGATCCGAAAACCGTTTAGTGGGTTTACGACATATTTTAAGGGGTTTGCTAGGTCCAAATTTGGATAAATCTTCCAAAAAATATAGGACTGCCGTAGCACATGAACTAAATAATCGGTCATATTCATACCGTCATTTCTAAAATCAATGTCAATATTGACAATAGATTTGATTGTCACTGTCAAATGCTTACATGACACACATGCCGGGTTCGGTTTTGTTTTGCTGCTCTGCTGAAAGTTAAGTTTGCGAATTTTACTCTCAGGACTTGAGTAATTCGGGTTTGGTAAATATTACAATATGTCTGAAACACAAGTCAGTAAAGTATCAAATGTTTTCGACGGCCAGAACTGTGAGAAATATGTAGAAGATGGGAAGAACAAATACATCCTAAAGTGCCCCAGATGTGGGTCTAAAATCTTGGAAAAACAGAGCGCCCGCTACATTGAAATAGAGGTAACAATGTGTTACTGTAAGCTAACTTTCTAAACTACCGTTCTAGTCTTCAGTGATAGGTTTCATACAGTTTTACTATATTTAACGAAGCATAGGCTAATTTAATGTTCTAAGCCCACTAACTGCCTCAGGAACGTAGAATTTGTCTACAACAAGACTTAGTACCTAGTCTTGTTGTAGACAAATTCTACGTTCCTGAGGCTACTTTTATTGACTATTACTAACTATTACTTACAGAAAAGCCTGCCGCAGCCGTACGTCAGCAAAGACAAGTCAATAGACACATCAGAAGAGGCTGTGAAAGAGTTTTTCCATGTTGAAAACATGTATACTTTCGAAAACATAGGATTTACTCATGCTGTGAACAATTTGAAGTATCTCACATGTGCAGACTGTGAGACCGGGCCGCTGGGCTATTTCGAAATAGGCAACTCACATAGTTACCTGGCCCTATCCAGGGTCACCCATCATTAAAGTGGTGTGCTATTTTAGTTAACTGCAAAATGTAACTTGAAATTGAATTTGGTGGTTCATAGCACACTTGTAGCATTCTTCTTTTCAAATGAGAGAGAGTTTATCAAGCTGCCCTAAGGGCCTGTGTCAGTTTAGCATTGTCTTACAGAAATGACACAGAGACTAAACTTAGAGACTTACTCTTGGTGTAAAATTTCTTGCAGAAAAATTATGAGAATAATCAATATTATACAGTGGTTATGTTATGTAGAGCTTATAAGATTACGTATAATTGAACAGCAGCAGTAATCTGACTATGAATCATCAAATGAATTAAAAAACATATTTCACATGCAATATTTTATATGAATTTATTATTTGAAATTAATATAAGTACCAATTACATAATGAAATAATGATATGCTTATTCCAAAGTTATGTATACACATTGCAAGATTATATGTCTTAGTAAATAAATGTATGGTGAATGCTGTGTATTGAAACACATATTATATATTTTTGTATGATTTTATATGCTGAGATATTGTTTGTTATATGTAAGTACTAGAAAAATGTAGGGTTTGCTTGAGTATTCAACTTCAAAACCCAGCAATGTATGAAATATGTATATTTTATGATTATTGCACAATATTTTAATTTTATGAATGAACATGTTTATAATTGTCTAATTGATTAATTAGGTAGTTTTATATGTAACAATTTCTAAAGCTTTTAAAATAAACAAACCTAAATATGCATAAATACTTAAGTATAAAATCTATCCCTATACAAGTAGAATATATATTTTTAAATTTTAGATAGGACAATGCTTGAATATAAATTGGAATGCTTTTAAATTAAATTATTTACCCTACTAAGAATGAAATATTATGCTCAGTAGACAAACTTTTAAGTCTTTTATTTTCCCTGTACTTATCAGCCCTTTTTTAAAAGGGTAATAGTATTCTTTGCTTATCAGTTTATAGGTTTTATTCTAATATCAAATAGAAATATTTGTACATGACTACCAAAGTTCATAAACTAAAGAAGGAGCATGGAAAAGGTATAGGATATTGCGCTTGATTTTTATAGTATGTATGCTTAGTAATTGATTAGCAAGTTTGTATGTAATATTTATTTCCATTGACTGGCCAACTTTGGTGTAAGAATTTTCTAAATATTATGCGTCTAAAATACACCTACCTAGCTTCATGTTTAGTAGAAATATTTTCGATAATCGTTCAGCGTTTCCGTGGTGTAGCGGTTATCACATCTGCCTAACACGCAGAAGGTCCCCGGTTCGATCCCGGGCGGAAACATAGTTTTGCACTTTCTTACGAAGAATCAATGTATAACCATTTGTTTCATTCATTTGTTTTTTTCTAGATTTAACTTTGTGTTAGTGATTGGAATAAAAAATCGGGAAAATACAATATGCGATTGTTTTTTCAAAGTGGTGCATGTTCGGTATTATGTACAACTACAAACGCGCTGCTGCGATACAGGGGTACCTAGTGCAAGTCAATTTAAATAAAATTTAAAACTCTGTTAATTAAGTTATCTATAAGGTAAGAAATAAATTCTAATACTAGTTTTTGTTACTTTTTTTAAGCCATCTATCGTCGAGTAGCAGCAGCAATAACACGCAGCTTAAACAGTTTTGCTACTCACCACTAGATGGCGCAGTAAGTTCTTTCATGTTTGCGTAAGGCAAACGTTAATTATCATAATATATAAAACAGTCATTAATTTAAATAATATCTGGATAAAGTAAATTAGTGTAAGTATAGACAAGGCCTAAAACACTTCAAGCAAAACCCAATCTTTTTCCATTGCTTCGTACAGCGTAGCGCCCTCAAGCGTAATTTTTCATATAACCAAAATGGCAGGAATTTTCTCTCAACTCCTTACAGCAAAAGCTTTTGTAATGTCATTTATTTAGGCTATAAAACCATAAATAAACGTTGATCATAAAATTAAATTGCATCAGAGGCAATAGAGTAAAGAGCCAGTGACCAGGTAAATTAGTTGTTATGTAAGCCGTCTTGTGCTCATTCTTGCTCTGCTTTTCAAATTGTCGCGGAAAGTTACCTACCGATTATATTAAAGTTCTTTTTCATAGATTAAATATAGAATGAGAGATATCACACTAATATTATAATGGCGATAGTTTGTGCGTGTGTGTATGTTTGTATTTGGTATTTTGGTACTGGCCATTGGCTACTTTATATCCCGGAATATCGTAGGCAAAACCACGGAGCGCTACTAGAAGGTAATATGCAGTTCAAAAACAATATTGTTTTAAAATTATTAGATGTCAATGTATTTATGAAGGAGCGAAATTTTAATATTTACACTTATTACCTAAGTAACCATATCAGTAACCATATATCATCATCATAATCATCATCCACTGCCATTTGTGGCATTCGATTTAAATTTTATTCTCTTTTTTGTATGTATTATGTTTTATTTTATTTGTGTGTCCAATAAAGCATTAAACTATCTATCTATGTATCATCACCCACAGCCGGTTTTTCCCACATATAGATACTATTAAATTATTATAATAATATATTGAAGATAATCTATTAAACTTCTCTTTTTTTCTAAACAGTACCTACGTACTAAATTAGGTATGTAAGTAAAACAGACGTTTTCGCGCTCCACTTTTACAAAAGAATCGAACTAATTACGCGTGAACAAATGCCCAGGTATTTTCCAACGAACTGATTACTTTGACACCCATTTACACTGAAACCAAATACATAACTTATTCATGACTCATTCGTACTTAGTAGCCTAAATTAGGAGCATTCAAATACTTTTTTTTAGTATTTTTAGTTTATTTTATTTTTTATTTACCAGTTTTAGTGTGATCTTCTTCTTCTTATCGAATGAGAGTGGCCAACCCTGGTGTAATTGTAATGTATTATCAAATATTCATTATAATATGTTTTATAAGGGTCATAAAATAAAATACATATATATGAATCTAGGTTGCCTAGATATGGACTAACGGCTTGTTATGTAGATATCTAATATTACGTGTCTACAAAATATATTATAATTATTATATTTTGAAACCATTGTTGTAAAAAATAGACATAAAGCACAATTGAATCTCAATTTAGTTACAAAACTACAAAAAATGTAGTTACCTACTTACTATAGTTTCAAGTAAATAATTAGTAACACTTCCAAATAATAATAAAAAAATAAACATTATATAGATATACATCATAAAAAAAAAAAACTAATCTACATTTTCAAAAGGTAGCGTACCCAAAATGCTGGCTGCATTTCCCCGTTGAATAGCTAGACTAATCTTTTGGGCAAAGTACAAGCCAGCATTTTGGTCATTATATTATATCATAAATATATTATATCTTACTATTATATCATAAACTTGCTTACTGCCATAACATGTAATATGTAGGTAAATTGCAATTAAGACCAGTCATTGCTAATTAATTAAATATCAAATCAATCAGGTGAAGTATCACTCATGATCTTGTACATAAGTTACTTTATTATATTATTATTATAAAGGGCATAAAAATGAGCAAATTATATAATAAACTAGTGTATGCTCGCGGCTTCGCTCGCATTCAGAAGTAAAACTTGCATCCCCTATGTCACCCCTTTAAAAGTGGCATTTCCAAAAATCCTTTCTTAGCGGATGCCTACGTCATAACATCTACTTTCATTCCAAATTTCAGCCCGATCCGTCCAGTGAATTGGCTGTGCGTTGATAGATAACTATATCAGTCAGTCAGTCAATCAGTCAGTCAGTCACCTTTGAGTTTTATATATATATAGATTATACTAGTGATATTATATTAGTGTTTTATATATGAACCAAAACATCTAAGAAACTGGGAACTTCCACGCACTTATTCACACGTGATTAATAAAACTATTTTTAAAGAATATATATATGTATATATAAATATATATTATACATATATACACTAAATAATACTATTATATAATTGTGTTGCACAGAAGATGATTTTATAAACATTATAATATTATCATAAATTTTTTCACAACAATAGTATTTTTAAATGAACCCCACTCATATTATAAAGGTTCACAGATGTACGTACATAGATATTTTTTTCGGTCACCCATCCTAAGGCTGAGCACACCGACCGTTGCTTAACTTTGTCAACTATGTAAAAGTAAAAGGAAAAATATGTTTATTTGCCATTTGAAAACTTAGCCTGCACATTACAATATTTATATGTTGTTTAACTAAGGCTTACTATTTTATTTACACATGTTTTCATTGGACCCCAAACTAGGCAAAAACCTGTATCTTGGAGGTCCGTAGAGATAGATGTACCGTACTATTTTTTTGGAGAAAAATTAACAATATTATGTTTGAGAACTACAAAGTAAAATGGAGTTTTCACGATTATAGAAAGAAGTTAAAATGTATATATAAACCTTTAAAACTGTTGTGAAGCGTGACTTTATGTGTGTCAATGTGTGTGAGAGTGTACGAGTGAGAAAGAGTGTGTGCTCTTGTGTGTACAATATATTATTGTGAGTGTGTCAAAGGATATCTAATGTGGCATTAGTTGAATTAGTTATTGTCTATTATGAGCTGGTGTCATATTAAAACTGGTCTATCTTTTATGTTGTGAACTTTAACTAGGAGCTCAGTGTCTTTGTATGTAATACCCCCATTAAACGTCTTATTTTAATTTATTGATTCCATTTAAAGTTACTTATAAAAGTAACTTGTGATAACACAAGGAAGTATTCATTTAAACTGCTACTGAAAGTGTGCTATACATACATACTTACATATATATTATAGTAACACACACACACATCCAAAGAGCCATGTGACCCAAAATTGTAACTAAAAGATGCAAACAATTTTAGGTTTTAGGACCAGAGATGAACTTAGGGACGGAACTTAGCATCATTTAATAAAAATAAGGGTTCAGTATGCAACACGTTTCTTCATATGGAAAACGGTAGTATTTTTAATGTAAAGTTTTCTTTTTCATACGTTAAGTTCTAGATAACAAATTATGAAATATTTTTTTACGTGGGATAGGTTTACGTTTGACTAAAACCTAAATATGGACTATATATCTAAATTGTTTAAAATCTATATTATACTATTCAAAAGCTTTTTGCCAAGAAAGAACATACACTCTTATTAAATCCAAGTAACCACAACACATAACTAACTTTATACACTTCATAAGTTACTTTACAAACCTCCTTTCTTTTTCTGCAATATTTTGTAATCTCTATAAAAAATGCAGGAGTTTTCTAAAAATTTAAATAGAACTTCGTGAATAAAAAGCAGATTCTATAAATTTTAACTCAAATCCATCTCTGTATCTTTCTATTAGTGTCTGCTCGACCTATTTAAGGGATTGCAACATAGGGCGGTGCACACATACATACAACACAGACATAGCTTGAAAAAACCCTTAAATTTATTATGAAAAAGTTTATTTTTTAGTATTTTTTTGTTAAATTTTAATTTAAGTTGAATTAACAAATCTATTTGTGTAAAAATATTTTGAAAAACTTATTTAGTTTTTAAGTAATTCAAGTTTAAAGTTTGTACAAAACAGATAGTTTATCAAGTCTATACACGCATAGTTGCAGTATATGTGTGTGTAAGAGAGAAGTAGTGTTTAGGGTTCCGTGCCGATAAACACTGTTACGGATCTGGCGGTACGTCTGTCTGTCTGTCATACACGGGACCTTATGACCCGTTATACAAATATAAACGAAAATTTGAAGTTTTCACATATGGCATATTTCCGTTACTGCTATCAAACTAATGGAAGTCAATTGAAATAGCAAAATAATTCGAGGAAGAAACATTCAGCAAGCGTGATTATTTCTCGTTTTTATAAAAAAACTAGCGTCGCGCCACGGCGTTACTCGCGTTGATCCAGAATAAATAGTAGCTTTTGTATGAGTTTAAAGGTACTTACTACTTTTCATACCCCAAACGAATAGGTTCAAACGTTTAGTTTAACTTATGTGAGGCAGGAACGTACTTTCATGATAACAAATTTTCACTTTTATTAATTTAGTTTGATGTGTGGAACCCTAGGTAGTTGGGTCCGACTCGCACTTGGCCAGTTATTCCGCCGATAATGGAGAGTACCGGATAAGATTACTTTACTTAGTTGTGATACGGTTATCGCATTTCTTTTATAAGGAATGCGTTATTGAGGCTAATTTATTTATTATCGTTGTTTCTGAAGTTGAAGATGACTGACCTACTTATTTATTTCTTTCTTTCTTTCATCATCATCATCAGCCTGTTATCGCACTGCTGAGTATAGGTCTCTCTTCTTGTACGCCACTCGTCCCGGTCCTGCGCAGATTGGATCCAGGTGCTTCCTGCGGTTCTTTCTTTACAGCACATAAAAATAAAAAGAATACTTTTTCAAGACGAAAGATGATGCGTAAAGTTATTTTTTATAATCTAAGTATTTAGTATACTATTTAAATCTCTAAGCTAAAACACACAAAAATCTCTGATACTTTTATACTACGATGTATATTTTTTACATTTAGTTTTTTTTTTCATATTCATATTTCAGATCAGTCTTGAAACATATAAATAAATAAATAAATATTCCGGGACATTCACACAGCGCCATCTAGCCCCACACTAAGCAAACGCTTGTGTCATGGGTGCTAGATAACGGATATAATACTTATATACTTTTATTTTTGTAAATACATACTTATTATACATACCTACAAACGACCAGACTCAACACAAGTAATCATAAATTTTAAAATGCATAAATACTTGTGTCACGCGGGAATCGTACCATCAACCCCTAGATAAGAAGGCAGAGGCACTACCAACTAAGCTAACAGGCCAGTCAAACTATATAACTGACTAGTGGGTGCTCGCGGCTTCGCTCGCATTAAGAAGTAAAACTTGCATCCCCTATTTCACCCCTTTAAAAGTGGCATTTCCAAAAATCCTTTCTTAGCGGATGCATATATCATATACCTTCATTCCAAATTTCAGCCCAATCCATCCAGTGGTTTGGACTGTGCGTTGCTGCATTGAGCATTGCTGCAGCCTAGGGCCTAACACGCTTACCTAGGAGATACCTATAAACTCTAAATTTGAAGACCCCGGGATTGTAGTTCGCAGGAAACACAGCTTCTGGCCGGGTAGGAGGGTAAAGTAGTCTTTTCAAGCAGTAGTGTGCGCGTAGTTTTGCAGTAGCACGTAGTCAAGGCCGAGCCAGGGGTTAGTGGGACTGCTTGACCCACCTCCACTCATTGTGTGATAATTTGTATGCATCTATTACTAGCACAAACTACTGAAGCGAGTGTGGCTTGGCGGCGGTTCAAGCGTCTGCCTTATATCCTGATCCATCCTGGTTCGAGTCCAGCCCATACACCAATGATTTCGTTTACAATTTATGATTGGGGTTCACTCGTTTTTCAAAGAAGATTCATTATTTAAAAAAAAAACTTAGTTAAAAATCATGCGATGAACGAAATATTTACTATTTACACAGGATACAAGCGTAAGCTTAGTATGGGTCTAGATGGCGCTGTGTGATATGTCCAGAAATATTTATTTATTCCTGAAAATATATAGTGAAACAAATGTTTCATAAATGCAGCAACAACAAGAAAAAACAATAGTATTGTTTGTATGTACGATAGAAAGAGTATATTATAAATTTATTGAAACCTATGTTAAAATATCAGGAACTTCCATAGAAAACAAAGAAAATAACACAAGTATTAAGCAATAGTTTTACATGTTTTTTCGTAAGATATTTTAATATAACCTTATTTCAAGAAGTAGGTACCCGACGTGTTTCAATAAAATAAGTTATTTAAATAACTTAAAGTGACAGAATAGAAACATTCATTGAAAAGTTTACTCATATAGAAGTGTTAGCTGAATGTGCGTTTTTAGTACATTGTGAAATACTTTTAATAAAACTTTATTTACAAAAATTGTTCATAAAATTAAGAGAAGAAAACTACATAAACATACTACTTACTTCTAACTACAATATAAAAAAAAATGTGCGTTAATTCAAATATCAGTGCATTGCCTAAAGCTGCAATACTTGATTATCCTCTTTGGGTTTTTAAACTTAATTATGTAGGTCTTATACTTTTGCTTTACATTTGACAATCAGCCTTAAATTGATTGAAAGCACCACTAGATATAGAACATAAATCGTCTTATTACAAAACGTGGTTTAACTATTAGTCCAGAACTTTGAAAATACTAAGTCCGTTTTTGTTGTTTTGTCTGTCTACACTGTCATATCATAATAATCAAACTGTCAAAACGATACCAATGATAAAATCAACGTTATAATTTGAAATTATACATTTCATTTTTATTGATTAATCATGGAAGTAATATATAGGGAAATATTACTGCTGATCCAATATGAGCAGAGCGAGGCGAAGTATGAAAGGCAGTTGTCTTTTTCTAACTAGGGTGACAATAAATTATATAATTAGGATATACCAATTCATCTTCTTACCAAATCGGGAGCAGTCTCTTTTGCGGTCCTATTTTACCTGCATCTTGCCAGTCATGATGATCCTTAGCTCTATTGACGCGTTAAGTAACAAACACCAACAAACTTACTTACAAATTAATATGCACTTTAGTTTGTAACTTATAACAGTATCGATTCGGTTAATTGACAGGGAGGCAATGTGATCAAAATCATAAACATTTTGCAGCAATTACAATATTTATTTACAAGTTCACATTTAAATTGCATGTAGGTAGTTGCCTATATCATAATATATTTGTTACACTATCGTTTTCCATGTGTTTCAAATTCTAACTGAAACGAGTGATGGTTTAAACAATGTACACCAATATAAAGCAAACTGTATACAATACTAAGGAATCGTATGTGAAACCATGGTATAAGAATATATGACTTGGCTACTTTTTATCAGCACTACTACTAATAGCTACAAATCTATTACTAAATTTTTCTCACCACGGCAGGAATTGGGATAGCGTCTTTTTTTAACAAACGGAGAGAATTTTAGTATTAAAAGATTTTGGATCAAAGTGTAGACTGCAAACTTTGGAGAATTTTGTAATAGGTCGTGTAATATTTAAGTTCTTTTGCCAATTTATTTTGATGTTTTCATTTTTAGGAAAACTGAAAAAATATCATATTGCACAAATTATTTCAAGCACGAGAAAATATGGTCACCTTAGTCCCAATAATGTAATCTTACTTAAACTTTAGCAAACCTGTAGAAATATTTATTGCAACCATTCATTTTCATTCATTTCTGCATCCCGGAACACTACAAGTTCTTACCATTTTGTTATTTTTACAATAAAAAACATATATATTATATTTACAAATTCCATATAAAATTATTTTTCTCCCGCCATCTTTTGTCATATAATGTCATCATAATTTAATGTTGCTTGTGTGAAAAATAATATAATATTAATTGGTTACTTATTTTATATTGTGTTAATTTCACAAATTAATTCAGATTTCTATGTGTCAAGTAAGATTTATAATAAATAAAATTAAATAATATTATTTATTGCTAAATATTTCAAAACTTTAGTTGACAGTGACATTTATCACACATATTTTTTTAAACTGGCAAGCTGTTGAAGCAAGACAACAGCCTTCTCTATATGCCTTTCATTTTTGACCGATTTCACCCCCGATTTACCATTTATAGAAAATGTACTTTAAGTGTAAGAGCATAAGGTTTCTATTCATATAAAATTTATTTCACAAAACCAAAGAGAGAACAATCCAGAGGGAAAGAGAGGGATGATATAAAAAATCCTTGTGATTAATTTAAAAAATAATTGTTTAATATTACATTGACATTGACATTTATTATACTTAATTTGATATAATTTATAATCGTGAATCGTATTGTACTAGTGTAGTACTCGAGTGATACCTTATTTAGTAGACTATTATACTGTTGACATGTAATATCATTATTATTAATAAAATGAACTTGAACTTGAACTATATTTTCAAAGTTCTAGACTAATATTTAAACCTCGTTTTGTAATAAGATATGTTTTTAGTACTTATTTTAATCTATAGTGAATACAAAGGTAATTATGTTATTTCTTAGAAGGCATTCAGTGGAATTGCTTTACAACAGGCAAACTTTAATCAATCGCGAAATAATAAAAAAAAATCACCTATCAACAGAATCACACAAGAAAACCCGGGGGCAATAAGCTAGTGTCAATATAAAAATGGGACAAGGCCTGTGGTGGCGCGTTTGATTTCATTTGTCGACTCCATTTTGTGAATGATTTGAGTCTATCTCAAATTAATAGGCTCCTTTTAGGTGAGCGTAGGATGGTAAATACAAGACAATAATAAAAAATACGCAGGTTCGAATCCTGCCGTTTGTTGTTGCGACAAATCATAGGGATATTTGACTGTATATTTTTTAAATAACATAATACTAATATATGCCCCGGCTCTCTATAAAATTGTAGGACAATTCTTAAGCCTTATCAGAGACTTTAAGGACAATTCAAAAACGGGAAAGATTGTATCACTTACATTAAAAGTTCCAGTTCTGATTCACTCTTAAATTCCACTTGACTGTCAAACATTTCATAAACATAGCAAATATATACTGAGCCTTATTTCCAGTATTTACCATGAAAACTGCCGCAGTTAAACAGTTACCGTCTTATTACAAAACGCGGTTTAAATATTAGTCTAGGACTTTAAAAATAAAAAGTCGGTTCTTGTTGTTCAAATATCACATACAAACTATCAAAATGTCAACTTCAAATAAGAACGTTGCTTTATCATTGGTAACTTTGACAACTTAACTTTGTCAATTTTATTATTATGACAGAGGATAACCAATTTTGAACAACAAGAACGGACTGCATATTTTCAAAGTTCTGGACTAATAGTTAAACTACGTTTTGTGATAAGACCCAAACAGTTAAAGTGTGGTTTAAGTCTGTTTTGTTGCTATGACAACCACTGCCACATTACAGTTTTCAGTTAATATAAATCTACACACTTCTATCACTACTATCTACTACTATCACAGCTTACATATTAGTTACTTCGAACTCTGCCACAAGTCTCAGTCGTTAAGCCATATCAGTGGCCCTTCGGGTGGCTTGATAAACTCTCGACACCAGAGTTGGCCACTATCATTCGATAAAAAGAAGAAGAACTCTGCCACAGATTATTTGGCAGTTAAATTCCCACAGAATACGTATCAATTTTCATAGAATATGTATCAGTTACTATAGAAACATGCCACAGTTTAAATAATAGTTACTATTAAATATGTCACAGTATAAGTATCAGTTAGTTTGTATCCCCTCTTGTATGAAGCGTGGGTATGACACACTTTCGCTTCGGAAGCCGGCATTGTGATTCGGCGCTCTGTTACTTTGGTTCATCGCGCGGTTTAGGAAAGTTTTTGTATTTCGAACGTAGTTTGTTCTGAGGTCGATTTGAACCTGGAACATGAGTTTTGAATTTAAAATATGTAATTAGAATTATTTTGTTACATATTCTAAAGGTTTTCTATTTTGTTCAAGAATTTTTTAGCGCGGGAAATGGTTATGTAATAGTTTCAATTCAAAATCTATGCACATTTTGCATTTAAATGCACTTTTGATTTCTATCTTAGCTGAAATGTTTCAACACAAAATTAACAGATAGTATTTTTTTTAAATAGGTTACGCAGGAGAAACCATTTTAAGTCAAATTTTACGATCACTAAAATACTTAAAGGAGTTTCTCCCGAGTCCCATGTGATTAAATTTTATAATGAACATTTTCTTTTACGGCAGAATTAAAAAGCAAATTACCGAAAAAAATAACGACAAAACCGTAATCTCAATAACTATTTAACGACGACGTCCATAACAATAATAATTATTATGCTCTAGTTATTAAATTAATAATTTTATTGTATCAAAAGTAAAGTACCAGGGCACCAGCGAAGCGGAGTAGGTTGATGATATAAGCAAAGCTCGACCGAGTCGCGAAAGTGAGAGTTGGTTGCGTAACCCTCGCCCGCCGCCCGTTTGCCTACATACAGATAAACGGAACGTTTTTGTCTAAATTCCATGCTTGTTGGCGCGAATTTGAGCTGTCAATTTTTGAAAATGGAAACTCGACTTTTTAAACGTTTCTCTTCTGAAAGCGGTGCAGTTTTGTTACGGTCCTGTTTTTGTTTTGGGTTTTAATAATTTTGCATTGACAGGATTTTAAACAAATTACCTACCTATTTTTTAAAGATTATTTCGTTACTAAATTAAGCCAGCTGTCGACTGCGAAATTGAATCCGTATTTAAAAGAAAACGTAAGATATTTTGATACAAAAGTACCTATGTCACCACCAAAATTTAATAAATATGGAACGTGAGCGATTCCGAGATTCAATGACTAAGAACCTCCCAAGCAGGCTGACACAGCAGGCTAGTTATCATATGTCTGTTTATTTATTTCAAGCTTACACGGCTGATCTAAATTTGATGAAATTTGGTAGAAAATAGAAAAAGACTTAGCTTTGTCCCATGACTAGTTTACTACCTATATACAGTAAGAATTAATGCCGTTGATTACTTCAATCTATCTATCTAAGCTACATACAAAGGGAGGCCTATACCCAGCAGTGGGATCCCAAGGGCTGTGGATGATGATGATGATGATCTAAGCTAAGTTCCTTCTAGGCAAACACGTTACGTACTTATATCATACCTAATATTATCTTATCGCAAGTTATCGTAAAGTTTGAAAATCCAAAAATAAAACTAAAATTTCCCTCCAAAACCTTACAATTTCACTTTTTAATTTCCACTGCCACAAAAAGGCGAAACTCAGTTTTCCTCGAACACATTCTGTGGCTCTTAAAACGCTTATTAGCGATAATGTCATGCCATCTGTCATACTTGGAAAGTACGTGGTGGGTCACCCTTCCAGCGTTTATGTTGCCCTGGTACTGTACTTACTTCAGTGTACTCTTACTTACATCCTGGTACTTATTTTTTTAACTGACTTCAAAAACAGGGAGTTTATCAAGTTTTTTTAACATTGATCACGTCGTAGTGACATGCGACAATGTGGCCCGTAATGGAGTATGCACGGATATGATGGAACTAACTTGAACTGAAAAAACTTTATTTACAATAATAAAATATAAAAACAAGTGAAGGAAAACTAAACATACTACTTCTAACTACTACAAAAAGGGGGCACTTAGAAAATCTTTAGAAAAGCCTAAAGATAATCTAAGTGCTCCAGCCCACTACCAGAGGGCAGCGTGCCCAGCATGCTGGCCGCATTACCACGCTGGATGGCAATGCTGATACGTTGAGCCAGAAAAAGGCCAGCATTTTGGTCATGCGTCGCGTCAACATAATAATAATACTTGAACTAATATTGTATCTGTTTTATGCTACCCTAGTACATGTACTTAGTTTCTTTAGATTGCATGCAGCCTGGTAGATAAGATTGTATGATGAGATTTTAGCCACATCAGGTTCGACAGGACATGATAAATTATTATTAACTTAGTTTGGGATAACTGGAATCAGAGCAGAGTATAACCAAAACTAATTCAAATTCAAATTCATTTATTGCACTCATGGGTTTGAGATGGTAGAAACATAAAAATGCAGGAACTAGTTCATCAGTTATTAGAAAACAGGGGGATCATCAAATTTATACCGTCCTTCTAAGTTTATAACACATCAGGGTCACAAAAGGTTCGAAGTCAACAATATTTTCGTTGACTGGTTTAACTGCCGCGATTGCATTGTACAAGTTGTCTGATTCATCTACATTCCTTTTACCCTACAACTACCAGGACGTTCAATGTCTGAAGCAAAACCTAACCAAGTACCAAGTGTGTGTTACCAACGCTATTACTTCATAAAACACATATTATTTCACCCATTTTGCAGTTTCCTAGACTCAGTGATTCCATATATGCTCATTGCTCAGGATCCCAAGCGGTTCACAGTCTGCAGCACCTACATCGGTGACTGGGTTACCGGCGCGGTGGCATCACTTATTTATTTACTGTTCCTTCAAACATTCCTTCTTTTATGATGAAAATAAGAAGAAAAACTTGGGAAAACACTACTTACCTAAAACTTCTACTAATGATTTTCTTAGCCGACCAAGGATATTTCCTTGTTATCCTGCCATGTACCAGGATTCCATAAATGCTCAGGATCCCTAAGGCAGTCAGCAGCACCTACCTCGGTGACTGGGTTACCGGCGCGGTTACATCATTAGTATTCACCAACCACAGATTATATTAGTCAGATAATTTCTTAGTAGACTTCTTTTTGCCATAATAACTAAAATACAATTTTTTCTAAGTAAGTGACTTTGCTATAAATGATTCACCCCCTTCTATGCTCCTTATTATCCTGCAGAGTACCAGGATTCCATAAATGCTCAGGATCCCAAGAGGTTCGCAGTGTGCAGCACCTACCTCGGTGACTGGGTTACCGGCGCGGTTGCATCACCAACCACTTTCTGCTGTCGTTCGCCTACTTACCCACTCACTGCGACGCAGAGGCGGCGAAGATTGGTCGCTGGGTGAACTATGATCGCTTTAAAAAAACTGTACTTGAAGAAAAAGCTGTGTTTCCTGCGAACTACAAGGGGTCTTTAATCTAGAGTTAATAGGTATCTTCTAGGTAAGCGTGTTACACTTTAGGCTGCAGCAATGCTTAACATCAGGCAGGTTGTAGTCAAACGTAAACCAAACCCACGTAAAAAAAACAAACAAAGATATAAAATGAAAATAAACTAAGGTTCCTGTTATTTAGTCAAACAGTTGTCTGATTTTTTATCGATTTAATTTTTTAGGAAAGAAAGTTCACATTAAAAATAAACTATGCAAAGACTCGTTTTGATAAACAACAATTTGGTACTGGTCGCCCGCAGCGCAGCGCTACCAGAGTTTTTTTTAAGATAATATACTTAATAAGTATGTATGGTAAGGTTATGTTGTTCCATGCTACAAAATAAAAAAGGAACAAGTACAATAAAACACAAAACAATCGTTGAAAACAGTAAATGAGTTGCTTTATTGATTATGAAACTGGCAAAACCTAATGTCAAAAAAAACTGACACACTAAATCTATTTCCTAGTTTGCAAAAACAGCCACCAATCCTCTCCACCAGCACTATAACCACAGTTTGTACCACAGTTAGTACAAACCTGGCCGCCTGGTTGCATCACAGCGTTCACTCCCTCTACTGGTTACTAGGGCCGCAGAATATGGAGGAGTGGCTAGGGCTGAGGGGGGATGGTGAGGCTAGACTGGTAAATGAGGCATTTGAACTTATCTGTATAAAGTTAATAAAAATAACTCAATACATACCGTAGCAAAGTCGTAGGATTTTGATGCAATTATTTTTAATAGATATAAAAATAATTGCATCAAAATAGGGAAAATAGTAAATGAGACATTTAAACTTGAATTCATGGAAAAAATAGTTATGATAGGGCTAATGAAAGGAAAATTGTCGTTCTAGAAACCGAGTCTTAAAGTTTAGAGAATGATGATAGCTAATTTTCAATTTGATTTTTATTTTGGTAATCTACTAAGTTAGTGTTCTTAGTTCTTCCTAATATGAAGTTAGTTAAGGCTTCTTAGAGACAAAGCTTGCTTAACTTCTTCTACTTACATCTTTCTTCTTTTATGGGATTAAAATTTTATACAATCTTCTACTTCTTCTACTGGTTACTAGGGCCGCAGAATGTAGAGGAGTATCTAGGGCAAAGGGGTTTACTGAAGTTTTTTTTTACAAGGAATGGGTTTGCACTTGAACATAATTCGCCTGATGGTAAGCAATCATTACGGTATAGGATGGAACGTGCTTACCCAGTAAGAACCAATTCACTCTCGCTTTGAAGATCGCAAGGTTATATTCTAATAGTATATAATATTAAGGAGCCAAGATACTCAGGAAAAGATAAGAGATGATGAAGATTGAAAAATTGCTCGAAAAGAATTTATTTATTGTATCCTTTATTTCTGTGTCTAAATAGTCCTGTAATGCAAGGAACCAAAAAAGTAAGACGAACAGACAGAAACCTACAATTAAGTTTGTTTAAACTCACAAGAATAACTCTAAAAGCCATTATAATAAAAGCAAAATTGTGGTCGTGGATCTATGTATTCATCTCTCATAACGTAACGAAGCGACGGATCTTCATTATTTTATGGTATGATAATAATACAAAGCCGCAGGCACCCGCTAGTATACAATATTTTTCACTTTTTCAATTCCTAATACACATAAAATTATTATGAATTCGCGAGTGTCATGTTCTGCAAAGTAATCGCATGTTTTGCAGTTGGATGCAAAATCCGACGCACAAATATCAGGTCATATAATGCATTATTTATCAGTTGACAGGTAAATAATGAACTCAAACTTTAAAAAACAAGTAAAGGAATTTTATCTCGGTTCCCTGCAATGAAAATTGCTGTTATTTTAACTACCTGCTATCACCTACGATATTATGTTGTATATTGTATGTATTTGTATATAAACATCTATTTTATTATATTAAGTATTGTGTATTTATGTATATATATATATATATTTACATAAAGGTAATATATATATATTAGTAATATTTCTTATTTCCTTTTTGTTGTACACCACATTCTTCTTTTTTCTTTTTATTATCTGGAAGAGATCGCTTTCAGCGATAAGGCCGCCGCTTGTAGCACTAGTTTAAATACAATTTGTTTTATGTACTTTTTTTTAATATGTGTCAACAATAAAGAGTTAATCTATCTATCTAATGGTTTATGTAATAAAAATATATTTGTATTTGTACAATTTACGCTACTCATGAGTAACTGATTACAAATGGTCAATACGGATGTAATATAATTCTATGATAAAAAGTTAATATCAAAGAGAGTGGCCAATTCTGGTGTCAAATTTTTCAAACCCTACTAAGAACCTTGAATTGTGGAACTCCCTGCCTAACTCCCTGTTCCCCGCAGAATATAACCTTGCGATCTTCAAAGCCAGAGTGAATCGGTTCTCACTGGGTAAGCACGCTCCATTCTAGACCGTAATGATTGCTTACCATCAGGCTAATTACGGTCAAGAGCAAACCCAACCCTTGTAAAAAAAAGCCTCTGTCAATCATCATCATCATCACCACGCTGCTGGGCATAAGCCTACTCCCTTCTTCGCCAATAATCTCTGGCTTGCGCTGTTCTTCTTCTGTACTTGTTTAATAATCTACTTTAATATGTCTACTTTGTACCTAAGTGTAGCGAGTTAAGCGAGTGTGGCTCAGCGGTTCCAGTGTCTGCTTTTCATCCAGACGCTCCCTGGTTCGAAACCGGCCCTACACCAATGACTTTAATTTTCAAGATAAGTGTGGATTTGTACTCGCTTAACATCGCGAGGACACCGACATGTTTTAGGACCACAATATCCGCCGGCAGGTGTCTTCCGTGGAAGGACCTGGGCGCCCACCACGATGTATCTGCACAAGAGAACTCCTGTAACGAATTAATTCTGCGGGGGAGTCACGACCCTCAGTCATGAGGAAATATGACTCAACAGAGAGAGAGAGAGTACCTCAGTGAAAATAAAGCAAAACCATTCATTCATAGAAAACAATGACGAAACATAAAACACGCCTCCCTATCAGTTCACTTTTTATCGACATCTCTAATCGATTGTCCACGTCTTGTCGTGTCTCATCTCTACTGCTGGTATCGATTCAATCGATTCTGCTGCAATCTTACATCGACTGATAAGAGTTGTTCGACTGATAAGGGAGCACGTGACGTTCGATCACACGACTGCGTTTTTTTCTAAGCACGTAATTTTTTTTAATGATTAATTGGATGGTAATTAATTTTTCCTTTTTAATTACATATATACAAAAATATATAAAATAATTTCTTGAATCTTTTTTAAATTGGTTGGATTTATTGGACACTAATTAAGATATATTTAACTATTTATCTAAACCTTGTTTTTTTAAACCACAATCTGAATATATTTTTATAATTAACTAGAATCTAGTATTTAGTATATAGCCCAACTTATTTAAAAAAAATAAAAAAAACAATACAATATTTAAATTAGGGGATTATATCAGACGCTATTAAGAATTATAAATTAAGTATGTCATAACAATATATTTTATTTATATGATATACCTACAACAAGTTTAAAATGTAAATAGCTAATCTATAATAGTATGTATGTATCTATTATAGTATGTCATTATAATGCAAGCAACACTAAATCTAAGTGTTGTTAAATGTAAGTTATAACGTAAAAAAATATATATCTGAGAATGTATATTTTATCTAGAAATATAACAAATGTATGTAAATTAATTAAGAGGCAACCTACACTATAATGTACCTTAGTGTTGATGTGTCATGTAATGAAGTTGATTATTGCAAATCAAACATCATTATACACCTACTAATTCTGTGCAAAATCATGTCCTTTATTATTTAAAGGGATTTGGATATTTGGTGCTCATACTCATAAAAATATTAAATTGGTAAATATTATTATACTAATATTAATATGAATACCTACCCTTTTTGATGGAAATATACCTATCTAAATATAATAATACATATACCATTTTGATAAAAAAACTTTTGTTCAAAAAGTCACATGTGTAGTTTTTACTCCTAATTATTTTTGGTCCTTGTAATTGATACTCAATAAATAAAGATATTTAATTACATGATTCTTATTATTTCAGTATTTTTAAGAAAACATATAAAAATCAATTAAATACCTACTTTTATAAAGTATTCCTAAGGCAAAATATTTATAAGATCAATAAAAACCTCCTCGAAGAAATATTCTCAAGATAAAAATATTATAAAAGTACTACATCCTACATAAAATTATTCGTAAGAAATATCTAAGATATCTGTGTGCCGGCATGTGCGTCGCTCGCCGCTCGTATCTGCAGTAGCACGGCGCGGAGCAACAAACTTTTACTCGCGAACTTTCAGCCGCTTCAGGCTTCCTTCCGGCGCGACGGCGGCGGCGGGCCGCGCCAGTCCGCGCCCAGCCGCCGCGCCGCCCGCACGCGTTCACACTCCGCGACACACGCCCGCGCGACAGTGACCGGTGCAAGTGCTCAGTGACGGCGTCTCAGTGCTTTGAAGTGGAGGCTCGCGGCTCAGGGGCCGCGGGGCCAGCGCTCGGCCCCAGCGGTGGCATGGAGTCCCCACAGATGTACGACGCGGCCGCGGCGCCCGCGCCGCCGCCGCAACCCGACCTCAAGAAGGCGGCGGACGACAAGCGCCAGCCCTTCCCGCCGCCCGACCTGGACGAGCTCAACGGCCAGGAGATCTCGCTCGACCTGCAGCACCTCATCGAGGACCAGTTCCGCGGCGAGGAGACCATGGCGCTGTTCCAGGAGATCCTGCCCGGAGGCCGGTCTCCGCAGCAGCGCTCCTTCCAGCGCACCACGCTGGCGTACATGCCGCAACCTGTGCACTCCGGGGTGTCGTATGCGCCCGTACAGAACGCGGGCCACGAGCAGAACGGCCCGCCAATCAAGGAGGAGCCTCCGGAGCCGCACGACTTCAGACGCTCTGTCACATGTGCTCAGTACACGGGACAGTACAACCCTCAGCCGCCAGTCGGAGTGAGCGGGCCCTACGGAGGTGGCTTCACACCTCTCCCGCCTCTAGGCGCGCCCTTGCTGCCTCCTCTACTCAAACACAAGCAGGTTCCTCCGCGGAGGTCCTCCTCCGGCAAGGCGGTAGACAAAGGCACAGACGAGTACAGAAGACGGCGCGAGAGGAACAACATAGCAGTTCGGAAGTCGCGCGAAAAGGCTAAAGTGCGATCTAGGGAGGTCGAAGAGAAAGTGAAAACTCTTTTGCGGGAGAAGGATGCATTGTTGAAGAGGTTGGAGGCTGTGTCCGGCGAGCTGAGCCTGCACAAGCAGATGTACGTGCATCTGATCAACCTGAACCTGCCTGAGATTACGGAGCTGTGCCGCTCCATGCTGCAGCTCGGCGCGCCGCACGGCCAGGACCACACGCTCTGACCATAGGTAGGTACCACCTTTATCTATAAAATAGCTTTATAAAATAATATTAAGTACTTAAAGGAAAAACTGAAAAAGTGTAGTAGATATCTCAGTGGAAAATTAAAAAATCATATCACATAACTTTTTACTGCCATAATTGATATTATGTAAAGTTAGAAGTAGGTTAACACAAACATATTTCGAGTAAATAAACTATGATGAAACATAACTTCTACAATCGTAAAGTGTAATATTCAGAATAATTGTAAACAAGTGCGGTATAATTTTGTTTTGTTTTTTGAATTGAATTCTTCCCAGAAGTTTACGATAACTTTTCTCTCTTTATACCTTGCCCAAATTTGAGTGATGAAACTAACAACTCATCTCCAATCATTATCAAAGAAATTGAAAATAAAATAATCGTGAATTGAGATACCAAATTAAAATTAACTTGGCATATTCAACGGTAAATTAGGCAAAGTACCAATGAACTATTTCCCAGCTCCCGAAGTTTGTTTTTATGTGTGCGTTTACATGTGTGTTATAAAACTCGTGTGTGTGAGGTTACGTGTAATAAATCACTCACAGAAAAGGGTTTTGTTATTTTTATGTGCAGTTACGCAATGTTTATTGTAAGTCAATTTTTTACTTACAAATGTTTATTGTTTAAAACGTAATAGTTTCAGTCAGTGCAGTTTGACTTTGACTGTAATAAACTAAGTTATATGCTTAGTTTATAATGAGTAAAGTTGTTTTGTTAAGTTACTCGTAGTCCCTTTTTTAGTACCCTCATTATGTATTTTGATTTATGTGTCGCGTGTAATACAAGTTTTGATGGTTTCCTTTCTGAAGTCCATTTTGTATTATATATGAAAGTAAATAAAAAAATTGGTCATCTAATTTCTTGAATATACAGATTTGAGATTATGTATTTAAGTTTTTGACCTATTTTTTCCGTTACTTTGTGTCGTTCTATTAAGCACATGAATTATGTCCTACCCTTATATTCCAGTTAAAATATTGATTACATTTGAATTAACTCCATTAATCATATTAGGTACTTACTTATATCACAGTAAAGCTTACAATTGATTTGACCTCATTTACATCAACCGTCTAAATACCCTCTCTTTCGTTAGTTAATAAACTTTAAAAATGTATGCCTAAACTATTTAACGAGTATATATTAGAACTAGTGGGTGCTCGCGGCTTCGCTCGCATTAAGAAGTAAAACTTGCATCCCCTATTTCACCCCTTTAAAAGTGGTATTTCCAAAAAATCTTTTTTAGCGGGTGCTTACGTTATAACATCTACCTTCATTCCAAATTTCAGCCCAATCTGTCCAGTAGTTTGGGCTCTGCGTTGATAGATCACTATATCAGTCAGTCAGTCAATCAGTCAGTCAGTTAACTTTTTTGTTTTATATATATAGATAAATAAATACACATTGCATCAACAAAATGACCAATTTTTCACAAACATATATGCATTTAAAAAAGGATTCACCTCTTTCATACATTCTAACTTAGTTTTTTAAGTATTCGATAAGTTATAATATTTTTAAATTGACAACACCCCTTTACAGTGTTTTAATATTAAGTTCTGGGTTGAATATGCCTGAAATAAATGACTTATTTAATTTATTTATTTTTATTTATTTATAAGGTTGGTTCGTCAATCTCCTTGAATACAATTAAATATGTACACAGCGCCATCTAGCCCCATACTTAACAAATGTATTAAGGTATTAACTATAGGCACAAGATAACAAATGAACTGTGAACATGAACAGTAACATTAGTAATGCACTTTCTTTTCTAAATCCCGTTTGTTTGGTCACGTGGTTTATTTTAAACTAGCCATTGTGATCCATATCGTATTGATTACAAATTATTTTATTTATGAGGACTTTGTTATTTGGTCAGCTACATAATTTAAAGGTTTTGTTTTCACTGTATTATAGTTCCCGTAAGGCATGATAATGTTGAGGCGTCCTCCTCATGGTGGAAACCTTAGTTTTCCGAAACTTGTCGAGCTAATTTTTTGACATAAATATTGACGTAAGTGCTAGCCGGTTATTACAACTAGATTTTGTTTTGTTATGGTCAGCTATTTAAGAGGTAGACATGATTAATTCCCCTCTTAACAGGGTAAATGTAAATACATTTAAGTATGCTAATAAAGAAAAAGTTGAAAATTTAATCTCTGGTTTAGGTTCATAATACAAAAGAGTCGCGTTAGATTGTGCTCAACCAGGTTAGAATTAAATTATGTTGATGATTGGTATTAGAGTAGGAAATTTTTGAATCATTAAGTTTTGATTTTTATTAATTGTTTATTACTCTCAATCAAATTGATTGTTTAAGTTATGTATTTATTTGGTTTTAACCGTTTTGATTCAATAATTACTGAAATTAATAAAAAAACGAAATAGGATGCCAAAATGTGTTACGTCCTTTTAAACACCGTTTGATAACTGCATGTTCAAATCTTTGCTGATCATCTACACATTTATACAATTATTCTGCTGACCAATTAATTTATTCGAATTACTAATCAATGCTTTTAGATTTTTCAATCACTCGCACTAGTATTGTTTTTCTACGGAAGTTGATATACATATGTGTTCATAATATGTATGTGTGTGTGTGTATGTATTTAACGGTATTTCTTATCCTTGGAACATATTCTCCGTTGCTGATACCGTTTAGCAAAGAGCTTAGTCATACTTAAACTTATGCATTTGTTTTTAACCAACTTTAAAAAGTTAGATTTGTCATTTGGTTGTATTGGCATAGGATAATATAAACGAAAAAAATAATTAACTAACATTTGTTAGATTGTCTTTGAGGCCCTTCTAGATTTTTGTTTATGCCGAAGGAGATATTTTGTCAAATTTAGAAATTCAAAACCCATCATCCCGTCACTGTTTTTACTGGAAACCTATTTAAATTATTTAGATATTATTTTTACAGGTACTTAGTATGAGTTTTTTAAATTTGCATTAAAACAATTAATCTAGTAGCCCTGAAAATCTTCAACAGTGAATAATGCTATTTCCGCATTTACAATTTCTAATTAACTATTATTATGTTTAATACTCTTTTTCCTGATTAAACTGAAGTTGTTGAAGCATTTTCCTTTAAAATAATGGGTTTTTGTTCTGCCGTCCTCTATTTAGTTTACAAACAACATTTTTATTTGAATTAAAATTCCAACCTGTTAAGAAAAAAAACTACACCATATGTTTGTAATTTTTCCACTTTTCGAAAATGGTATTAAAAATTATGAATTTAATCAGATAAAGTACCTACAATAAATGAACGCTGACACATACATTCCTTACATCACACGGATTAACCTACCAACCGTATTCTCAACGTCATTAGGGCGACATTTGAATAACAGTCACGATACGCGTCCTGCGAACCAATTGACATTGTCACTGTCACTTTCATGCACGTGGCCTGTTGAATAAAACCTCTTTGATTGAATAATGTAACCTGCTTGGCTTGTATGTTATCCTGGTACTACAAGTATGAAAGGAAAGCCATATCGGAACAATTTGAGGGTTTTCTTTTGTTTTCTTTTCTTAAAACTTTCATCATTTATTTATTTACGAATGAATGAATCATATCAATTGAATGAATCATCATTATTTTATCGTTCATATTCTTATAATCTCATTGACAAAATGCCCATAACTTAGCGGAATAAGTTGTACGTTCACGATTACCAAAGTTCAGCAACAGTTCACACAGTTAGCGTTAGAATGGGTGACCAAAAATTTTGGTTAATTGTATTCACAAGAACGTGTTTGGATGTAACAACACAATTTCGTTTTCAGCGGATATAACACGACCTTAAAATTAACTGATAATACGTTACTATACGTACAAAACATAAACGTATAAATAACTAAAATACCATAAACTAATTTAACAATACAAATTATATATATATCGATTAATAATGACACTTTGAGTGACGTATTCTGTTGTATGCGATAAATTTTCACCGTAAAAATACCAGTTTGTAAATCTATATATTTGTCATACCAAAACAAATGACGTACGTAGACATAATCCAGACACAATTTCATATTGGCGTAAAAGAAATTAAAAAATAATTAGCTATTTCACCGCGTCATAATTTTAATGACCAGTAATAGTTAGGGTATTTAATAGGTTTATAATCAGTCACGTACAATTTGTTAATATTATGTGAGGTGCTTTAGTATTCATTTGTGACGTCATAGAATCTTATCTGGGCAGCCATCTTGGAAATCGTTGTGATTCCTGATTTTCATTTATTATTTTGTACTTATGCGATATTTAAAGCATCCGTTGTTCAGCTGATTGAAGCATTCGTAAGCCATAACCAAATTTAAGGTCTTGAGATGGGTGACCAAAACTGATATTTCACATAAAACTTTTAGTTAAATGATCTCAACAGTTTTTAGTACATTAGTAGTCAGTTCTAAACTTTGAAAATTCTTGACTCCAGAGCTCACCACTCTCACAGAAACTCACAATCAAACTCCATCTCATTATAATTCTAGTTTATAGACATAGGATGTGATACCAGTTTGGGTGATGATTGTTCTACTTTCGCTTTTCAATGATTTGTCAAACATTATGAGTAGACGCAGAATATACAGAATTTGTAGTTTAGAAGACTTTGTTATGTAATTAAATTTGGCTTCAGTTTTGATTTGCTTCGAGCAATACGTTCTGTAAGATACAGTAACTAAAAATTTAAAAATGTATGTTCAAAGTTCACTTCATTTTATTATTAATCTTGCTCAAGTACCTATAGGTTAAAAATTCTCGCTTTTAGACTGCCACTTTCCAAAACTTTAGTAGGTACTTAAAAAGACTGTGAAGGAAAACATTCTAGAAAATAAAAAAAATAAGTCATCCATTTCCCATATCATTTATTTTTCAAGTTTTCATTTCATCTCATCTGTAGTAAACCACTTGTATCAGAATATAGACTTCGCCACTGACCTCATAATATTTAGCATATCCTGAAAGTGAAAATTCTGACTGAATAACTTCAATGTTCATCTACTACAAAAGGCTTTTAAATTACCGTCGAAATGTCTTTTATCTTTAAAAAAATCATAAGAACATAATTTGGTTCACTAAAATAATATTTCATATCCACAATGTTAACACTTTCTATTAAAACTTTTTTGTTAACGGAATACAATAAATAATATAAATACTTAGCCACAATAAAACCTCCTTAAAACGGGAATCCTGCAAGTAGGTCTGTTAACCAAAACATAAGCTAACCTCTTTCCTGTGATAACCAATTTTAAAAGGAGCATAGCGATACCGGATCGAAAATTCAGCATACAAATTCGTTTCTGCAAAACGCTAAATGCAACTTTCGTTTTCACCACACAACTGTCAGAGTGAATAGAGCCTTATTAGTAAGGCTGTAAGGTTAAATTTCGTTTGTGAGTGTGAGTATTTTCGCCTGGCTTGCCCTACATTTGGCTTCCGCCTCTACCGATGTTGGTTTTAACTATTTTAATGTTCTATGGAACAATGGTTTCGGGTTTGCTACGGTTTTGGTGTTTTCGATGGGTTTAGAAATTAAAATATTTGTAGCAGAAAGATCTAAGCTATTTGTAGTAGGGGAGGCTATTGCTTTGTAGAAAGACAGTGCATAGAATAGAAAACTGCTTTTTTGAAAACTTTTACAAATCCTTATGATAAATGATCATCTTTCATCATAATCATATTATCATTATGATCATCACTTTTTTGCGAAATCTAGTAAATTAAACCAATCGCAAATAACTAGTGAGGTTACACACTTAAAATAACCGACTAAATTAGAAAAAAAAGTACTTTCTATGTGAAAAACTTATTTAAAACATAAACGCGTTGCATACCATCGTGCCTACGATTTGCTCGTCATAACTTCATACTATTAAGTTATAATTAAACTTGCGTCTCCTAAGACTTGACAAACAATGTAGGTAATCCAAATTAATGTTTCGGTGAAGCCCTTTGTATTGCAGAAATAAATCAACAGAATTCCAGGAATATTTCGTTCATTAACTACTCAAATCTCAAATCTGAATTGTCGGGTGATTTGCATACCACATTGATAAATAAATAACCTCCTACGTACAGATGAATCAGATTATGTACAGAGTTAGATATGAACTGATAGTTGTAGTAATAGTAGTAGATTTCTCTTTTTTCTTTTTAAATCTAAAGTCCGTATGTAGGTCACAAAGAATTTCATATTTTTTTCGTGTATCTCTATTGTTACTGCACTTTTATAAATTGGCACACGCATAGGCGATGCGTTCGAAATTTTTCGATAAAATATAATAATCACAATAGATTCATAAGTAAGCAAAGTCATCGAGTAACAAAAATACTAACAACTAATATAAAATTCTACTTTTCATTAATGTTTGATAGATTTTTTTTAATATCAGGCATGTAACGTTAAACTTGATTAATTTTATTACGAAAGAAGGTTGGCGTTTGTTTTTTTTCACAATCGATCCATTAGTTAGCAAAATCATCGAGTAACATACACACAAAAATACTAACAAGTAATATTCTTCCTTTCTTTAATGTTTGATAGGATTTTTTTAATATCAGGCATGTAACGATAAATTTCATTATTTTTATTAAAAAATAATAGGTAAGCGTTTTTTTTTAACTAGATAGACTCACGCTTGACTACAACTCGTGTGTTATAACAAATCCTGTAGAACATCAGTTACAGCGCGATGTAGGCAGCACACGTGGGCTTGTGAAGTCAAAACTTTCACTTTTTTCGACGATATGCCTTTTGTACTGAGGACGGCGTTATGTAGCAAAGAGTCACGATTCGCAAATTTAAATACGCGAATTAAATTTGCTATCTTGATGCGAGTAAACTGGTTTTGGGACTCGTAATGAAAGTGGAATATGGGTTTTGGAATGAGTAGGTTGGATGGGTGAACAAATATCTATTGCTTGTAATGAAATAAAAATGGTAACTTTATGAAAAATAAAAATGGAGTTTTTCTTACACTGTTTTGTTTCTTTTTCCTATTATTCGAAATTTTGTTTTTCTATTCATATAACTTTGATTCCCCATTTTTTAATCAACTTCAAAAAGAGGAGGTTATGAAGTCTTTAAAGTTTTTTTTTACTATTCAAAGTCTCATCTTATAGGTAGGTACTTAGTTTTTTTTTATAAATATTTCAGGACATGTCACACAGCGCCATCTAGCCCCATACTAAGCTTACGCTTGTATCATGGGTACTAGGTAACGGATATAATACATATATACTTTTCTTTTATATAGTAGTTCTAAGCCGATAGGTTTTTAAAACTATAATTCAAACTTACCTTCTCTGTTTTTTTAACTATAACTCGAAGTTATCTCTTTGAGCCGAGAAATTATTCTATATCAGTATATACAACGGATGTATGCATATTATTATAATATTACATCAGATCACCGCAATACTGAAGTAATGGGTAATAGTAAAACAATTATATAGACACCAATTTCCTACCATTATTAATGCTACCTGTGTTTAATTATTTTATTACTAAACAATTTATGATTCAATAAAAGTGTAAAAGTATTACATGAATAAGCTATTTGTTACTGTATGTTGCGTACTATAGTTACTGGTTACATTTTATAGCTCTCAGCCATAATTTACTTCGTTGCAGTTTGATATAATATTATACTCTTTAATAAAAGAAAAATATTATAGACGTGATTCCTTTTTGTATTACAAGGGTATTCTAAACTAGATAATTAGTTCCTTTCTCACATTTTCAGTGAATAAGCTTTACAACTTACTTGTTAGGAATATAATTCAACTAAGATATATTTGCCATCAACGATAAAAAACACGGAATTATTATCTCCTTTATTTGTTCTAAATGATATTAAAAGTGAAGTTTTTTAAACAACGTAATCAACCAAAGTTACATAACATTACGACCATTAAATTTGGCGAAAAATGTTCTGTCTTAACACATAAACATACTAAAAACACTCGTTTCACACATCCTGCGGAAGTATAGTAAAAGGTTTGACTAGACACTGTCCGTTTCACAACATTTGTGGACAAAATTGTTGCTAAATTTAATATTGATGAAATTATTCGTAGTTTCTTTTTACATTATTTATGCTTACGCTTGACTACAACTTGCCTGATGGTAAGCAATGTTATAGTCTACGATCTAGCGCGCTTGCCTAGAAGAAACCGGTTTACTCTTAGTTCGACATAAATTGTAAGCAAAATTCTTAATTTAAACTAATACTTACTGAAGCCACTTCTTTTATGAGATAAGCCAATACACAGAGTCCATCAGTTACAAAGCATCAAATCGCCAAAGCAGATAGTAACAAATTGACTTCAGACTCGCATCAATTAAATATTTCGCGAAACATTCCATTCCATAACTTAAATGGTCCTTTCATATCCTGCGGAAGCCTAGTAAAAGGTTTGGCAAGCCCGGGTCCGTCCGTGTTACAACAGTGGTGCAAACCTGCGCGCGCGCCGCGTGTTGCAATGGCGGCCGGCGCGGCGCGTAACCGTGTCATGCCTTATGTCACGCAAGAGAGTGTATGGGTTTGTTGTTGTTTGCTTGTTTGTTTATTCTATTTTTGAATATTTGGTGTTGGATTTGGTTAGTTGTTTATTTTTCACTAGTGCTCGCGGCCTGGCTCGCATTAAGAAGTGAAGCTTGCATCCCCTATTTCACCCCTTTAAAAGTAGCATTTCCAAAAATCCTTTCTTAGCGGATGCCTACGTCATAACATCTGCCTTCATTCCAAATTTCAGCCCGAACCGTCCAGTGGTTTGGGCTGTGCGTTGATAGATCACTATGTCAGTCAGTCAGTTACTTTTGAGTTTTATACATTTAGATTTTGACCTAATTATTAAAAAAAAAAATGTTAAAATGAAACTTTCACCTCATTATTTCATTTAAGTCTTTTAAATATCTCAATTATATTAATTATGTCTGAATAACATTATTTATTATAACACTACGATGACGTTACTTCGATTACAGGAATGTGAAGCATTAGTGCTAAAGTAGCAACTAACAGTAAACTGTGCACTTTACATTCGCATTTTTGCGTCAGCAGTTATTAAAAACATAACACTAACGAACCAAAATGCATGATATGCTTCAAAGAGTCAGTGCTGAAAAATGTATTGAATACGTAGAACCATGACAACTATAATTAATTACATTGCTTATTAAACTAGTTTTAAAACTATTTTCTTACAAAATAAACTACAATTATTGTGTAAAAAAAAGTAAACAAACCTGCCTACGCATTGCATAACTCAGTCTCAGCAGGACCGGCCGCCATCTTGGAAAGTTTTCGGCAACGTCCGGGGAAATCTGCGGCGCGACCTGCCTTTGTTCGAATTTTGAAAAGTTTGACATTGAAAAAGGTGTCTGACATATGAAATGGAGGGAAATTTGTGTTTATTTTTTAATCATTTTGGGAGCTGATTATTTTTGGTATTATATTTTGGGCTCAATCTCATGGCTTATTATGTAACTAAGTACTAAGATTGATATATTTTTACTTACAATAATAAAATATAAAAACAAGGGAAAAAAACTAAACATACTACTACTACTAACTACTACAAAAAAGGGGCACTTAGAAAATCTTTAGAAAAGCCTAAAGATAATCTAAGTGCTCTAGCCCACTAAGATTTAATTTTGATAAAATTTTAGAACAAAATTAACTGAAATGTCGGAATAAGACTGATGTAGTTTCATGCAGAAAAGCAGATTACTTAATATAGTTTTGAGGCCCCAACTAATCTAAATATATAAAACTCAAAGGTGACTGATTGACTGACTGATATAGTGAGCTATCAACGCACAGCCCAAACCACTTGACGGATTGGGCTGAAATTTGGAATGTAGGTAGATGTTATGACGTAGGCATCCGCTAAGAAAGGATTTTTGGAAATGCCACTTTTAAAGTGGTGAAATAGGGGATGCAAGTTTTACTTCTTAATGCGAGCGAAGCCGCGAGCACCCACTAGTTTTACATAAAAACATTCGATGATTCGTTGCCCCATTGTAACATAAAAGAAATACAAACAGACTTTCGCTAGATACATAAGGATAATGATATATGATTACTCTTTTCTTATCAACAGAGTATGTGTAAGTATGTGTTTATTAAGATACACTTGGCGTTATATTCACGACCAGATACTTCTATCAGTGCTTAGTTTTCTAGATCAAGTGCGATCACTCATCAAGTGTGTATTTATCTATTATTATATTATATTGCTGCTAGTAAATAACTTTTGAGAATGTTTGTGTGTTCATTCTGCCAAAGTCCTTTACCCGTTTGATGACCTTTAATGCGAACTGTTATTATATATATATATGAACTATGAACAAGTTATGTAACAATATTATTTACTTAAAAGTCTCTTTCTTGAGTCGTACTCGTATTTCCTCATGACTGAGGGTCGTGACTCCCCCGCAGAATTAATTCGTTAGGGGAGTTTTCTTGGGCAGATACATCGTGGTGGGCGCCCAGGTCCTTCCACGGAAGACACATGTCCTCGGATATTGTGGTCCTCAAACATGTCGGTTTCCTCACGATGTTTACTTAAAAGTAATTTAGTATTTGAGGAGAAAATACATCATTAGATAAATACAAATGGTATTCCATCTAAAGACCATCGTCGGTTGCTTAACATTGGTAAACATGCTTATCCAAGTGTATTTCAACTGCAAATAAAATGTTATCAATGAATTCGATGTTAGGAACAGATATATATATATATATATATATACATGCTCTTGCGCACTACTATGCCTACAAATATTTTACTATGCTCCAAACTAGTGTTCTATTAAAATATGATTAAAATGTAATGAATTCATTGATAAGAGACAGGAAGACAGATATAAGTATTCAATGACACGAACAAATTAACATGTTTCCGATATGATTTGCGATGTTCCAATTAAATAATTTATAATTACTTAAGTACTGGCGTAATTATTATTAGATACTTTAGCTGTCATTTCTTTGCAATTGTTTTATGGAGTCGTTGGTACGTCAGAAACTAGTTTTTTTTAAATATGACGTACATATGTTGTGTGGTGACCTTTAATTAATTTATCGTATTAATAGATTTATGGAAGTGCTCCATTGTGAATTAAACATTTTGGTCACCCATCTGAATACTAACCGTGACTAACCTTGCTTATGATGTTTGAAGAATTTAGTCCTTTTGGGGGATATATTCCATACATTTATATGAGCCGTCGAGAACTGAGCTACGGGGCTCTTATTTCTGTTGTAAAAATATCAATTGTGAAAAATTACAGAATTACAGATAAATAAAAATAAAAAACTATTAAGATTTTTGTTATCATGCTTTCCAAAAATTCATTCAATAAAACCAATTTTAGAAACATCAATCACAGAACACGTTCCATTTTGCTAGCAATTATTTCGCACCAGCACCTAATAAATACAAGTTGAAGTAAACGTGAGAACTCGTGTTTTATATACATACGTATATTTACAGAGAAGTCAATGAACTATACGTACCTATACCTAGTGACATAGTGAGCGTATCGAAGTAATTCAATGTTAATAAATTTATTATAGTTACTTGGTGTTACGTCGTTTCCTTTTTAAGAGGACGCCCTGAGAATTTGGTAGCATGAATACGTATTTTACTCATCATAGACAAAAGCAACTAAACTAAAATTTTATGTTCAAGATTCATCATTTCAATGACTATATTTTGCGAATAGCATAACACCATCGGCCAATTTTTGTAACACAAAATAATTAATCAAAAAGATCTCTATAAAGTTGAGTATATCGATTTTGTCGGCGTTGGTTTTGGATTAGAGCATTAAAATTTTCAACACATGTTATTTAACACAATCACTTTGATTTGTGAATAGATTATTTGAAACTAATTCGTAGTTTTGGAAATACACGACCAAAACCATTTTGTCGCTTGCGCCCTTTCGGAATAAGTGAGGTTCTTAGCGAAACTTGCCTCCCGCGCCTGTTCGGCGGTGCAGGGCGCTTGGACCTACAATTTCAGATTTATAGTTCGCCACTGCGTCGTCTTAAGGTTTTAGTTTAACGTTTTTGGCAAATGCATTTGATTACAGTTGCGATATTGCTTGCCGAGTTTATATTTTGTTGTTTTTCTGTATTATGTTATTGTTAGTACAAACTCTCAGCGGCAAAAATGGCTTAGCTTAGTTATACATGTTACTATGTTTATTTTTCTTAGAAAACTACGCTGATTTTCCCTTTTTTGAAATGGATTGTAGATTATAGAAATAGTAAATTCTGCCAAAATAAGTTATCAGCGTTCAAGTTATAAATTGCTTGAAAAAACCGTAACAGTAAAATGCCCAATAATATGATCTAACAGTGGACTTAAAACTATGAAACCTGACCATTTTTTTTCTTACAAAATTGCGTAATACGCATAATTCAATTTCTATACTAACCGTCCTTCGCAAAAGAATATCACAAACAAGGTTTCATTGCCCAAATTCGCGAAAAAAAGAAAAGTTTTCAAAGTTGTCACGTTGGTACTGCGGCTGTTTTCCGTGTTGCCAGTCACGTGGAGTCTGGCAAGATCCTTTGTTTTGATGCTAATTATTATATAATAATAACCTTTTCTAGAAATAATCATGGCACACTAATTAAGGGCGGATTTTTATTAGTGTTTGTAAAAGCATACACTATTATTTGTTATTACTAGAACCGATAACCAAAATATGGGAACAAACTAAATAAGTTACATCTAAACTGTTATACTTCAACACGTAGGTACATTTTTTATTAATTCATTAAATTTAAAATCGAATAAAACCGTCGCAGTTACCTACTGTCTGAGTATTTTTTTCGTTTATTTATGATTTATTTTACGGGGGTATACGTATTGGCCAAGATGACATAACACACGTATTAAATATAATTTTAAAATGCAAAACAAGTATCGCACACCCCTGAAACTTGCAAACAAATTTAAAATAACCTAAAAACTTAAATGCTGACCAAAACCACAAAAGCGAAAACAAAATGAGTAAATCGAACTTTTTTAAACTGTTCCAAAACTCCTTCGTCACTTCAAAGAGTTTGTATGCCGAGTTTAGAAGAAGTTTTGTTTCACGTGGTCCGCCAGAAGGGCGTCCCACGTTGCCGCTCGAGTCACATGTTTTCCATCATGGAAACTTCGCGAAGTTTCGCGAGTTGCAAAAATTGCGGGAACAGCACATGTAGGGATGTAAGCGTTTGTTTTTGTTGTTTTCACATCACGTGGATTTGTGTGCTGTGTTTTGTAGGTAGTTTAGTTTCAGGCTTTCTTTGGATGAAAAGACTAAGTTTAGTTAGGTAGTTATTGATATGGCCGTGAATAGAAAGATATATAGCAAAGAATCGTGATGTTTCGTAGTCTGACTTGTTTATTAGATCCTACTTTCGAGCGAAAGTGTGTTCAATTGTTTTTCATATCTGTATGTTTCGCATATTTTTGTATATAATATATTACATTATTATCTACATCCAGTGGTTGTCTAGAAGATATTCATTAAAACAAGGTCGCTTCTTTTGTATTTAGGTTGAGTATATTTTTATTTATAGTAATCTTGTGTTTGGTAGAATGTTCACAAAAATACAGTAAATTTCACTTTCATGTAAAGTTGGCAAATATATCAGTAGATTTTAACACAAATACAGTGAAATTTTACTTTCATGTATTGTCTTCTCAGTTTTGTTTGTATTTAAAGTGAGATGTCAGAATGAGTCAATCCTTGCAAGTTTAGACTTGTACAGAAACATTGTCTGAAGACATCAGTGAAAGCGTAAGTGGTGAAGCGGTAGACTGGGCTAAATAGGTATCTATGTACATAAATACCTGTCAACATTCATTTTTACAATATAGTTATTTCAATAGATTAATATCCGTTCGTACTATGATGCTTAAACGCGTTTAGCGACAAAATTATTAGACATTTCAGCTGCTAAATGCCTTAAACAGCCGTAGTGCAAGAGGGATTAAAACTGTTATTTATAAACAAGATTTAAAAATGTTGGAACCTTTTTGTGTCCCTCAAAATAACCTTACAAAGGAGAAAAAACATAAAATTATTCCGATTAAGTACTTACTTTCAGTCAAAAAAACAATTTTCTTGGTCTTCATTTCAAATTGTTAGAAAGATTTTTTTGCCATGAGTTAAATTGCGCTTTCAGCTGCTTTCAGCTACCAGGGCCTCATGAAAACAAAGGAGTTACAAGTGTGACAACTCCCATGACGTTTCGAGTGAAAGTTGTTAAAAATTGTATTAGCCACTCTAGTATCCAGGGCAGGTGATAACAATGACATACATACACTATCAAAACAAACAAACAGATAGCTCGATAGCCACTTGTAGTAAGTTGTAACACTGACTTTTGTACGCGGGTTTGCTTAACCTTGTATAAACTAATTCTAGTGCCAATAAAATAAATGTATTGTAAGCTAAAAGGTATGTTAAACGCCTTTCTATTTAAAATAGTTTTTTAAAAATTATTATATAATTGTCAGTTTATATAAGAAAAAAAGAAAATCTTGCAATAGAAAAATCTCTTATTTTGATCCTGGCAGAAATCAAATTTTGTAAACGGTAGAAAAAAATTAGAAACTGTGACTCAAAAGTTTTAGGTTATCAATGTTCTTTTTTCAGGCAAATCGTGGCACCATATTCGAATGATTTATAAAAAAAAAATCTTTAAAATCTATTGGGAGATAGTAGGTATACTGACTCATCTCCAAAACCTTTTTAGTGATTCAACTTTATAAAAAAGGAAATTCTCAAAAATATCTGTACCTATTTTGTTTCATTCATCAATGTCTTATCAGTACAATTTTATCAAACAATTTGTCATATTTGGACTTTTTATGACGATATTTTATCTTATACTCGTGAGAGAATTGCAATAGGTATTAAGTAGGTATAAAAGTTATCAATTTATCTATCATATCAACAATTGGCACGTATGGGAGTGGCTTACTTTGGTGTTAGGAGATTTCAACTCATTGATGGGGTCAGACATGTCATAGGTAATATCAGCTGTATTAATTTATTTCCTAAAAATCTAAGGTCACAAAATCTTTCGAATCATCTGACCTCTGTCAGGTCCCCAAAGCATTACCTGGATATTAGCCTCTCTCCGTTGGCTTAAATATATTGAGAGAGAGGCCTATACTCAGCAGAGAAACAAAACTTGTGGATGATGATTTCAATAACTTATGCTTGCTTACTTTTGACTGCTCTGTTAGCTTAGTTGGTAGTTGGCAGTGACTCTGCCTTCTAATCTAGGGGTTGCGGGTTCGATTCCCGCATGAGACAAGTAATTATGAATACTAAAATTTGTAATTACTTGTGTCGAGTCTGGTCGTTTCTATAAATAATAATTATGTATTTACAAAAGATAAGTATATCAGTATTATATCCGTTATCTAGTACCACGACACAAGCGTTTGCTTAGTGTGGGGCTAGATGGCGCTGTGTGCAATGTCCCGGAATGTTTATTTATTTTTTTATATATATTTTTTACTTTTTTTGCTTTCTTTAGGAATTAAATATCTACGGTCCCGTAGCAGCGAGGGAAAAAAACATACATACCAACACGGTTTTTATGTAACGATATAATCTATAAATTTAATGAATGAATGAATGATCAACTTAAGTCTGGTTTACTCATACATTCTGTTTACTTTTCTAGTCCTTATCTATAAATAGATAAGTGTGAAGTATCGTCTAGCAAAACTAGTCATTTCACAATAGTTTACTTTTATTTAGTACACCAATCTTGACCCAATTCTGGGCATTGTTTTAATTCTAGGTTAGTTTGTAGTGCGCATTTCTGCATTCAAAAAGGTTTATATTAATTAAAATAGGTAAGTATGTAAATAAGTACATGTTAAAAAAAGTTTTTAGGAATAATGGAGTGGTAGCCCCTAAAGACTGAATTAAGTTTAAAAAGATGCTCTCGTAGTTTTTGCTTACCATCAAGCAAATTATGGTTAAGTGTAGACCCGTTTTAATTAAAAAAGAAATCTCAAGTAAAATTAGTTACAAATTGATTAAGTAAATTTTAAAAATGTTTAATAATCTACAAAAGCTTTTAGTTTAAGTAGTTCATTTTAATAATTAATAATAAAATAAAATTTTTTTTACATTTCGAGTGCGTTAGTCATGTTGTTTGTTATTATTATAATAGTAGCTAGTATTATGTACTGAATCATAGAAAAGCAAAATAGCACAGATAGACAAAATGTAGGTATAACTTTATTATCCACGTATTTTTGTAAAATAAACAGATTAATTGTTGAGTTTCATAATTACTTCTTAAGTTGTTTATATTTACTGTATACGAGATGAGTTTTATTGAAATTTGTATACATACAAGTATTAAAATATTTAGGATCGGGACGAGTGGCGTACTAGAAGAGTGGCCTATTCTCAGCAGTGGGCGGTAACGGGCTGATGATGATGATGATGGTGATGACTTATGAGTATTCGTATTTAATACATAAAATTGTGAAATAAATTCATATGCGAAATATCATATCAAAATGTGTTCTGGCGAAAATTCACACACGCGTTGAACTCTTTTCTGTGCAAAAGTTTGCGAATCTATTTTTATCACTCGATAGTTTGAGATTTTATTGAGAAGTTTCTTCTTGTTTTCTAGTTTGATATGACGTGTTGAGCTGTTTTATATTGTTTTTCGATAAATACAATAAACAATACAAATGTATTTATTTAATTTATATAATATAGATAAGAAAAGAAAAATAAAATCTTTCTTAAAATGTGTTCACTTTTTACTGTATCTGTTATCTGTTTTTTTTTTCAAGATCATCTTCAAACAAATCCATTAAACTAAAATACTTTAATTGACAACAAAAATAATATTAAGTACAAAATATGTTCTCTGTAAGGAACACGCCTCATTTAGCACATTTATAACTAAATAGGTCATGTCATTGTCATAAATACTGCTTTCAGTAAAACCATTATTCAATCTTCTAAGATCTTATTAAGATTCTAAAATCAAAATCATCCTTCATTTCCATTAAAGACTTACTCTATCTACCATAACATTATCATTCAAATACGCTCGCTCCGCACGTCCGCTCGCGTCCGCGTCCGCGCGTCGACTGAGCAGCTCGCTCGCTGTAACACTTTCACTGTGCTGCGCGGGCGCCGTTTTTTTACTAACGTCCCACATACTGAGTTACGTCACAGATCTGGATAGAGGAAACACGCGAGGCGTTACTAGTGGCAATGTCATGTTGCATAATGATGCAGTTTATTCAGATTCAACTGTTATACAGTGAGCTACTGAACTCGATCTGATTTTTGTTGGATATGAGAGAATTGTGTTTGTATTTGTCGTTATTATCATCATCATCATCAGTTAATGCCTAGTACATCTCTACAATAACTAATTATTGCCATTTCATCAATTGTACACTCAACGCAGTGTATTTTCGAGTTACAATTTTGAAATAACCTTTTCTTCGGAAAAATGTCACGCATAGTTTTCCCGGCTTCTTATGGTATTGAATACAAATTTTATGGTGGAATCTAACACAACCTCTACTTAGTTTTGTGACAGATTCTCCACGTCACGAAAATTTTCCATTTTTATCTAGATGATTTATAAAAAAAAAATAATAACTTATCTACCAATTTATGCATCAAATTCAAGTAAAACCCAACGCCCTTTCTAGCACAATGTTAATTTTCTCTCCAATTGGCTTTAGGCCCGTACCAAAAAAACCTCAGTAAAGGCGCCACTATCGTCAATTATTTCATATATTTATTATACTATGTTAGTTTCATTTTTCTCCAATTAAAGCTACAATTTAAGTTATGTCAGAAGTAGGAAGCGGCGATGTGTCAGTGGTTGCAATGTCAGGTTACATCACTAGAGGTGTAATAGTCGCGGAGTGTAGTGATGGGACTAGGTTTTAATTGTTGTTTGTTAGTTTTGGGGTTAGTAGTTTTATTTAAATTTGATTAACTTTTTCTATGTTGCTCCATTGTACATAACTTGATGAAATCACATCATTATACTTGTAATATGATTTCATTTTAATATGTAAGGTAAGATATAGGCTTGTAAAATAGAATAAAGGTGTGAATCGAGATAGATAAGGAATTGACGACTAAATAACATCTCTATAGAATACTTTAGATAATATGTATGTCAGGTATTAAAGTTTGTAAATATTTGTAAATGTTACCGTACCTGCTTATATGATTCATCTTTATATTTTTTGTCATATCCATAATATTAGCTCTACGTTAGAGCCGCACACGTCACTGTGGGATGTAAAAATGTCAACGGTGAATATCTCATACAAATTATGTCTCTTTGTTATAACAAACATCCTAAAAGTCCTCAAAAGGCTTATTAAATTTGAATGTTATCATTTCTTGATGGTAAAATATACTCTTTTTATCATTGACATAAAAAATCTTATTTTATCCACCCAAACCAATTTATCAGCAAACTGCTTGAAAAGTAACTATGTATTTTATATCAAAACATAACGAATCATTGTAAGAATTATTACGACATTCGTTAGATAAACAAAACAAATTAAATTATTACACGTTTTCTAAAAACGTTTTTAAAAACGTTTTAAACTAAAAAAATTGCATTTGATCACAATTGCAACTAAACTTTTTTCCCGAACACTACAAAAACAAAACAAGATCCAAATCTCTTCCAAATTTGAAACAGTCTGTCATTTTGGAATCCAGTCAGTTATGATTCCCATCCCATTATACGGAGTACGTCCTCGTACAAAGCTTTTACAACTAGAGAGAGAGTTCATAAAAAAATCACAGTGTGACGAGGTCAATGCCCCCTAGGTCGCCCGAAACTCGGGGTAATGCACTTTGCTGCATCTGTGTGCAGTAACATAGTACCTATAGTAACCTATTTCCTTGTGTGAGTGACTTTCTAACGCCTAACCACTTCTGGGACCCTGGTACTGCACTTCCACTTTTGGATATTAGGTCGACCTTGAAAGTTATTTTTGGGCGTCTATTTTTGGGGTTCGATGTACTTTGGTTTGTTTTTTTTGTATGATTTGTTTGTGAGCTTTTTATCGGAGCTTTGGAAGCTCGGTTGAAGTTTATTGCAAGAACTGCTTTTATAAGTACTTAATGGCTATATAAATAGGTATAATATAAGACAATATTCAAATACAGTGCATTGAAGTTTCTTGTAAAAGTAAAAAATCTAACGCAAAAATGTAAACTGTGCGATATAAAATATGTCAAAACATTTTTATTTTCCTTAAAACTACTCAAAAAGTAGTCTTACAGTTTCAAATAACAATATAGGAAGTATCTTAAATCGTGTATGATTTAATGCTTAATACTTATAAACAGCAGTCTCAAAAGAACATTAATCAAAATGTGTCAAAACAAGCGAGTCAAATGTCAGTGACCGAATATGTTGTCTTATTACAATATTGACGTAACTTCTAAATCATGTTTTTGTTACGAGTACGTTAAAAAGTGCTTACTGTCTAATGTTATCAAACTTGAATAGAACACATTCACTAAGAAATTGAATTACAAGAATAAAAAATGAAAATAAATAAACTTTAAATTTTATATCTGTAAAGGAACTCGGTGATTTTCAATTGTTTAAAGTTTCATGAGTATTATTTGATACAATGTGTCAATCTTGAGTGTTATTTTTATTATTTAGGTAGATTTCAGTAACAATACAAAGATGGCCGATGATAAAATGATCAAATTAATCGAACATAAAAACAATAAAAAACTTAAATTAAACAAAAGCGCAACTACCAAATTCTCGAACTAATTTAAAATTCATATTCCTAGCGGTGATCAGTCATTTTATCTGCATTCGACTTTCAAACTAGCTCTCACGCGCCACTTCCACACTGACATTAAAAACTGCAAGTAAAAAAAATGAAATTGTGACGTAAGAGCCGTGGGGCCAGCAGAGTGGGACATTGGGTCTCGGGCTATTACGCCACCAGTTTTTGGCATTATGTAAGATGGAAAGTGGGTCGAATCGTTTCCGAGTGTGATGTAATGCTTCTCAAGTGGTTTTTGACATAGTTTGCGGACCGTGAAACGCTAAGAAGGGCAGTTGAGACAGCCCTATTGGGACACCATGCGACCTCTTTTTGAGATGGTATGAAAAGCCCTTTTCTATTATTGACGGTTTGCTTGCGCCCGCGCATTGCATGACTTTGTAGGGTTTAAATTTGGCAATATTTCTGTCTTGCTAAAACTGATTACATTTAGGTAGTCACCAAAGGCGTACAGATATTATTAATTTAACACTGCGTAACTGCATTTGCGAATAAAGTAGCCCTTATCCATATCTGTCATTTTATGGACAAATACGTTTAATTTTAGGACACATGTTGATGTTTTACTACCAACAATAATAGATATAATTTAGTCATTCAAATAAGCGCCTTCTATCGATCAACTTGACTAACATTCACGTTTCTTTGTTACAGAGGGCAGTCAAGAGATGTCGCTGCAGCGGAACGTGTGTGATACTTACAATGTGCATTAACTTTAGTTGACATAAAGTGGGCGTACGGATAGCTAGCGAAATTACTTCATTTGTGATTTATACTGTTTACTTTTTTATAAATAATATACTTTAGAATAAGATAGTTTTAAGGATTGTAGCGCTGGAGTTTAGATAAATGTTTTTTCTCTCTCTAAAATTACACCACAACAAAAGTAGTAGTCGAATGATATGTTGTTTTATTTCGATTATTGTTTATTACATTCAAAACTTGATTTACATACCTATTTGTTAAAAAAACACAAGAGTAAACATATTATCTAAATTCCAGTTTAATATATTTTCTGTCTCAAAAATAAATCGACGTGGTTTGAGTACATTATGAGAGAGATTTGCTAAAATGAGTCTGTACCGTGTCGGTTGATTTTTGCGACATCTGTTGTTTTAGTTCGTTATTTATGTTTTTGTATCCTGCCTGTAATCGAGTTCTGGTCGCACAGAAGTGATCTCAAAAGCAGCGACTAAAACTCGAATTTATCTGACACTGCCAATTTGACATCCAAAAATAATTAAATATAAAAAAAACGTTAATGAAACATCATTGATTAGTAGTATTAAAGTCTTATTGAACTCAATTTCCGTTTATTATAACAAAAGTAATTAAAAAAAAATTATGTAAAGTTCAGTCTATTTTTAACCGACTTCATTTCAAATTTTTGATTTCATATAACTTTCAAACACTCATGTTCATTCATATTTATCTAAATCCATTTATTTTCATTAAAATCATCGAAAAAGGTTTTCATCAAATCGTAAAAAAAACAGATGCATCATGTAAATGACTGACAATTTTTGTTACGTTTTCTCTTTGTGAATAAGAATTTGGTTAGTTTTGTAATATATTTAGTGGTAACTAATGTATATTGGTTGTATATAATTTTGGATCAGTTAATCGAATGTGTTAGTTTGTAATACTAAATTTCGTAAGCAGAAAAGGAAAAAGAAACATTTATTTTTGAGGTGTTTATAATCAATTTGGACATTTTCTTTTTCTGCCTTAAACTAACTAGAATACTTTAAAAATATTTAATTGTAAATAAAAAAATGTAGATTAAACGCAGAGCGAGTAGCATATACTTAATTAAATAAAATAATGTTCATAATAAGTTATTTTTTGTTGATTTCAAAAGTTTATTCCTATGAAAGTACCTTTTTACTTTTTTTTGTTAGATGCTTTTTATCTACTTTTAATGGTAAGAGAGGTTTTAAGTTAAATGATAAAATCATGTTGGGAAGTACAAGGCGGTATTTATGATGAAAATGTCGATTTTAATGTTTTTTCTTCGCTACTTAATATTGTGTTTGAATGTAGCTCCAAGCACGATTACTTAGCATGCAGTGCCCTTAGATTTAGAAGCAATTCTCTACCTGATTCATATTATATCTGATAGCCAATCACAGGTTAGCATGATCACGTGGCCCTGCTGTGATTGGTTAAAAAGTTACACCGAGAATCATATGGAGCATTGCTTTTATTTGCTATAAACATGCATATGTAGGTACTATCTTATGAACTAAAGTGCTTTGGTTTGAATGGTAACCCCGGTGATGTGTACGTAATATAAAGGGTTGCCAGTCAATTATATAAACGGGTCTCGAAACATAAAGTTACCAGGTTTATCCTACAAATACATAAATAAGATAATTGTACTTTGACTGCTACACACTCGAAGATACTTTATGAAGTAATTTAACTAAGACTTTCGTATATTTTTGTGTTCGTACCTACTCTGTGGTAATAGTAAAACGTTTTGTCTGCAAAATGATTTTTTTTTGCAGTTATCTTCTTCGTGTCTTTTATCTTCGTATGAAATTTGAGGTATATATAGATATATTCTGCCCAAGACAACTCCCCTAACGAATTCATTCTGCGGGGGAGTCACAACCCTCAGTCATGAGGAAATACGACTCAAGAGCGAGAGACGTAAATGAGAGGAGAATGATAACTGTCAAAATTATCAAGCTTTATTAGACATAGATTTATAGAGACTGGTCGTGGAATTATTCATATTACGCGTATTTTGCTGTCACGCTCGCTCAGTTGCAATTCGATCGGTGCGAGCGAGATGACAAATTCTTCTCGACCCTCGACCGGACTTTACAACATAAGTGTATAATAATAAAAAAGTATAGTGTGTAGTTGTCAATAAATATACTCCGTCCCGTGCATACCTGCGTTTATTTTAATACTAAATATTAATTAAGAAAACTTGCACAATGCATAATAAAACATATATACAACAAAAGTGTTTATTTTCAACACAATGTTCTATATAAATATATTATGAGGACAATATAATGTGAATATACAAAAACCATTATTTCTTACATATTTATCTGTTATATACGCGTGGTATATATGTACCTATGTAACAGGGTCTTATAACATAAAGAACATGGACTACTTTTGTTTGATCCAGTTGACAGCCGGTCAAATGCTTGACCTTATATACTTAGGTATATAAGCGCTGTATATTATATAAAACATTTGTTATATATACGCGTGTAACTGACTGTTATATTATAGAGAAGGCTATATTTTGATTGTTTCTGTTATTCTTGGCATTTGGCTTTTGTTGATTTATTTTTTAAGTTATTTCTTTCTTTCTACGTCCACATGGTGCTAGATAAAATCAATTTTGTTTCTTGAGCCAAAGACTTTCTTCCAATATGTCGATTTTCCAATAAAAATATAAATATTTACATGAATGTATTACAAATTTTTGATAACAGAATATATTTTGCTAATTTTGTAACTTTTCTACACAATTTAAAAAAGTTTTCTGACTTGACACACGTTACGACATATCCAACTTTTTATATGTACATACATATAATATAGTGACAATGTGTAATATATTTATTTTCTCTAAATATATCCGATTTGCGATTATATAGAGGCCTTTGAATTACGACAATAATGTAACTTGGTTCTGATGGAAAACCATTATTTCGATGTTATAGGTGCAATTAAATTTAATATATACCTATTTAATATAACACTGTGTTTGTTTTACCCCTACATTATTTTTAAAGTCTACAGAACTTAAGGAAAGGATAATAGAAAATCAGTAGATAGACAAAAGCATAGGTTACGGATTTCTATGAAAGAATTAGCATAGGTTATATGTTTATTTAAACGCTCATGACGCAAAAACGGCTGAACCAATCATCATGATTTTTGGTATGTAGGTAGTAGGTATGAATATGAAATGATAAATATCAACATCAAATTACTTTGTTGCAAACTAAGATTCTTTTCGATTAGATGAAATGGTAGGAGTGGTTAAGCTAATTTTTACCCCGAAATATTGCAAGCGAGGCCGCAGGCATCCACTAGTAAGTAAATAAAGCCTAGCCCAGCCTTCAGTCTTCAGTTACGTAGGTTTATAATATGTTCGGTGCTTCAGTTGTAAAGCTGAGATAGACTGTTGATAGTCAATCAGTTCACTACTCCATTATAAATAGAAATAAGTCAAGGCGACATCTAGGAGACAATGGAGTGGTATTTGTAGGCCTGCCAATACACATCAAGACGAGGCACTTTGAGCTAGCGCTACTTTTTAACTGCAGTTTGTCATCTTACAATCAATGCATATGATCAGTGTTTTAATAAATCAAATTTTCATTTATTTTAAGTATAATTACTGTAGTGGGTGCTCGCGGCTTCGCTCGCATTAGAAAGTAAAACTTGCATCCCCTATTTCACCCTTTTAAAAGTGACATTTACAAAAATCCTTTCTTAGCGGATGCCTTCGTCATAACATCTACTTGCATGCCAAATTTCAGCCCGATCCGTCCAGTGGTTTGGGCTGTGCGTTGATAGATCACTATATCAGTCAGTCAGTCACCTTTGAGTTTTATATATATAGATTTATAGATACTTATATATGGTTTAATATTATGTTTAAGACTTGGTAGTAAATATTGCTTAAATAATGATTCAAATAGTTTTATCTCAAAAAGGAAATCTTATAAGAAATTCTATTTTATGGTAGGTAAAATTGACACTTCAGTGTTTTGTTTTTTCCTTTTTGTGTTTTTTTTTCAGTGTTTTGATTAAATTTCGCGTTTACCGCTCAAGGATGCAGGGTGTTTGATTAACTGGTAAAAATATCGCTCGAAAACGAAACGCCAATCAGAGACGCTTTTATGCAGAGAACTTTACTGTTGCTATTTTGCTGGTTTTGGTATTTCAACAAAAGACAGTCAAGTGATCCACCAATCAAATATAGTGTCCTAGACCTTTTATGATTAGCGTTTTTACTGAAACTTTGGAGAAATATGTAGTGTTTTTCTGCTGCGACTGCTCCTTAACCGACTTCAAACAACAAACTTGATGGCTTTTAGGTGTGTTCCTCCATATACCACCGCCACACCTCACCTCCTAACCAACGTGGCCTCCGTGGATCTCGAGATCTTACCAACACCGCACCTTGTGTCTTGAAGCTTTGTTGTTCTCTTTTGGCAAGATATTCTGGTCCACACCACCAAGTACCATCAAGTTTGTTGTTTGATGTCGGTTAAGGAGCAGTCGCAGCGGAAAAACACTACATATTTCTCCAAAGTTTCAGTAACAATGGATTTCCGCAAAGTAACGCCTGATTCAATATCTTATTGATTAGCGCTTTGTTTTCGTGTGAAAAGTTTCCGAATATGTAAAACACTTTTCTGAAGCCTAGTCTACTATATAAAAATAAGTCGGGTTTTCCTTCCAGACGCTATAACTCCAGAACACACGAACCGATATCCACGGTTTTGCATTCGTTGGAAAGGTCTCGGGCTCCGTGAGGTTTATAGCAAAGAAAATTCAGGAAAAATTCAACAAGAAAGCTGGGAAACAGGAAATCTCATTTTTCACATACAGCGCCACGGTGGCGAAACGGAGTTCGCCGGGTTTGCTAGTCGCTTATAAAAGCGCTATAAGTAAGTATGCAATTATTTGTAAGTATGAATTTGAAAAATAATAAATGAATTCACAGTTTTAACAGTTCTTATATTCAGGATGAGTTTTATAAGCCAGAGGATGCGAAGCCTTAACAAAGCTAGGAAAAAGGCTCAGAACATTACGCCTTTTTCAATAAAAATCATCAAGAGAACGCTTCCGTGAAAACCCCGGAAGAAAATCTGCAGCCTTGTCGTTTATTCATTTAATAATTGATTATAAATTATGGAGCCCTACAACAATAGAATAAGGGTTTTTTACCTAGTATTTAACACGCAACTGTGACGTTACTTGTCTGTCATATTTATCAACTAATTATATCTATTTATAATTCATCGACTTTAAAAAATATACAAAAGGAATTTATCCATCTCGTGAAATACAATGTATTTCCAGGGTATCGAGTTTTTAGTTCGATTATTTACTATTGGATAAATATGTAAGTATGAATCGAATATCTAGTTTTTAGAGTTTTTCAGTTGCAGATTTAACCATTATGTAATTAATAAAGCAAATCAGTTTTTTTTTCAACTTAGTAATTTAATACGAATTAGGTGACGGAGATCTGCGTTACGAACTCTTCCTCAAAATAATAATAAAAAAAACAGCATTTGTACTAGGAGAACATGTATATGCTTTTGAGACAGACGAAGGAGGGTTGCTTACAAATAAATAAAAGCAAAAATAAAACTGGATTAAGAGAATTAGTAATCAGCATTAGTATTAGGAGAGCAGGCTTGCGAAAAGGTGGCAGACTGAGATCTGCTTAACAAACTCATTCCAGAAATAAAAATTAAAAAGAAATGAAATTTAAATAAAGAATTAGTAATCAGCATTAGTATTAGGAGAGCAGGCGCGTGCAGAGGTGGCAGACGCAGGGCTGGCCCACAAACGCATCCCACTTTAGAATTTGGGCCGCCTATAAATACGCACTGCACTTGCACTGCGGCCGTATGTAGGGGTGTCACTTGCGTTAAAACAACTGTCATGGTGAACGTATACACTATACCTATTATATATAGTTTCTTGCTATTTTAATTCGATATATGGGGTTAAATAACCAAAACAAATTGTTTATTTGCGAACATGGGTAATTAATTACAGATAGTCGGTATTTATAGGAAGTGTCTCCTCACTTCACATATCGGCATGCAAACAATGATATGAAAATCTTAAATTACTAAGCTTAAGTCTCGGATCATGAATATTAGTTGCAGAATTACATAATTTATGATCAAAAAATATCACGTCACCACAAATTCATGCAAAAATGTATGCAGAAAACATCGTTAACAGGCATAGACAACACATTTTTTATTTGGTAATTATATATAGGTACTTTGGTAATAATAAAAACAAAATATGTATAATTAGTCAAAAAACTTACCAAGCAAATAATTGGAGTGAGAATTGTTCATAATTTATATCAACTGTATATTTTTTAAAGTAATCCTAATTTCTCCCCGTGCCAGCCCTGCGTTACAGATTCGCCGGACGCGGCCCGCACAACCGGTTCAGTTAATATTTTATTGACATAACTATTGCATACGTTCGCTACTTCTGGTGCCCTGGTACCATTTTATTACATGCATAATCTACTGTAGGTATTTTTGTGTATAAAATTTTGTCGGATCACGTAATTTTATGTTTCTTTGCTCGTTGAATAAAATTTAGTTTTAGTAGGTTTCGGTGTGTATAATAATAATAATATTTACTTTATTTACACAAAAATCCTTAGACTAGTATACATCATTTGTACTTAAAGAAAATTGGATCAGAAAAGCTATAAAAAATAAATGGGTAAATGATGTTGACTGTGATCCCCACACTAGGTTTCCCTGTGTCGTGGGAATCATGCTCTTCGAAAAGGAATATCTAAACATAAATGATAGGAAACTATCATATACATAATATATAGGATCTGTATATACAATTTTTTGATTAGTAAGAAATACAAGATTATCTAAAACCGGAAAGGATCAATTCCGAGCAAGTAAAAGACTGACTAAAACTATATGCTACTATAGAAGCTAGCTATAAAATCTTAATCTAAGTATTAATATTATTTTGATACCTATATGGCTTCGAAAAATATTCAGGATAACTAAAACATTATAACAAGATAAAAAGATAAAACTAAGGCTGTCTCGAGGATGGGATAGGAAGGGATGGTAGGGAGATCATTATTATTGTTGCTAAGTAATAAATATTGTGTATTTATGAATAGTGTAGGTACACGTATAAGTGCTTGTATGTATAGGTATATGTTAAATTGTGGTTGAAGTGAACAGTTGAAAGTTGGAATTTAAGCTTTGTGTAATTATGTACCTGCGTGCATACATAAGCTTTGTGTAATTATGTACCTACGTGCATACATACACTATACCATTTTGTTGTGGTATGCTACAAGTAGGTGTCTTTGACCAAAATGCTGGCCTTTTTCTGGCTCAACGTATCAGCATTGCCATCCAGCGTGGTAATGCGGCCAGTATGCTGGGCACGCTGCCCTCTGGCAGTGGGCTGGAGCACTTAGATTATCTTTAGGATTTTCTAAGTGCCCCATTTTTATGTTGTAGTTAGAAGTAGTATGTTTAGTTTTTCTTCCCTTGTTTTTATGTTGTTTATTGTAAATAAAGTTTCTTTTAGGTGTGCGTGCTATATTTTAGTTTGCAGAAGTGCGATCAAAACGTTATATAGTTCCTTAAACGTTCAATTTTTCATGCAGTTTTACGAAAAACACTAGTTTTTACGAACGTGTTGCTAAGGAAAGTCACAAATAGATATTCGAAAACAGATAACAATTCTAAAAGAAGTATCTTTAATCCTTTTCAGAGCCTGTATGTAAACCGTCTGAAAGTTCTTCAAGTCGAGAGTAAACCGGTTTCTTCTAGGCAAGCGCGCTAGATCGTAGACTATAACGTTGCTTACCATCAGGCAAGTTGTAGTCAAGCGTAAGCCTATATCATGTAAAAAAAATAAAAAATTAGTACAGCTACACACAAATTAGTATATGTAAAAATAAATATGGGACCATTTCGGAAACTATCCCCGACGAATAAAAAAATAATTTTTGTAATCGGTTCATAAATAACGGAGTAATCGCGTAACATATCCACAAAAAAAACTTTCAGAAGACTTGATAACCTCCTATTTTTGAAGTCGGCTAAAAATATAACATACCATGGCCTTCTCGATTAAATTAGCTTTAAACAAACGAAAACAAATGAATCCAATGTTCCTAATTTTTGAGAGCTACTATGCTGTATAAAAATACACTAAAACTCGTTATAAACTTTAGTTTTGCATCGTGGTTTAAAATCTACAAGCCAAAGGGCCAGTAACTATGAATCTCTCAGGGCTAACGTTTTGGCAAAGCGCAGCTAGCGAGAGAGAGTTCGGTTATTTTTAACCGACGGTTAAATGGGGCATCGAGCAGTTAACGCGGAGTTTATTACTGAATTAATATTTCTGTAGGAATAATGCTACTACCGGGCTTAAATCAAAGGTAGATTTAGAAAAAAATGCTTGTGTGGTCTGAATTCTTGGTCTTTTCTGGAAGAAATCGCTATTAGCGATAAGGCCGCCAGTTGTGACACTATATTTTAAGTCTGTGTGTTTCTCTTTTTTTTTCAATGTGTATTACAATAAAGAATTTTTATCTATCTATCTATCTTTTTGTACATGTAGGCTTCACAATAATAAACATGGTCTAAGGAACCTAAGATGGTGCTTAGAGAGCAAACTTGTTATAAATCCTCTTCCTTAGTTGTATTCCTCATTATTGAGGGTTGTGACTCCTCTGCAAAATCAACGCGGGAGTTCTTTTAGGCCGATACATCGTGGTGGGTGCCCAAGTCCTTCCAGGGATAATCTTATTTTTTTCTTCTTTGAGTCGTATTCCTCATGACTGAGGGTCGTGACTCTCCCTTAGGATGTATTCGTTAGGGGAGTTCTCTTGTGCAGACACATTGTGGTGGCCGCCCAGATCCTTCCACGGAAGTCACAAGTCCTGCATCTTGCGGTCCTCAAATATATTGGTTTTCTCACGATGTCTTCCTTCGCCGCTAAGTGAATACAAATCCATACATAACTTGAATATAGTCATTAGGTGTTAGACTGAGATTTAAACCGGGATCCGGGAGTATTAAATCAAAACAACTTTTATTTTTGTTTCTGTAAATAAACATGCATATGTTTTTAAAGAATAGTCGATGTGTTAATCTTCTATACGCTGAACGGATCATCATGATTATTGCTATATAGGTAGTATGAGGTTTAAGGAGTGTCATAGGCTACTTTTAGTCGCGGGCGTTCACTAGTACAGAAAAAATTTATCCGAATCCATTCAGCCTAAAAAGAAATACAATTCTCTTTATGGGATCATATTTATTTTTGCAAACAACCTCTTCAGCTTTATAAATTATAGCTGCTACCAACGACTTGAACCGTTTTCGCAGCGCACGCAACGGAAGCCCTCAAAGATGAATAATATTCCTCATTTTTTTCATATTTTCCATTGTTTCTTCGCTCCTATTAATTGCAGCGTGATGTTATATAGCCTAAAGCCTTCCTCGATAAATGGTCTATTCAACACAAAAATATTTTTTTAATTCGCACCAGTAGTTCCTGAGATTCCACACTCTTCAGCTTTATAATATTAGTATAGAAGTATAGATGGTACGTTCTACAATGGTATTATATACATGTGTGTACTTATCACCAATAAAAAATGTGTTTGAAAAGTTTATATGATAAACACTAAGTTTTGTGCGAGAGTAAGGAACTTGTTTTTTAAGATTTAATACCACATTCATAGTTTTTTTTTCGGCCAAACACAAACAAGATTGAATTTTCTATCAAAAATTTTAGCATCAGGAGAAATTGTAATTTATAGCTGCGATAACAAAATCAATAAAATTCAGAATAAAATCTATTTCGTGTTAGATTTTATTGCTTTATTGATTTACATCTCGCTGTAATTTGTAGGTTTTACGACAAATTTTAATGTACTTTTTCAAATTTTATAAAATTGGTTTAGTTTGATACCAAATTTATATGTTTCGTACAACTAGGAAATACTCAATGCTTGAATAAGATAATAATATTATATATATAATAAGCTAATCTGCTAATCTGTTATTAGAAAAACAAATGTAAGGATACCCAAGATACAGGCTTAAGCCTAGTTTGGGGTCCACTATTATTGCACTCTGCGCTTGATATGTAAATTCAACATAACTTTATAGTCACAATGCTATGGTTAAAGTAATCAACGCTGCATGCTATTGTATAATTATTTCCTAAATCACAGCTACTTAAATGCAACTAAAAACTAATTATGTATAATAGATACAATAAATAATTGAAACAACGGCAAATCCAACCACCATCGATAGGCCAAAAAAAGTATTTTATCAAGTAAACTGATTATCAGTGAATATGTTTAAAAACTTTACAAAGTAAATACTTATAGAAAAATAGATTAGTGTGTAATAGTTTATTAATGAAAGTTTAGATAAGTACATATATTTTTTAATGTTACGTAAATAAGTACAAACAAAACCAAACTTGTTGATATTACATTTGTGAAAAGTCTTTATAAAGAAAACTACAACAAAGTCCACATGCCGGGAATTTCCTCCTCACTCACACATGCACAATGTTTACTCCAAATGTTACGCACACACACAAGTATGCGTGAATGCATCGGTGCATGGTGTGTGTGTGTGTGTGTGTGTGTGTAGGTGTGTGTGTGTGAGTGTAAGTGGGTCACAGAGATAGGCGGTACACGTGTTAGAGGGCCGGGCGTTTGTTGCTGTGCGCAGGGCTTGATGGTGTTTTGGCGGGAATGTGTAATATGTAATTCATATATGTATGTACTACTTATTTTAAAAGTGTACATTGTAAAATATTAAATTAATTTTCCAAGCGATGTAAACAAAAATAAATAAATTGTAGATAAAAACTAATAACACGAAACGTTTCTGTATTTTAGAATGACAATTATGAAACTCTTGTGTTCTTAGAACTTTTTGTTTCAAGAAACTCCCTTGTCTATATAAAATATATACAATACAATACAAAATACAATACAAAATTTATTTATTACCATTTTACAAATATAACCTTAATTCTATTAACTTATTTTAAGTACAAAATTACAAAATTTATTTATATCCGTTTTACAAATATAACCTTAATTCTATTAACTTATTTTAAGTAGGTAAGTAAATGGCTTTTAACTGCAGTGAGTGAAAGGTTCCTAAATGATTACGCGAGCCCTACACTAGGTTCGAGACCTGTATCGTAGGCGCTCTCACAAATCAAACTGTCCATTGTAGTGTGTTTCGGTGCGGATTCTTTGATAATAGTATGAACAAAAAATAATTATTTACATTTCAGAAAGTAAATTTGCACAATTTAAAAATAAAAATAGGTTCTGGCTTAAGTTGAGTAACATGGAACTGTGTGTGTGTGTATGTGTGAATGCGTGTGTGTGTGTGTAAGTGTGTGTGTGTGTGAGTGTGTGTGTTTGAGTGTACTAAAGTGTGTTTAGTTATATAGAAGCATGACTTGAACGAGTAGATATTTCATGAAGAGTATTATTTGACTATGGTGAGCAGCTCTTCTGTTTCTTTATAGGTGAGAGACATTAGAAACTTTGTGATATTTGCTTTGGTTTCTCGAAATGTCATGTCAATGATGTTGCATTTTTTGTTTAATATATTATAAATAAACGGATAACTGAAGTTTGGGAAGCGTTGGGCAAAAGCTGTCCTGACTCGTGTCAGTGTGGCATTCATGGGTCTCCTGTTAGATACTGCTTGGCTAAAACTGAAGTTGTTTTTGTTTCTGTGTACAAGTAGAGTAACTCTCTGGATATAAATTTGACGGACGCTCATAACTCCAGCTTCAGCATAGATATCGTCTGTGGGATACCTGTATGGTCGCTTGTACATCACTTTAAGTACTGCTCGTTGGGCCCTCTCTACCTTCATCATGGCGGTGGATCCTGCGCCTCCCCACGTTGTTATGCAGTACGAGAGTATCGACTCACATAAGGCTGTGTATACAAGATGGAGAGTTTTTCTATTAGCGGAGTTTCGTAGAGCTTTTATTACATAAATCAATTTTCGGACTCTTGCCCCAAGTGTTGAGATCTGCGCTTTGAAAGAAAGATTTTCGTCAATTGTGATACCTAAGTACGTTATGGTCTGAGTGCGGGAAATAGAGTCACAGTTACAGTTTAATATCGTGCAGAAGGAGTGAATTCTTAGAGAGTGTAGAGGATTAGGTTCGGTTGCTTTAGTTATGTGAAAACAGACATATTTGGTTTTGCTCATGTTTAATGTGAGAAGATTTGAATCCAACCAACTTTTGACTTTTATCATGCCTGTTTCTGCTTTTTTAAACACTTCTTCCCAGGTCTTTCCGTTGAATATGGCGACTGTGTCGTCTGCGTAACATATTAGCTCTGTTCCAACGGGATCTACCTCGTGAATGTCATTCATGTACAGTATGAAAAAGGTTGGTCCCAGGACGCTGCCTTGAGGTACTCCAAATGATGATGTTAATGTGTCACTGATACATTCTCCGATTTTGACGGATTGATTTCTGTGACCTAGGTAGCTATCGAACCATTTCAGTGGCAACCCTCTTATTCCAATTAATTCTAGTTTTTTTAATAGGATTTCCACTGAAATAGTATCGAATGCTTTAGCTAGGTCTAAAAATATACCTATCGATTTTTTACCACTATCCAGTTTTTCTGAAACTCTCCTAGAAAGAAGTTCCACAGCATCTTCGGTGGATTTTCCACGCCTAAACCCGAATTGAGATTCCGAAAGCATGTTAAATTTTTCCAAATAGGTGACAAGTCTGTGGTTTACAACTTTTTCCAGCAACTTCGAAAAGGTGGCGAGCAACGATATTGGCCTGTAGTTCTCAGGTAAGTTTTTTGGACCTTTCTTATGTATCGGTGTAATGCAAGCCATCTTCCATTGCTGCGGGAAAGTACCGGTACTGAGACTAATATTGAAAATGTGGGTAAGTGGTGCTAATATCTCGAACTTAATGTCTTTGATCAGTGCAGGTTTAATACCGTCGCGTCCAGGAGCGCTGTCTTTTTTCATCTTGTCGATTATCCTAGCCACCTCAAACTCGTCAGTTGGATGCAGGAAGAATGAGTGAGCAGGGTGTGTACGATGACGAGCTATTTCTTCGGCTAGTTCAGTTTCAGTCTTACCTAGTTTCTCTAGCAATTGATGAGCGAGCTGGTTACCAACGTTAGCGAAGTATTGGTTGCAGTGGTTCACCGCGTCAAGCGGCATTTGCTTACAGTTTAAGAGCTCGGTAGCAGTTGATCGGTGTTTTGGAGTTTCTATTATAGATCTAATTGATTTCCATAACTTTTTAGGATTGCGTTTATTGGCCTCTAAGTTACTGCTCTCGTGTTCCTGTTTAAGTCTATGCAGTAAGTTATTACAGAAATTTCTATATCTTCTATAGACTGCTGCTTTTGCTTCATCTTTTGGATTTCTTCTCATGTCAAGATGGAGTATATATAAAAATTAAAATGTCACTATTATCTACAATGTTTAGTCACTTAGTTATTCGATACAGGCTGTCACTTTTTCAAAATAATCTAAAAATTCAAATTCAATATCTTTCTAATAAAAAAAATAAAATCAAACTCGTTCCGTCCCTTCCCGCACAGCAATGCATGCCCTGCGCGTGCGCCGCGGATGATACCCGAGATCGTTCACCCGCGGCCGCGCCTGCGGGGAACACAAGTAGGTAGGTACTGGGGCCCTGCAGGGCTTAGGTGGGAATATATATTTCTATATACTTGTGTTTATATATTAGTATACATCTAGGTACATATATATAAAACTCAAAGACTGACAGTGATCTATTAACGCACAGCCCAAACCACTGGACGGATGAGGCTGAAATTTGGCATGCAGGTAGATGTTATGACGTAGGCATCCGCTGAGAAAGGATTTGGAAATGTCACTTATAAAGGGGTGAAATAGAATAAGCAAGTTTTACTTCTTTATGCGAACAAAGTCGCGAGCACCTACTAGTCTAGGGATATTATAAGTATTTAGATCTCTTCATTGTATGAAAACAAGGTTACCTAGAAGAGATCAGTGATAAGGCCGCCCACTTGTACATACATTCATAGTTTATTCATGCATGATTATATTTTTTGGTGAACTATAGAGTTATATTGAATTGAAAACAACACCTTATATATTTATGTATATAAAGGCGTGTACTATATATAACAAACAGCTGGTACCTACAATTTGTTTTATTTACATTCAAGCTGTTTGCTTTATATAAATGCTGTAAACCCACTTATTAATGTCGTTGTGTAAACCACACTTTTTTGGGTGAGTCATCCATTTTAAGGCTTATTAAACTTTGCTGATCGCAAACTATTCCGCAGTCCCCTGAGCAATGAGTAAATGTTTATTATTTTTATTTATTTATGCTATTTGAAAAAATTTAACTGTCATCAAAAGCCCAAGTTTTCCAAAATGTTAACATTATTACCCCTTAACCTTACCTTATAGTATCTTACCTTTTTAAATTAATTATTATTATTAACCAACGGATTTTAATCATAACAGCAAATAAACATTGCAGTTAGTAGTAAGCTTATTTGGTACTAAAATGTCTAAGCACTAAGTCACTAAAAGTTCAGCAAAATTCAATACTATGATGAAAGAAAATTACGAGATTTTGGAGTGATTATACAAAGCATATATATTTTATTGATAATTCCAATGTTTTGCTTTTCATTACGTCTAATTTTAAAATGATTTAAAGATATAGCAAATAGTTCAAAATGAACCAAACATTAATAAGTTACTTAGTACACGAGTGGAAACTAAAAAAATACAAAAAGATTTTAGCGATTAGCGATTGTAGGTAGGGATTATAGCGGTAGTAAGTTATTACTTACATGTGAATTTAGGCAAAAAAAACAACGCTTCTCAAATTCATCACAAAAAGACCTCTTTTTTTCTGCCTACTACGCAGTTTGGTACTAGGCTCTCATAGACGTACGAAGGTGGTTCGAAAGCGGCGAAGGCCGTCCGCCGAATTTCACTGCGGTCAGCTCGGGACAACGCCCCGAGTTGATGCGCTCCTGGTGAGCAATGACCTATGGAGGCTTTTTTCTATTTTTTTTTCGTTTTTTGTAAAGAGGTTTGTAAACGAAAGTGGTCATATATTAAGATCTTCTTGGTGATCGAAAAAGGATGAGGCTATTTTCCCGGAGGCTTGAGGTGAAAGTTTAGGGAGCATTATTTATAATTGGATGATGTTAATGGAATCAGTCATATCGATCATAGTTTAGAATTTAGATTATTTATTTTTACTGTTTGTTCACAATAATCCTTATTTACTAGGATTCAAGTAAATAAATAGCTTAACGATTATTTTCTTGATGATTTTAGGGTTGCTATTGGATATACAAAAATAAAGATATTATTTTAAGCTTCTTTGACTGTGTGTTTCCGATCTAGACAAAAATGTTCACTGTGAGAATAATTACTATGGTTATATATCTCTAAATTAACTTAGGTTATCAATCAAATCTATTGAATGATTGAATGAAATCTAAGTATTGAAGTTGCAGCTCTGACTCTGGACTGTAATGTCGCTTCAGGTAATTTTCTAGAAAAAATCTTAGATAATAAATAAATACCTATACAATTTATTCTAATAATAAAAATTTTGTATATTATTATTTTAGTCTATTAGGAAAAGCGCCCTTTGATCAGCTAGCGGAAGAAATCACATGCGATTACCAATGACGCGGTCAGCCCTTGGATGGGTGACCGAAAAGTGGCATTCCATTTTGGGTGCGTGTATCATGACGCGTTAAATTGTAGATCCCGACTGTTTGTTGAGTACGGCCAAGTCAGAGGCGCTTCGGGCGGCTTCATACACTCTCAACGCCAGAGTTGGCCACTCTCATTCGATAAGAAGAAGAACACTATCGATGGTGCTTATATCAGATTGCTGTAAGCTACTTTTCTGTAACCAAACGCTCTGATCTAAAAACATCGCAAAACAAGCCCAACTTTTACATAACCAAAAAAGGTGATTAAAAACGTAGCAAAACATTTAATTACAGAAACACGGTTACACAAGCTGTCACCTACTAACACACAATTCCCGTGGCTTTATCATTGATCTTTTAAATTATGTAATGTTATAAAAAAATAATAGTTGGGGCCGGTCGGAGAGGTAGATTTCGGTAAAATGTCTTAGATCAGATAAAACCACCGCGAATCTGTAGGTGTAAGGTTGTGGGTTCGAATCTACGGTCGGACAGTTATTTATGCTATGCTAAAATAAATTTGAAATTAAATATTTCTACCGTTTGATTCTCGTGCTTTCGAAGTCACATTAAACCGCAATTCTGTGCCTGGCTGGATATCCCCCAAAAATAACTTACTAGCTCTAATATTTATATAAACGTTATAGAATTTCAATTTCGTTATTTTATTTGAAGGTCGCCCAATGTCCCTGGTTACCTTCCACCTTTATGTTAAATATGTTCTTTTTTATTTGGCGTACAATAAAGTATATTTGATTTGATTTGATAATTTTCAAGCCATTCCTACCTGTGGATGCGCCCGTAATATAACGCTACTATAAACCCGCCGATAATACTTTGTACAATCACTTTTCCTCCCTTTTATCTTTAAGTAAAACATTAATGTATTTTGTGAGGAATATCAACGGCAACAACATGCATATGCTTTTCGTCAGGATTACGTGATATTTAAAAAAAACTAATTATATTAATTTAAAAAAATATGTCTTTAGTTATTGGTAAATTGCTCAAAATTTGATTTTGAGAAATCAAACCCAAAAACAGATAGGCAAAAAATTGGAAATGGACAGAAGTTTTGTAAAATCTACCATTCATCTAGTTACATAAGTTGTCAAGTAGTTACCGATGATGGCTACTCGTCATGCAATTCCACTGTGCTTAAAAGCTTATAAACTTTAACGTTTTCCTCAAAACCCCGTGACTTTGCGGTCAATGTCAAAATATGATAAAATTCCCGAATTTTAGAATATCATTGGAATTTTGTATGAAAGTTTGACATTCGGTGTCTTCTCTACTGTAAGGGAAACTTAGTTTGGGATAGTTATTTTTTATAACTAATTCTTAACTGAGTAAGTTATGTTCTTGCCTTGTTAGTTTAATTGTTGTTGTAACTATTAATATAATGTTATGTTTGTATGGTAAAAAAAAATAAATGCTCGTATATGGTGTATTAAAATAAAGTGGTAATCAAAATTAAAAACACTTTTATCAAATAAAAAAAAACTTTCAGAAACCTTAATAACCTCCTTTTTTGAAGTCGGTTAAAATACAATAAAACTTCAAATGAACGTTTACCCCGTTTAAAGTTCAGACTTCTTTGTAAAGTAAAGTAAAGTAGGGTGGTCAAAAAACAATTCATATTATGTAAATTCTTGGATATAGATTAATACTTTGCAAAATATAACACACTACTGGGTGTTCGCGGCTTCGCTCGCATTAAGAACTGGCATCCCCTGTTGCACCCCTTTAAACGTGACATTTCCAAAAATACTTTATTACCGGATGCCTACGTCATAACATCTACCTGCATACCAAATTTCAGCCCGATCCGTCCAGTGGTTTGGGCTGTGCGTTGATAGATCACTATGTCTGTCAGTCAGTCAGTCACCTGTTTTATTTATTAAGTTTTTTTTTAAATTAACCTCAAAGATATAACAATAAAACACAAGTTAAATTCGACCCACAAATCGTGCATTGGTTACTTGGCTGTCAATTTCAAAATACCCACAAATTAAATTCGCGCTCTCTTATTCTCTAGATCCTTCTTCCTACCAAAAGTGGGATGGTAAAAAACAATTGTGATTATGTAAGTTCTTGAGTACCTGTATAAGTTTATTTTTACTTGAGAACTGGCACAATAAAATAAAAAGTTCAGGTCAAAGAAAAAAAAAGTTTTTGCCAAAACTTCCCAACTTTTTTTCTTTAGATGTCTCAATTTTTTTTCTAATAAGTATACACCAAAAAAATTTAGCAAATAATAAATTGTAGATTTAATTTTAGTTTTCTGACATATTTTACGTAAAGTGTTGTTTAGTAGTTACCTATATATTATGAATAAAACGATTAAAAATTAACCTCTAACAAAAAAGCAATAAAATTCGACCCACAAATTAATTTGCGCGCTCTTATTTTCTATCGACTTCCTACCAAAAGTGGGATGATAAAAAACATTTGTCATTATGTAAAATCTATTATAGAGAATATACCTTTTTCCTTTTTTGTCTTCAAATTTGTTATAAAAGGTACACAAAAAAGGTAAATACAAAAACAACAATTCACCTACTAATTTATTAGTGTTCGTTTAGTTGTTTATGAAAAAAAAAAGTTAAAACCCACTAACAATATTAACCCAAAGAGATAACCATAATATCACAAATAAAATTCGACCCACAAATTAAATTCGCGCGCTCTTATTCTCTATCAACTTCCTGCCAAAAGTGGGGTGGTAAAAAACAATTGTGATTATGTAAGTGAGTGGTGTATGTCGGTCAGTGGTTGTGCAATAGTGAAAGGTTGCATAAGCAGGCTTAGACCGCCGAGATGCGGCGCTTGCGACATTGCAAAGACTGTGGTTCTGTACAGAAGGATTGGTTTTTCATCATCATCATCATCATCCTGTTATCGCCCACTGATGAGCATAAGCTTCTCTTCTTGTTCGCTTGTGGTTTTTGCAGTTAAGTATTTGGCGTGTAAGGAATGAGGGTAATGCCCTGTATTGGGTTATATGGTTTCCATGGGTATTCATATTCCCGGGTTGCAAAAGTCTGATAGCAATCGGTCTCTGTAAAAAAACTGCCAATGCAGCTTTTAAATTGGAAACCTATACTACTATAATATTATAAAGCTGAAGAGTTTTTTTGTTTGTTTGTTTGAACGCGCTAATCTCAGGAACTGCTGGTGCTAATTATAAATTAATAGATCATTTATCGAAGAAGGCTTTAAGCTATATAACATTACGCTGCAACTAATATAAGCAAAGAAACAATGGAAAATGTGAAAAAACGGGGAAAATTAATTATCTTTGAGGGCTTCCGTTGCGTGTACTGCGAAAACGGTTCAAGATATTAACAAAATATGCATAAAAGGATTGTTCCTTTTAAAATTATCTTACAAAATGTCTGCAACAGTATATGTCTATCTTTTAAGATTAACTCACTAGAACCGTTTTTATCGTATTAACTATTCCATGCGAACGAAGTCGCTGGCACAGCTAGTATAATATATAACAAGAAGTGGATTGTATGTGCTGATGATGAGGCATGGCTGTCGACTAAAATAACACCTTGCCCTAGTGTCAATTTTGGTAAGCGATCAGGCAGCCACATTTGAGAACCAATTCCATTCCATTTCCAGTACACCAATAGGATCGCACCACTTGAGACTTAATGTAAAAAAAACCCATAATAATACAAGCCCCATATTTCATTATATATTAAGTGAAATTTGGTCTATTTTATAGCCTTTTTCCATCCATTACGGAGTAGGTATAGAGACAGGAGAAGAAAAGAGAGTACTCTTGCATACACGCCAGTAATCTTGATGAAAGACTACTAAGCATTTTTACTTTAAAAAAACGCACGTAACGATAAAAAATATGCGCACTATCTATATTTCTTTCTACTTACGCAATATCACCACATTCAGGTATCTTTATGAAATTAAACGCGTGTTCAGTTCGTGGTTTATCTATCGAAGAGTGTTTTACACATTTGTGTGTTGAAATATACATTTATAGGAAAAATAGAATAATTCTACGTCAATTGCTTGCCTATGATGCATGCATATGTCGTAGGATAATTCGATACTTCGAATCTTCGCGGAAATCCTAGGGGTTTTGCGAAAACGCGGATAATTAGACATAGGCGAAAAATTATCAAATCTTACTGGACAAAGTCAGGATTTTTGCCCCACCACTTGCACTACAACAGGACTTGGCTCCTCCTCGCTTCGCTCGTCGTCGCATGTGCGTGGTAGAAAGCAACCTAACGAACCTAATCTACCTTCTGTCACAGACAAGTGACTTCGAGTCCAACACTAGCACTACAACAGGACAGATAATTTTTCGCCTATGTCTAATTATCCGCGTTTTCGCAAAGCCCCTAGGATTTCCGCGAAGATTCGAAGTATCGAATTATCCTACGACACATATAAGGAGCAGGTTCAGATTGTAGCAACACCGAAGTTTTGTTATTTAGCATTACTTAGAAATAAACTAAAAGAGAGTCCTATACCCTGCAATGATATTTTACATTTCATTTTACTTTAAAAAAATGGGAAATATGGATACTTTTTTGTTGAACCTCTTAGAAGCTGCCTAACTTTAGGTATCACTTCTGTCTCATCTGTACAACCATCAAACGTCAGACAGGGTGGGGAGGCAGTTTGGTCGGCGTCTTTGTAGCCTCTCCCCCCTCCTCTAGTAGTCCTAAAGGGGGGAGGGGGGGTATAGGTTTACTGGCTGCAAAATTTAGGACATAAATAATGCATGCATTTTTGAAAAAAGATTTACAGTAACTAAACATAAAGCCAAACTTTAGGGATTTTCAGCCTTAGTGTTTGTTTCCTGTAAATTTTACGGGTCTTCTAACAAACAATATATATATATATATATATATATATATATATATATTATTAGGTTATTGTTAGCAATGATCTGCGTATATCGGGATGGACGAAGTGAAATTTCCTTATTTTAAAAGAACATCAGACTCAGTTTCCTTACCCCAATCGCAATCTCATACGAAATGTTGTATAGTAAAACTATAAAACTTAGAAAAAATTTAAAGCTATAAACTGAAATTGTAGGCATTAATTGATATATGTAAGTAAGGGGCCGTCCATTAATCACGCGATGGTTTTTTTGGCATTTTTTAATCCCCTTCCCCCGTGGTGATACATGGTGATGTTAATGATTAACCCCCCCTCCCCCCCATATATCACGTGTATTTATAAACGTACAAAAAAAACTTAATTTTCTACTTTTATTCAAATTAAATATTACAATAATGCCTAGCGGTAAACAGAAAGGTTACAGGACCTGCAGATTGTTTTTGCTTTTCGCGCGTTAGTCGAAAAAATAAATACACGTGATATGTCACTACACCCCCCCTCCCCCCTTGTGATATTTCGTGACTTTTTTATGGACCCCTCCCCCCCCCCTTTCGAGCCTCACGTGATTAATGGACGGCCCCTAAACAGCTGGTATCGAAAAAAAAAACTATATAAAAGTATCCTTCTGTAGGTTACTGTAGTTTTTCAGAAAAAATGTTTTCATATGCATATCTAGTCTTCTACTTCTCATCGAATGAGAGTGGCCAACTCTGGTGTCGAGAGTTTATCAAACCGCCCTAAGGGCCTCTGACATGCCTTAACGACTGCCATACTATGACGAACAGCCGGGACCTACAATTTAACGTGTCCACTTATCATTAACTTTTCGAATTTATGCAAATTAAATTACACGGAACATTGCATGTTAGTATAAATAAAAACTTTATAAAACCAGTAAACAATTAGTAGTCAAAGTACCTTTTGTAAAACGTGATTCTGAACGAGGCCTGAAGGAAAGTTGTGTGTTTGTGAGACTTCCGCCCTTGTTGTACTGAGGTGGAAATAATACTAAGCAAACAGAAATAGGTATGGTTATACTTACTTACTTACTCCTATGGCGCAGCGACCCGAAGTGGGTCTTGGCCTCCAGCACAAGAGAATGCCACCTTCGCCGGTCTTGGGCTGCCACTTGCCAGTCTGCAACTTCAAGTTCCTGCAAGTCAGCTTCCACGGCGTCTCTCCAGCGGTATCTGGGTCGACCGACAGGGCGTCGACCACTTGGGATTCCAAGATACGCTTTTTTGGCATGGTTATACTCCTCTGGCTAAAAAGCGAGTGTGGCTCAGCGGTTCCAGTGTCTGCTTTTCATCCAGATGCACCCTGGTTCGAACCCGGCCCTACACCAACGACTTGTATCAAGTTATGTGTAGATATGCACTCGATTAACGGTGAAGGAAAACATGTTTGAGGACCACAATATGCGAGGACATGTGTCTTCCGCGGAAGGACCTGGGCACCCACCACGATGTATCTGCCCAAGAGAACTCCCTTAGTGAATTGATTCTGCGGGGGAGTCACGACCCTCAGCCATTAGCAAATACGACTCAAGATAGAGAGAGAGAGAGATAGATACTCTTCTAGTCGTGGCTCTCATTGCTGAGGGCTATGATTCCCCTGCTGATACAATATTTAAAGGAGGTCTCTTCAGAAATAAATATACAATACATAGGCGCTAAAGATAACCATGTGTTAGTATTATAGGGTTCTTATACTCGTTGGTTTCTCCATGATGTTATCCATAACTGCTATATGAGTGAAAATTACACAGAACTTGTAAAACATTTAATTTAAACATTTCTTCTAGGCAAGCGTGCTACATCTTAGACTATAGTGGTGCTTAACATCAGGCAGGCTATAGTCAAACGTAAGCCTATTTCATGTTAAAAAAAACATAAATCCACGTGATAGGTCAGTTACATATGTATATCACGCGATATATTTCCACGTTGTTTGGTCCGTATTTTACGTCTAGACAATTCCATGAATGGGAAAATATGTTAATTTGAAGGTTCCTATAGATTCATTCCATGCAGTTCTGAAGATTAGCTGTTGCTAAAATTCAATCACATCCAATGTTTCCAAAATTAGTCCAAAATGTTTGACCATTACCATTGTCACTCGTATAAACTTATTCTTTGTAGAGTTAATATGTACAAATATCGTTTGATTTAATAAAAGATTAAACAAATGTCAAAGTCAGACCACAAGTCAAGAAATCAAATACCTACATAATTACTGTTAAGCCAACATACATGAAATACTTAAAAGGAATATATATTATAGAATAGAATATATCTTTAATGTACACCATAAAACATAGAAATAACAAAACAGGAAATAAGCTTAAATATATTAAAGTGCTGCACATTGGGCGGCCTTATCGCCTTAGGCGATTTCTTCCAGGCAACCTTTTGGATGGACATTACTAAGAATTATAAACAGGCGGTGTTATGTGTAAGTTAGGAAAAGACTTAGTTACCTACTCATTTTTTTAAACATACGTCATAGGCACAGCATCATCATATGATCATTTTAAGAAGAAATCTCGTGATTTTAGCCAAATCTAGGTCAAGGTTTATTAATAAGGAAAATGATGTAGAACGTAAAAACTCATGCATCCTGAATCCGGCGTGAAGACGTGCGGATCTGTACGGAGGTGGTGGCAGTTACACCGACATGTAATCTTCTTGTTCAAAATCTTCATTATAACTGTTTTAATTACTATAAAAAAGGCATGCTGGATAAGTGTCCCGTAAGATTTCATATTTTTGTATTAAGTTACACAAAATTAAAAACAATATAATGTACCTACATAAGTAATAGCCTACTACATAAGTAAGTATTAGTTTAATTAGTAAATAATGTAAAAAGTATGATCAAACAATGAACTGGTGTTATTGATTACGTATTTTTTAAAACCATTCTATGTTAAATAAATATTAAAAAAACGAATTAAGCATTACCCTAACTACTACAAAATAAAAAAATACACTAGAAAATCTTATGATTTTTCAGTTTTGGCTATGTTATTTATATTTTGCCAGCGAACAGGCGTACCCAGCAAGAACTGGTTCTGGAACTCTCTCTTGGTAGATCGTCAAATTAAATAAGGTATGTAGGTCACATTATAAATTTACAGAAAAAAAATATACTGCTTTTGATTAAACTTTGAGAGTACCCAAGTTAAACCCCATCCATTGCAAGTCGAGATTAAACCGGTTTCATCTAGGTAAGCGCGCAATATCGTAGATTACACGTTGCTTAACATCAAGCGAGTTGTAGTCAAGCGTGAGCCTATCACATGTAAAAAAAACATCATTCTACTTACATTCCTATCGGTGTGAGTGTCGGCCAATTTATAACGGGTTTTTTCTGACTCACCCTTACAAAGTGGGCCATCACTTTCTGATTTTAGCGACGCCAAATTTTACTTTTATTTTCATTCATAAGTTAGCGCAGATCCGGTATGACCCATATGAAGATTGAATTTGGGTTTTTTGGAATTGTGGTGAAATTAGGAACGTTAAAAAGACAAAAAAATATAAATCAGTTCCGGGACAATTCACGCAGCGCCATCTAGAACCACTAGTCACATACGAAGCAAAGTAAGTATATAAAATTGTAGATTTCTTTAAGCTTTTTATTATTATATTGGTAGCACAATTAGTATCTTAGAATTAAAATTGCTACTTATTTTTTTTATTTAACTATTAATTTAAAAAGACTAACCTGAAGTGTATTTACATACTAAGCAAATAATTAGGAACTACGGCATTATGAGGAATTTTCTTAATGTCAAGTTAACTAAATAACCCGCCCCTAAATGTTCCCGGTGCAAATGTGCCCATCAAGCTCGCTGCGTTTCCGCGCTGGATGGCAATAGATAGCCGTTGCACCAGAAACGATTTAGAGCGGGGGTCACCGGTCGTAACTCTAAGGAACTATTATTAACGAACTCTCGTATTAGGAACTTAAAAAAATAAGAAGAAATATTGCCGCCCGCCCAAAAATGACCGTGAAAATTATTTTGTGCGAATATAGCCTAGTTAACCGAGATATTTATCTGATTGTCTTAACACATGTCAGAGGCCCACAGAATGGTTTGAAAACTCTGAACACTAGATTCAGCCACTCGCACATGGTAAAGTATAAGAAGAATCTGCAAATAAGCAAAACCAGCGGCATTTATTATTATTAGATCATTATGATAACACTTGTATGTGAATTGTTCGATATTCATTTCTTCATAATTTCATTTAATTTATTCTATCGATGCAACATAATGCAATCGAGAAAAATAGATCCTAAAATCTTAACTTGGTCTATTATCATGCTATCTATTGTTTAGCGCTTAGCAACAAAACTCTTAACAAATCTAGTATCCAAGTCTTTTTGTCAATTATCTAGCTAGGAATCTAGAATCTAGACCCAAACAAAAAACACTATCCAAAGTTCACGTCGGCGATTTCATAATGTACCGAACGGGAATCCGTCATAAGGCTTCGAATCTCTCTGTGGAACCACGATGCGTTTTCACCACCCAAAACAGCCTTAACACCTTCTAATACACTAGCAATATGAACCTTATAGTTATGCTATTAAAGAAAAATATGCTCTGTTAGGGTAACAATGACTTAAGATGTTATGGAAACAAAACATGTACTTTCACAAAGTTGTTCAACGGCAAATTTATTCAAAGCAATATCGCCTTTCACTCAATACAATAGAGAGGAAAGTAGCGTGATAGGTGTAAAATACTAGGGTGTCAGAAGTACTATGTCGCAGTGAAACGTTTGCCCCACAACTGAAAGTGAAAGTGTGCTCAGGAGTCGGTGGGAGGTGCGGGGGGTAGGGGGTAGGGGGGTAAGGGGTATCCATGACGCGAATTGTTAACTCGGATTTGGTTATTTGATGACCCATGGCACGTACTTAATTCGTTGTATTTTGGTCATGGCGTGATGAAAGTTGAGCGATATGTTGTGGTAGGTACCAGGGGTGTATGAGATGGGAGGAGATTAGGGCTTTACTTTGTTGCGTTTGGCACAGTTGCGAATGTTTTTGGGTGTTAAAATTAGCAATTTGGCTATCGTATAATTGTATGAATAAATGAATGTATACTTGGTTCATTTATGAACATATTCTGTTGTGAGTGCTTTAATAAAATAAATAAATAAAGTAATCGAAATAAAATAAATTGATTCAATAACTCAAAGATAAATTTGCATATAAACAATTCCATTACATTTATATAATAAATGGATTAATCTCATCATCCTAATTATTTAATGGTTGTACACTTAATATTTTTAATTTCTTTAGGTATATTTCTCTGTGAGTTGTCCTTTTCTTTCTTTCTTTCTTTGTCATGAATGTAATAACGTCCATATAATAAATGTCAAAAACTATTAAATGATAGTACCGGTACTTTCATAAGGGTATTCATTTTAGGTGAACCGAGAGACCGATTAGAATTCAGTACGATAATAATTTCGGTCAAATATGGTCGCCAGGCCGATCTTTGACTAATATAGACAGGACTGAACTCAGAATCAAAATGAACTATTTTATTACATAACGTTTTAATATATTAAAAAGGTTTATTTACTAGTCTTAAACAAAACAATTAACCATTGATATCTGCAAATATACCTATAATAAACTTTTTTTTATTACATAATTTTATAGTTTTTATTTATAAACTTGTTACCGAAAATAATCACGAGACAGATTTCCCGGGTGTGTAGAAAAAAAACTAATGTAAGTAATAAATTTTTGTGTGCCGAGGAGCATATAGAGGTCGAATTTAAGCTTTTTTATTTTGATACCAATATACCTACTATTGAGGTAGGGAAACATACAGTCCAACATATTAATGTAGCGGCCATCTTGGATTCGCTTACTACATTAATAAGTGAACTTGATGTCATAATTGAAAATGAGCAACAAATTTTACGTGAATTTCTCTATTCCCCTTGAACTATAATTTGTCGGTCTTCAAGTCGAGAGTAAACCGGTTTCTTCTAGGCAAGCGCGCTAGATCGTAGATTACAACGTTGCTTAACATCAGGCAAGTTGTAGTCAAGCATGAGCCTATCTAATGTAAAAAAAAAAACTTTGTCTAATCCACTAGAAAATAAAAGTTATAATTATTTGATTAAGATTTTGATTTTATATCCATCTTATACTGAAGATAAAAATCTAATTGCAGTTCAGTATTTTTGGAGTAATTAGCATTGTAATAAAAATCAGGCAGCGCCATATACCCATATTAAACACTAAATAATATATATAAAAATCTTTACATTCTACTGTAAGCCTAAATACGATCACATTAGTTTACAAAATTATAATTTTAATTGATTTCTGTTACGAATTAATTATTGCCAAAAATTTGAGATTCATAGGTTAAAACAAATCATGTTTATTTAGATCTGTTGCCATTTTCTTTGTGTTTTAAATGATTAAAATACACTAAAATCGAACTAAGATAGTTTATTCTGCAAGTGTCAAAAGAAAATGCAAATTTAGCAGCGGGGTTGTGTGACTAATCTGTAGATGCTAAATTCTTGTCGATTTTCTAATGAATCACTTCATAAATTTCCCCACGGAACAACAACTGTATCCTTGAATGTGATTTAGTTGTTTATATATATGCATGTATGTGTGTATTTTGTTGAGTTATACTGATGTATTAATTTATTGTTACTAATATTGAATCATTCAATAATATTTATCATATTAATAGCAATTTGGCGCAATTTTACAGAAATTGAAAGAGCCTATCATCGAGCCTCATCGAGATAAATTTTACGCTGGATAATATAATATATTGCAATTTTTTATCCCTGATAGCCAACATCTCTCTATTTTAATAATATTTTTTGTAGACTCTGATCAAATCATGGATACTTGAAAAAAAAATGAAAATATATATTTTAAATTAAAAAAAAATACAAAACAACATGTTTTTTTTTAATGTTCATTTATATTTAACATTTTCTAAAGACTGAGGTTTTGTATTTTTTTTATTCAAAAAAATCAGGCCTACTTAGTATATCAAGTACCAGGGCACCAGAACAAGCCAAGAGTAGTTCCCAGCATAGAATGCGATTGTTGCGAACTCTCTCACGAGATCGGTCACAAGATATATCGTGTAAAAACACGCTTGATGTAATAGTGCATTATGTTACCCTAATAATGCATAATTGATTTGCCTGTGTTATGGTATATTAAAATTTATTTTTTTAAATTTTGACTTGTAATTAATTATTGGTTATCTCACCGTTGCTGTTGTCTGTCTTTAGAAAATCTCATATTTTGCCAAATCAGGTAAAACGGGTGCCGAACCCACGAATAGGGTTCACTACATAATTTTCAGTAGTAGGTACTTGACAGGGTCAAAGTAACATAAATACATATCTAAGTACAATCTTACATGCCTACCAAACCAAGTTATTTATAATTAAATAATTACCTGCGCCTGCGATTGATTAAAATATATTTTTACAAATTACCTAAAGAAACTAAAAATGTTGCTTTTAACGTTCCAAAGTGACCCGTAAAAGGTTATGCGTTCATCATCATCATCATCCACAGCATTCTGTATCCCATTGCTGGGCATATGCTTCCAGGAATGTGCCAGATGCGTCAATGTTAGGTGTTAGATACTCATAATCCTGTATACTTTAACTTTGATGCTATAAAACCCTGAAAACACGGCATATCGTGTTCTACGATGAAGGAAAATAATATTCACAGGAAAGAAATAAATCAAGGATACCAATAAACACTACCGCCATAAGTCGCGCAATTTCATTGTATTGTTGATAATTACTTCATTGTAGATATGATTGGACATAATTATTTAGTATAAATAGGTGCATCTTATTGTCCATATGCAAAGTCTGTTTGATTGTCTATAGATGTAAGAATTATAGGTATATACTATATTTTAATAATAACATAAGTATATAAATGTGAAAATAAAGACAAGTTTAAAGATAATACGTTTAAAAATAATGTGAGATCTAAAATTAAAAAAATGGTGCCCATTAAAAAAACCTAAGCATATTCTAATAAGATATTTACTTTATAACTACTTAAAATATCTTTTCTTATAACCCTCTTCTTCTTATAACTAAAATAAAAAAAAACTTCATCATCATCATCATTACCCTGTTATCGCCTACTGCTGAGCATAGGCCTCTCTTCTAGTACGCCGCTCGTCCCGGTCCTGCGCAGATTGAATCCAGGTGCTGCCTGCGGTTATTCTATGTAATGTCGTCAGCCCGCCGCATTGGTGGACGACTTAAACTTACTTTTAGTAAATTTCTATAGTATATTAGAAATTAAAGAGCCTTTAAAAAGAGTTGCGAGAGAGAGGATAAAAGATTTGGAGCAGGGCTTTGACGGAAGCTGAAGAGCAAGAAATACAATGCTAAAGAATAGTTTTCTAGCTAACTATTAAAACAAATATTGTCAATTGAAGCATAAGGTCTGCCTTGGCTAGTTTTCATTATGTACTTACTAATTGAATTATATTAATGCCAAATTTTAATATCCTAGGACATCTAAAAGTTGATTAAAATATTGAAAAAAACCTCTGCGAGATATTATTTGCTATTTTACAGTATTCTTTATTTTGTTGTTATATAAAACTATAAAACCTGGTGCACCCATGGAGGCTGCGGCGGTCAGTGGCCGCGGTGAAAGTTCTGGAGGCATCTCTCTATCTAGTTCATTCACTTCGGGATAGCACTGGAGTGGCGTGGAGACGCCCGGTGATGGTGGGATTAAATATTTGTAGAGTTGCTATTTTACAGTGCTTTTTGTTGTAAAACTATTTGATTATATAAAAGTACTTGATGAGTATTTACACATATTTCATCGCACACAACAGAAAACTAGCGCTGTTTGCAGTCACACAGCTGAGTTTAGGTCGGCTTGTGATAGGATATGTGTATAAGTGTTAGTCTTTTTCTTTCTGTAACATGTTCATTGTCGTCATTATATTTTTACATATGTATAAAAATAAAGATTTTTATAGTAATACACAAAGTACTGTTGCACTAATCTTAAGCCCAAAACTTTGGTCAAAAATGTCATCTCCATGTCTCCCCTGTTCCAAATTTCCAAGGCTGTGACAGGCGGAAGAAAGCTCGGAAAGCGATAGTGGAATGCACCCCCCCCCCTCTACCTGGCCAAGAGAGGGGGGAGGGATCAACGTCTTGAGGCCATGTCCCTCTGGAGAAAATAGAAAAATAAAAAAGTATGGGACTTTTGATTTTAACCCATCATTTATGTTGGTTGAAAACGAAACGATAATTTTAAGTTATTAGTTTGATGATCAGCTGGTTACTCGTTTTTGAAGTTATTTTGGTTGATTTAGATTGTTTTATTGCTTCTTCTACGATAACGCCATAATCTGCGACTTTAAAGGGTTCATGAAAATCTGAATAATTCTGCTCAGAATGAACCAATGTGGAGGATAGTGAATACTACCTAACTAATTAATAATGTATTTTCTATACTTAAATAGAACTTAGAAACATTTTGATAATTACATATGTCAGATATAGGAAAGTTAATGAAAATGATAAAAACTCCTACTATTTAATTTCTTCTCTGGATCGTTTCTGGTGCAACGTACCTATAGCTAGTGCCATTCAGCGCGGAATCGCAGCTAGCTTGATGGGCACATTTCCACCGGGAACGATTAAGGGTGGGTTAAGTTAAGTTGACATTTAATTCCGATTTAAATACTTATTTTACATTAAGTTTTTAATGAATAATTTTTTTAATATTTTAGTGACAGAATTCATCATTATTATATTTCCCCGGAAAAGTATGAAAATGCATTTCCCCGGTATGAAGGTTGGTTTGTGTCGGCGACCCGCGGCCTTGCACGCGCGGTGCACACGCGCTGGAGTAACCGGCACAACTTGCACTGCGTTTTATTTAACTGCCAAAGAAGGTTGATGCTGTATCGCATTTTACTTGTCTCTCACTTATTTGGATGGACGGTTTCGATTTATAGTGGCAAAAGAAAAATAATTTTATTTACCAATAACGGAAAAATACCACCGTAATATTATCTACATCCGTGAAAAAGGGTAGTGTGTAGGTTTATTACTGTTTAATCCTTCTCCTTGTCAAGTTTCACCAAACTTGGTTCAGCTGTGACGCGTGAAGATACAACAAATGTAGCCACATACATTAACATTACATGCAAATCAAATTACAACATTGATAACATTCAAAAGTGTCGCCTACCTTGTGGCATTTCAATGTCTCAGTTATTGTAAATAAAAATAAAAAGAAAAATAGCCTTTATTGCCCATTTACAAATGATATAAGAACTTATAAAATAATTTTGAATTAAAGTAAACTATTAACATAAAATGAATCGTTTCTTCAGTATATCTTTAGGGCACCCAAATACGAATTAATATAAAAAATAACACAAACACCAAATGATTTCAATCATGCCTTAGAGTAAGCCGCCAGTTTCCCCAGCGGCGCTGCATAGTGCATGTCGCCGAGTGCATTGACTCCTGCAGTTTGGGATGTCGCAGGTTATCTACCAGGAGATAAGGAATAAGAGGAGGTTTCCCGTTTAATAAAGCATTCTTTTTTTCATAAAGCTTGAAGCTCAAACTGTCCCATTGATGGTAAAAAAAAATGGACGAAGATTCAAATTTTTTCATCTTAGTAAACACAATGAAAACGTAGGGTTACTTTCTCCAAAAACTTATTTAGGTTAAAATATTTATGTGGTAACGACAACGTAAAGAAACGAACTAATTTGGTTTAGTCTGATAACTGTAAGAAATTTCTTTCAGTCTACATTTTACATTTACAAAAAAGCGAGTGTGTCTTAGCGGTTCCAGTGTCTGCTTTTCATCCAGACGCACCCTGGTTCGAATCCGGCCCTACACCAATGACTTGTATTTTCAAGTTATGTGTGGATTGGCACTCGCTTAACGGTGAAGGAAAACATCGTGAGGAAACCGACATGTTTGAGGACCACAATATCCGAGGACATGTATCTTCCGTGGAAGGACCTGGGCGCCCACCACGATTTATCTGCCCAAGAAACTCCCCTAATGAATTAATTCTGCGGGGGAGTCACAACCCTCAGTCATGAGGAATAAGACTCAAGAGTGTATTCAATTAGTAACAAGATATGCCTAGGCTATTCTATTCATACAGTAGATATAAAGTTACGTCAGAAGCCCCTAGGGCGTATTACATACTCTCGACACCTGAGTTCACCACTCTCATAAAACGTACTAATAAGTACTTCTTTTGATTACTAAGAACAATAACATGAATGGAAGGTACATTTTATTGCAATTCAGCAAAATTCCAAAATGTAAGTGAATGTCAGCAAAATACAAAGCAATTGTTATGAATTTCAAAGAAAACATGCAGTTTTGGTGAAATCGTGTTGAAACTTTGTCATAATCATTATAGTTTTGTGTTCACTTTAAAATTTGTGTTGTTTTTAAAACGTATAATAATATGTATTTATTTACATATAATGTATCTTAATTACTATATCCATACTTACCTATTATATGTATAATATGTACTTTAATTATTTCTTTCGACCAACATTTATTTTAGAAATGATGCAAAGTGGCTAAAATAACAACAACAAGTATGTTCACTATAATCCAGCGATCTTCAAAGCGAGAGGAATCAAAGCTCTTATCGGGTAAGCGTTCCTTCTTAGGGCTTCTTGCTTACTATCACGCAAACTATGGTCAAGTGCAAACCTGTCTTAGTTAAAAATATACGTACTAAATTAATAATTCGCGTGACCAAAATGCTGGCTTGTACTTTGCCCAAAAGATTAGTCTAGCTATTCAACGGGGAAATGCAGCCAGCATTTTGGGTACGCTATCTTTTGAAAATGTAGATTAGTTTATTTTTTTATTTTTAGGGTTCCGTACCTCAAAAGGAAAAAACGGAACCCTTATAGGATCACTTTGTTGTCCGTCTGTCCGTCCGTCCGTCCGTCTGTCAAGACCCTTTTTCTCAGGAACGCGTAGAGGTATGAAGCTGAAATTTATATCAATTACTCAGGTCTACTGTCCCTTGAAGCTGTGAAAAAATCAAACTTCTAAGCCAACGCAATCAAAAGATACAGCCATTTATGCCGCAAATTTTCGACACTTGCAAGGTAATCAAAACCTACAGGGTGCTTCCCGTGAACTCCGAATCTTGAAATTTGGTACGAAGCAACGTCTTATAGCATAGATAAAGGAAAAATTACGAAAACCATAAATTTTTAGTTACATCACAAAATATTTTTTTTTTCATTTTGCAATAAAAATACCATAGTTATGACTCGATTGTCGTAATGAACGAACTTTGTAAACCTTGCAGGTTTGTACGGAACCCTCGGTGCGCGAGTCCGACTCGCACTTGGCCGGTTTTTTTTTATGATGTATATATAATGTTTATTTTTTTATTATTATTTGGAAGTGTTACTATTAATTTTTGTTGTTTTGAAATAAATATATTTCTTATAACGTACTAAATTATAAAGAAAATTAACTTAGACACAGTTGTATATTGTATACAAAACTGCATTTAAGTGCAATGATTCATATTTATCGACCACTTGCATTCGATGTGGGTGGTATCATTGTGAGACAGTTTTAATATATTTAAATATAATATATCATAAGTAGTAGAAGAAGTAGTATGTTTAGTTTTCCTTCACTTGTTTTTATATATTATTATTGTAAATAAAACTTTATTTAATATTATATATCATAAAAATATTAAATTTAATTGTCGATTTACATAACTATACAGGACAGGGTACTGGCTTTAGTACACAAAAACAACAAATTTTGATCTAAAGTTTGGTAATTCGCAAAAAAACTGTTGTTTCATACAAAAAGATTCTATGTTGAAAATCTATGCTATGAATATGAGAATATATTTATTTAAACAAACACATTGAATAAAGTTGATTGATCATGATTTTGTAAAAGTTTTCTTGTAAAAGTTATTTGGGGTTAGAGGTAATCTCCACGTTATAAAAATATGTCAAAATTCCAAAATCTTAACTGCACCACAAGAAAACCCCAAAACGTTTTCCACCATTAAACAATTTCTCAAGTATAATAGAATATCATTAAATAAATTAGGTTTACTATAAAACAGGCGATAAAATGATTTATCGCAGCTACAGGGTGTTACATCAGCGGCTAGCAATAACTAGACCGGAACGTAGGCGTATACGGGGGGATGCAAGTTGTAATTATAATGATTTTAGTGTGCTTATGATACGATTTTATTACGAGATAAAATGAAGGTATTGGCTGATATTAATAGAACAATATATCATGTTTAATTGATTTCTATTCTTTTCAACCATAATATTAAATAAATAATTACAATCACCCCGTTAAAAAATATCTAAAAGGAAAGCTAGAAATAAACCTTTATAACGTAGCTTAAAAATAAGTGTGTCTTTATTACAGTGTTATTCGTGTCTTACATCAAATCTTATCGAAAACACTTACTTGTTTCATACTTAATATGAAAAAAAACCGCAGTTTAATTCCATAAATCCCCTTTCATTTGTTTATTTTGAAATACGAAACTGAAAGTAAATATTTTTTTATAAAACAATTATTAAACAGCCTGTATAAGAGGTATTTTAAATGATTTTTCCTCCACCACAATTCGATAAATCCCCTTTCATTGGTTTATTTTGAAATACGAAACTGAAAGTATTTTTATTTATATAAAATATATAAACACTCTGTATAAGAGGTAAGTATCTCAAATGATTTTTCCTCCACCACAATTCGATAAATCCCCTTTAATTCGTTTATTTTGAAATACGAAACTGAAAGTATTTTTTTTTATATAAAATATATAAACACTCTGTATAAGAGGTAAGTATCTCAAATGATTTTTCCTCCACCACAATTCGATAAATCCCCTTTAATTCGTTTATTTTGAAATACGAAACTGAAAGTATTTTTTTTATATAAAATATATAAACACTCTGTATAAGAGGTAAGTATCTCAAATGATTTTTCCTCCACCACAATTCGATAAATCCCCTTTAATTCGTTTATTTTGAAATACGAAACTGAAAGTATTTTTTTATATAAAATATATAAACACTCTGTATAAGAGGTATCTCAAATGATTTTCCTCCACCACCGAGAGGAATCAGCTTCTGTTCCTCGTGTTACAACATCTAGACTTACTTTATTATCTAGCTTCTAGAAAAATGGACAAAACACTAACCAACAGCTTTTTAGAGCCCAAGTTATTGAGCAATTTATTAAAAGAGACTACGTAATTTAGTTAGGTTGTATAATAGTGTTTTTATTTTATTTTGGGCTTGCGACTAGTTTGTTTTGCATGAATGATTTTTGATTATCAGCCTGTGTTTACTGTTTACCCTCTGCTGAGTATAGGCCTCCTCTTCGACGTGCCACATAGTACGGTCTCCAGCCTGTTTGATCCATCTCCTACCAACGTGCTTAGAAATGTCATCCGACCATCGGCCGGGTGGTCTGCCTCTGGGTTGGATACTGCTTTTGACCATTAAAGTTTTTTAATATACATTAGTTAGTTTTAATATATATAATATTTTAATAATTATCTTTAGGCTTTTCTAAAGATTTTCTAAGTGCCCCTTTTTTTAGTAGTTAGAAGTAGTATGTTTAGTTTTTTTTCCCTTGTTTTTATATTTTATTATTGTAAATAAAGTTTTTTAATAAACATATATTTATAGATGCCTGAGTATGGCAGAGTAGATAATTTTTTTTTAATTATTACTTGCCTACTTATGATTCAGCTTCATCCTTGGTCAATTATCGTTAGGAGTGAAATACAACTTTCTTTTTTCACAAACTTGTGAAATAGATTGAAATATTATGTTTGCTTGATTCATCATCGTAACATGAACGTATGCAGGTACTCGTAAGAAGTAAGTTGATTAGATTGATAAGGCAGGCATTGTACTGAAGGAGTATATTGCACTGGGTTGATGTATATTAATCATATATCTAATATTGTAAAAACTATTTTAATATATAACATAACTTTCCTCTTTAATATTACAACTAGCTTTATTGTTGTTTATTAGAAATAACCGGACATCATCACACAGGTGATGACCTAGTTTGATGTCCAGGGTTCACCAACTATTGCATAGTCATAAGCTCTATCTCATAGTAAAATTTTTAAATGTTCACTACTGCTATACTTACCTGTTTATTTCTAATAAGGTCAAATAAACGTTATTATTATTATTTTATTTTTAATTCCTTCACAGACTCTCGGGCCTTACGCCCGGTATTTTTAAGGCATCAGTGGGGACGTAGCCAACACTGAGAGGCCTTTTACAATACTTTACTTAAAATAGTACAAAATTACAGAAAGAGGATGTTAGGTATATAAAATAACTATTGCAGAAATGGTATTAATGTTACAGGCTATTGTGTTGAGTTGTTCATTGACTTAATTAAACTGGTCTATTGTATGAGGAACGGCACCCGCCAGTTACGCCTCATTCATAAAAGTTATAGCGGGTGATGACTTGCCACTCACTAAATGGGCCCTCCACAAAAGGCAGCCTAAGATGGCGCCGGAAGAGCAACATTGATGTGAGTGGCTTAGGGTGTCAAGAGGTGTGCTGCGCGTTCTCTGAGCGGTACTAGCGGCGTTATGCCCTTTAACACTTCCACCCTGGAGCTTAGGTACTTAGCTCTTGCGTCTTCCACTCCCGGACGGCCAATCAAGGCAAGCCGGGAGGCAGGGGGTCTCATTTCGCCCCCAGGGAATCGGGGTCCGCGGTGACGCCACTCACCGACGATTCGCCATGAAGTCGCCCCTGCGGTTTTATTATTATTATTATTATTGTTAATGAGAAAGAAGTGGCGTTGAACGTAATCTTTGTTTTTATTTAGTTCTTAATAGATCACTGTATTGTACATGTCGAGATAATTATTGACGTAAGTGGTAGCCGGTTATCACAATTACATTTTCTTTCTAAATGTTATATAAATAAACTAGTGGATGATGCATTAAGAAGTAAAACTTGCATCCCCTATTTCACCCCTTTAAAAGCGGCTTTTCCAAAAATCCTTTCTTAGCGGATGCCTACGTTATAACATCTACCTGCAAGCCAAATTTCAGCCCGATCCGTCCAGTGGTTTGGGCTGTGCGTTGATAGATCACTATATCAGTCAGTCAGTCACCTTTGAGTTTTATAGATTTAGATTATCCTTGTTTGTATTTACATGTTTTATTTTTATTCACACAGATACGAGTTTAAAAACAAAAGAAGAAAAAAATACTTATACTAGTAGCGGCCTTATTGCTAAAAGCAATCTCTTCCAGGCAACCATTATATTCAATATTCTTTTTAAATATGTTATAATTTTCAGACCTTTGATCCTCTTCAGCTTTATTATATGTACATATATGGATAGATAGATACTGATGTGTCGATCCCGGTCGTTCCTCCACACAACAACCCCATCATTACGTGTGCAGCCAGTGTGCTGTTCTGGCTGCTATCGTGCGACTCTTATCGGGCAGATGAAACTGATTTGCAGGTTGACGTACTTTGGCATATATCATATCAATAGGTATTGGATGTCCTTACCCTCCCGACGTAAGTATGGAACTTTTTTTTTACATTAAATAGGCTTACGTTTGACTATAGCCTGCCTGATGTTAAGCACCACTATAGTCTAAGATGTATTAGCACGCTTGCCTAGAAGAAACATATTTACTCTATAGGTAGATTTGAAGACCCCTGGGTTATAATTATAATATGTATAATTATACTTTATTGGACTAAAACTGACGTCTTTCTTTCTTTCTTTCTAACTACACATACAATGCTGTTGCACCATGCGGTTTAACTTATGTCACCGACTTCTTCTTCTTATCGTATGAGAGTGGCCAACTCTGGAGTCGAGTTTAGCAAGCCGCTCTCAGGGCCTCTGACATGGCTTAACGACTGCCGTACTTAACAAACAACCGGGACCTACAATTTAACGTGTCATCCGACTCACGGAAACCAACTATTCGCATTATTCTAATGTGATTACTAAAGTTATGCAATGCTTGAAAGTCGTTAGTTGTGTGGCCACCAAAACAATTGATCAAAGTGCTGGCGTAGCTCGAATGAGCCTAATAATATAGGTTCCATCTAATCATAAATCTACAGAAACGTTTATTATCTATCAGAGTAAAGTGCTTTTAACTCAGTCTGAAAACATTAATTGACACTGGAGTTCACCACTCCTAAACAAAACTAACGCACTTACTTATCAATATAAATACATACATACATATGAATGTTTGTTAAAGAGCAAATTAACACAAAGTCAGAGGTTTCTTCTAAATTTTTTGACACCACGGTTCATCACTCTCAACCAAATCTTTACGTAAGTTATAAGTATTATATATGTATACTCACTTATTACTAACACACTTATTGATAGAATATATACATTAATACTGCTATATTCAGCAAAACAATTAACTAATATAATAATAAACAATATATACACTAATAAAGTAATATACTATCTATACCATACTATACTATACTGTACTATACTATACTATACTATACTATACTATACTATACTATACTATACTATACTATACTATACTATACTATACTATACTATACTATACTATACTATACTATACTATACTATACTATACTATACTATACTATACTATACTATACTATACTATACTATACTATACTATACTATACTATACTATACTATACTATACTATACTATACTATACTATACTATACTATACTATACTATACTATACTATACTATACTATACTATACTATACTATACTATACTATACTATACTATACTATACTATACTATACTATACTATACTATACTATACTATACTATACTATACTATACTATACTATACTATACTATACTATACTATACTATACTATACTATACTATACTATACTATACTATACTATACTATACTATACTATACTATACTATACTATACTATACTATACTATACTATACTATACTATACTATACTATACTATACTATACTATACTATACTATACTATACTATACTATACTATACTATACTATACTATACTATACTATACTATACTATACTATACTATACTATACTATACTATACTATACTATACTATACTATACTATACTATACTATACTATACTATACTATACTATACTATACTATACTATACTATACTATACTATACTATACTATACTATACTATACTATACTATACTATACTGCTTAGTATTAATAAGTATAAATATATTGCACTCCTTAACTAACAATGATAAATGTTAGAAAATCTCATCAGATGTTTAGAAGTGTTGTGTTTATTAATTTAACTTTCGCTAAGTTTCACAGCCCACTGCTGGGCGTGGGCAGGCTAAAATTGGTTCCGCGTATATGACTAAAGAACGCCATTTTGGAAGACAATAGTGCTTTTTGTTTAGCTTTCTGTGAACTATCAATATTTGTGTTTATGTATACGAGAGTGCATAAGTTAGAGCAGTCGTTGTATAATGATTTTACTGTTTGTTTTTTTGGTAAAACCACTAACTCATAAGTGTCATAGAATTTTTTTGTTGAAATTTTTGATCTATAATATTCGATACTGGGTGACATTGAAAAACATAGAAAAAACGACGAAGACTTAGATAAGAAAGTAACTGGAAGAAATTATAAAGATTTTTCGAAAGCCTTTTTTCAACCACGTGTGATTATAATTATGTAAATTTGTCATGTCATTTTGACGATTAAATCTACATTAATTTGTGTTTTTTTACATGATATAGGTTCACGCTTGACTACAACTTGCCTGTTGCTAAGCAACGTTATAATCTACGATCTAGCGCGCTTGCCTAGAAGAAACCGAAAAAAAAACAATAAAAAATACCTAGTAAATATATGTACATATCGTATATTGTATGGGCCGTTGATTTATTTTTCCTAAAGAAAAAAATCATCAAAGTATTTAGTTCTGCTATTATTTTTACCTTACCTATGCAAATAAGTCCAAGAGTGTATAATAATAATCTAGAGTGCATTACACTGCCTGCAGTGCGCATCGCGATTCTTTATCAGTCATGCATTTTTATTATCGTGCAACGATCTTGCAGTTTTTTTCCTGAAATCCTTGGATGAACGATAAGAGGTGCTTTGCTTATTTAATGAATAAATATCATGGAATAGACGAGGATGCATAATAATGCGTCTGTTATAAAATGATAAGGTCCTTATCATGAGAAATGAATCTAAACTGAATAAGCGAATAGTGAGGCTAGCTGCTGCATATTTATGTATTTAGTAGAACAAAATGTACTTTATTATTCAAGATAAGGTCACGCTTGACCACATCTCGCCTGATGTTAAGCAACGTTGTAGCCAGAGATCTAGCGCGCTTGGCTGTAAGAAACAAATTAACTAAATTTCATCCTATTTATTCTCGTGGAAGGACCTGGGCGCTTACCACGATGTAAGAGAATGCCTAAGAGAACTCTCATAACGAATTAATTCTGTGGGGGAGTCACGACTCTAGTATATTATATTACTCTATTGTCACAACCCTCAGACATGAGGAAATACGACTCAAGAAAGAGTTCGTCATATGCGAAGCATAAATCTATACTAATATTATAAAGCTGAAGAGTTTGTTTGTTTGAACGCGCTAATCTCAGGAACTACTGGTGCGAATTTAAAAATTATTTTTGTGTTGAATAGACCATTTATCGAGGAAGGCTTTAGGCTATATAACATCACGCTGCAACTAATAGGAGCGAAGAAACAATGGAAAATGTGATCAAAAAAACTGAGAAAATTATTCATCTTTGCGGGCTTCCGTTGCGTGCGCTGCGAAAACTGCTCAAGTCGTGCGTAACACCTATAATTTATAAAAAAAATAAATATGAAGCCCAAAATAACTATTCCACGCGGACGAAGACGCGGGCACAGCTAGTAGGATTATAATTGGTAGAACTCACCAACGAACTTTTACGTTAATTGAATTGTTTTATTCAGGAGTATAATTTAATAGATTTTCTTTAGAACTTGTTCTTTAGAAAAATGTTAACATCGGAATACTCACCAAGTATGTCAAGTTAGTACCTAAGTATGATTCAACGTCATTTGAACCTATCGACAGATATTTCCTACATCCTAAGCATTCCTTCACTTACGCAACACTAAGCTATTTTAATCATCACTTATATCAGCATTTTTCAATCTTTTATTCTATTTTATTGACATTATTTATAACTTTATAAGCTCAGTTACAATTTACTCGTGTTATTAGTGAGTAAGTCTAAGCTACAAGTGTTGTGAGTGATAATTGATTAATGTGCTAGGTTATGGATTATGATTGGTTATTAGTAAGTAATTTAATAAGTTATGATATCGCTTACTAAGTTATTTTCAATAGAAACTCTTTATCGCTAAATCCACACTCTATGTTTAGAAGTTGAAATCAAACCTGAAACTAAAATCGGTTGATCTAAAAAAATCACTATTATTATTGTTCATTTTATTATAAATCAAACACACCAATGTATTTATCAAACTGTAATTTTTCTGAAATAAACCTTATTTGGAGATAATTCTTGTAAAACTTTTTTCAAATACATTACTGCCATCTAGCGGGGAGTAAAAATAGTGCCACGCAAATAAAACTCATATATGAACCATAAATTTATAATGGTAAAGTATGGTAAAAATTAAACTTGTTTTAAAGCGACATCTATTGCGCAGTAGCAATACTAAAATGTCTTGTAGTAAACTAGTGCATGAAGGTAGGAAGTAATACACATAAAACTAAACAGATGGCGCTTTTCGCAACTCAAAAAATAGTTTATATAGAAATGCACAGATGGCGCTAATTACAAGTTTATTTAGGTCTATTTATAAAAGCAATAAAAGCTTCTCGATTTTTTATATCATCTTCGTTTTCTTTTTCTGGGTAAGCTTGCAAAACGTGTGGTTTGTTTTCATTTAGCATTATCTCTCTCAAAGCTAACGTTCTGAGGAGTTTCTCCGATTCGTTCGTTTCTTCGTCACCAAAGATTCTTTCTTGTATCAGATTTGTTAAATTTGTTTCGTCCATAGTTTTATCGTCCAAAGCGCTTGAATTTTTATCGGGAATTTCTTTGACGATTGGATACAGTCGTCTAGTGTTATAGTAACCAGCTTGAACAAGTTTTTTCTTAGCTAATTCTATGAATGACGGCGATTTTAGTGTATCACGAAGCCAATTTTTAATCTTATTCTTCTTGTCTTCTACTCGTGCTTTGAATCTAAAGAAATATAATCGAGAAAATGTTACAAAAATAAAACAACATAAATGCTACTCGACACTAATACATAACCTATTTAGTAAGGTTTCAGTATGGAAAACTCAACCATTTTTGTTCTTAGACATTTAGAAAGTTAATATTTAAGCTAATTTTAAAATAAAAATGTTTTTTATTCAATGACTCGCATTTATAACGCCTGATAGTTTAATCATAGCAACCATTTACTTACATCATAATAATCAGGTATCAATGAAAATAACATCCGATTCATCGAGGGGCCTCTCTGGACAAGAAAGGCACAATACCTATGTCAATGGCACCTAGAGGAGGAGGCTTATGCCCAGGAGTGGGTGGACAAGGGCTGAAGAAGATGAATTATCATGTAACGCTTGATCGATTTTTCTTGTAAACTTACTTCTGCAGTTCTTTTTCCCGTTGCCTCGCCTTGTCGATCTTGGGCCTCAACTCCGGTACTGAATATGCTTCGTTGCTGGAGATAGTCGTTTCTACCCAGTCTGTTACCTAAAAATACCCATAATATTTAAGTGTGAGTGATGTGAACATGAACATGAACATAGGTACCACACCCAGCCAGGACAAGCCTGCTCCGGTCAAACCGGCATACCAGGGGGCACGAGGTTTTGGAGCGTGGTTTTGTGCTAACGCTCCGGGATGGTAGTCGACCGGCTATGCAGCCAGACGCCGATTTGGAGAAGGTTGTTATTAGGGGTAGGGATAAGCGTTAGTAAAAATTGGTGTTCGTTGATTATTGAGTTGACCCATCTTGGGGTTTGTTAGTGTGTGGCTTTGCAAGAGCTATCTTAACACGTTCGCTGTGTAATGTTGGTCCTACTGTGAGTAATCATAACCGCGTCGGGAGTAGTAGGTGGATCTTAAATGTGGGTCGCATAGATCCTATGTCGCTAAGGGGGTGTTCTTGTGTCATCTGACGGCCTTTTCTGGGGTATGGTTGGTGCTTGCCTGTTGGTATGTCGTTCTGTTTCCTCATCAGATTCGCTGTCGGTTTCTGCCATCTTATAGATCTCCCTGGCAGCTCTTATAAAGTCTTCTTTGTTTTTCGCCATGTCCTGCCAGTCAGATGTTTTCCTGGGGTCCATATCACGAGATAAAGAATCCTTCCACGTATAGTTAGGTCTACCAACTTTAAGATCTTCCGTTGTTTCGATCTCTTGCAAACGGCGCCGGCACTCTTTAAGTGTATTTCTAGCCTCTATATCTTGAGGGTGATGCTTATAATGGAACTTCGCCTTCTGTAGGTTTGTAATTGCCTCTTCTCTAGCCTTAGAGTACCTTCTTTCATGTTTGATAGTCTTATTGGCCGCCATCTTCATGACGTTTGTTATCACTTCCTACGATAGCGGGTCTTTTCGGTTTTCGCCGTTCCTGCTCTTTTTGGTTTCCTCTAATAAAGTTTCTTGGTTTTTTTTTTTTTTTCGAGTGGTGTTACTTTGAAGCATCTCGTAGTTTAGGGTTTTGTAGTCAAACTCGTTCGCAACGTTGGCCCTGGTTAGTCTTATTGGAGGTCTCGTAGAGTCCCTATTGGAGTTTCACGTGAGGGCAGGGCGACCTAACTTTGAACAAAAACGCGCCACGCTATCAAAATACGTTCGCAGCGCAGCGTACGTTCGTAACCTACGCGCAAGCCAAATTGATATTTAACGTTTCGATTTACGGTTCATATTTCACTGCATACAGTTCGAGTCTCTCAAAGTTATCATGGTTGCCATTAGGAATGTAGATTTAGTACAATAATAAAATTGTATTATTTTAGTGTTTATACTTAATCATCAGTGAATTATATTTCCATAAATTAATACTTTATCAGTAATTATTTTTTATGTGTCATTATAACAAAGTATGTATTAACATTTTTTTTTTTTCTAAAATGTTTACTAAATTAATCCTGTTTTTCTCGAATTCAACTATAAATTGCTTATTTAAGTAGCTAGATATACCTATTGATACAATAAAAACAAATTTTTCATACTTTGGGGAGTGTTGTGCCGTTTGACCCACGACTGTCGATCGTACTTTACTGTACCCTCCGCTCGCTGCGTGTTCGGAACAGGGAGATAGGTTTCTGTTGTATTATTTATTCTGTGGTGAGGGGCTTCAGGTTTCCCCATATGATTCTATGGTCAGATAGGATTGTTTTTTCACCTTTGATGTAATTAAAAATCTGGTTGTTTTTGGCATCTGTCATTATATGGTATATTTGCGATGTTTTGTTTCCCAACGTCCAAGTCAGTTTACAGCTGCGCCGGCCGAATGATGTGTCCAATCGGAGATTTTCCCGTTTCGTTACTTGTTTGGTGTGGGAGATTTTTGCCTCTTTGATTTTTATCGCGAAGTTCATGTGTATCTGTGAGTACTATGTGGGCGTTGAAGTCACCTAGTATGATTGTTATTGAGTTTCTTGGTTTGTTCTTGGTCAGTTGTAGTAGCCGAGTCGCGTCGTTTGCTGCTGGTGACGTTGAATTGGACCTGTTCGTTGTAGTAATGAATAGAGAGGCTCCACTGCTTGTATCTATTGAAGCAACCATATTGTTTGTGTTTGCTTTAGTCCAGTTCAGCCTTAGGCCGCTGCTTTTTCTTATGAGAATAGCTTGGCCTCTTCTGTTGTTGTTTCCGCTTAGGTGTCACGTATAGTGACTAGATTCGTAGGTCCCGGATTTTAAGTGAGTTTCCTGTAGGCAGGCAATATGGATAGATTTTCCGTCTAGAAACTCGTCAATCTCTCGTTTTTTAGTCAACGTTGCGGCGCCTCTAACATTCCATGTGGCAATGTTTATGTTTTTATTTACTACCTGTTTTTGTTGTTTGGTGTGGCCTGGGGCGGGCAAGTCTGTATCCGGACTCATCTGGTATTCTCCTCTGGGGTGCTGGTTCCAAGACTAAGGTCATTTTGCGTGGTGCTTGTACTTATTACTCCTAGGTGATTTTCAAAGCAATCAAAGTGGTTCCCCGTAATTATTAGACCTATGCTACCTGCGGTGTCGTTTGGTGCCTTAGGAGAGAAACATACTGTTTCTTGTAGCGGGGTTTTTTGAGAGATTTTGACGTTAATACTATAATATTCCGCTGCCGCTATAAGTATGTCTGTGCCGCCCCATATGCCATCTTGGTATTGTGATAGAATGTAGTTCCTGATTTGTTCGCTTTGTGCTGAACTATCTAGATTACTTCTGATCGCTAGGTACATTTGTGGATCGTTTTGGTTTTCCTCAACGTGGCGTGCGAGGTCTCGTCGAATGTGTTGGTGGTCAAAGGTTAGGCCGTTAAATACAAGTCGTTAATTTGGTAGGCTATAAGCGCGATACAAGCAGTTGCCGTCTCCTGGTATTTTTACGATAGGGTCCCTATTTCCATATCGGCTTTGTGCCTTACCGTGGCGGTATCGCAGAGGACGGGTTGTCGTGGCTAGCTCGTGATATCTTTCAGGTATGCGCGTGCTTGAGGCTGTGAAGGAAGCTTATATACTATGTATTACTTATTAGTTAACTGGTATATCATGCACTATACTAGTTCCCTTTTATCTTTAACGGAAAAGGGGAGTAAGTAGCACTCGAGTGAGTACTTGGGTCTCGTCTAACAACTCTAAATACTTGCACTTAATACCTGCTGTTTATTTGGAATAAGTCTATTAATTACGCTTTATGTACTAGTGTGTTATGTGTATAAAACAAACGTCTGGGCTTTATTGTACGTAGAAAAAATGACTACAATTAGAAGCAAATTTTGAGCTATGTTTAACAAAGGATGACCCACCCGACAATAGAGGCTCCCAGCTGTGGCGGGAATTAGCAGATGATTTTAAGAAGGGTTTTTTTGGTTGTTAGTTTTACGACTCGGTATTTGTTTTGGGAATGGATAGCGTAATATTTCACGCGCCTTTTTAAAATCTTAAGTTATTGTCCAAACGGGTCTGCAGATGTGTGTAGTTTTTACTCGTATTTAGGCTTTTGTGTTTGCCTTGGGAAAGTAGATTGTCTGTGTTTTCGCATACGTTACGAGTAATTACGTCCGTGGTATGATATCGCGTAATCTAGTATACCCTTGTAAATTTAGCAGGTTTTTACTGCAGTTTGTGTAAATATGTATTTTGAAATCGGATAAGCTAGTTACGCGTAGGTTTGATCTATAAGTAACCGATGTGACCGTACGGTGTTGGTTGCTGGTATGGGCTGCTTGAAAACAGACTTGTCCCTCGTGGCAGACGTCTAGACAATATCCTAGGATATTGAGGAAGGAGAGACCGAAGAAAAGGGGTTTAGACCACGTGTGGCTAATATGGAACAAGCTCACCGAGTTTTCCTTTTGTTGGAGTGGGTTTCCCCGCGCTGGGCGCTGGTACCGGTGGCCTCTGATGACGGGTCACGTACACTGGTTGTCACTCACTGATACATGTAAAGATTATAAACACGCGTTGCACGGCACTTGATTATAGTCACTTTTCGCGGGGCCAGTGAATTGATTTGCTCGCAGCCATTGCGCTAGCCGCTGGCAGATGTTGTGCCTATTGTTTACTGGATCAATTGTATTGACGAGGCTCTATTGACCGTTCCCGAAAGCGACCGCTCGTCACGGCGTCCAAGACGAGACTCCATATTTAAGTGTGAGTGATGTGTTCTAAAAATACAATAAAGCGTTGAGCTGTTATGAAATCTTTTTTATGAAGACTTGGGAATAGAAGTCAAGTAAAATTAATAACTATCAACTGGATATGTAAGGCTAAGCTGGTTGAGTAGTATATTACATGCTTTTAGTTATGGACTATGGTTCAGTTTGGTTTTGTATTGCAGTTATGTCTGTATATTTATCAATTCTGTATTTCTTTTGCATTGGATTAAGTGGATTAAGCTTTCTTCAGTATGTGTGATTTTTTGATTTCCTTTTTGTGTACTTATTAAGAATCTAAGAATAAATTACCTCTGACACTCTACTGTATACTCCAGGCGAGCGTGGGTCGCCGCACTGCTTGCCTCCGAAGGACACGATACCAATCAGCACACCATCTCTCACAGCCGGGCCGCCGGAGTCATGCTGACACAAACACAATATTAAATTTATTAGTAGTATTTTATAGCTCTTCTAATAATTCTATTTTACTACCCACAGTTGTTAAGCCATGTTAGAGGCTGAGGGATAAACACTGACATCAGAGTTGGGCACTCTCATTCAATATATAATAAGAAGAAGACTACTTACAGTTTTGATTATGAGTTTGTGGCATTGGTACATACAACACAAAAAGTAATTTATCATTTTCTAGCGGATTTATGCGGCTTCGAAATACAAATTTTGCAAAATAAATTATTTGAATTTGAAAAAATAACAATATCTTTCGGGTCTTTTTAATAAGAATCAGTATAATTCGCCTCGCATAGTGTACTCACATTGCAGGCATCCTTCCATACAGTGGCATACCTACCCCGCACAAACCGTGATAGTACGACTTCTGACAGTCGAACTGTTTATCCAAGACACATACTCTCTCTCTTCATGCTACCCTAGTACTTCAGTCTACTTACGGGCTACATAAGTCACGCTCTGGATGCTGCACCAGATATGAGGCATACGATTATGTCTGTATCTGTTTACCTATTATTATTCCAATTTATTTGATTTCCGAAATTTCAAACATTCTTTATACGTTAGTGGGCACAAGTCAACGGCCAAGTCGCACAACATTAACTATAATAATAAAGAAAGCAGTAACGAACCATGGACTTGGCGCGACCTTGTCTAGATTTCATTACTTTATAGAGATAAACAAATAAAAAAAAAATATAAATATTTCGGGACATTGCACACAGCGCCATCTAGCCCCACACTAAGCAAACGCTTGTGTCGTGGGTACTAGATAACGGATATAATACTTATATACTTTTCTTTTGTAAATACATACTTATTATACATACAAACAACCAGACTCAACACAAGAAATTATACATTTTTTAAAACAAGCAGCTCTATCGAGTCTTGGCGAGTTTTTTACAGAATGTTTTAGTGGAATTCTTATATACATTGCAAGCATCCTTCCCTCCCGTGGCGTACCCCGCGCACACCATGCGCGGTGTGATGTAGAACCGGTACGACTTCTGACAGTCGTCCAGCTGCATCACCGGCACCGGCACGAACCGGACCCGGTCCGGGATGTGGCCATAGCCGGATTCCTGGGGAATATAGAAGTCAATTACTATGTTTACATTTTCACTTCGAATGCATGGAATAAAAGCTTAGTCGTTATATGTTTTAATAAGGGTGATAAAATTGTATTGTAAAACCATTGACCAGTCAAGTTCGAGCCTTCAGAAAAGGTCCGGTTTCGAAACGGATACTGCACGATACCCCTGAAATTCAGTTTCAGCAAATTATACAGAAGCCTGTAGACTCTTCATGTTTTTTTTTTACATATTTGACTAAGAAATTATTGCATTCTAGTATTGAACTGTCCTCAATACTTACATCCGTGCTCCCCCAGCCAGTCACGATGAGTAAGTCCCCCTCCTTGATGGCGTAGTCCTTCGAGGGCAGGTTGAGCACGGCGATGTTGCGCCCGATGGGCATGGGCCGGTCCAGCCGCAGCAGCGAGTAGTCGAAGTCGGCGTTACCGGGCACGTAGGACTTGGGGAAGAACACCTGGAATATAAGTTTTTAAAGGATATATTAAAAGCCATTGTTGTTTTCTTTTATGTACCTATTTATACCTACGTTATTTTAAATGGTCAAGTTATGCCCGTATAGCCTTAATTATAGTAGTTTATGTAACTGTCATATAATTAAGGGTATTAAAACACGAGTGTGAGTTTATGAAACGAGCGCAGCGAGTTTCATAATAGTAACGATATCGATGTGGATATAATAACATCATGTGAAATTGCTTAAATTGAGTGTTTTGTTGTCTGTGCTATAACAGTAGTAATTATAAGTCAAGTATTGGAAACATAAGTAGAATGTTACAACATTAGTGTAGATAAATACATAATATTATTACAAATTACATATTACATGTTAGTTTTTGTAAACTTGAGACGAAGCGAGATTGAATTACAGCACAGATTTGCCTAAACATAACCAGGGCTAGAAACTTTTGCCAGCTGTATGAAACGATATGAGTGTTTATTTTTTGTTATGAAAGGGTATGATGAGGGTTCTGTACCGGGGTTACCGGCACTGATGGTCAATAAAAACTCGCGTGTGAGATTAATGAATTATAGAATTTAATTCCCCAACAACTAACGCGTCCGCTCAGACCACCAGTGCGCAGCAACTGGTGTGTCGCGTCATACATCACGCACACATACACAAAATGCATTCGTCATCTTTCACACTTACAATTGTGTCCCTACACACTTAAATAAATCAAATAATTAACTACAAAAAATTGATAGCTAGACATTAGATAAATACAATAACATATTGCGGCCAGTATGCTGGGCACGCTGCCCTCTGGCAGTGGGTTGGTGCACTTACTATCTTTAGGCTTTTCTAAAGATCTAAGTGCCCCCCCCCCCCCTTTTTTTATGTTGCAGTTAGAGTAGTATGTTTACTCTTCTTCCTTTGTTTTTATGTATTATTATTCTATGAACATCTTGTTAGTCTGAATTATCACAAATTAACACGTATAAGTCTCACCACTAGCGCAGCAAAAACGATTGAAATCTCACTCTAAAATAGCAAATTTTCCTTCTACCCTCAAAAAGCCCGTTTAGAATGAATATTTGAAGTCAAGTTGGTGCCGCAGATGTGCCTCACCGCGGTATTAATAAGTCCGGGTGCTGGTCAGGAGCCGGATGAAATATCGAACCGGCTATTTGAATTTCTAACAATGTTGGATTTAGTTAATTTGATGCCTGTGTTTAGGAAGTTGCCAGTTATTTCTTTTAAATTTAATTAGTTTTTAAGGTTTTTTTAAATGGATTTGATCTTATAATCATTGAACAGTTCGCTCTGTCTGTCTATAAAATAGTTTAAAAATTAAGCTGCTTTAACTAATGCTCACTCACTATACAGAAATAGTTAAAAAAGCTATTATTTAAAATGACATTTGGTATTGAAATAAATTGGGGTGGTACTTAATAGAAAGTTTGTACATGCATTGTTATTTGCACTAGAATACGCTCCGTTGCTCAGGCAAAAATAACTATAAAAATGTTAATTTTTCGGCCAAAATTTAAATTTCCAAAATTCAAATTCAAATTCAAAGCATTTATTTCGACACACAGGGCACAACAATATACATACAAAAGTTCACAACAGGTAGAATAGAAAGGTGATATTACGTTACATTGATGTATTCCGTGCGCCAAAAACGGTCAGATTTAGAATTTGTAAAAGCAGATTGCTCTACAGCGCTGATTTTCTTCTTCAAATATACCTCGGTATGCACAGGCACTGTCTTAAATTTCACGTATCAGAGGATTAAAATAATTCATGTTCAGGCTATTTAGATAGGGACCCAATTGGTGGATATGCTTTTAGTTAGTTAATCCCTAAGAACCGACTATATTTTAATGAATACTACAAATGCCTAATTTTTAAGTTAGCAACATTTAAAAAAAGGCTTTCAGAACAATTAACAACTTCCTTTTCTTAAGTCGGTTTAAAATGTTAATTATATTTGTTATTGTACCTTATTGACCCTGGCTTGATAGCCGCCTCGGTTGTGAAAGGAACTACCAGCTCTGATGATGAAGGGTTGGAGTTTCTTTTTGTCGCCGTCAAACGCTCTGTAAATAAAATAACTTGCTCAGGTAATTTTGATTGACTACCCATTACGCTTGAACACAAATTTCTTGTTTTTAGCTATGCTTTGATCTGGGAATGGGAAAATGCTAAGTACTAAGTGGTTTAAAAACTAACATCAGAGTTTGAAAACTATCAAACCAAAAGACAAAGGAGATATTTACAAGGTCTAGTAGCTCCATCTTCAATAAAAGATGAAGATGGAGGTACAGTTTTGGTGCGCAACAGCGATCAACGAAACACAGAAGAAGACACTCACGACTCCAAACAATATCCAGCAGTCCCATTCCCCTTTTTTAACTAGAACGGGTCACTTGGCCATAGTTTGCCTGATGGTAAGCAAAGGGTATGGCCTAAGATGAAGCGTGCTTATCCGATAAGAAGCTCATCTAAAATGGATCCTCCGCACCAGTGCTTGCCACTCCTACAAATACCTAGCTACGTTGTATGGACACATGCTGATACCTTCTCGTCTGTATGCCACCCTAGTATGACTCTTAGTACTATAGGTTCGTTCAGAGAGTGGGTCTTGTGAGTTGTTTAAAACTAACATCGAGTTAAAAATCACATCAAAAGAAGAAGAAAATAAAAGAAGATAAATAAGATAAGATATTCGCAGCAACGACTACCATAAAGAAGATGGAAGTCAAGGAAAAGGACACTCACGACTCCAAGCAATGTCCAGCAGTGAGTACCCACTGCTCATCTATAATGGACCCTCCACACCAGTGCTTGCCACTCCGTGATATAGCCACGTTGTATGGATACATGCTGATACTCGTCTCCATGCCGCCGACGATGCGTCGCACTGCGTAGGTGCGGAACGCCCACGCGATCTGGCGGTCGTCTTCTGTTTCTGGGAATACTGAAACAAGAAATAATTGTAATCTTGTTCAGTTATTCATTTCTCTGTAGCTTATCTATACGATAATGGTGTATCTATAATGGTTCTAACGTGCCAGGTTGAAAACACCAATAAATAATCTGGACAAAAAGAAGCATAGCCATAGCCTTTGCTTGCTATCAGGTAAACTATGGCCTAGTGCAAAGCCATTCAAGTTAAAAAAAGCATTATTTAAATATGTGACTATATTTTTGTCTCTATGTATGATGTATTATTTTTAAGGCAACATGATTACAACGTAGAGTGGTATAACATATTGAGTTTTGCCAGCGATAAACAAGAAAGTTAACTGAAACTCTGGAAAAATAATTAGTGTTTTTCCGCTGCGGTCACGACCGACGTTCGAGGAGTCAACACGTCGTGAGGATGCCTCGTGGAGAGGCGAAAATGTGTCGACGAGAATATCTTGCCGAAGGATAACAACAAAACTTGAAGACACAAGGTGCGGTGTTGGTAAGGTCTTAGAGCCACGGAGGCCACGTTGGTTTGGAGGAGAGAAGTGGCGGTGGTAAATGGAGGAACACACCTAAAAACCGTCAAGATACTTGTTTGAAGTCGGTTAAGAACCAGTTGCAGCGGGAAAAAAACTATTATATTTTACCATAGTTTTATTCACAGTGGATTTCCGCAAAGTAAGGCCTGATCTTAAGAATGTTACTAACTGTTTGACGCTCCATTCTACTCATAATAAATTCGTAATACATTAACTTACCCGGGTACTCCCTATCTTCATTAGCAATCTTATACCTCGTCGATATCTCATCGTTCACAAATCTATACTTCTCTTCTAGAAGAGTCTTTATTTCTTCACTCTCACCACCTTCTTCTTCTGCGACTCCTCTCAAAACTGGTACTTTTGAATCTGACTTTATTTGATCTTTTACTCCTGCATTCTCTACTGGTGCGAACGCAATATTCTTGTAGTTATTGTGAACGTCATTATCTTCTAAACTATCTTCAACTAAAATAATTATAAAAATTAAATCTAAAAGAAGAAGGATTTTAGTTTTCATTTTTGCGTTTTCAATTCCATCTCACTATCACTACGTCACTATAACATGTTTGGATTAAAATATCTGTTTGTGTTTTAGTATTATTTGATTTTACAACACCAACTTCTATGACTTTTTAATGACTTAAACAGATTTGCGAAGTATTTTTATGGGATCACGTTTCATATATATTTCTTGAAGAATGCAGTGAAAAACTGTTTATGCATGTTAATTTCTCCTTTCAAAGCAAATGCGGGTAGCGCCGCAAAAATTAGCTAGTTATTTTATGGTTTGTGACTTTAATAAACCGTGAAATTGTAGTTATGAGAAATTTCTTGTTTATTATCTTTCTATGCAATGGAGGTTTTTTATGACAAATCCCGATGATAGTCAGATACACATTGCTGTAGAAATAAACACGAATCTTTGCAATAATCTTCTGACGGAAATAACTTATTTGTATCATTATGGAGAAGAAGCGACTGTACCTCAGTGCACTACAGTAGTTACTTGTTGACATAGCAAAGCATTTTTTTTGTCCTATCCAGTTTTTGGATGGGTGACCCGTGTCACCAATGATCATGAAAAAAATTACGAAACAGCAAAAAGTTGGTCTTTTGCTCGGAGGAAGGACAAGCCTGGAGACATAGTAATAAGTTGAAGTGTGGCGCACTATCGGAACCTCTCTTTTTAATGAATGTTTTTAGTGTGCTAAAAAGAGACAACTATATACAATCTGTTCGGCCCTTTACGTTAGTGAAGCCGGTTTTTCTAGCTCGAGTAACCAATTTGGATACTAGCTGTGGATTTGGATTTTTGGCGAATATACCGTGAATCTTTGGAATATTTGGTTAAATGAGTTTGTTTGAGAAGTGTTTTTTACTGAAGAACAAATGGCGTGCGTTGCCTATGGCTGTAAGAGCCATGCTTCGAAGAAAAGTGACGAAATCCAGAGCTTGTCATTTCACAGGTTAGAGTTTTTTATCATTTTCCACAAAACAATACAAAACTGAATCAAAATATTAAAATATAACAAATTTGTACTCTTTTAGAACCTCATTTTGGAGGAAAACAATTAAATTTTGCCATTATATGTTAAAAATACGCAAAAGTTTGGTTTATAGTGTTGTGCACAATTGTTCTGAATTCGGTTAAAATCGGGTCTCGGTTTTGCCAATAGTAGTAATTTATTCGAAAAATTATTTCAACATAGTATTGATCAGTGGAATATTGATAATCATAGAAATCTACTCATAAAAGCCATAGCCGAGACATACTTAAAAACGAAAATTCATTATATGACTAAGCAACTTATATACAACCACAAGATAAAGTACGTAATTTTTTAAATAAAACTGTATTGTTTAAGGGTCAGTAAATAAAAACCTACAAAAGTTATCTGAGTTATTTTATTTATTTCGAACTACACAATCCTTTTCCAGGTTTTCTCACCTAGTTCTAACTATGCCTAAAAGATCGATTTTAAAAACATGTTACAATTACGTCACTTTAATATGGTTTAGTTAGCGAAACTACTAGAATAATCGTTAACGTGACAGAACAGAATGTATGTTTCGGTTCGGTTTCGGTTTTTTATTTCGTACGTCGTAGGCACATCACTAAATTGAGGTATTAAAAAACGGCTACACTGTCATTTGAAGGTGATCTATATAGTAACTAGTTATCTCCTTCTTCCGCGTTGGTGCGCACATAAGTCGAAAGAGTGCAGGCATACAGAACACGTTCAATTTATTACTATGACTCCAGGCTTGTTCTTCCTCCGAGGTCTTTTGTTATGAATAAGAGAAACTATAAAGCAAAAACTTTTTATAAAGACTTCAACCGACACACGGAAATTCATGTCAAAGTCATTTTTTCTGTTGTTGTTCCCATCAATATCAATGTCATCAAAATTTTACAAGTCGCACGAATTTCGCATATTTTTAGTGTAGTTTTATGATGTTTTTCACAATAGATTCTCGGCAAAATTTCCAGTTTCATTTAAGACGTGGTGTGTTATGATGACAAACAAATTAGTTGTTATTTTGTCGATATGTTTGTTAATTAATGGTTTTAATTTTTTGGTGTTCGATGGTTAGTTTTCCTACAAGTAAAAATTATAAGTAATTCACTGCCTTTGTGAATAAAACATGAATGTGATGTATCTACAATGCTGTATAGTACAACTTAAGAACTAAGAAAAAAATCTAGAATCCGAATCTTTGTTTGGATACCCACAATTTTACAAAAATCGTCTTAATTTTACAGTTTGTATGTACTTACATGAGGTCAGACTATTGCACCTTAATGTATTTAAGAACTTTCTGATGGCTAGATTTGTTATGATCAAATATTTCCGTACAGCTTCAGAGATTGTGGGTTTGATTCTCGCGAAAAATAAATGAAACGTTTTCTTAGTATTACTCTATTCTGTGGTATTAGTCAACGACATTAATAATATTTTAGGTATTATTAATGTCGTTGGTATTATTATGGGCCAAATTTAGCAGTCACTCAGGATATTATTTTATTCATGTGTTTCCAGTGAACATAATACGGAACGAGTTCTTCACGTCCAACCTGGTGTACCTGATCAGCTCGTGCCTGCTGCTCAGACAGTTCGACGTACTGCCCGAGTACCTGTGGAACAAGTACCCCAAGTTCTGCACTGTTCTAGAGGTAAGTACGATAATTTAAATAAGTGGATTAGATTTACTTGAACAATATTTTTTTACAGAATTCAGCGGCAAAATTACCTAACAAAATGGCTCAATCGTACATCACAATCCTTGAGCAAATAGGTTCAAGTACTTAAACATATATCAAAATGTGTTTTAGAATCATTATGCAAGTAGGCCTTTAAGAATGAACTGACTTATTACAGCATTAATAACCAACTTATGTTTGCCCTCGCAGAACATATGTACCTACTGCTATTAGTTTGCGATTACTAAAGGTAAGTAACAGCTGTCGTGACCATTATGCTGATAAAAATAATTTCGGTAAATAAATGCATAAAAAAAATACCACCATAGGCTTGATTGGCAAAATGGCACCATAGGTTCTATGAATCGGAAAGAATGTTAAAGCTGACCGTCACGATACTGTAATTATTGAACCATATCAAAGTCTTGTTCATCGACTTGCTTAAATTAGTCAAGCAGTTCGCGGCAACTCTTTGCATATTTAACAGTCTCTTTTGTCCGCAGCTCCCTCTATCAATCCTCCTCCTCGAGCTATTCCTGTACGCCTGGTTACGTCTGCAAGAGTTCATCATCCTCAACTCCGACTTTCTCCTGGTATGGTTGAGTGACAAGAGCGGCTTCAACTGGTTCTTCTGCCACTTCTGCTGCGACTGCGTGCGCCGCTGCCCCGATGTGTTCGCTAATCTCGTCATGCAAGCCACCAGCTTCGCGTTTCTGTTCTCCGTGTGCTCGTTTTTAAAGTTAAGTCTTTTTAGGTAAGATAAATTTGAAATTTCTTTGATTTGAGGTTTTATTAAGATACTTTTTTATTTTATTAGAAGTCGCATGGAAACTTTGGTGTCATGAAATTTCAGCCTCTACGAAGGACCGCTGGCATAGATTAACTACTACTGTTCTGATATGTACATAAATAGTATGCATAACAAAATATCGATACCTACAGTTTTCCATGTCCTACGCCCCTCAGAAACATTACAGCGATAACGGTCATACAGCCCAGAATTGACTGACTACGTCGTCATTTTGCTTAATTTTTATATATGCGTTCGGAAATCAGTCTGATGGCCTTGAGGCACTTAGGTACTAAGTAGCTAGGTAGCTTACTAAATAAACCAACCATCTGTCATCAAAACCAAATCAACAGAAACTCGTTAGTTGACCGCACATTAACTAACAGGAAGCACTGAAACTCGATCCCTGGGGAGGCGCGCCTGTGACCTCTATTAGTTTTATGGGAACCTGGTACTTGTCATGTAATTGACTCTTATTATGGCTGTCATAGGAAATGCTTTTTTTAACTAACTTGTCAAATGAGGGGTGATACATTAGTAAGTAACTCATAACACAGCTCAAAAAAAGGAGGTTTATGCCCAGCAAAAAATATTATATAGGATATATGCTATGCTATTAAGTAGCTTATGATGGTGATGAATACAGCAGCTCTATACGTACGAATATGGATCTTTTTAAGAATTTTTGAATCATCTTAGGTTGTAGTTCTTTAATAAAATCAAAAGAAAAACTTTATTATGTAAATCCTATTTCATAATATTTTAAGGAAAATAGAACTTTCATGATAATAATTTGCGGAGGAGTCATGACCCTCAGTTTTGAGGAAATACGACTACAGGGGAGAGTGTGAGTGTGACTGTAAGTGTTATCAAAGTTCCTTCTAAATACATGTACTAACCATTTAACATGAGAAGGCAGGAAGTTTTTTACAACAATTATTAACGAAACACACGAAGAAAATGTGTGGGTAGTTTCTAATCAAGTTAATTGTAAAGAATGTAAGAACACTCATGTACATTGTAATTAGCAACCACCTTAAATACACTCTTTTATAAACCTACTCCAAAAAAGGTGGTTCTCAGTTCTTCTAAATGTTTTCTTTTTCATTCAATTGTTACAGAATCGTTTCATTCATTCAGAAAATTAGTATCAACTAACTCCTTATAGAAAACTAGTTTTCCCATCAATCAACAACTTTTTATCTAGCACAGAAAAATCGATGCGTCAATCAAACAACTTTTTAAAACGACTACTCAAAACCACATAAAAACCATTTGTAAAAAACCTTAAGTACTTGGCAATAAAGTTCTTTTTCCTTTATTTCGATTACAAAGGTATATTGTTGCTTTCACAATACAAAGTTATTCCAACACCTTTAATGTCATAAATATAAGGTTCAATTTTTCTCAAACCAATGTCAAAGTTAATTTGGTAGTTTTCAGCATCCAGTATTACATGGCCAAGGAGAGATGAGTCTGTGTTAGAGATAGTCGTAAGTTTGCGGAGACAATTTATATCGGTAGGATTATAGACGGGCTTCTCGGGAAAATTCTGGGTTGCCAGTAAAAGGAAGTGTTCGTGGAAATTTATTGGAAAATTTAAATTTTTATTCATGTGTTTTTTTCGCGGTTTTCCGATGTAGTCATAAATGAAGTTCGTTTCATAGTGGCCAACTCTGGTGTCGAGCGTATTTAAACATTTTTTTAACGTGGTCTGATGTAGTATAATGAAAAGCCGGTTTAAAAATCCTCTGTTTTTATATGATTAATCAGCTTTATTCTTTTCCAAAAATAGGTTTCAAACCAAGAAAACTAGCTGTACTGAGTATATAATATACTGTAACTATGTAGTATATTATATAAAACAATTCAATGAATTTCTTGAATTTCTAAAATTTTGCCAAAATAACATATTGAATAAAATAACACAACTACCCGTTATTACTTAGTAAGTTAAGTTAGTCGATATTTTACTTGACGAACTTTTCCTGGTAATATACCATGTGTGCTGGTATCCCCAGCAAACTGTTGCTGGGCGGGCGTCCGAGCGAACGAACCAATCGTATCGTCTGCTACAATCCTAGCTGACGAAATCATACAGAGAGGATGAAACCATATTTATTGTTTTAATTCTTCATGATGTTTTTACACGTGTTGTATTTTTAGTCATGGTTCATCATGGCACCATTCAAATTCTAACTTAAACCACCTCAAGAGATTTATTGATGAACAACGAACAAAATGTGCACAAACATCTGGTTGTTTCGGCAATTATATTTTTCTACTAGCTGTGCCAGCGACTTCGTCCGCGTGGAATAGTTTTCATTATAAAAACGGTTCTAGTGAGTTAATCTAAAAAGATAGACATCTACCTTTGGATACATTTTATTTTGTACGCAACGGAAACCCTCAAATATGAATAATTTTCCCCGTTTTTTCCACGTTTTCCATTGTTTCTTCGCTCCTATTAGTTGCAGCATGATATTATATAGCCTAAAGCCTTCCTCGATAAATGGTCTATTCAACACAAAAATATTTTTTCAATTCGCATCAGTAGTTCCTGAGATTAGCGCGTTCAAACAAACAAACAAACTCTTCAGCTTTATAATATTAGTAAGTATAGATATATTGTAGCTAAAGATGTCATTTATAATTTTAACTGCAATAAATAGGCAACAGATGATGATGATATCATGAAACTACGCTGCATTCAAAGAACTCTGGAAATTATATCGAGGTAGGATTTATTTCTAATTTATCTGTCGTTCCTACATTTTATTCAAATAGCTTATTCTATTGACACATTTCGTGAAAACAAAAAGATAAAAAAAACAAACTCATATTCACTAATTTCACAAAAGTACTATATTCACTTTCACAATTAGATATTAGTATGATGGTGCTGCCTGTTCTATAGGTCTCCCACCCCCGACGACGGCTACAACAGGCGTCAGTGTGCCTCGCGCCGCGTTCCCGACAACACGCGTGAGCCCCCGCCATGGGACCTGCGGACTCGAACCGAACTAGACCCGGAGCCCTGTGACCTGTAACTGTGGCTACCAGGGGAACAGGAGCGTGGAGAAGTTTGTAAAATGTATGTAAGTTTTTATTTACAACAAATATAAAATAGGTATGTCAAATGAATGAGGTTTTCTGTCACCTCAAGATTTCATAGAAAATTTAATTTAAACAATTTAGATTTTTATGGTACACAGTGATCTGTAACTGTGGCTACCAGGGGAACAGGATCATGAAGGGGTTTGTAAAATGTATGTAAGTTTTTATTTACAAGAATTTATAAAATAGGTAGTCAAATGATTGACGTTTTCAGTCACCTCAAGATTGAATGTAAATATCATTTTAGGAGATTTTATCATTCATCTTCTCTGTAACTGTGGTCACCAGGAGAACAGGAGCAAGTAGCAGTTTATAATTGTATGTAAGTTTTCACATTAATTGATACATGAATAAAATAAATGTGTTTTCAAATTGAGGTGGTTTCCTGTCACCTCAAGATTTGAGGTAAATTTCTTCTTAGAATAATTTTCGCCTTTGATTCGATTACTACATTCATCATGAATGAAACTAAGAAATTTACAAAATGACAAAATGCGTATAAAAAAAAGTTTTCATGAATTGAGGTTTTTTGGCACGATTTGAGGTAAATTTAGTCTTGGGAGAATTTGTTTAGGTTTTTGCTGCCTTTATTTATATCTGTGATCTGTAACTGTGGCTACCCGGGAAACAGGATTAAGAAGAGTTTACAAAGCATGTCTAAGCTTACGTTTGCGAGAATTACTTATTTAAATTAATGTGTCTTGTCTTGAGGTTCTCAGTCGCCTTAAGGTTTGATATAAAATTTGTCTGAGAATTTTCTTCATACTTTGTTACAAATTGAAGTAAACGTAAGCATCTATTTGCGAGAGCGACCTACATATTTTTTTTAAATATAGGTAATAAACTGATAAAATTTTATATCACGTGCCCAGATCGAAAGTGATGTAAATTTTCTATAATTTTCTTGCAACATTCATCAGAGTTCTAATTGAAAATTTCATCATTATCGTCAGTCCGTTATCGCCCACTGCTGGGCATAGACTCTCTTCTCGTACGCCACTCATTCAGGTCTCGCGCAGATCAAATCCCGGTGTTTCCTGCGGTTTTTCGTGTGATTTTTTTATTAATAAAGAGGATTTTTGTATCACGAACTTCGACTTTACTTTGACGTTTGACTACAGCCTGCCTGATGTTAAGCATCACTGTAGTCTAAGATGTAGCACGCTTGCCTAGTAGAAACCTATTTACTCTAGTTTGGATTTATTTTAATTTAGTTTAATTTTAGATTTATTTTATTTTAACTAGTGGGTGCTCGCGGCTTCGCTCGCATTAAGAAGTAAAACTTACATCCCCTATTTCACCCCTTCAGAAGTGGCATTTCCAAAAATCCTTTCTTAGCGGATGCCTACGTCATAACATCAACATTCAGTCCAAATTTTAGCCCAATCCGTCCAGTGGTTTAGGCTGTGCGTTGATAGATCACTATATCAGACAGTCAGTCAATCAGTCAGTCACCTTTGATTTTTATATATAATATAGATTTAGATTAAAATATGATTATCAATAATTAAAGCTGAAAAATTAGACTAAGGGGCTAATTCAAGGAGTAGATGTCCCAAAGAAAAAAGATATTTTTTCCTGCGACGCCATTTACCGACCAGATTCCGTGATTTCAACCTCAGCCTTAATGTGGTTTTGATGAGGACTAATTTCGAATACTTTTGTTGGCTTTTCCTAACATTAGATACCTAAGTAAATATAGCTCTTATAATGGGCAAATGCTTATTATCCCTAGCGAGCAAGCCAAAAAGCAATATTTTAGCTGGTTCTTAAAATTTAGTGGTCTGAGTTAGTCCACTAATATCGTGAGGAAATCGACATGTTTGTGGACCACAATATACAAGGACATGTGTCATGGAAGGACCTGGGCGCCCACCACGATGTATGCCCAAGAGAACTCCCCTAACGAATTAGTTCTGCGGGAGAGTCACGACCCTCAGTCACGAGTAAATACGACTCAGGGAGATTATGTCCACTAATCTATACTAATATTATACAGCTGAAGAGTTTGTTTTTTTGAACCCGCTAATCTCAGTAACTACTGGTGCCAATTGAAAAAATATTTTTGTGTTGAGTAGACCATTTATCGAGGAAGGCTTTAGGCTATACAACATCACGCTGCAACTAATAGGAGCGAAGAAACAATAGAAAATGTGGAAAAAACGTGGGAAATTATTCATATTTGAGGGCTTCCGTTGCGTGCGCTGCGAAAACGGTTCAAGATATCAAAAAAATGTGTATAAAAGAATTATTTCTCTTGAAATGATCTACCTAAATGTCCGCAACAGTATATGTCTAACTTTTAAGGTTAACTCACTAGATCTGTTTTTATGGTAATAACTATTCCACGCGGACGAAGTCGCGCGCACCAGCTAGTTATTTATATGTAGCTGAATGTCAAACGTCCGGAACTGATTTAAATGGTATTTGGTATAGAGATAGATTAGACCCTGGACGCCATTTGGCGTCGTTATATCCCGGTTTAAAAAAAAACGCGAATCGCAGTTTTCGCATAGAAATTAAATTTAAACAATCATACTTAATATTAACGCGAAGTTCTTTCAATATAGGTATTACAGATACAGACTAGTAGTGCCCTGTGACGTTGCGCCTTTAATCCTACTTTCCGTTATTAATATGATAAAGATAAAACTTTGTAAACATGTGTATTTGTGTTTTCTCCAAAACAAAAAAACAACTTGAGTAAAAAAACACGCTAAGCCCTACAGTAAAGCCTTGAGCTTTTTATACAAGAAAAACTTTACACAATAAACATTGCTTTCGCATGTAAGCTTTAGTTATAAAAGCTTTGAGTGATACGTTAAAAAAGTTGGCTCGTTAAAAAGTTTTGGGGATAGCGTAGTGTTAGGATGAGATTTGATCAAATTTAACTAATTTTAGATTTTATTGTGGCAAGTATGTTCGTGTGAGTGTGGCCAGCTCTAGTGGTGAGAGTTTCAAAGAGCCCTAGGGGCCTCTGACATGGCATAACGAATGCTGAACTAAAACAAACATGTTACAAACATACAATCTTTCTTGAATTTATTGTTACGGCTTTGAGTAATTTACGAATAAAACTACTATTATAAAATAAATACAGATAGAGACCGTCTTTTTAGAAGATGCGGTTTAAATCTTTGTCTAGGACTATGAAAATAAGAAGTCGGTTCTTGTTGTTCAAACATCACATACAAACAATCAAAATGTGAATTTCAAATTAGAACGTTGATTTATCATTGGTAACATTTTGAAAATTTGATTTTTATGACGGAAGAATACCAATTTTGAACAACAAGAACGAACTGCTTAATTTGAAAGTTCTGGAAAAGTCAAACCACGTTTTGTAATAAGACCCATTAGTTTCTTTTATCTTTTTAGCTACTGGTTTTTGAGTAAAACCGCGGCCCGCCGCTAGTTAGACTTACATGCTTGAGACCGTGAACCAATCACAGATAGCATCTTCTGGTGGCAATAACTAAGCCCTTCTATTTCCTAATCGGTTAAATTTCGATCTCGATCTAACTATAAGCGTCCCATTGAAAATAATGAAGCCATTCTACGGAGATTCGGAGCGGATTACTTGAAGGGATCAAATCTGGGACCTTTTAGAGGAGCCTTGGTTTGGGAGTGACAGGCTGGGTTCGCACTTTTGAAAGAGTGATTTTTCGCGATAATGTATTTTTTATAGGCAGTGTTTTTGCAGATTGCTTGTTTTATTTGAAGGCAAAGTATTTAAAAAAATACACGAATTCAAGTTGTGTTTTGAAAGGAAACGATAATGTTCTTCCCGCATTTATTCGCCATAAAGTAAAGTAGTTCTTATCCAGGGTCTAACCTTACCTATCTGCATACCATACAGCATCCGAATCAGTTCAGACGTTTGAACATAAAGAAGTTACAAGCATACAGGCGCGCAAACAAACTTTCGGCTGTATAATATTAGTGTAAGAAGCGCCCGTAGCTCGGCTAGCGGAGGCAATCGCATGCGATTACCAATGCTAAGCAAAGGTCGACGCGGTCAGTCCTTGGATGGGTGGCCGAAAAGTGGCATTCCATTTTGGGTGCTATTGGTCGGATGGCACGTTAAATTGTAGGTCCCGGCTGACACCAGAGTTGGCCACTCTCAATCGATAAGAAGAAGAAGACTTTAATTATAAAGATTCACAATTTTCCCAATAAATGTAAACCCACCATTACATTAAAAATCTCGATGCGAAGATGTCAAGGCGCTTAATTCTGGTAAATTTGCTTCCTTCATTTCAGCAAGATATTGCGAGGGGCTGAGATTTTTGACCTTTTCCGCTTACAATAGAAGGGAGAAGTTCCAGCGATTTATCAAATATATTTTAAGTAATTATAGAGTATTTCGTTTTTTGACTGTTTTTTTGTATTTTGTGTCTCGGAGTCTTATGTTATAGATGGATTTTCATTATTTCATAAAAATGTAATTGCATATGTTTCATTGACTTATTATTCATCAAATTAATTAATAAAATGTTATCTGTTTATTTATTTAGGACTCAAATCCATCTTAAACAATAAAATTAGCTTACCATCAGGTAAACTGTAGTATTTTTGTCCTTTTCCGCCTTCAATGGGATCGAAGTTTTAGCGATTGATCAAGGATATTATTGCTAAGTATTTAGTTTCAAATTATATAAATCTAAATCTATGGATCTAAATTATACAACTGAATAATGTATATTATTGATATGAACTTAGTTCAAAACAAAAGGATTTTATTTATTTTATATTTATAGCTATGTTTGGATAACCTGTGAATTAGCCCGAAATAATTATTTAGTCAATTTACCTATATAAACGTGCATTGATTACTTATTTTGGTTAAGTCAAAACAATTATACAATCATCGTTATTGCATTATTTTACTGTGCTATGCTAATTATCTCAATTAATTTAAATGCTATAAATGTTTAATCCCAATTATAATGGCAACATTAAAAATAACTGTTATTTATAAAATAATTACCCAATCGACCAGATATATATTATTTAAGTTATGTAAGGTTTTGCTTTCGGATTATTATATCTTCGGTGACTGCGGGGCACTGTATCTACCATAACACCAAAAAGTACTATGATCCGTCACTCAATTTCCGCGTAAAAAATGAACTAACAGAGCAACAAACGCGTATTTTTTGTGTGTGGTAGTATGAATAAACAATATTTATATACCTAATTAAAACAAACAAATGTTTTCTTTTTTTATGTTAGATTTTTGTATGGCACTTAGATGAGGAGGCCTATAACCAGCAGTAGGTCAACAAGTGCTGATGATAATGATTACATTTTCCCTACCGTCTAAAATTAGAAATATATATTAAAAAAAAACATTAACTTTTCTTAGAAAACTCTAAATGTGTGTTGAGATGTTAAAAAGTCGTGCAAGTGGCTCCTTCCTTTGGCCATCCATTTCAGACGACAAGTACCAGGCTCTCAGAACGGATATAGAAGTAGAACGGTGACCATGATGAGGAAATGTTTATGGGATAGAGACAGTCTAAGTTTACTTACCATAATAATACATAAAAATAAGGGAAAATTAACTAAACATACCTACTAATTCTAACTACTACAAAAGAGTCTTCTTATCGTATGAGAATGGCCAACTCTGGTGTCGAGCGTTTATCAAGCCGCCCTAAGGGCCTTTGACATGGCTTAACGACTGCCGACTGACTCAGAAAATCCTTTGAAAAGCCTTAAAATGTTCTAAGTGCTCCAGCCTACTGCTAGAGGGCAGCGTGCCCAGCATACTGGCCGCATTACCACGCTGGATGGCAATGAGAAAAAGGCCAGCATTTCAGTCACGCGTCGCGTCAATTAAGCTCCTAAGGCTTTGGAAATTAGGGATAGTTGAAGTTGCATAAACAGCTATTCTGTGTAATGCATGCTTGTTTGTCGTTCAACTTCTAATCTGTTATGAGTTCCTGGTAGTTGTTGTTTGAAATTACACTAACTAACGCGAAAATCTGAAGAGTGACCGTTTATTTTCAACCACCCCTTTAAACTTTTAAAAATGATCAATTTGCCAATATTAGTTAAATTAAACAGCTTCTTCATCAACAGTTTTTGTTGTTTTCTCATGTCACAAATAAGAACATGCTTACTAGAACGATAACCTCTTTGTTTAATTAGGGCTTGACCTACCTACTACTACTATTTACCTACCTCTCTACCTTTGATTGTGTTTTTTTTCTAACTCTTCGAGGACATTCCTTATAACTACTCGTTGTAAATCATTATTTTTTTTATCATTCTTCGAGAGACAGTCTTTCTTTTCCATACTAAGCATGGTCACCCCGCCCTTAACCAGAAGAAGGCCAGTGTGGCTCTCAGGCGCGGGCACGGAACAGCTGTTCCGTGGGCGCGGGTAACACGAGAGTAAAGCGATCGATCTCCTTCAAGATATGCTTTCCTAGTACCAGTGTCGGAACATTTCACACGAGGCAGCTTTGAGAAACATAAAAAAATGCAGTTTTCTCGAAATTGAGTTTTTACAAAGAATGGTTTTTCACTTGACCATAATTCGGCTGATGGTAAGCGATAATTACGGTTTAGGATGGAGCGTGCTTATCCAGTAAGATCCAATTCACTTTCGCTTTGAAGATCGCAAGATTATATAACGCGGGGAACAGAGAGCATGAATCGGTATTACTTTCGATCGGTATTACTTTCGATCGGTATTTTCTACTCCGAAATTGAAGATAATTTATAAATGATTTTATTGGTTTTCCATTAGGTATTCAATTATTTAAATTTCATCCTGCTTATAAATTATAAAGGCTCGGGTTTATTTGTTTGTGTGTGTGTTTGTTTCTGCTTCACGCTCAAATTAACAAACAAATTTGGATTAAATGTGTTATGGAAATAGATTAGACCCTGAATCTACCCTGATTATTAATTTTGCCCCTGATTTAACTGTTTTATGATGGAAGTGCCGAAGTGTCGATCACAGCGTTTTGCGTCTACGTTTATTGTACGGACGGCAAAGCTTTGGAAGCTTTTTTTGTGCTTTCCTAGCAATTATTTAGTGTTTGGTATGTTTGTTTGTTAAGGTATCTCATATGTTGTTGTTTTGTCACCGACTTTTACATGTTTCTTTCCTAGCGATCTTTACTAAGGTTGCCTGGAAGAGATCGCTCTACGCGATAAGGCCGCCCAAAGTACCTAGGTTAATTAATTTTACTGTAAATTGTTTTGTATGTACAATAAAGCTATATTGATTAATTGATTGATTGAACACTTTACTGGAAGCTGTGTTTCCTGCGAACTACAATCCAGGGGTCTTCAAATCTAGAGTTAATAGTATCTTCTAGGTAAGCGTGTTACACCCTAGGCTGCAGCAATGCTTAACACCAGGCAGGATGTACCTAGTCAAACTCAAACCTATCACACGTAAAAAAAATAACACATAGACTACTTTTTATCCCACTTTGACGCGAGTAACACAGAGGGGCGTTGCTAGTATGCTTCTTCTTCTTCTTTTTATCGAATGAGAGTGGCCAACTCTGGTGTCCAAAGTTTATCAAGCCGCCCTAAGAGCCTCTGACATAGCTAGCTTGTATGTTAATAGGTATGTTATGAATCGTTTAAAAGCATAAACCCTTTTTTGAACGATATAAAAATGAATAGGATGCTGTCGATTCCGTACCGTGGTTGTATATTTTATTTGTGTTATTGTTTGTTGTCAAATAACCAACTTTTATGATACAATCTTCATCATCAGCCTAATGGGACCCACTGCAGGGCATAGGCCTCCACCCTCTTACGCCAATACTCCCTGTCTTGCGCTGTTCTTGCCCAGATGTTTCCTTCTAACTTTCTAATATCATCCAGCCACCGTTGCACAGGTCTTCCTACACTTCGCTTACCTAGCCGTGGGTACCATTCAGTTATTGCTTTGCTCCATCTGCCGTCAGTACGTCTCGCCAAGTGTCCAGCCAATCGCCACTTGAGTTTTGTAATACGAGACCCGACGTCTTCCACCTTCGTACGTTTTCGGATCTCAGTATTACGAACCCTGTCGCGTAACGTAATGCCTAACATGGACCGTTCCATTGCTTTTTGTGCGACTCTCATCTTTTCGATGGTTTCCTTGGTGAGCGTCCATGTTTCGGCAGCACACGTCATTGTGGGCAGAACACATTGGTTGTAGAGTCGTGTCTTCAAGCATTGAGGCATTTTACGGTCATTTGTTTATCTGCAGTTTCTAAAATAATATGTGTAATGTTTTGATTAAGACTGTCAATGTCCAAACTCACCTCTTCTAGTAATTCGAACTTATTCTTTAATTCTACTTGATATTTGTCTTGTAGTAGGCTAATTTCTTGTCTGTTGTATCTCTTCGATGTTTTTACTAATTTTGTTCTTTCTCTGGTTAAATTGAATATTAATTCTGCTCTGACTAATCTATGGTCGCTTCCTGCTTTGAAATACTGCAGTACTGATACATCATTTACCGTGTGGCGTTGTGAGGAAATGATGTAATCATATTCACTTTTTGTTTGTCCGTCAGGACTGATCCATGTCCATTTTCTTGAGGCTCTTTTCTGAAAGAAAGATACAATCTTATCTTATGTTAATCTTATAAAAAATAATAACATCAAATACATAATCGTATGCCAACTTTTAACAATAAAAAATAACGGTTATTAGCAAAAGTACAATGTACATATTTGTATAAAATATGACTATAAATAAATTATATGTTTAAAGAACACAAAAATAACCTCTTTACTGAAAATAAAACAGCAGTTTTCCCCAAATATGTATGTATTCTTTGTTGTAAAAGTAACATTATTTTAAATACCACTTTTCACGCATTTTAGCGGCGTTTGAGGTTTCCTTTGATCCTGTAATCACAAACGCCTCAAATATTTGCAGAACATTCTTCGACTAACGTTTTTGAGGATCGAGTGATATGCTTTATGAGTAATATTTTTAAACCGTTTTTGAGTTGCAGTTGAGTTTTTAAACAGGTTTCAGAGAAATTTATGTAACATCCCTAAGGCAAAATTAGTATTTTAAAGGCAATATTAGTGACTAGCTGTGCCAGCGAGTTCGTCCGCATAGAATAGTTATTACCATAAAAACGGTTCTAGTGAGTTAATCTTGAAAGATAGACAGACATTGTTGCAGACATTTTGTTAGATCATTTCAAGAGAAATAATTATTTTACACACATTTTTTTGATATCTTGAACCGTTTTCGCAGCGCACGCAGCGGAAGCTCTCAAAGATGAATAATTTCCCCCGATTTCTTCACATTTTCCATTGTTTCTTCGCTCATATTAGTTGCAGCGTGATGTTATATAGCCTAAAGCCTTATTTAATAAATGGTCTATCCAACACAAAAACAATTTTTCAATTCGCACCAGTAGTTCATGAGATTAGAGCGTTTAAACAAACAAACAAATTCTTCAGCTTTATATATATTAGTATAGATTCTAAAACGATAAAAAATACCTGTAGCTATTTATTATTGCTGGGATTATATTATATGTGATAACTTAATTCAAGATTTTTTAACAACCTGTGGCAATTGATTAGTTTGAGCTGAATAATTGTTAAACGGGTACGTAAAAATCGCATAAAATCCTTTTGTTTAGCTGATTTTGATTAAACATAATTATTAAAATATTCACTTACGTTTTGACTCAAAACTTTTGGTAGTCTACGTAAGAAAAGACATGCGTTTATTTATTGTTGGTATTTCATTACAATATTATTTTTGGTGTGTGTTTCACTTCACATAAGCATCTTTTATACTTATTCTAAAGTAAAATAGGATATAAATAAACCACTGACCAGTCGCATACGAACTTAAATACTTATTTATTCATATAAAAACGATAGTATTAAAACATAGCTACACATATAGGGCATATAAACCCTAGGTCAGTCCGGTGACCTGGACAAGACTAGAACACTCTAGTGAGAATGCAGCCACATAGAAATGTGTACATTTATAATATGGTAGATAGATACATATCATTTCTTAACCTAGAGAATCACAACAAACTTATTACAATAATAGTAAGAATAGAAGAATAATTTTAAGTAAAAAAAACTTATTTCTAATTAAAATGTTTATTTCTGATAGGAAATTAAGTTGTAGTCAAGCGTTAGCCTATCTCATGTAAAAAAATACATTTCACTTTTACGAAAACACGAGCTATTTTTAACACAACTTAGACTTAAAAAAGGCGGTTTATCAAGTCTTCTGATTTTTTTTGTGGGTATGTTAATTAATTAAAAAATATATAAATTACTAATTAAAATTACATTAAAATAAAATTACAATTATTTTAGCTGTATAGGGGCTACATTAGATAAAATAGAAACAATGCATAAAATTATGTATACTTATATATGTATAGAATTATTATGACAACATCAATCAACACTCTTAACATGACTGTACCTAGTCATATGAAAAACCTACGGAATAGATATAAAAGATTCATTGAATTCAATGGTCCAATATTAAATGTACATCAAAACCAATACGCATATGATTTAGTAATTTACGGACTTACTTCAATGTGATCCACGCCTATAAATCAATCGATTTTTATTGACATTATGTAAATATACAAATGAAATTCCAATACTAAATGAACATTTACAAATCAATACACTTATTTAGTCATTTACGGACTTACATCAATGTAGTCCACACTCATAAATCAATCGATTTTTATTGACATTATCTGATGTCATTTGTAAATTTACATATTCAAATGACATCAGATATTCTGAAGTGATGGCTTCCGAACTAGAAAATAATATTGTTTACACTGTACCAGTCTAAATTTCACCACGAGGTTATCCGAAGCGACGTTGTGGTTTAAAGTATACAAATGAAATTTCCCTTTCACTTACAAGTCTCATAACTCTAACCTGTTAAGTTGGTTAAAAATGTAAAACGTCAGCAGCATTTAAGAAACATTTCTGCATGAAATCTCAGCTCGGTGCTTGACAGTCTAGTAAAGGGGCCATCACTCAGCTCGCTTTGAGACAAGCTTGGCAGGAACTATAGTAGGGGTCGCCATGTTGACAGTTTTTATTGTATTAATTTTAGTGGTTTAGTGAAAAAAATTCAAGGGAGTGTGGCTTAGCGGTTCCATTCAGATGCACCCTGGTTCGAATCCGGTGCCTCTCTCTCAATCAAGTCGTATTCCTGATGACTGAGGGTTGTGACTCCCCTGCAGAATTAATTCGTTAGGGGAGTTTTCTTGGGCAGATACATCGTGGTGGGCGCCCAGGTCCTTCCACGGAAGACACATGTCCTCGGATATTGTGGTCCTCAAACATGTCGGTTTCCTCACGATGTTTTCCTTCACCGCTAAGCGAGTGCAAATCCACACACAACTTGAAAATACAAGTCATTGGTGTAGGGCCGGATTCGAACCAGGGTGCGTCTGGATGAAAAGCCGACACTGGAACCGCTAATCCACACTCGCTTTCAGGTTTTTATCATGCGCGTTCTAATAAATGTTTTAATTAAACAACAATAAATTGCAGCAAAATTTTCAGTTACTTTGGAGTAAATTAATGTGATTTTCATAAATTCTCTCTATCTCTTCGAGTCGTAGGTATTCTGAGGGTCGGGTCTCCCCCGCTGAATTAATTTATAGGGGAATTACTTGCTATGGCTAACTATTGTCATGAATTCGCTCTAGTATATCTATCATATCATATATCTTCAAAACATTACACATCTTGTATATGTTGAACCCAACAGAAGGGCCAGGAGACCCTAAAAGTTTTATGTGAAAAGTTCGAGACAAGAAGCTTTATAGGATGCTTTAAGCACTTGATGCCAACTGCAAAGTTTTTGCTTAATATGACTTACGACTTCCGGTTGATGGGTATTTTATATCATTTAATGTGTTATTATTAAAAAATATAGGTTTTTAATTTTTATTTTAGACTAGTAGGTGCTCGTGGCTTCACTCACACAAAGAAGTAAGACTTGCATCCCCTATTTCATCCATCTCAAAGTAGCAAAGTAGTTAATTTTGGATCTCACATTGAGTCCAAAGCCGAAGTTGCAGCCAAAAAGTTGGGTATCCTCTCGAAGGTGCGAAAGTACTTCAAGCCGGAACAGCTGCTTACTTTGTATCAAGCACAAGTTCGGTCGTGCATGGAGTACTGTTCGCATCTTTGGGATGGATCAGCCAAGTACCAACTTGAGGCACTAGAGGCCATTGAGAGTCGAGCCAAGAAGATCATTGGTAATAATAAACTGTGCCGAGCGAAACTTCAAAGTCTTGAACACCGTCGCAAAGTCGCCAGTTTGTCGGTTTTCTATCGGTTGCATTACGGAGAGTGTGCCGCGGAATTGCACGAACTAATTCCGCCCGCGCCCTTCTTTCACCGGACGAGTAGAGGTACGGCAGGACGACACCGGTTTATGGTGGAAGTTCCTAAGACCCGCACGAAACGGTACGCCTCCACCTTAATTGTTCGTACCGCTAGGTTGTGGAACTCCCTGCCTGGCTCTCTGTTCCCCACGCACAAAATCCAGCGATCTTCAAAAAGAGAGTGAATCGGTTCTTATCGGGTAAGCACGCTCCATCTTAGGCCATAGCCTTACTTGCTATCAGGTAAACTATGGTCAAGTGCAAACCCGTTCAAATTAAAAAAAAAAAAAAAAAAAAGCATTTCCAAAAATCTTTTCTTAGAGGATACCTACGTCATAACATCTACCTGCATGCCAAATTTCAGCCCAATCCGTCCAGTGGTTTGGGCTGTGCGTTGATAGATCACTATGTCAGTCAGTCAGTCACCTTTAAGTTTTATATATTTAGATTTGCCATGCCTTATGGTGTTACCGAGTTAATCTGGATATAACGTAGCCTATATGTTAATCCAATACTAATTTATCTACACACCAAATCTTATTCAAATCGGTTCAGCCGTTTGATCATGACGAGGTAACACACACATACACAAACTTTAGCTTTTATAATATTAACATTCATTCATGTAATTACTAGTATATGTCAGCGGGTTCGCTTGCATTGAATCGAAATGAAAAGTAGCTTATTTCGCTCTAGGGTTTCGCTTATACTAACTTTATTACATAAATCACAAAGATGTGTCACTCCAATGCGGCCTGAAGGAGGAACAAACAACAAGTAACTTACTTTTGTTTGTATGTAATCGTATGATATATTTTAAAAGCGAGCATGGATCGGTGGTGGAAGCGTTTGCTTATCACTTGACGCATCTTGGTTCGAATCTGGCCCTTACAAATGACTGATTTTATCAAGTTATGTGTAGTTTTGAACTCGCTTAACGATGAAGGAAAACATTGAAGAAATTGACATGTTTGAAGACCACAAAATCTAAACATGTAGGTATCATCCCTGGAAGAACCTGGGCGCCCACAACGATATATATGCTCAAGATAACTCCCCTAACGAATTATTTCTGCGGTGGAGTCACAACTCTCAGTCATGAGGAATACGACTAAGGAGGAGGATTTCATTTCTAAAAGCAACAAAACCTACTTAACTACTTACCGACAAAAGCTGCAAGAAACTACCTTCTTTTAATATTTTACAGTCAACAACAATTTAAGTAGGTTTTTACGGGCGCTAAGTAGTAAGTACGCTTAAGTTAAGTTTAAGTTGTTAACAAGCCATCGCTGGTACTTATAGTTGCTTACCCAATGGGATCGGGTATCGGTTCAATTTGTGTCTTCAGGGTTACATGTGAACTAGTTAAGAAAAGGTGATAGCGTGTCATAAATTAATATCTAACTCTTCTAAAAACATTATGAAAATCGAATCCATGCAGACCTGTAGCTTAAAAGCCAGAAATATTATAGAATACAAATCATTTATTGGTAATAACAATTATAAATATCTGTTTTGTTTACGAATTTGAGTCAGCTTTTAAACTGTACTAACCTTACTTAGTTTACCTAATACTAAATATAGATTCTCGTATATCTGTAAAAGTGAAATGTATAATTTCTAATCAGAAATAAATATCTAAAACCATAAAACCATAATAAAATAAATATAATCACAGGTAAAAATTTTGGAAATAAAAATAAGTACATTGCAAAAGTGATTATTTTGTTTTTTCAGGCCACAACAGAATGACAGATTATCGTAATTTTTGTGTGGTATTAGTATTAGTTTCTCTACTTTTGATCTCAAGATAACAGATGCTCTCGAAATATGTACAATAGTAACCAAATTAAAAGAAAAAAACCGATACACTGTACTATATTACATGTACTATAATTTTATTGTTACATTTATAAAAGAAAAGTATATTGTTATATCCGGGAAGCAATGATACAACCGTTTTCTTAATATGGGGCTAGATGGCGCTTTATGCGATATCTTGGAATATTTATGTACTTATCAAGAAAGCTGCAAGAATTATCGAGTAACTTTGTATAAAGCTTGGATCGATTGATTGCTTAGTACCGGTCTCTGAGAGCTCCAGTAACTTGGATTACTTACTACCAAGAAATATACTATGGGGAATGTTGTAAATCAAATATTTAATCTATCAATATTAAATATGTTCTGACTTGACAGAGGCCCTTAGGGCGGCTTGATAAACTCTCGACACCAGTTTTGGCCACTCTCATTCGATAGGAAGGAAGGAAATTTGTTCTCAAGAAATATGAAGTTCCTCAATATGGTTTAACAATTGTGTGAATGAATTGCTTTAATTTTCTTCTTTTTAACACAATCTTGACAGTTAATTGTTTTTTTTTAACGTTGGATAGATTTGCATCAACTAATTGTTCATAAACATGTTCTGCTACGGGAATCGAACCCACATCTATACTTGGAAAGCTAGAAATACTTTCCACTATTCTAAGTAATGGGTTCTTTATGGATGAGGTCTGCACAAGATCGAGGCAGCTGACACATTCAAAGAGAGGCCTATGTCCAGCAGTGGGATAGAGACGGCTGTGGATGATGTGATGCTAAGAAAGCTATCATTATAATTATAATAAAAAACTAAATTATTAATTAACTTAATATAAAGCATAGATTGATTGCTTAGTTACGGCCCCGTAGAGCTCCAGTAACTTGGATTACTTACTTACTTCCAAGAAATGTACTATAGGGAATGCTATAAATCAAATATTTACTCTATCAATATTAAATTTGTTATTAATATAAGATTAGGATCTTGAGAATTAATTTGAAAATTAATTAAGTAATTTAAATATTGCGCTAAGATTATATGTGTGTTAATTGTTATTACATTATTTCTGTTAATGTAACTGGCATGTTGATAATGGTTACCGAACACTGGCTTCGCAAACATGAGTTGATTTCTGTTACACTCTGTAATTTTGATTTGTTATCATATAGCTGTAGACATAAAATAGCACACGGTGGGAGTTGCATCTTCGTACGGTCTGGTATGTTAGCCGTTAACAGGCAAGACTATTGCGACTTGTCAGTTGAACAAATGTTCGATGTGTGCGCGGTGCACTTACTGGAGGAAAACATTCTAGCTGTAGGGGTGTATCACTCGAATGCAACGAGCCACAAGGACTATCTCGACTTATTCGAATTGCTTCTGGACAAGATATCGGCTGAGGGTATAGATTGCGTAATAATGGGAGACACTAACATCGATCTACTGGCAATCTCTGACGAACAAAAGCAGCTAGTAGACTTGCTCGATAGTTTTAGATTTAAGCAACTCATAGATCACCACACGCGTACCGATGTACGTGGCCGTAAATCGTTACTAGACCACGTGTATACTAATGTACATGCGAAACGTGTAACTGAGGTTGCAAATATAGATACGCGCCCGCTCAGCGACCACAAAGCGCAACGCCTTGTACTGGCGAGTCATGTCGCACCCGCGCCCGCGCCCGCCCACCGCATGAGCAGGACGTTCTCTGAGGCAAACAAGGTGAATTTCGCTAACACACTTGAATCTGTGGACTGGCAAAGTATAATAAACAAAACAAACGGCTGTTGCATGTCCTTAGCTGAAATGACAACCAATATTATAGCCAATACATTCAACATATGTTTCCCTTTGAGAAAAGTGTTAAGTCGGAATTTACATTGGGTAGACGCAGACATCCACGACTTCAAGCATCTTCTCAACGATGCCCTCCGTCTGAGGAAAACGTTTCCCGCGGATGACGCACTGTGTACGCGATGCGACGAGCTCTCAGTTAAGTATCACTCTCTGCTAAAAGAAAAACGGGTTGACTACTACTCGAACATAATACGAGACAACCCACGACGCATGTGGAGTGTTATTAACAGTGAGCTCGGCCGCGGTACCCGCGATAGGCTAGACTTTACAGAGTTGGTCCGAGATGCTAACGGTCAACCATTTGTCACCAAGAAAGAAGTTGTGGACGCCCTGAACTACGAGTTTGTGACTGCTGCGAGCAAGTGTGGAGCGCCCACCGCCAATAGTGCTACCGCGATGGCGGTGCTTAGTAGTGGGATGCAGGCTAGCGACGTCTCTCTTAGACTGGAACCTTTTACCCCATTCGAGGTATTCACAATAGGGACCAAGCGAATTGCTGCGAAAAAGAGCACCGACATATACGGCTTATCGGCAAGCACACTGAGGTTAGCAATTGGACCAGTGGCGCACGTTATTGCTCACCTGTTCAACTGTTGTATGAGGGAAAACGTGTACCCTGCAGCTCTAAAAAAAGTTAAGATAAGTCCTTTGTACAAAGGGAAAGGCAAAAAAGCCGATCCCAAGTCGTACCGCCCTATCTCATTAGTCCCTGCTGTCAGCAAGGTTTTTGAAGTCGGATTGAATAGGAGACTCCTGAATTTTGTGGTAGAGCGCAACATACTCTCAGAGAGGCAGTATGCGTATAGGGCCGGTCGCGCCACCACTGATTTGGTGCGTGAGGTGTTGTGGCAAATACTAAGTGCGCGTGAGTCGAAGCAGCAGGTGGCTCTACTTTGCTGCGACCTCTCCCGCGCGTTCGACACAGCTGACCACAGCCTTATAGCTAATAAATTGGAACTCTACGGTATCTGCGGCCCGGCTCTATCCATCCTGACCTCCTTCATGTCAAAACGAACGCAGGTTGTCGTGGGTGACAAAGGTCGCGCCGTATCTACGGAAATAGAGAATGTTATGGGTGTTCCCCAGGGCTCCTGTCTCTCCAACACCTTGTTCAGCCTCCTCCTGAACGACCTGCCCAGCTCTATCGAGGGAGCCGAGATCTACATGTATGCAGATGACGTCGCGAGCGTAGTGAGCGCCCCGACTCATGCTCTACTCGAGATAAAGCTCAACTCGATAGCTAACAAGCTGGACGGATGGTTTAGGTCGAACGGGTTGGCGCTGAACAAGGACAAAACAAACTTCATGGCGTTCTCTCTAAACGGTCATGCGACAAAAAAGCATTCAGTAGTAATCGGCCAGACCGCGCTCCAGCAGGTCCCTTGTACAAAATTATTAGGTTTCCACATTGACAGTGCATTGACATGGGAGACGCATATAGAAGGGCTGTGCAGCAAGCTATCTAGCGCGTGTTACGCCCTTCGGAGGCTAGCGAGCACCGCTACTCGCAGCGTGGTGCGCTCCTGTTATTTTGCCACTGTACACAGTGTGATCACATACGGACTAGAGCTGTGGGGCCGAGCTGGTGATCGTGATAGAGTCTTTGTCCTGCAAAAACGAGCCGTCAGAGCCATTTTTGGGAAATCAGATATCGTGTCGTGCGTCGATATGTTCCGAGAGAGTCAGATATTGCCTCTACCTTGTGAATTAATCTACCGGATTGCACTGTTCACACACGAGCATCTGGAGATTTACCAACGCAGGGGTGTCCAGGGAACATGGGGATTGCGTAGCGACGTAAAAGCCGACCTACTTGTAACGCCGTCACATCGACTAGTGAAATCAGAGAGGATGGTATACATACTCGGGCCCGCGGTGTATAACCGGCTGCCCGCCACCGTGAGAGATGCACCCTCCACCGCATGCTTCAAAACCAGGATAAAAAAGTGGCTGTTCGAGAAATTATTTTATGACTTAGACGACTACCTCAAACTTGACATTACATTAGTAACTAAACATACCTAATTCTTACAGCACGGACATATGAATAAGTTAAAGATTCTTTTGACATATATTTGATATTATTGACATTTATAATTTTGACATAATCTTTATTGCATTGTATCTCATAATGAATTTTTCTTTATATAAGTACAATACTTTTAAACTTAAATTATTAAGTTTACTATTGTAAACAATACATGTACATGACGTATTCTGACTTGTAACTATGGAGTTATAAATAAATAATTTGTATTTGTATTTGTATTTGCATGTCAGAGGCCCTTAGGCGGGCTTGATAAACTCTCGACACCAGAGTTGGCCACTCTCATTCGATAAGAAAAAGAATGTACTTAATTGGTGTTTTACCGTTAGTTAGTTTAGAAGGAATTAATAAATAAATGTATAGATGTGAATGTGTGCGTGTTTTTGATCCTTTTCACGGTTAAGAACCTAAACCGATTTGAATGAAATTAGGAATGGAAATAGATTAGACCATGAATAAGCTTTTGTTATCTTATTTAAGCGGTAGTAGCACTGCCTTGTTTGTTAATAATAATTTTGTGATTGAAATTTCGTGGTAGGTATATTTTTTTATCACGAAATAGGCCCATACTTGTCTACAACCTGCCTGATGTCAAGCACCACTGTAGTCTTAGATGTAGTACGCTTGCCTAGAAGAAACCTTTTTACTCTATGGTATATTATATTTTTATGGCTATAGCTTAATTCCTGAAGCTAGTTAGCTTAGCTTAGTTGGCGCTAACTTTGATAGCAAATTACGTATTTTAGCGTTAAGATGACATAGATAGACTCTACGCTACACTTACTATGTGTATGTGTGTATGTGTATAAGTGTGTATATTTTCATTTTCACGTAACTAACTTGACCAATTTGCACGATTTTTTTATTTAGATGAATACAATTTAATTATTACATAATTTTGCGAACGAAAATGTATGATTCTAAAAAGTCTCTTTCAATAGGCAATAATGTTCACCCTATACTGATAGATTCTCATTAGCACTCAGCTGATCAGCCCACTTCCGGAAACAATGGCCGTCACATGTGATGTGATACCGTCTTACACTGATGCAGGCCTGGTACTTGGAATTACATCAATATAGAATTACTGCAACTTCCGACAACAAGACTTTGAATAACGTTCGTTTATTTTAAATAAAAGTTAAAAAAAAAAAATCATGTACGCTTTTGAAATAGTCCCGGAATATTTATTAATTGTAGGTACACCTCACAATGTGCACCCTATACGATATCCAATAGCACTCAACTGATCAGCCCACTTCCGGAAACATTTATGCAGGCCTGGTACTTAGACTCATGTTTAGATTTTCATGCTACCCTAGTGTTTATACCACAACATAAAAAGAGTGTAAGTAAATAAATAAATATTTTAGGACATATCACACAACGCCATCTAGCCCCATACTAAGCTTACGCTTGTATCATGGGTACTACATTACACCGGTATAATACATACCTATATACTTTTCTTTTGTAAATACATACTTATTATACATAGAAACGACCAGACTCAGCACAAGTAATTACAAAATTATATATTCATATTTACTTGTGTCATGCGGGAATCGAACCCGCACTTTTAAATTAGAAGGCAGAGCCACTACCAACTAAGCTAACAGGGCAGTCCGTATCTACCGTCCGTACAATGCCGACTTTTGTTTGAAATGTCTACAGTTTTAGTTCAAATTTCGTAAAACCGTGTAAATTTACACAACATTTTATTAAATGTTTCCAAATGGACGCCTAAATTGGACTCACCAAATAGCCGTTATTCACACCCCAAAACAATAAGTGTCCCATGTGTCGAGATACTATCTCACAGTGATGCGGGCCTGGTACTTTGAGTGACGTATCAGCTGCAAAACTACGTAGACCCTAGTAATCTGTTTATCTTTTCCGGTGTTTTTTAAAGTACGTAAGTACAACGATTTTTTTGCAAAGAAACTATTTTTATGACCCTACACAAATCTACGAGCAATTAATTGATTAATCTATTAATTCTCTCTTCTTCTTATCGAATGAGAGTGGCCAACTCTGGTATCGAGAGTTTATCTAGCCGCCCTAAGGGCCTCTGACATGGCCCGGATTACAGCCAGGACCTACAATTTAACGTGTCATCCACCCCACGGAAGTGCCCAAAATGGAATGCCACTTTTGGTCACCCATCCAAGGACTGACCGCGTCAACCTTTTAACATTTTCTCACATATGTAGATGATGATATATTCGAAATCTGATAGATTCGAAAACGTGGGAAAATTTGAGCCATTCTAATATGATAAGTACTAACTATCATACTATAGCAATGAAATATTTCGCGTATAAAGGATCCATTCAGCAAGATTTAAAAACAAAACGCTACGAAATCTATTTGTCGTAGCAATATCATAAGCAGGGTACTCATCTAGCCGTGTAGCATGTAATGTATCAGATACTGTATCAAGTGAGTACATAGGCACGAGCCCGCTGCGAGCTGCTCGCGCGTGGTTCGCAAGGAGATCGCAGCGACCCGCCGAGTGGCGGTATCGCTGCGAGCACAAATCAGATCGCAGTATGCGCGTGGACGGCAACACGAGCGCTTGTGATGACTGTGGACGAGCCGTACTCACTTGAAGGTTAGGAACGTAACATGCTACGTTACGTGGCAGGTAACGTAGCATGGCAGGTGAGTACCCTGCTATAGACCATCTACATTAGTTCGTAGCAGCTCTACGAGCGTATAGTAATTACGTCAGCAATATTACGGGTCACTCTGCTGACCGCGTTGCTTGGTTGAAAACATCGTTACACTTTACTATCCTTAACTTTGTACAGAGTTATTATTGATACAGAGGAAATTGTAATGAAATATGTAATAAAAAAGTTATTCAAATTTGGTAAGTATATTAAATTGTAGGTATCGATATTTGTCAAAAGAAAGTAGTTCCTTCTAATTCTAACTATGCCATAACTTTGAAAACCAATTTTATCAAAGGTACTCTTCATTAAACATTGAAAAAAGTTTGAAGACGAAAAAAATTAGGTCACGTTTTTCACAATATAACAAAACAATTTTATTTTATTTTATTATATAAAAAAATCAATCTTACAATTATTTTATTTTATTATGTGTACAAAGTTACCAGTGCATCTGTATAAAACTGTGATACCATAGAGAAACAATTTCTCCACAAATAGCATTAAGGCCTCAATTCTCGGCGATTCTCTAAGCGGATGCAGTAACTTCCCTCACTAATTGTCATTAGGGCTCTGCGAGCTTCTGCGGCTTATGCGGCCCTGGTACTTTTAGACTCTTAATATCCATATCATTAAGGAAACTCGCCTGGTACTTATTTTAATCACAGTGAGTTTTTGTTTGTCTTATTCAGTATCCGAATATTTAGCTTTATTTTAATTTGAAAGTTTTTAATGCTCATAGCTTATAAGGGTTAAAGATTCATTATCATCATTGGCCTCATTTCACTCACATGATATGATTCAATTTCAATTGGTTTTTAATTCTCGTCGATTCTCTAAACTAAACGGATGCAGTAACGTCCCCCACTAAATGTCATTAGGGCTCCAGCTTCTGCGGTTTATGCGGCCCTGGTATTTTGGGGCTCGGAATATTGATATTATTGAAACTCGCTTGGTACTTATTTTATTCAAAGGTAAATTATTAATTACATTGGCAATTTTTTCGGTGGCACTGAAGTCGAGCTTGCCTTGCGCTAAGTTGTCCAACTAGGCTCCGTCATTAAAAGCGATATCATAAGCACACTGTTTTCTGCAAGTTCCTCCCAGATGCACTGTAAGCCAGAAAAATTGAGTTCGGTAAACAGAAACAGGCTAGCCACTAAGAAATTAACTTTTAAGAATTTCTTTACAACTTCCCCAGTTTCAGTTACACAAACAATAAATAAAATTTTAACACAACACACTCAAAAGAAATCAAATTTATGTGCCACATTTATCAAGTTCAAGAAACAAATAAAAATCATAAAACTCGCGGCTGTTATAAATTCCAAGTACCAGGGCTTTATATTAGCTGAGGAGGCGTTTTATTGCGCGTCACGCAGACGTGACGGATCACGTACATCTTACGTGTTATGGGCCCCTGGTACTTTGGGGCTGAGTTATGCGCTCCGGATATTGGATTTTCTTTTGTGGTTTATATTTTTTTGGAAAAATCTTGATTGGCATATTGCTGGCCGGATTTTTATTTGTGGTGTCACAAATAACACAAAAATAAAGCCTACGACTAACTGTCTGTCTTCCATAATAAGCAAGCTTGTATTTATTGTGCATTTTATTTATGGGGGCGGCTTGATATATTCTCGTCACCAGAGTTAGCCACTCTCATTCGATAAGAAGAAGATTTATAGTTAAGGTCATATAAAAAAAACGTTTAAAATATCTTAAACACATAAATAATTTCATACAATTAAATGAAACCATGAATTCATATAACATCAGTGAACATAAACCATTTTTTCTCCTTTAAAATATCAGTCTACGTTACAATTTACATATAAAGCATCCCTGAAAATTCCAAATAAATTCTCATGTACGTGACAGACGAGATATTTCAGAGATTTATACAATTACGGTAAAATAGATAGAAAGGAAAAGAAGTTTTTCAAAAGAGGCCTACCAATAAAATAATTGCTCTATATGAATAGAGCAATTATTTAATTGGTAGGCCAACAATCTCAAAATAAACCAAAGCAAGCATGCGATTGGTAAGTCAATGTAAGAGATTTTTATTTGAATACACGAAGAATTGAAAATTAAATTAAACTCAATATGAAAATAAAGACAAGAAACCAGTGGAGAAACATACACCCATATCTCACAAAAAATCTAAACTCTAACATGTATATCATAAAGTCCTCAAATTTTATAACATTTTGCAATAAACATTCTACTTATATTTATATTTCTTTGTCCTAATAACATTAGCTATTCTGTGGTACTTGAAACCAACGCAAAAAACTTTTATAAACGCATATTTTTTTTTAAATTTGAGCTTTAGTTAAATGATAAATAATCAATTTAGTTTAAAAACTGACTTTATTATGGCCAAACAATCTACATTATGTCGCATCATAAATTGACAAAGAATATGTCTGTATTTGCTTGAAGTTAAGCAACGCTATAGCCCATATATATATATAGTGTGAAACGTAAGAGTGGAAGAGGTCTAAAAGGTCCTTCGTCATTTGACACACGGGTGAATTAAAAAAAAAAGAAAGCAAGAGTGGCTTCAGCGAGCTCCCACCGCAGTACCCGGAGCCCTACTCCTTCCAAGCTGGCCACTGGGGAGGTTTTAGTGGGTAAAAATCCCACATAACCCGACTGCTCCCCATTGGTCGGGTATTTTGCTATAGATTTCCCCTTGCAACAAAAAAAGGGTGTAACACGGTTACTTAGAAAGTAACTATTTAATCTAGATTAAAAAAATCATGGATATGATTTATAAAAAGTCACACTTGTTATGTTTTTTTTAACAAGGAATGGGTTTGCACTTGACCTTAATTCGCCTGACGGTAAGCAAACATTACGGTCTAGTACGTATTAACACCTTTATTTTATTCATAATAATTTATTTTTGTTCATAAAAAAATAAAGCAAACAAAATACTTAGTAACAATAAAGGTCAACTACCTACAATAACAACATTAGACTAAATTTTAAATTAAAAAAAACAGTGCATACGTTTGATATAGCCCTGAATACCTAAATACACCCCTATATTCACCCTTTCCCGGATTGTCGGGTAAATTTTCACCCAATTACGGGTAAACTCGGCAACACACATACTTTACCCGTAAATTGAGTTAATTCCAAACTCAATGCTTCGGGAGAAAGCTTTCAAGTTGTGTTTATGAAAGAAAATTGATTTGAAAATACAGTGTGTTATAAATACGGAATTATTCTTTTTGTAGGTACTAAAAAATACAAAAACATTTATTTATTGTACAGTTGCATAATGCTATATTGATTCAGCAGAATGATCCTATGCTACCTCCATAATCAAAATCATGATGATCCGTTGCTCAATGTTGGTTTCTCTTTATCATTTTTTGTCTTGTTATCTTGTCGTATTATATAATAACGCCAGGGTTTTCAATCAGCTCTAATGGTCTCTTATATACCGTAACGACTTTACTATAATTACCAGCTGTGACCTACAATTCAGCGTGTCATCCGACCTTTAGTAGTTTTAGAAAATTAGTGGTTGGTTACCCATCTAAAAACTGACCGTGTCGTCCGTTGCTTGATATTGGTAATCTAATGAAAATATCAGCTACAAGCTAAACAACAGCATTCAGTCATTATCAGATATCAATAAAAATATAATATCACTACAGCTATAGTAATAAAAGCAGTCTGTCCGTATGTTATCGATTGACATATCTGGTGTTTCGGGGCATCAACGAATAATGGATACTACCTATACATAGAATTGTAACTTCAAATAATATTGTAGAACTAGTGGGTGCTCGCGGCTTCGCTCGCATTAAGAAGTAAAACTTGCATCCTCTATTTCACCCCTTTAAAAGTGCCATTTCCAAAAATCCTTTTTTAGCGGATGTCTACGTCATTACATCTATCTTCATGCCAAATTTCAGCCCGACTCATCCAGTGGTTTGGGCTGTGCGTTGATCACTATATCAGTCACCTTTGAGATTTATATATTTAGATTGGAATCCAGCGATCTTCAAAACAAGTGTGAATCGGTTCTTATCAGGTAAAAACGCTCCATTTTAGACCATTAGCCTATAGCCTTTGCTTACCATCAGGAAAAATATGGTCAAATGTAAACCAGTCTTACATTAAAAAAAAACACTGTACAAATATCGCGTCAAAAATTCATTTTTCTGTAAGACCCGTCCGCACCCAAACCGATGATAACGATGCTGGAAATAACCGAATTTTGATTGATAACGATGCTGGAAATAACCGAATGGTTAGTTGCTACAGTAAAACCCCTGCCTATAATTCTTCCGTGTCGGCAGCGGTTGACCAACTTAAAGAATTATTATTTTTGGCTTAGCTACGTTTCTATGGTGTCAATAATTTGTAGGGCATATCAATAATAATAAACTACAAAACACGCGTGTCTCTGTTTTATGGAGACGTTAGTTGCGGTATTCGGGTTTACTTGCGTTTTGGACTCGTATACATTGATAAGAAGTTGTTGTTCGTGGATTTACTCGCGTTTTTTAGATTATGACATTTTCTGATTTCTATGTCACATATGTACCAACCAAGCGAGTGTGGCTCGGTGGTGCAAGCGTTTGCTTGACATTCCTAAGCACCCTGGTTCAAGTCCGGCCCAAGACAAGTGGCTTGTTCTTCAAGTTATGTGTAGATTTGCACTCGCTTAACGGTGAAGGACAACATCGAGAGCAAACCGACAAACTTGAGGGACCCTAACATCTCAGAACATGTGTCTTCCGTGGAAGGACCTGGGCGTCCAACACGATTTACTTACCTGCGGGGAGTCACGACCCTCAGTAATGAGGAATACGACTTGAAGAGAGATATATAATCATATCTATCTATGTATCTATACCTACCTGATATCTGAACATATATACCAAACCAATATCTAGTGTTGCAACAGAACTCTGCTTCCGCTTCTGCATCTGCAGAAGTTCCGCATGTTTTTTCAGTTCCGTTTCTGCTTCTGGTTCCGCAAACTAATAACAGAACTCGAAACGGATGCGGGGCGAGAGCGGTGAGGATGGGTGCGACATGACGGCGGCGTGGCGGGGGCCCGCGGGGGGCGGTTGCGGGGGACCGCGCGTCGACGAATGTACACGAGCGACCAGGCGCGCGCGCGTGATTCCGATAATTGCCGAATTGCCGATGCAATCCCGTGTCGTCCCCGATTCCGTCCTCGCCGGCGAGGCGGTAGACCCCGACCCCTCAGGTCAACTCGTTTATCTCCAAATAATCACCCAGACACAACCACTGATAGGGCCTTAGCTCACTCCCCTTCAGGGATGAACAGGGCAACCCGGTCTCCCCCTTCTGGCGACGGTCCAAGCCGAGGTTCGTGCCTCAGAGGCGCCCTTGTGCCAGTCGCCCCTAACTAGTACATAGGCCCGGGCACCATCAGCCCAGCCATCGTCCGGTGACGCAGCAAAGGTAGCTACTAGCAACCAGCTGCATAGTCCTTTCAAAAAAAAAAAAAAAAAAAAGCAATCCCGTGTCGCGTATTTTGGAAGAGAGGGGCGCGCGGTAAACAAACGTGTCACAACGAGTTTGCTTATTTATTGTTTTTGGTTCAATATGCGCATCACCGCGCCCCGTGACGTTGAATAGTGACATTTGAGGTTTGAGGTTGTTTGTGTGTTTGTTTGTGCAAACAAATGTTGCCATTTATCTTCAAAACTACTAGTCCGATTTTAATGCGGTTTTCAGTAATGGGTTAGGATTTAATTATTGCTTCATGTTCTTAGATAGGTGTTACGGCCATAATTCACTAGGGGGCAAAATTTTTTAATTTTGTTACTTGTACTACTACAAATTTAATAAAAAACATCTAAAAATACAAAATTGTGCTTTTTCTTTATAGTATTAACGCTTCCGTTTCCGCTTCCGTTTCCGCTTCCGCTTCCGTTAAGATTTACTTTTGACATCTGATTCCGTTTCTGCTTCCGTTATGCCAGTTCCGTTGCATCACTACAATATACCACGGCATGCGGTACATTTGCATTTCAATATGTCTTGCATTTCATATGCAATATCCATCTGATTGCTTTGCATTAGTTATGCATTTTGGTTCTCTCTTGTACCACTCCACTATTATCTTTCTACTTTAAAGTTCAGCACGGCCGATGCGGTCAGTCCTAGGATGGGTGACCAAAATTATGTTAGTATACAATCGATTCCATCGGTCAAAAATGCTTTTTATTATGGGTAGTCCTAAAACATGGTAGCCCACATTTGGAGGTAACAAAGGTTATTTGAAAGCTTACGTGTGTTAAATCATCCTTAGTTTAATCTTCCCAAATTGTGTAAAGATTCAGAATTTATAAAAATGTAAACAACATTTAGGCAATGTACAAAAAAAAACAACTTACGCGAAATTAAACGTGAGTTAAAACCGTTACAAAAAATATATAGTAACGAAAGTTTCAAGAATCAAATGTGGAAAAAATTACACGATCTAAATTACGAGTATACAACTAAAATAAAGTCACAGTTTTAATTCATATTATCATTTCCATATCTTTCAAGAGATTTTAACTTGAATTAAATCCAAAAAGTTTAGTTTTATTACAGACTCGAGACGAGATATTTTGTTTTTATTGTGTTCGAAGTTTCAATTCTGAATGAAGTTCTTAGCTTTCAATTGTTTTGTAGAAGATTTAAAACATTGGAAATGCAGCGCATTTCTCGTTTTTATTTATTCAATGACTACTTTTATTAAATCAAATCGAAACTAATGATATTTATTTTAAAACTTTAATTGTGCAGATGATTTTGTTTATTAGGATATAAACCAGACTAAAATATATTAGATAGAAAATATAATAGATAAAATAAATATGGATACTTACATTTATCTGCAAAAAATAATTTTTAATTTATATCACTATTGTGTAAACGTTCGAAAAACCCAATGAAAATCGTTATGAAATTTTACGGATAATTGTACGCAATGAAAAGACATGAAATGTGATAAAATTTCGGATTTAAGAATTCGAATTTCAGTTTCATTTTGGAGCTCAATTCCAATTTTTAATTGGGAAATGTGTTACATATTCTGCGAATTTATTTTTCGGCTAAAGCTTGAATCCTTGTTAAATGATTGGAATAAAATTATTATTTTATATTAATCCTTATATAATTAAAAGACGAGAAAACTGTAACTGTGCCTATGTTATATGTAAAATTTTTCGCGTTGTAACATTTCTAATTTGGTCATACTATTTTAGTTTTGTGTCGAAGCGTATTTCAAATCAAATCAAATATACTTTATTGTACACCAAAATAAAGAACACAATTAACATAACAAGGTGGAAGGTAATCAGTGACATTGGGCGTATTTTTGTGTTTACAAACTAAAACGTAAAAATAACAAAATAAACCATCAATGTAACAGCAAAATTTATCAATTGTCTATTCGAATTGGATTACTAACAATCAAACGAATCGCAATTTAGGAATCGAATCAGCCATCCCAAATAACGTTGTTATTTTACACTCCGTCACGTCCAATTAAAGCTTGTTTCATGTATTTACTCAGCAGGTACCAGGCTGACATAAATACGAGGAGTAAACTCCCAATATCCGGTAACACGCGGGGAAATCGTGTCACGTCCGGGTGGAAAATTGAATTGACGGATTCTCGCGTTCCTAGTTGCCTGGTACATGTGCTGGGAATTTTTTTAGACTTTTTTTTGTTATTTGCGATTCTTGTCTATTTTTAACCGACTTCAAAATAAGGTATCAAGTCTTCGGAAACTTTTTTTTTTGTATTTGATCGAGTTCGTTTTCTCTTTCAAATTAGAAAGAATACGATAAGTTATTCTAATTCTGACTCTTTGTGATATAAAAGGCAATAAATGGACACCTAAATATGATCTAACGGTCTTAGCCATACTTAAGCTATAATTAGTTATGATATAGACTGAATCTTTAGATTTTAACCGTAATAATTGCTTACCATCAGGCAAATTACGGTCAGGTGCAAACCCATTCCTTGTAAAAAAAGACCTATTTTTTATCCACAAAAACCAAAGAGAATCATAAAGGCTATTGTACATATGAATATTTATAACCAACAGCAATTACACATAATTACTCATACATTTTTTTTTGTTTAATGACAAATCTTTTTTATTTACAATAATAAAATATAAAAACAAGTGAAGGAAAACTAAACATACTACTTCTAACTACTACAAAAAGGGGCACTTAGAAAATCTTTAGAAAAGCCTAAAGATAATCTAAGTGCTCCAGCCCACTACCAGAGGGCAGCGTACCCAGCATGCTGGCCGCATTACCACGCTGGATGGCAATGCTGATACGTTGAGCCAGAAAAAGACCAGCATTTTGGTCACGCGTCGCGTCAACCAAGCGCTCCGAGAAGTTTTGGAAAATAGTATGGGCTCCCGGACCCCGCGGCCCCAAAGTCTCGACTCCAAAAGGCTCAAAGATGTAACCTCGGCCGAGGTTAGCATATTTGCGTCTCTTGTGATGCTCGGCAATAATAGCCGCCGCTCCAGCCCGACACCGTGTCATAGACAGATGAGACGGCGCCAATGTGTCGACGCAAGTTGCGTCCCACACAAGGGGCCGACCCAACTTCCAGGGCACAAGAGTCATACCGTCAGGTCTTTTTCCATAGTCACGTGCTAGGCCGCTCGGTTCGAGCATAGCTGCAACATTGGCAGTGGAAAAAGCCCGGCGAATGATGTCGTTCAGACTAGCGTGGCGGCTAATTCTACCAGCACTCCTCGAACATGAGAGGCCGTGGTGCCCGAGCTGGTCGACATCAGTACCTCACTGGCAGCGATGCGGTTCACAGCTCCTCGCACCCAAGCGCAGGCTAACCGCGAGTCGAAAAGCTGTCGGATCTAAAAGGTTACCTGTATTAAAAGAGGGCATGGCCTGCAGCCAAAGACCGGATTCCCACACACTGACCGCAAGGATGCGGGCGCGATCCGCGAAACTAGTACACGTATCGAGAAGTGATGTCCGTGCTAGTTCGCTGATCGGCCGATCCCACAGTCTCTGGGATATTATATATTACTCATACATATTATCAAACATGGTATTGTCCTGTATTCACTGAGGTTCTGATTCGCTCGCATAATCCCCTATTCATTCTGCAAATAGTCCCGTATAAATAGCCCGTGACAGATGGATCCGATAGATAAACGTAATTCTATCGAGGCTCAATTTACCCTTTCAGATTATGGTGCCCTGGTACTTTGGATCGATATTGTGTTAACACAATGTTTGTTAAAATCGTGTTTTTGTTCAAACAAAATTAAATAATTAATTTTAAAAGTACATTAATGAATTGTTTGTCTTGTAAATACTTCCAGTGATAGTTAATTAATTTACAGAAAATCAGAATTCTAGGCCATTAGTTGCTTGCAGTGACAACTTCTAGTTTTAAACATCAAAATCACAAATACCTATTACATGTTACTGAATTGTGCTTATAACGTGTTTAATTTCGTGTATAAAAAAAAAACAAAATTAATCTACAAGATATATAGGTATTAGAAGTTACGTGTGTTATGTGTACATGAAACGTAAACGAACTATACAAGTCACACTAAACAGCGCTCTCAGAATATGAATATTTCAACTTTTCCGCTAATGTTTTGTACATACTCAGGGGGTAACTATAAGCTACAACATTACGGAATATTCAATGTTTAATACTCACAGTAACTGTATTAAAAAGGATTGCAATAAGTATTGAATAATAAGAAAAATTAGTTGCGTATGTTACTCAATTCTCGTGTCAAGGGTTTTCATTCCATCCTAAAAGCTCTGATATAGATTATTGGACTGTAACGAATAGCAAAATCTAAGAAAATGTAGATGTGTGTACAAAGCCACAGAGTTTTGTTATACATTTAAATAGATCTTATTTTTTTTTTTTTTTTGTATTTGTTTTTCATCTTTCTTCCTTTTTTTGTTTTAATACAAAACATCTTTATTCGAAATATCTTTATATTCTGCGCAAAACGTGGCATCATTATGCAACATGAGGGAAGCTGTAGAAAAAAATATATAAATTTTACTAAAAAATCTGGCACAATATTATTCATTCTACGTCATAAGTTATTGTCATAGCATCGGTAAGAAAGTAGTAGGTAGTGATGATGATGATGATGAGAGGTAGTAGTAAAGTAATAATAGGTAAGAAAATGATATACAAAAGTAACCTCCCTAGACATTACCCCCACATTTGGAGCCCTAACTAATTCACAGTGCGACCAGTTTAGTGGCTTCTCTAGGGCCTCACTACAGAACTACAATCCTTGTGTTAAGGCCGGTTGTACCAGGGGGGTGACACTTCAACGTCGGTGATGCATATTATATAGTTACACATTAGTGTGTATTTTGCATGATGGATGCAGAGTGGCTTCTCGAATGTTGCTCTCGATTGCTAGCTCATTTAAACAACTTGGTATTAAGTAACTTTGTGGATGAACGCGCATGATAAAAAAGTCGTTCGTGACTATTAATTAAGAGTAAAAAAGCGGAAAGATAATTAAATTAAATTTTACCATAAATGGTTAAATTCCTTAGAGCAGTTCGAATGATGAACGAGTTTGAATGATTCGTAGTTTTTGCAGGAGCCAAAACTAATATAAAGATTATTTCGTTAAACATTATATTTTTAATTAAACTGTTTTTAGGGTTCCGTACCTCAAAAGGAAAAAACGGAACCCTTATAGGATCACTTTGTTGTCCGTCTGTCCGTCCGTCCGTCCGTCTGTCAAGACCCTTTTTCTCAGGAACGCGTAGAGGTATGAAGCTGAAATTTATATCAATTACTCAGGTCTACTGTCCCTTGAAGCTGTGAAAAAATCAAACTTCTAAGCCAACGCAATCAAAAGATACAGCCATTTATGCCGCAAATTTTCGACACTTGCAAGGGAATCAAAACCTACAGGGTGCTTCCCGTGAACTCAGAATCTTGAAATTTGGTACGAAGCAACGTCTTATAGCATAGATAAAGGAAAAATTACGAAAACCATAAAATTTTAGTTACATCACAAAATATTTTTTTTTTAATAATCTTAAACTTACTACCCATTTCCTCATAAACGCGTAGAGGTATTAAATTGAAATTCATACCAAATACTCAGGTCTATAATACCTTTAAGCTGTAGCAAAATCAAACTTCTATGTCAACGCAATCAAAAGAAACAGCAATTTAATGAACTTTGTTTGAATTTGGCTTTTAATGAACGAACTTTGTAAACCTTGCAGGTTTGTACGGAACCCTCGGTGCGCGAGTCCGACTCGCACTTGGCCGGTTATTTGTTGTTATTCCGTCTATACTTCCTCCGACAATGGCTGTTGACATTACTAGACTAAACATATTGCTTACGCAGTTTACCTTGTTGTGTAGCAAGGCTTAAAAACTATAAAAAATTATGAAACTTTGTCAAAGGCGACATCAAAACTCAATATCACAAATTAAAACTCTCTTACGTCTTACAAAATATATCCTTATCAATATTTGTATAAATATGATCAATACCTAATAATGAAACGCACCTTCTACCCCACATCCTATTCCATATTCTGACGGCTGTCCCTGGGTCGATATTTGAGCTATTTTTAACGTAAAACTAATATTGTTTCAGTCTATGGTGAACGAAGTACGCCACAAATACATCTCGAATGTTCGATTTGTGTCGAAGGAAATTTATGTGCTTTCTAGAAATATCTCTCTTCAATCATATTTCCTCGAGACTGAGGACTCGGTGACTTTTCACCGCTAAGCGAGTGCTAATCCACACTTAATTTGAAAACACAAGTCATTGGTGTAGGGCTGGATTCGAACTAGGGTGCGTCTAGATGTAAACCAGACACTTGAACGTCTGAGCCACACTTGCAAAATAAAACAAATTTAAAATAATTGAATTTAAAAAGTCATGCCTAACAATAATAGTCAAGAAAATTATAAGTTCAAAATGTAACATTTTTAACTAATCAAACACTTATTTTATCACATCACATATATTATTATGATATCAATTAATGGTAAAAAAAACTGACAAATAAAAATAGAATTATGCTTTAAATAATCCTATATTATATAATTATAAACTTATCATGGTGATAAAATAAATAAATAAATATTCCGGAACATTGCACACAGCGCCATCTAGCCCCACACTAAGCTAACGCTTGTGTCGTGGGTACTAGATAACGGATATAATACTTATATACTTTTTTTTTGTAAATACATACTTATTATACATACAAACGACCAGACTCAACACAAGTAATCATAAATTTTAAAATGCATAAATACTTTTGTCACGCGGGAATCGAACCCGCAACCCCTAGATTAGAAGGCAGAGCCACTACCAACTAAGCTAACAGGCCAGTCAAATAATAAATGTTTTATTTTCTAATTAACACCTGTACCTATTCTCATAGTTATATTTCCTTAACGCGTCCAGTCTATGAATAACAGAATGTGTATAAATAATTGAATTATTACTGCTCACATATACACTTGTATTGTACAGGGCTACTTGTGTCTGAGGTATTGGTATGTTACCACTAATGTTAAGCTACTGTCGATGCGGTCAGTCTTTGGATTGGTGACCAAAAACAGATATGTTATTGAGACGTTTTCGTGGAAACTAACTACTCATCCAGTTAAATTGCCAGCTAGCTAGGTAGTCATTAATCCACAAGCCTTAAAGGCGATCTGAATACTCTCAACACTAAGATATGACCAACCCACTCTTATACAAAAATCCAAGCTAAGTACTACAGTTAAATTTAGCATATTTTTTTTTATTGTAGGGTAAACATAGTTGTAATTAGTAAGTACTGCTCTGTTATTTTGGTTTTGAGTTATAATCTATACATATAATAAAGCTGTAACAGGTCGGTGTCTGTACATTGAAGATAATTGGAAAAAATATAGTTGAGGAGTCTTCATTGATGCAATAGAACACAAAAATCTTGTTTAAAAAGAACACTGTTTGTCTGTCGGTATGTTTGTTCGTTACAGACTCGAAAACGGCTGAACCGATTTGTCTACGGTTTTACTAACATGTAGGTGCATTTTTAACTAAATATGTGTTTATTTCATTTCAATCGGTTCGTAAAATAAAGTTATGTTCATTTTAAACCAAGTTGTCATCGATATCGGCTGCCTACAGCCATTTTAAAGATTCGTGTTTGTCGACGTATGAACTAGATGGCGCTGTATTTACTTTTTATCTCAAAATAATGCGGGCGAAGCCGCGAGCACCCACTAGTTTAAAATAAAGTATTAAATATATCAACCTATAAATTCCCCAACGCAGGAATCGAACTTGCTTCGAACTCTCGGCTTGCAAAGCATCTACACCACCACTGTGCTATCGAAGTAACCGAATCATTTGATCGTCTAAAATGAAATGAAATGAAATGAAATGAAATCTTTATTGTCTGGTAAACTAGGTATATACAGATGTTCAAATTACAGAGCTTCGTCATGTTTGTGATATGAGTCCTCTAGTTACTGCCCATTTGGGCTTACAGACTGTCCTTAGAACTATTTGAATCGAATACATAATTATGAGAATACATTTTAATAATAATACAATTGATGACACACTACACAAAACAAATTCAATTAAAAAAGAAAAAAAAGTCATAAAGTGATGATATAAGATTTACATGATAATATATGTCAAAGGTAATATACAAATATGTCAGTTTATTGGAATAACAAAATGTCAATGTGAAATCGATTTATCAAATATCATCATAATCGTTAAGGAACATTTTGATAGAATAATATGCTTTACGTTGCAAGAACTCCTTTAATTTGCGTTTAAAGATTAATAAATCATCTACCAATCTAAATTCCTTTGGTAATTTGTTGTATATGTTTGTGGCCATACAAAAAACACTCTTACTTAGATATGATGTATGTGACTGTGTGGTGTACAATTGTCCTTCATACCTGCTACCCTCGGGCCTCATCCTAAATAGTTGAGGATTAGATTTAACAAATGTTGCTACTTCACTTACATATAGACAAGGAACAGTAAGAATTTTTAATTTAATAAAATGTTCTTTACATGTTGCTCTCTTTTTTAGTCTACATATTGATCTAATGCATCTTTTTTGCGCTCTAAACACTTTAATTTGGTCAGTTGAGTTCCCCCAAAACATTATTCCGTATCGCAATATCGATGCCACGTGACCATGGTACGCCGTTAACATGGTCGAGTCATTTGCTACCTTCCGAAGTTGAAAGAGCGCATATGCGAATTTATGTACTCTTTTGCATACAATATCAACGTGTTGCTTCCAATTTAATTTATTGTCAATGTTAACACCTAAAAATCGCGTTATCTCAACTTCTTCAATTTTTTCATTCTTATAATGTATATCAAAGTTAACATTGTCATTATGCCTGTTTCTAAAATACATTATATTTGTTTTACTGACATTAATTTTGAGGTTGTTATTGCGTAACCAGTCAATGATATTTGTTAATGTCGTACTAATGTCATATTGAAGATTGTTTAGCGTGTTATGTTTGAATAGGATAGTACAATCATCGGCGAAAAGGGTCATATCATTATCTGTCACATTAGGCATGTCATTGATATAAATTAAGAATAGTAGCGGGCCTAGTACACTGCCTTGCGGGACCCCATATAATACTGGACAAGTTTTAGATTTATACGTTTTAAGTGTCAAAGTTTTTGGACATATGCTACTAAGTTCTGTCATTTGTTGTCTATTATTTAAATATGATTCAATTAATTTGTTCGCGTTGCCTCGGATACCATAAATATTTAATTTTTTTAACAATAAACCGTGGTGAACATTATCGAAGGCTTTGGACATATCCATATACATAGCTATAACTTTACGTTTTTAATCTAAAAACCCTGTATAATGAATATATTAGTAGTGACATTATATAGGTACCTACTTGTATATAACTATAGATACTTAACGCGACCTAATAAAAAGGGGAACGTGAAGAATTCATGATTAAGTAAAGTACAGAAGTAAAATACCGAAATAATTAATTCAGTACCTAGGTAAGTAAATGCGATTTATTTGATTGAAAGATGAATGGCAAAAGTAAGGAAATTGAAATAAATTTTATTTCTTATGTTGTGGAATAATTATGATATCTGTGGAGACAAGACATGAACTTGAATAGGAAGTAACTATAAAAATATTTCAATATAGGAATTAATCTAAAAATAAATCTTATCTGTAGGCTTTTCTAAAGATTTTCTAAGTGCCCCTTTTTGTAGTAGTTAGAAGTAGTATGTTTAGTTTTTCTTCCCTTGTTTTTATATATTATTATTGTAAATAAAAACTGGAAAACCAAAAAAATTTTTTTTTTTAATCATCACTATCGATTCATTTTCAATACTTTTATGTTAGTTATACTCATCTTAAAGATTTACAGATTTTGTGAATAATTAATTTTCTTTTTTTTAATGTATATTTCTAAATAAATATTCTTAAACTAGTTTGTTCTAGTAATAAAGTTTCACCTCTACACTTTACCTATTCTCTTGACTACTGTCTAGTTTACTCGTAGGTCAGTTAATTGAGAGTATGTCTTACTTATATCTACTTGTATATAACGTGTAGTATATGTAGTTAGATAGAGTTAAAGAAATAATATTCAAGTTTTGAGTTAAAACCAACAAATGTGATATATGTATAGGTCCTAGGGCTGTATATTTTTAATGAAAACTTAACAAGACTTACCGTAATCAACATCGGCAATGCGAGATAATTAAGGACAGAAAACTTATTCAAATTCGCGAAAGTTTCCATAGACTACCTTAACAAAGTCACCGAAACCTTGAGTAGAAGTGACAGCGCTATTGCAATGTACAGAAATAGACCGAGATACATTGTCTGTATGGAGGTCGCGTTGCCGGCGCCATTTTGGAACTGCATTTCCGATTTTAGACTGAAAAGTTACCGTCTGTTGTGTTTTGAATACATTGCAAAGTAATCTAAGTTGTCCAATACCTGCCGACCTACTGTGACCTTGTTTTAAGTATGGTATTAGGTACATAGGTCTATTGTTGACAGTTTTTTAACTGCTTTATGGGCCTCTGACACAGCTTGTCAACTATTTATCTTTATATTGTCCTTTCCGATTCATTTATTTTGTGAAAAATACATATATCCATATTTACAAGATTACCTGATAATAACCAGCAGTCTTGCAGCACTATATAGCTAAAAGTAACTCGTAATTACAACAACATTTTGTACTTTAGAAATTGACTTCACGAATATAAAAAACACATTTCTTTAATAAAAGAATATAGATATTTGTTGGTTTGTTAGTCTGATTGTTCCGCTCTCACGCCGCAACGGAGCGAAAGATCATCATGATTTTTAACCGACATAAAAAATAAAAGGTTATTAAGCCTTCTGAAAGTTTTTTCAGTAGTAGGTATGTTACGCGATTGCTCCGTTATTTACGAACCAATTTCAATCATTATTTTTATTGAGAATTATTATTGAATATGAGTGAACAAGGCTTACTTGCTACCTTTTACCCCAAACTAACCAAATCCACATGGATCCTCTGCTACCAAATTAATATCTCCCCACAGAATACAGAGTACATTGGATCACGTTTGGGATAGTTTTCGCTTTCGGTGTAGTTTATGGAAGAACGAGATAGTTTTTCGGGTTGAAAAATGGACCGGCTTGTTGGAATATATGGGGTACGGGTTAAATTGATTTGGTGGAATGAACCTTTAAATAGGATAAATATTTTTTTCATGGATCCAATGGGTTTAGTGGTGAAGGAGATGAAAATCTAGTTAATTTATTTTAAGTGCTAAGTTTATGTACGTTTGACTGCACAACCTTGTCTGACATTAAACTTGGATGCATAAATCATAAATCATCATAAATCATATTTTTATTTACCTCACGGCATCGCACCGTACAGGGCAAGTCAATTTACAAATAATTTCATTTCTTAGATTTAATTAAATTATACAATATAAAAATAGGTAGATATATCAAACAAAGCTTAATATTTTTTTATCAAAAATGAAGATTCTGTTAAGGCACTAGTCATAAATTCGTTGAGCTTGTAAAATGGTTGTATCTCAAAAAAATGTTTTAACCTCCTCTTAAAAGCATTATATGGTAGGTTTGCGATACTGTGTGGCAAGTTGTTATACATGCAAATCTTGTGAAATATACCCTGTTTCTTTGTTTTGACTTATCTATTATTGTCTATATGTTGGAGACACTTTAAAATTTAAGTTCCGACTGTTAACTTTCAGTTAATGTTACTGTCTTCATTACACAGATATATGTAATGAAGACAGTAACTAACTGTAACAGTTCTAACTGTTAACTGAAAGTAGATTTTTTTAATTTAGAATCATAAGCGCATATATTCTTAGTTATAAATTTTATGCAACAAAGTTTTATTATTTAAGTTTCCTTTCTATGCCGCTTGAATAGAATAAAATGAAAGCAAACTATCTCTTTACCACGTCAAAGTAAGGAGCTTAAAACTTCAGCCTTCATTTCCCGTTTCATCAACAGTCCATTGAAACTGCACTACTTTGATATAAACATATGTACATCATGTACTAACAAACATACATGCACATAGATAAAAATATGACATAAAAGTGTAATGGACTGGCTTAAAGCGCGCCATTTTGTAAACGCGAGATAAACTTAGTTTCAAAAAAAATGAGCTTTAAATATCACGCATGTTTTAATCAGTACCCGTTTCCTTCACTTGTGTATTTTAAGAATAATTATTAGGCGTACCAACTTTTTACGCTTATGAACATTTTTCACGGTATGTAGATTCATCGGTATGTAGGTCATAACCAATTTGTTATGCGGGGAGTCACGGTCCTTATTCATGAGAGTTTCTGCGTGTACGCACGGTTATCAGCTTTGAATGGATTACAATGGTGGCCCATTCATAACTGATAGCCGTGTGTCAAATGCAGCCATTTTCAAACAATTGACATATTGCCATTTTTTTTTCTGTAGTTGAAATGGAAAACCTATGAATTTTTCATAATTTCTAGAAGTTCATAGGTTAAAAGTATTTAAAACGACTGAATCCAATGAATCTTTGGCAAGTCCTGTCTTATAATACACAATGTCTTTACATTATGTATAGGTATCTACCAAGCCTATCCTCTGTGTGACACGCCCGGTTGTCTATTGTTTAATGAGCAGGGGGTGCTTGGTAAGCTGATTGTAGGTTTGGTCAGCTGGGAAATGAGAAAAGTCTATGATATATGCGTTGATTGGTCAGTGTTATTTCAAATAGATCATAGCTGGGGCTAGTACTGATTTTTCAGCGACATAATTTTCATAACATTTCAAGTTCAAAAAATTTTCTGTTTAATTTTTTTTTATATTGGATGACTATTTTCGTACAATCCATGTAATGCATATTTGAAATTTTCATTATCATTATTTATTAGTGTAAATTGAATACGTTTCAAGGCTAAATAAATATTTTTGACTACGATTTAGATTTTTGTAAGTTGAAACAGTAAAATACCAGTACAATTAAAAAAAACTAGAATGGAATTGTGTTTATGTGTTCAGTATGTACAAACAAATTTATGTATTTGGCATGAAATGATTAAATATATGATACATCATTTGGTTACCAACCAACACTTTTGGTTTACGATGTTATGGACGGTAAAAAATAATTTACAATATTGAATTTATGCGGGTGTCTAGTTAAAACAAACTCGAATAATTCTGCTGACCAATAAACAAAACTCTTGTTAAAACTACAAATGTACACTACACTACACAGGTATGTGACGGAAACCTCTACTCAAAGCTTGGCAAACCCCTATTGAAAAACTAGGGCAAAGGGAGCTTGATGAGATTTCGAGGTTTCTAAGATTTACTTGCGAGATGAGTTTGATTGTAAATTGTACGTCATAATTTAATTGTTACTTGTCATAAAGTTAATAAAATTATGCCCTACAATATACTATTATATTCATCTCACAAGAAGATATTTATTGTTTTAGAGATGTCTCGCGTTGCATTAATTATTATCAGAATTAAAAAATATGTGTATGATCGCTTACTTTAAAGCAAATTATAGTCTAGTGCTCAACCCATGCGATGTAAGAAAAAAAGTGTTTATGAACTGCCTTAAGGGCACCTGACGTGACAAACAATATTATGTGTCTAACCATGTAAGCGCCCAAATAGAATACCTTATCTGGTCACCCATCCAAGTAGAAAATGTCATCAAAAGTTATCTTATTTTCGTTTGTTCTTCTCAGACATGTTCCAAATATCTAAGGCCCTGTTAATATATAATATATCTTGTTATATTTTATTAGGACCGAAGGACAAAGTAAATGGTGCAACCATTCGAGTGTGAACTTAACACGAGCGTCGAAGCCTTCACATAATCTTATTCGGTAAGATATACTTATGTATCTATCTATACAAATAATAAAGCTGAAGAGGGTCGAAAGTTTGAACATTGGAGATATTAAAAAAGAAATGTTTGGAGATACTTCAATTGATAAGAGAGCACGTTCCAACAATTTATAGAATTTTGTCTATTTTTCTGTTTGTTTGTTTTACCTATGATTCTGTTTGTCTGTTTATTTAAACGCTCACAACTCACAAACAGCTGAACGGATCATCATGGTATGTAGGTAGTATGAGATCTTAGATTGTCATAGGCTACTTTTTAACCAAAATAATGCGAGCGAGCCACAGGCGTCCACTAGTATACGTATAGTTGTTATATTTCTACTACCTAGTGGTATATGATGGATGTATGGATGTTGTATTTGTTGATGGCTTTTGTTGAAACAAACAACTTTTTGTATTCGCATAAAAATATTTTCGCTTTAATAATATATACGAGATTTTATAATATGATACACACTGTACATAGGTATATTGTAGTATTCATTTTTATATCATTAATAAATATCTTTATCTTTATCTTTATAAATATATCTCTCCCGTGAAAAAACTTTGCTCACGAGTTTATTCATTTATTGAGTGTCAATTATTGATATAATTAATAATACAATTTATATACGTATTACAGAAAAACGTATTTAATAAAGGAAAGAAAGAAAAAAACTGGAAAATTGTTCAAAATTATAAAAACAAAGTTATGTGCTCATTGAAATAAATTTACAAACACCGATAACAAGCAAGCAAGTAAACAAAATATTTCCGTCGATTCCGCTTACGAATCATGAGAACGGCAAACTGAAAGTCAATTTGGCCATATTTCACTCGCCAATTTCAATTAAATTCCGGATGATTATTTAAATTTAATTCATTGAGCAACATGAAAATTGCACATACTTGTGAGGGTTGATTTTAAATTTATAATATTTTTTACAAAATGAAATAAGCACGCAGGTTTGAGTGGTCATAATTATTTTCGCTCATTTACCAACTCCAAAAACGGCAAATTTTACATAATTTATGAAAACAACAAAGGTCAAATGTGTTTCGAGATTTTCGCATAGTTATCGAGATTTTTCTAATTTGTGAACTAAATATTAGTAAATTCTTGTGAGGCAAACTTGTGATCAAATTGTATGTTATCTAGGGGTTTACCATCTAGGGTTTTTTTGACATAGCTTATGGAATACATACATAGGTACTAGCCTTATTACTTCTGGATTAACAAACCCTCTCTATCATTCAGGCGTATTCCTCTTACTGAGGGTCAAGGCTCCCCTGCATAATCAATTTATTAAGGAAGTTCTCTTGTTGTTGCTTATAAATAAATAGGTTTTGGTATAATTATCATGCTGATTTCGCTCGACTAACCAGAATGTACAAAAATGCTTTACCAGGAAAACATAAAATAGGCGAAGTTGGAGTGAAACTCCCGCGGTTAAAGTTTTAAATACTTTGTCCCGTTTCAAGCCCTAATTTTGCTTATAAGCAACTTGAGTACAGGCACAAACAAAATTGCTTTGAGTACAAATTAATTACGATATTTGAATACATTATAACTTTTTTATGGAAAAAAGTTTATCTACATTCATAATTAGTTGGTGTTGATAACTCTCTCCCTAATAAATTATAAGTGCATATTTTTATTTTTCTATTTGTTTTTTTCCGCATTTGATTTGTACAACATTACATTTTATTGCCATTGTAGGTACTTACTATGAGTTACTTGTTACCTGTATTGCGGTGAGAGGGTATAGCTTTATCTATTTACAATATATTTGTTTTTAAGAAAGAAATAAAGTGACAGTACCAAGATTTATTTAAGTTGACATATTGTATGATTACATACCTATTATTATGTTTGACATGATTTTAATAACAAAAATTTTCATTGTTTTATTAATAAAACTAGACATATGTAACTTCTAAAATTTTATAAAGCCTAATGTTATAAATTCAATTTGACGAGATATTGTAATTTGTGTAGCATATTCTGTGATATTAGTACTTATACCTATGTATGTTACAATTTTACATTATCAATAAAGATTCTTTATCTTTATCTTTATCTTTAATACTTACCCAACGCGAACAAGCCAAACTCTTGATTAAAAAGTAAAATAAATGCGTAGAATAGAAGAGTAAGTGCACTGAAATGAAAAAGGTTCGTGCTTCGCTTTCCAATTGTTTGTTTTACTCTTTGCCCTTTTTGTTTGGTCAGTTGAATAAAAGTAAATATTTGCTATTCGAAAACTTGATCAATTTTAACTTTTTTTAGTACACACGACACAAGCGTTTGCTTAGTGTTGGGCTAGATGGCGCTGTGTGCAATGTCCCAGAGTATTTATTTATTTGTTTCTAACTAACTCAGGCAACCCCACCCACATTATTGGGGGTCACTACTTTAAAGAAAATTTCTTAAGTAATAATAATTATGGTGGGCGCCCTCTTGAATACTTCATTCTTAGGATCCTAATACCACCATGTATGGTACACCATACTAAAAATCAGTAAGATCCGTCGATCCGTCGCAGCCTCAGCCATGAGGAAACTCAAAGGACTCAAAGTGAGATATATGTTTAATTATTAGCTAATAAAATGTTTAATACTATATAGTACTTTTGTTTATTGCTGTACAATCGCGTGTCCGTGCTCCGTGCAAGCAGCGAGTGTTCAGTAACAGGCAGGTTTTTATCGCCGCGATAATGTACCACTACATAGCGCCTTAACGCGATACTGGCGCAGACATACTGTGCTGAAGGAAATAGAAAAAGTAGAAGAAAACAAAATAATATATTGTAACAAGAAATACAGTACGGACACAATTTAGAAAAACAGAATCAGACGCCCGTTGCATATCGCACTAAAATTTTATTATAAAACTTTCTAAAGAGGAAGTGTTTTTTTAATTATTTGGTCTCTAAAATAGGATTTATTTATTTACAAATCCACTGACGCCGTATCACGCGGAATCAGGTTCAAAATTCGGTATATTTTTTTATGAAATTACTTATTTTAAGAACACCAATGACTTGTATTTTCAACTTATGTGTGGATTTTCACTCGCTTAAAGTTGAAGGAAATATCGCGAGGAAACCGACATGTTTGAGGACCACAATATCCCAGGACATGTGTATTTCGTGGAAGGACCTGGGCGCCCACCACGATGTATCTGCCCAAGAAAACTCTCCTAGCGGATTAATTCTGCGGGGGAGTCACTTCCCTCAGTCATAAGGAATACGTCTTAAGAGAGAGAGAGAGAGAGAGAGATTTCAAATTTATTAATCAATCTCATCACAAAAGCCCCCTATGTAGCGAAACCCTCAGGTAGTGTTTAATCGTACTCGGGCTTAACGCTATCTGTTATTGTTTTGTGAAACGGAACTAAACTAGCCGTTACATTTCTATTTTTAACTTACTTAAATACTAACTACCGCCTTATTTATAACTTGATCAGCGATTTAGTAACTGCTCAGTAAAACTATGAATTTGTTTTTATAAAAAAGTTAGTGGGTGCTCGCGGCTTTGCTCGCATTAAGAAGTAAAACTTTCACCCCTTTGAAAGTGGCATTTCCAAAAATCCTTTCTTAGCGGATGCCTACGTCATAACATCTACCTTCATTCCAAATTTCAGCCTAATCCGTCCAGTAGTTTGGGCTGTGCGTTGATAGATCACTATATCAGTCAGTCAGTCAGTCAGTCACCTTTGAGTTTTATATGTTTAGATATCAGTCGTAATGATGAGGAGGAAAAACAAAACTAAATAGACGCAGTTTTTTTTACATGTAAAGTACTGTAATGTACAAATGCAAATTGTTGCCTGCAATTTGGACAATGAAATAACAAATGAAAAAGAATCTTTAGTACATCAATAGGGATAACTTTTTTTCCATAACTTACGTAGGTATAGAGATTTCCAGTAAATTTATAAAATCTTTAATTTTGTTGATATTCATGTATCGAATCCACCTTTAATAAGTTATTTAAAACTGGTGGACGCCCGCGGCTTCGCTTGAATTATTTCAGGAAAAAAGTAGCATATGTCACTCATATTACCACATTCCAAAAAAATATGATGATCCGTTTAGCCGTTTTTGCGTTATGAGCGTTTCAATAAACAGAAAAACAGAAGCACACACAAACAGAGAAACAGATATAATTTCTAGAAATTGTTGGAACGTGTTCTGTATCCTTAATGTTTAAACTTTCGACCCTCCTCAGGTTTATTATATGCATAGATAGATATATATTTAATACCCAACAAGAACTACCTGCTAATTTACATTTCATCTCAACATCTCATCCATCTCCCATATCACCCGTCTCAGAATCTCCCATATAAGTGACTATAAAACTGAAAACTCCCCTCAGGGGGTGATTCCACTCGAGCCCTCGGAAATGTATCCAATTCGCGAGCAAAGTAACTCCGCCTAATGCTGCTGAAGAAATATATACTCACTTTAGAAACACCCTTTGGTAAATGTAACCTTCTTTATACGCCCAGTAGGATGCAGGCCTTGAAATACATTCATTAGTTATAATCACTACAGTATAAAGAACAGAATAGAAGTTTTTTAGTTCGGAATTACATTCATATACAATTAAAAACACAATTAAACAACATCGCTTCCCGCGCCTGTCCGTATGTTTTTTTTACATGATATAGGCTTACGCTTGACTACAACTTGCCTGATGGTAAGCAATGTTATAGTCTACGCTGTGGCGCGCTTGCCTAGAAGAAACCGGTTTACTCTCGACTTGAAGACCGACAAATTATAGTTCAAGGGGAATAGAGATTCGGGCAAGGAGTTCCACAGTTTGGCTGTTCGCACGATGAAAGTCGAAGCAAAACGCTTGGTGCGAGTCTTTGGAACCTCAACTGTATAACGGTGCCACCTTGCAGAACCCCTACTCGTACGATGGTGAAATGGGGCTGCAGGAATTAAATTATGCAATGTAATATACGTATGCATAGATCTTTAAAACCACATACATTTTGATGTACTTTATTTGAATAGATAGAGTGAATCTAGATAAAGGTTTGTATCTATACTAATATTATAAAGCTAAAGAGTTTGTTTGTTTGTTTGAACGCGCTAATCTCAGGAACTACTGGTGCGAATTGTTTTTTTTTTGTGTTGGATAGACCATTTATTGAGGAAGGAAGGAACATCACGCTGCAACTAATAGGAGCGAAGAAACAATAGAAAATGTGGAAAAAAACGAGGAAAATTAATCATCTTTGAGGGCTTCCGTTGCGTGCGCTGAGAAAACGGTTCAAGATATCAAAAAAATATGTTTGAAAGAATTAATGCCGTTTTCTAAGTTACCTACTCAGTAACTTAATTTGCAATAAAGAGGCCCAAGATTTCCACTTTTACCTAGACTAAAAGGTTAAAAGTTGGAACATGTTTTTTAAACATGCAAATTTAGAATTAAGGCTGTTTTAATCCGTTATATTAAGTATTATCCAGCTGGTGTAATATGTTTATACAAATATGTGCAGATTCATCCATATTTTTTGAGATACGGTTATATTAGTTTATGTTATACTACATCTTAGCCAATAATCATAATGAATAGTTACTCCTTTACGGCAAGGCATCGAACAATCTCAGTTTGGGACAGTTAAAGACTTACCTTTTCTTCTTCGTCCCAGTTAAGTTTTTGGCTCATTTTGAGATTATATTTCGGAATCTATTATATCTTAAAATTAAATAAACGCCCGACATTGACCACTTTTGACAACTTTTTGAACAAAATATGAACTGTCGCTGTCGTAAGTGTCAAAACCACACGCTTAGCCTTCTCCAACTCGTTCTTTTTTACTTTTAAAATAAGTAGGTTGCCATATTGCTGGCCTAAGCCATGGTTTAAGGAATGTATTGTTAATCCGAGGTTAATCAATATTTATTAATTACAATGAAATAGCAAAGTTAATGCGGCGTTCATCACAGATTAACTAGTCTGACTTTAAATCTAGATTAGGTTGGGATTAGGCTATTTTTATTAATAAGACTGTTGTTGTATTCTATGATGTAGCACGTTTGAATAGACTTATTTGCCCTGTATCAGATGTATTTTTTTTTAAAACCACTGACATTTTTTTTAAATATACCATACAAGAGCTCTAGTAAAACTATCCGTCTTTTCTATGAAATAAACTATGTTTTCACTCAAAAGTAGAGCATGTTGGTATGCTCCACTTTTGATTGAAACCATTGATTTAAGGTTCCAACGTTTTAAATAACAATATAGGATTCTAATTTACGTATCTATGTGAACCTACACTCGTAAGTAATGTGTGTAGTGAAGTGACAAACTTCTCAAAGATCCTGTACTCCCGCTAGTGTGGTAAACTTTAGTTGGCATGTGACAGAGTTTGAGGAATGCGGTTCTGCGAGCGGATGGAATTGGAACTAAATATCACCTCAGAGATAGTAGAACAAAAAAACCTTTGTTTCTGTTATCTAAGTATGACCTACAGGCAAACTTTTGCAATCAAATCGCCTGGAGTAAAAACCAGTAGGTATTAGGTATGCCTAGTTAGGGAGAGTAGAAGATGAAAAGACGATCCTACGAGTAAAATTAATAAACAGCAACATAACGAAAAACTTAAAATCGTACGCTGAAGCTCGCAACTCTTTAATTTTCTATTGATGATAGTAATGATGATGATAGCAATTTTCTTTATTTTAAGGCCATTGTGTAGCATAAGTGCTGCCTCCAATACCGTTGAATAATCCTGTCAGAATCAAGTCTCGGAAGGATACATGATTGATGAGGTGTCGTACGCAGGTGATAGTTAATCTTAGATGTATATAGCTTGAGTATTTGTATTTACTCGTATATCAGTACGTGAATTGCCATATTTCCTTGAGTAAAACTAAGTACCTAGTTGTAGTAGTATTGATGACTTTTTCGTCTTCATAAAGTCTACATCCTATTTTAAAGTATATCTATTAAATCTCGTTTGCAAAGCTCGAAATATGTCGAGATTAACGGAAATTATGTGGAGAAGCAATGAAAACAAGCACAAAGGAAATACAATTGCATAAAATGTTAATCTCACAAAAATATTAGAGAAAAGCCCTCTTCTTTAAGCGCATTTAGTGACAAAATCACCTTGGTCAATTTGGCTTAAAGTATTTTAGAGAAGAAGTGCAAGCGGACCAAAAAATCCAATTTCTTTTTAATCATCACAAAAAGTTCAACACAATGTACTCTTTGAATCATTATGACCTTCAAAGTTTATCAAATACATAGTTTCATGTATATTTATTTATTTATTTATTCATATTAGGAAAAAAAAGGTATAACTTTCCAGTAACTGTATTTATATATGCAGGTAGATCGATACTATCAGTATATTTGCTCAATTCAGAAAAACCCCGCGGGACCAAGTTCTGGAGTAAATGCTAGCACCAACATTTTGTTCATATCTTTACGATGTAATCAGCAAATTGTATCCAATCAACCTTCAGCTGTGCATGCCTATACTGTGTAACTTTCAGAGTGTATTAATTGGTAAGCAGTACGTATAATATACACTTTTACATTTTCTATATAGGGTTTAATTACAGGCGAAGAATAATTGATTAGAAGGTAGGTCTAACCTTATCTAGTACTTTTACTACAAATTAATTATTAAAGTAATTTTATTAATATCTTTATATTTGCTATTTTTTGACATTGAGTTGTAACGTCATTACCGAAGGTAAGTTGAGTTGAAACTCGTAATCCCCACAGAATTATTAAGTGAAAAAATTCTTGCTTATCTAGGTGGGCGCATAATTTTCAGTTTTTATTCATATTTTGGATCTTTACCATAGTTTTCTTTATATTTCCAATAAAATGCCGCATCGTAGTACTTACTTAAATTTATATGCCGCCCAACCATTAACACTGCTCACCAAACAACTCGACCCAGAAACTTGTACAATATTTTCACCTTTCGTATTGGCAGAATGTATTACATTACATTGTGGAAGTTTGGAGCCCTCGAGAGGGCTAAGGGTTCGAGAAATGGACGCTCGAGCCGAGTACAGATATATTGGTATTGTTGCTAGTTTCTGTTTGAGATTTAAGTGTGTTTAGCGGAATAAAGGGTAGTTATGTAACATTTATTTAAAAATAAAATTGTACAAAATTATGTGCAGGTATGATAAAAAAATTGGAGATACTAAAAATTGATAACAGAACACGTTCCAACAATTTATATACTTTTTGTTTATTAATCTGTATCTCTGTTTATCTGTGACTCTGATTGTCTGTTTATTTAAACGCTCATCACTCAAAAACGTCTGAACGGAACTCATCATGATTTTTGGTATGTAGGTAGTATGCGGTCCCGGTAGTGTCATAGGTAATTTTTTATCCAGGAATAATGCGGGAGAAACCGCAGGAATCCACTAGTGATTAAATATTTTGCATGGTGACCTTTTCTAACAAACTGCTTGATTCCCTAACTATTTATTCCTGAATCGTTTCAAACTTTCATTAACTATGTCACTTTACAATTTGCCTTTCATTTGCCTTAATTCATACTTGAAAGTCAAAAGTAAGGGGAAGTTTTAGGAAATCAAGAGAAGTTGAGATTGCTCAAATGCGGGTAAAAACGTTTGACAAGGTTTCTGTATGCGAAATGTTTTATTGTAATCTGGTATGTTTACATTCTTGATATTATTTGAGGACAAAAACTGATGAAAACTGTTTTTATAGTCATGTTTTAGAAAACCTTATACGACATCACAACTTTATGAAAATCAATGCTGAGGGGAAGCTAGAGGCACGAAGTGGAAGAGGAAAGCCGAGAAAGGCATTTATAGATCAAACCAAAGAGAAGGCAAGCGTCATGTCGTATAAGGAGGTCAAGGAATTGGCCGAAAATCGGATGCGAATGGCGCATACTCCACAGACAAGAGCATCGCTCTTAAATTTTGAATGAATGAATGTTTTAGAAAAACAAAGAGAAAACTAGTAATACTGTCTAACACGAGCCGACATTATGCAACCTTAACTTTATTTCTTTTACCTTTTTTTTTCTATATTGGGTTGTTCTTATATCGGTTCTAATATACTAATAGTTCAAATGTTAAAACTTAGAAAACATATGACGTCAAAATAAAAAAATACCCTGATGTAATGTTTTGCAAACAGGATAAACACAACTATTATTTTCACTAGCCTTTATCCCAAAGTAATGTATTAATATAACAAACCCATTATAAATAGCCGAATTATCGATATGACTTTATTATACACTAGATGCAGAAAATAAAAGTAGGAACAATAGGCTAAAATAAAATAGGAATAAAAACGATTTTACCTCTCGTTTGTGGAACGAAACCCTGAACCAAGTTAATGAGTTGAAGTGACTTCCCCGACGGCTGCGGCTCTTGTTTGAAGAAAGTCATTAGTTCAAAGCTTCTATTCCAATTGATACGAGACGTCTTACTACGTAAACTGGAATCTAATTTTATTATCAGTTTCAAATTAATTACTAAGTTTCAAATTAGTTAGTTTTTGTGAATGTTCAATAACAAGGAAGACCAGACATACCTACACACATCGTTCTATTTTCTTCTTCTTATAGAATGAGAGTTATCAACTCTAGTGTCGAAAGTTTTCAAACCGCCCTTATGGCCCACCTATAGAAATATGTTTTAGACGAGCCAAGCTTAGATATTGTATTCTAGAAAAATAATGTGTGGCTAAATTAGGAGTAGGTACTAAGAGTACAAGTTAATCACTTCAAAGTTTTAAGGTCATTGATATGGTCTATGTTCAAGCTTTATATTATCGTATGAGATTAGTTGAATCGACATCCGCAACAACGGAAACGACACATGAACCAAACATACTCAAGAACCAATATAAAAATATATTACATACCTATTATTATGTTTGACATGATTTTAATTACAAAAATTTCATTATGTCATTAATAAAATTGACATTGTAATTTCTAAAATTTTATTAAAACTACTTAACTGTTATAAATTCAATTTGACGAGATATTGTAAGTTGTGTAGCATATTTTATGATATTAGTACTTATACCTATGTTACAACTTTACATTATCAATAAAGATTCTTTATCTTTTTATCTTTATTTCCTTGATTTCAGGAACCGTATCGAGAGAACTGCATCAAAAAGATGGCGCGGCTCGTTACGGAGGATAGTCGCTGCTACTGTTTGTAAGTTATACTTAATTTACGAACTTACTAACTAAAATATAATAATAATAATATGTGAAATGTCCTAAATATTATTATTTACTTATATTTTTTATTTTAAAATCTTGCGAACTACAACCCAAGAGTCTTCTAATCAAATAGTTAATAGGTCTACCTTCTAGGTTCAAGGTAAGCGTGTTACACCCTAGGCAGCAGCAATGCTTCACATCAGGCAGGCTGTAGTCAAACACAAACCTATCCCACATACGAAAATACTTAGTAATATGTTAAAGTTACAACTATTATTCACTACTACTTTGAATTTATAAATTACTGTCTTGATGAAGTCAACTCTTAATTATAGCTTATACATTTTATACTAGCCTGATTATGTATGTAAATTTTATTCTGCATAAAAAATCAAAAGCAACCCAAAGAAACTTTGAAAATAGAGTAATCGTGTATCATAATAATCACTCCCATGAAATTTCCAACCAAACCGCGGCCGCTGCTTTGTTTAATCTACCCACATTCAAACAATAAAAAAACCAAAATCGCTAAACTTTAATATTCAAACTAAAAGCTGCGTTCACAAACCCAGTTTATCTCCCATTTCAGAATCAAAAGCTCTTTGTTAAAGCTTTCAGGAGCTTTAGGAAAGCATCCGCATTTATCTTCAGTCAGTGGAGCTTTAATTACAGTACTGGAAGATTAGTTTCTGGATTAAAATTGCCGAATGTTTGTGAGTTTCCGGAAATGTGATATTATTTAGCTCATTTTAGTATTTGAATACTTGGAATATAACATTGTGTTAGTTTGTGAGTATCAGATTAAGCTGTTTGATGTTTATTGCATGCTGTAAAAATATTGCAGTTGTAGATATACATATATTATGTATGTAGGCTCGGCTCAGCTTAGTAACGTGCACTACAATATTCTTACTAGTAGATTCTCGCGGATACGTCCAGGTTGTAGACGTTTGATTGTTTAATTTATCCAATCCAATATATATTTACTTACAAAACAATAATATATGAATAATTCTATGAAGATAGCCACAGCAAAGTAGCCTTTGACACGCTATACTACCTTCACACAAAAATCAAGATATCTTTACACTGGGCAGTCAGGTACAACATAAACTTACTACATAGATACAAATCGCACAAGAAATACTGTAGTCTAAGATAGAGCATAGTTGTAATGTAATGGATCCCGATCCGTCGCTCAATTGCAGCATGAAGGGAACAAACATATTAACAAACCACCGATCCATTAAAGGCATGCTCCACTTTGAGCCACAGTGTTCACTTGTGCGGGTATCGTTTCAGGTAACCTAGTGGTCAGATGCTTGACTCTACAGTGTTAAAGAAACCCAACAATCTTACGTTCACATTTAAACAATCGTATGATGAACCAAGGCGACGTTTCTTCCAGACAACCTCTCCTGTTTCACTCACGGCTGCAGCACGGGCTGGGTGTCAGGTGTCCTCGGCAGCGAGGCGCTGACAGGCGGGGCGTGGCTCGCAGCCCTGCCCTGCCTCGTGGCACTGCCAGCAGCACCCTTCTTTGCAGTGCTAGCTGATGTCAGGGGGAGAAAGGCAGGGGCCTTCTGTATCTGTGTTAGTTTTATTGTGAGTATCAATGTCTAAAGGACTATCGAGCCATATGTCACACATCCGGTTGGAAAGACCAAATATTGGAGAAAGAGATACTAAAAATAGACCCCTGGGACCCCTTAAACCTCTTGACTAGATTAAGAGACTCTGAATAAACCTTATCAAACGTCAATACCCAAAAAGGATCTACTGCAGAAAGATAGTGACTAGGGAACATTTATGTACATCTTTCCATCCAATATCCTGTTGCTTAAAGAGATACTATCTTTTAGCGAGACGACATAAACCAGCAACACCCTGAAAGGCGGAAAATCTATCTAGTCCAGTTTATCGGACTTTGGACCTGCGCAAATTTGAGACCTATTTTTCATTTGTTTTCCACCTTTTTCCCCATTTTCTTTGCGTTGTGTTAGTCTACTAGCTACATCAACTTTAATTTCCAGATAAGCTGGTCCCTAGCAGCATGGTGTGGTCCTCGAGGGGTCTGGGCAGCCAGGGTCGCAGCAGGTGCAGGAGGTGCTGGGGCACTTGCTCTAGCCCCGATATATGGTGCAGAGATAGCTCCAAGAACTAGGGGGCTAGCTACCATGCCGGCACTCGCTTGCAGGTAACTATAGAACCATATATGGCCACTGCCTCGTCAGGATTAAGCCTGTTTGTTACGATTGTGAGTGATCAGGATTGCAGGGAAAGTAGAAGTAAATGCCATATCTGATCATCCGTCTGATACAAACCAAGAGGATTGATCACGCCTTGATGATATACTTATAAATATTTAATACATATTACATACAAAAAACTCAAATGTACTTTGCAAACTACGAGTAAATTACATAATATTAGTTGAACCGACGACTAAATGTATAAATTGAAGCGCCCGTAGCTCAGCTAGCGGAGGCAATCGCATGCGATTACCAATGCTTAACAAAGGTCGACGGGGTCAATCCTTAGATGAGTGACCGAAAAGTGGCATTCCATTTTGGGCGCTTCCGTGGGTCGGATGATCCGTTAAATTTTAGGTCCCGGCTGTTTGTCCAGTTAGCCAGTCGTTAAGCCATATCAGAGGCCCTTAGGGCAGTTTGAAAACTCTCGACACCAGAGTTGGCCACTCTCATTCGATATGAAGAAGAATGTATAAATACAAGATATGACATCTGTTCTCCGTCTACTATTCCAGCGCCGGCATCCTGTTCGCGTACTGCGCAGGCGGCGTGCTGTCCGCGCACGCGCTGTCCCTGTCGATGGTGGCGCCACCTGCCGTACTACTCACCTCTCTGCTGTGGCTGCCGGAGACACCGTCTTACCTCATTAGTGTTGGACGGATACAGGTAAGCTTGTCTACTTAGATAATAATTAGCATATACAATACAATATACTAGAGAGAACTAGGTTAGTTATAGATAGATTTTATAAGTGGGGCATACTCGTATAATAATTCTGTCCTTTTCACGCAAAAGGAAGTACGAACGAACGACGTATTGTGCAGAAATAATGGAATGATTTTTGCCGTCATTTGAAAACTGATGTGTAAAAATCTGGGTTCTAGAAATAAATAAATAATTTGTAACTGCGAAAAAAAATTCTATACTACTTAACCTGAATAAAAAAAAATAGTTGTAGCTTTTGACAATTAAATCTGAAAGATTTAATATTATTGAAGACGTCGTAAAAGGCTGCGGGCACATAATTTTAATCCTATTAATTTTTTTCTAGGATGCAGCCAAAATAATCTGCTGGTTCGACGGCTCAGACTTCCGCGAAGACCTGACTGACGTCATCGAGCAGCAAGAAGTCCGCATCAGGACCTCCGCTTCCTACGGGAGGAAGCGAGAGGCCATGAGGAGACAGGATTCTGATACCTTCCAACCTATGCTGAAAAGAGTCAGCGGTCTGGACTCTACTTCTACTTCTGATAAAGACAGAAAGGCTGAGCAGTCTGCGTGTAGAGAATTATGTAAGTAGAACGTTTTGTCCTTTTTCATCTAGTCATAAGTACTACGGGAGGAAGTTGGAAGCCACGTGGAGACCGAATTCCGATGCTTTCCAACCTATGTTGAAAAGAGTCAGCGCCCTTCGCTCGACTTCTCCTTCTGGTAAAGAGAGAAAGGCAGAGCAGTCTGCATGTAGAGAGTTGTGTTAGTAGAATGTTTTGTATTTTTCTAGGTCATCATTTATCACAAGGGAGTCCACGGGAGGCAAAAATATAATACTGAGTTGTCATAAATTATTGGCAAAAGACCTCTTCTAACTCCTGGATGGTAAAATATTCAGCAAATTGTTCTCGCCTTGTAGATACAGGAATTTACAGGATTGAAATCATACTTAATTGCTTAAATAGATGACTGCACCAAAGGTCTCTTATAGTCTCTTTTTAATGCATCTTTCTGTCTCTTCCAGTCCGCCACCGCCGCTCCCGGCGCGCGCTGTTCTCGTGCATAGTAGTCCTGTGCGCTGCAGCGGGCAGCGGCGCCGGCGCAGTCAACAGTTTCGCCACCGCCGTGCTCCGGCACTCCGTACACGCCGTGCCACGACTCAATGTCACTGCTTATAACTTCACTCTTTATAATGGGTAAGTATATAAAATGAAAGAAGTGTCGATGATTTTCAAATATTCAAGAAACATCTGGCATGGTTTCACAACTTCCTCATATAGGCCTTATATAAACAGTCAAAACTAACCCCAAGCGTGACTACTGTAAATATAACCTAGTAGACAATGGTGATACATGGAATACTAAGTAATGGGCAACTAGGCTCCCATCTAAGCACTGACATAGGATTTATCTGCAAAATTGTGGAACTCCCTGCCTGATGCCCTAATTCCCGCGAATCTTGATTTTTGCTGGGTAAGCATGCCCCATCCTAGACCGATATGATCACTTACCATCAGGAGAATTGTAGTCAAGAGCGTATTTAATTACCTAGTATATTTTTTGTAAAACAACCACGGGTTGTTGTTGCCCGATTGTCCCTAGCCACTACACCTACTTATACCACTATCCTTTATAATTATTTACAATACAGCCAAATACTACAGTTACCCATGTCATATTTAGAATGTAATATGAATGTTTATAATGTTTCAGCACGGCTCCTCGTTCCTTGTTTGACACATCGGAAGCAGGGTCCATCCTGTGCGGCGCCGCGTTGGTGTTCGGCGCGGCGGTGGCCACACTCACTGTCGACAAACTTGGCAGGAAGGTGAATCACAGTTATTAATATACGAGCACGTCACTAACAATCTTATTAAAGCGTATTCATCATTGTAACGACTCGTAGAGAACATCTTTTCATTACTTCAATACTTTCAGTTTTATACAGATCTTGCTCAAGTGATACTCTCAATCCTGCTAGCAATATCAATTACCCGCGTTGCCCTTAATCTATATTTTCACGTTTTCCGTTTGGTAATCAACAAAGTCAAAAGATGCACTTAGGGCAAGAAAACCTTACAAAGACTTCTTCGGATGATATCCAAATCCATGTCATTTAAAAATGTAAAGTCCCAGCCTAGTTTGCCGCATTCGACTTATCAGTTATTTTAATCTGATGTATTCATTTTTTTCAGATGCTACTCCTCTGTTCCTGTACAGGCATAACCTGTTGCCTAGCAGTACTGGGAGTATACTGCGACCCCCACCTCCAAGATATGAGCTCCTGGTACTTGCACCGACTGTGGCCTTACAGAAAAGAACCAAATTCAATGCAAAAACTGACAAATATGCCAGAAAATAACACAAAATTTGTAGAGGATATCAAAATTTGGAATAACAGTTTGAGTTTGGTGAAAAATTTTACAAATACGAGTCAAATTTTGGAGAAATTTGACGAGAATGTGACGGATATTTTGTCGAAAAGTGTGGAACGGAATGAGGATAGAGCGATCGTGACTCCGATAGTTTTGTTGTCGTTGGTGCTGTTTTTGTACAACATTGGACTGGGATCCGTGCCTTATGTTCTCATCTCGGAGCTGTTTACCATCAATGTAAGTAACAACACCACGTTTTTATATTAGACAGCAAGTAAATATTTTGTTCAGGAGATTCAGTGCCTTAGATTGCGTTGTTTTACACACCAGAAGTAAAACTACTACGGTCAATCATGGAAGCTCAAAAATATTTCAGTCTTAAATTTAATACATTTATTTAAGTAGGTAGATGTCTTTATTTAAAAATACTTATTGTGGATTGTCTGATTTTCAGGTTCGAGGCCTTGTATCCAGTCTCCTCATCTCCTGGATGTGGCTCAGCAACTTCCTCCTACTCCGGTACTACGGCACCATAGCAGTAGCTTTAGGCCTCCACGGGGCCTACTACATATCTGCCTCCATCACGTTCCTGGGAGCCTGGTACATATTCCTCATAGTACCAGAAACTAAAGGGAAATCTCAGCAGCAAATAGAGGAGGTTCTTGATGGACCATGGATTATTTGGAGGAAAAAGAGAGAAAACAGACGATGACAAGAGAATAGCGTGAGGGAGAGTCCCTTGCTTTAGAATAACTAATACATTAAGAGAAGGGTACAGACATTGTAATGTCTATGTCTCAGCAGCTACGTTAGTCATGGTGCCCTGGTATCAAAACTCGATTGCCCCAAAAATATATGTCTATTGTATTTCTATTAATAATTACATTATCATATCAAAAAGGAGAGCAAAATTTCCGAACTCGTCAGAGATAAAAGGACTCTAAGAATATTTTGGAAAATGCCTCAAAAATAATTATATAATATGGTGCCAACAAAAATCAAAGGACTAAACTTAGCTAACCTTGTCAGTTTAGCTAGAATTCTTTAAAAAAAAGGCACAGCCTGTCGCCAAAACGGGGTGAGACACATGTATTTGTCTCTTATTCGCTAGGAACGTTAGACAAAGAAACCCTAAAAGAACAGCGCCCAGGAAGATTTTGATAGTGTTTAGATAGGGGCATAAAAACATAATAAAAACTATTGTATCACGTAGCAGATGTGTCTAGATGTTTAACATATGTTTTTGATAAAAAAGAAGTGTTCAAATGTATGCGAAAACGTGTCATTTATAAGGAATTGAGGTTTTATAGCACTGCATGATAAGTTAGTGGGATTATAACTACTTATAATGGTGTTTTGTTAGGGCTAGAGCACACGGATGAATGACAGATAACAGATATGTGTAAAAAATCTTAAATAATGCTTGTGAGGATAAGAATTATAAAAGAAATGTATGTTTGTTGGCTTATTGGTTTGTTTCTCGCCGCAACGGAGCCACATACCATTGTGATTTTTAGTGTGAGCGTAGTTTATGGTACCGAAAGTGATAAGGCTATATTTTATTCCAGTAAAATGCGAGCAAACCCTCGGATATCCACTAGTTATAAATAATTTTAAATAAAAACATGAATAAATGATTTTTAACCAAGAAGATAACGGCTGGACTTACGCTTGGCCTTTGCTTTGGGCATTCGCAAGTTTCCTTATTTTTAAATTAGCTAAGCTATGTGAGTGCGCAAAATATAGTATGTTGTAATTCGGTGTGTTCTAGCCTTAACAATTATATTATCACCATCAAAATATCTATAATAAAAGTCGTACTTAAATTAAAAGTTATTGTTACGGAATCACACCAGGAATTTTAAACTATTTTTACCCTTTAATGTGTCACAATTATGTTCAAGTTTTGCAAAAAGTTTCGAAGATTTTGGTGGTGATTACAAGTTACAACTACAAAATAGATACAAATACATTTTTATAGTTCAGTCTTTGAGATAATGTGAAAGGGTCAAAAAAATACTGGGATCATTTGCATTTTTCAAAGATCTGATTAAAATGTTTTTTATAAGGCTCATCGTGTGGTACTGCCAAAAATCGGTGTTATTGTAGTAAGTACTGAAAACAACAATATCATAGGTATAGAGTTAAAGTGGAACTTATTGTTGGTGTTTTAAAGAAAATCTAGTCAAAGCTCATTTATTTTTTATAGGTACGTATTATAAAGAGAACATTCCAAGACAAAATTTACGATATGTTTTTTGGAAAGCCCAGTTATTTTCGAGTGAGTTTCAAAAAAATTATATATTTTTAAGGCTCGTGTAGAAGGCGAATTTTAAATGCATTTAGCGACAAAATGGTTAAATTAGTCACAAAATGGTTAAATGTGTTTAATATAAATTGTCCAAGTTTAGTCTGATTTTCCATCTGATTCTGCATTGCTTTGCGTGTTTGAGTACAAAAAATAATTTATCTATTTATATTCTATTGCAAATAACATGTTTTTTTTTATTAATTCTATAAAATTCTTAAAGCGCTGTCCATTACTTATCGTTTTGGTGAAAATTACTAATGACAATTAGTGATTAATATGCATCTAATGAGCAACTTGAATGCTACTTGTGAGCGAGTGTGGCTTAGCGGTTCCAGTGTCTGCTTTTCAACCAGACGAACCCTGGTTCGAATCCGGCCCTACCAGTGACCTGTATTTTCAAGTTATGTGTGGTTTTGCACTCGTTTAACGGTGAAGGAAAACATCGTGAGGAAACCGAAATGTTTGGGTTGAGGACCACAATATCCGAGGACATGTGTCTTCCGTGGAAGGACCTGGGCGCCCACCACGATGTAACTGCGCAAGAAAACTCCCCTAACTAACTAATTCTGCGGGGGAGTCACGACCCTCAGTCATGAGGAATACGGATCAAGAGATGCAACTAATAATTGTCACACATATTTCTAATTAGTAAAAAAATAATACTACTTTAGGCATTTTTGATTAACGGATTGTTTTTTAAACTACTAGAATACATTAATGGATTATATTTTATGGTAAATCTGTTGCTTTGTCGTCAAAAACACCAAAATTAATGTTTAACGTTATTAAAATAAGAACACAGTGTGGTTTATAGTAAATTAGCTCAAAATAATAGCAGAATTATCTAAAAGATCCAAAAATGTGTGCTCATTATACATAATTGACTGGCCTGTTAGCTTAGTTGGTAATGGCTCTGCCTTCTAATCTAGAGGTCGCGGGTTCGATTCCCGCATGACACAAGTATTTATGTACTTAAAAAAAATATGATTACTTGTGTTGGGTCTGGTCGTTTGTATGTATAATAAGTATGTATTTACAAAAAAAAAAGTATATAAGTATTATATCCGTTATCTAGTACCCACGACACAAGCGTTTGCTTAGTGTGGGGCTAGATGGCGCTGTGTGCAATGTCCCGGAATATTTATTATTATTTATTTATTAATTATAGAAAAATCTGTGTTTTGTAAATGTATTTGTAACAATGAAGAACTAAAAATGTTTGAACAAAGTTTGTGAACTATATTTTACTAAAAGTTGCATGACTGTAAAATTTGTAAAACATGTCTAAATAGTTTCGTATGTTTTCTTATTAGGGTTTGATTATATTTTCTAACACACATGAAAAAACTACTGGTGGCTTTAGTAAAGCAAAACCAACGACTTTGAAAGTTCGATAAAATAAAATCACAGCCTTTTTTCACCTTTTTTGGACCATTCATTTGGTTATTTAATCTGTGCTATAAGAGTATAATGGAGATTTCTTCATGAACTTCTGAAAGTCGTAGAACTAGATTAGTTTGCCGTACTGAAGCCATCCTTAAAAGTTTATACGTTAAACACCAGTTACTAAGACTTTTTTTATCTACGTGTATCTGAAAGGTCCACAAAAGATCGCACAAACACAAACTATTATCTCTGTACAAAGTTATATTAGAGTTAATTAGATAGAGGAGTCAAAAATATTTTAGCCAAATTTTAAATGTAATAGAATACATATTATGTTTGCGAGTTATATTAAATGTTGGAACGTTTTGTATGGATGAATAAAGATTGCTTTATGTGTCTATCTGTTTTTATTTATAACTAGTGGATGCTTACGGCTTTACCCATTTTTTTTAAACTAGCTGCTCTGCCCGGCTTCGCACGGTTACACGTTACATACTTAAAAACCGTCCACTTAAAACACTATCTGTTAAAAAACCCACATCAATCCCGTTGCGTAGTTTTGGAGATCGAAGAATGTAAGGGCCGCCCGTACACCGCCTGTATGTTATGGTATTAATATTTTTTTTGCTTAAATTTTTTCTCGCCGTAAAAACCATCCTTGAACTTCAACGAACATTTAAAAAAAAATTGCCGAATCGGTCCAGGCGTTGTAGAGTTATGCGCTTACCAACACATTTTGCGATTCATTTTTATATATAAGATATATATTGCCTATAATCATGCCAAAGACAAATGTCATCCGTGGCAGGATCTGAGCGCCTACCATGATGTATCAGCCCAAGAAAACTACCTTGATGAATTAATTCTGTGGCGGGGTCACCACCCTCAGTAATCTTCTATATATGTATATAAAAGTCAAAGGTGACTGAATGATATAGTGATCTATCAACGCACAGTCCAAACCACTGGACGGATCGGGCTGAAATTTGGAATGAAGGTAGATGTTATGACGTAGGCATCCGCTAAGAAAGGATTTTTGGAAATGCCACTTTTTAAGGGGTGAAATAGGGGATGCAAGTTTAACTTCTTAATGCGAGTGAAGCCGCGAGCACCCACTAGTTAGAAATATAACTTCTTATGGGAGAAAGGAATGATGATGGTATCTTATAGAAAATGTAGTAGTAGTACCAGTAAGTACTTTCTACGTTTTGGAATGGGTTGCACAAGATGTTGAAATTTAGATTTTCTCCCACTTATTTAACCAGATTAAAACTATACCAGGTTTTACTGTGTGTACTATATATATTATAGTTATTAAAGAGAGTGCAAATAGCGTTATCTGATAAAAATTACATTATTCTCTCAAGTGCTGGCAGTCTCAATTTGGTGATAGCGAATCAAAAGCTATTGTAAGTTGTTTACTTTTACGATAGCTATACAGGGTATCTATCACAGGCCATTTACGAGTAGCTTATTAACACTATTTACACACACAAATTACATTCTTAAGTTTACATGTAAGTACTTGCACAAGAGTATTTCCTTAAACAATTGAATCCTCGGGGGAGTCACGACCATAACTAAAGAGGAATAAGATTCGAGTAGAAAGAGGCCTTATGAATAAGTTATAGTCTCTCAAATCTAATCAAAATTTAAGGTGAATATTTGTTTGTTGTATGTGTGTATGTTATCTGCGAACAATTTATTTTTGTCGTGTCGTCATAAATTTAGGGAGTAGATTATATATATCAATATTGTAATCGTTTCAACTAAGATATCTGTAGATTTGTTATAAAATGTCTTATGATGGAAACCTAAGTTAAAAAAACAAGCTAGGTGTAAATCGGCCTTGTAGGTTTTTCGTACAATTATCTCTAAATAAAGGAAAAAAAAAAAATTAAATGAAAGTCTCTCGAAGAAGAAACAATATGTTGTTATTTGAGTTAGCAACTGAAATACTTAATAAACTTGCGGAAATTTCAACAACAGAACCGCGTAGTAAAGTTTATATAGAGCACAGAAGGATAGTTATTAGGAAAAAATTCTTTAAAATAGAATAGAATATTAAGGATACGACAAGAAGAAAAATATTTTGGGGAGATACGGTCTAAAAATACAATGACGAAATTAAACACTAGTATTTAATTTAATTTAGAAGTACCTACACATATCCACTCCAAATAGATCTTCAAAAGTATTTATTTAAATAATTATAGTATTTATATAAATAATCATAGACATTGAACATATAATACAAAGATCACCAACCGTTAACACATCCAAAAACTAATCTTTTTTTTGAAGTCGGTTAAGAAAATCTGTATAAGCGAGACTGGCTCAGCGGTTCTAGTGTCTGATTTTCATCCAAACGCACTCTGGTTCGAAGCCAACCTACACCAATGAACTACTAACTATTTTGAAGTGAAGTGTGGATTTGCACTCACTTAACGGTGGAGGAAACATCGTGAGGAAACCGACATGTTTGAGGAACACCATATCCGAGGACATGTCTTACGTGGAAGGACCTGGGCGCCCACCGCGATGTATCTGCGCAAGAGAACACCCTAATTAATTAATTCTGTGGGGAAGTCATGATCCTCAGTCATGAGGAAATACGACTCAAGAGATAAGAAAATCTATGATACACGACAGAAAACATACATACATACAATCTCGTAACGCCATCTTTCTACAGTAAACATTTCCACCAAAGTCATAATACACGTGGCATTAACAAACACTATTATTTATTTTATAATTACGATGACAATTGCGCGGATTATAAAATATAGGTACTATTTATATATAATGTTGTTTGAAGCTGTTCTTATCAGTTATCATATAACTGCCTCACAGAAGTCCTGTCTTTGAATAAACGGGAATATTATATAAATCATATATTTATTGTAATTAGTTATTAAAAAAAGAAATATGTAGATTATTTTTGATAACTTTCCAAATAATACTACCACGATGAAATAATTGTGATCCGAAATTATAAAAAAAAATTGCGGAACCTTTCCTACGGGAAAATTCTGAATTAAAACTTTTACAAATACTCGTAAAATATATTACATTGTTATATTTATTATACTTAATTTAAAATATCAAAAAACCACAGACGTTTTGGTGTAATTAGTATATATTGTGAAAGTGAAAATGACCGAAAAAGTGAAACTTTCAGAGTTCCTGGTACAATCATGGGCGACTTTTGTCAGTAAGTAATAAGCTTTCTATTTGGCGACTCTTGTAATGTTTGCGTTAATATTGTTAATGCAATTTTATAATTTGACTGTCCCGTTAACTTGGGTGGTAGTGGTTCTTCCTTCTAATCGAGGGGGACGGGTTCGATTCCCGCCTAACACAAGAAATTATGAATTAGAAAAGAAACTGTAATTACAGTTAGTTTATGTATTTATAAAAAAAGTATATAAGTATTATATCCGTTATGTAGTACCCGGACACAAGTGTTTGCTTAGTGTGGGGCTAGATGGCGCTGTGTGTTGTGTCCCGGAATATTTACATTTATTTATAAAAATATGATGTGCCTACAATTATTTGGCACCAACGACGCAAAATCACATAGCCGTGCCAATTCTGGATAAAAAGTTTTTATGTAAACTCAGAATCTGTTATTTCTTAACACAAAATATCATTCATACATTCACAATCAAATTGCGCACATTACCTACAGTCAGATACTACTTGTAAATTGTAGTTCAAATGTCCAAAGTAGGTAATTAAAACCTAGCATAGAAAAAAAAAGAAAGGACCATAAAATATACAGATATTATTACAGAGGAAACAAATAGGCACCAAAACACGACTCCAAATAAAGAACAAACTAAAACTTAAATACTAAATACTTTTGACTACTACAAAATACTAACAAGAGGGCACATAACTCATCTTGGATGAAATTTGGTATGAAGACGGATAAGACCCTAGATTACCAAACAGGCTATGTACTTATTGTCCTTCAATTACACGGGTAACACAGCGGGGTGATTCCTCAGGCGCTCCTAGTTTCTAAACACTAACCATATCTTATTTTTCCAGTCTGCTTCCTAGCAGTCCAGACTGGTTTCGTCTGCGCCTGGCCTTCTTACACCACCGCCCTCTTCAGATCCAACGACACAGTGCTTTCTAAACCCATGTCATCTCTAGAAATATCTCTATTGGGCAGTCTACCGAATGTGGGAGGACTCCTCATATGTCCTTTCTGTGCGTATGCCTTCAATACCTTTGGGAGAAAGTACGCAACCATGCTGTTTGGATTACCTTATGTGGTACGTATTTTACCTTAAAGTGTTTTAAATTGTATTGTAATACTTTTCTGTACCGCTGGAAGGACTAGATAGAGGAGGATCTGCAACAACTTCATGCTACCGAGTGGCAGGAGGTGATGGCAGGAGGTGGCGCAGAACCGAGAGGAGTGGCGTCTCTTTGTGTCGGAGGCCAGGATACACTTTGGGTCGCAGCGCCACATTTAGTTAGTCAATTATACTTTTTCAAACAGCAGAATCCATTTGTTGATCCAACGACTTAGACAATTCTTCCAACGATTAGATTTTGTTCAATCACCTACACGACGAAGAAGAAGTTATGCATGTAGATTTTTCTTATCCTTAATTAAATAACACATACTGTCTCATTACGAAACGCAGTGTATATGTTACGGTAAATGTGGATAATGCGGTTATTATGTATAATTACCGGGAATTATGCATAATTACCAGTGCTCTTGGTAAAAGTGGTAAAAACTTTCGAATTAATAAATAATCTATGAAATTACCATACCCCGTTTGGTAAATGTAGTAAATAATGAAATCAAACTGCAAATGTAGTACAAAAATTTGTGGACATATATCTACATGTTTTTTTCCGCTCTAGTATTTTTATAAAGATAATGTTTGTTTATGGTTTGTGTGTTTAGGTATCGTATTGTTTGTTCGTCTTGTTTCTTTCCTTGTAATCATTACAAAGCTTGCCTGGAAGAGATAGCTCTATGTGATTATGCCGCCCAATGTAGGCTATGTTATGTCTCTTTAGGATTAAGTACATATATGTTTTCTGGTGTCCAATAAAGTTATATTCGATTCTATCGTGGTAGATACACGGCGCCTTCCACGAATCTCATATATCCTCGAATTTTGTGGCCTTAAACATGTAATTTCCTTGATGATGTTTTCTTTCACACATTTTGTAAAACATGTAGTATTTGTGTAGGGTTATAAGGATCAAATTTATATACTTTAGAATGTAAAGCTTTCCCACCGTTCCACACTCACTTGCATGCAACAAGAGAAAAATATCAGAATACCTAAAGTAAACAATGTAATCATACAAAAACATTTTTAGCAGCTTAAAAAAATCTAGAGAACAAATATAATCACTTGTAATAAAATCACTGCCGACGTGTCTGTGTAAATAAGAAGGCGTTTATTTATTGTTAGGATTTAGATTTAATAAATTACTTTGCTGTTGTTATTAAAAACCGCTAGTAGTTTAGCAAAATAACTTCATTTTAAACTTTTATTGGAAAAGGAGCGAAAATAATCACAACCGGCAGGATTAACCTGCGTATTTCTGATTACCGTTCAGGGTCTTCAAATCTAGAGTAAATAGATTTCTTCTAGGCAAGCATGCTACATCTTAGACTATAGTGGTGCTTAACATCAGGCAGGCTATAGTCAAACGTAAGCCTATTTAATGTAAAAAAAAAGAACGCCTTAACCGCTGGGCTATGCAACTGCCAGCAAAAATCCACACTTATTTCCGAACATTTCAAACTAAGCGGTTGATTAGTTCATCTGTTCTTTTATGATCCATTGAATAAGAATTGGCTTATATTTTTGCTTAGTAATTGTCACCGGAAGCGGTATAAATTACTATTGACATTAGATATCGCCTTTCTCATACGAACGGGTAATTTAACTCTGATTTCGAAAATTTTGGAACCACCAACGAAATATATCAAAAAAGATATCAAGATAAATTTTCTCTCCATAATAAGTTCATCCAAATCTGCTTATCTATTTTTAAAGGTTTGCTAGGTAGTTACTTATACTAATATAAGGAGGAAAATAAATTTTGCAACTCTGTCACTTCGAATCTTATCTTGGCAACGTGAATTATTCGGTTGGATCTCATTTATGTATAAAGTGACTTAACTGTGTCAATATTGACTCAATATCAATAGCACAATATTTTATCATGTTTAATAGAATTACGTAGTTATAGTCCAACCAAAGAAAAAAATGGGTTTGATACTATCGTAAAATGAAGATTATAAAATTATTATTCAGATAAAAGAAAGTCAAAAACCTTAAAAGATTAATAGATGTTTGTACAGATCTGCAAATAAAAAGCGATATAAATAGCAAACAATACTCAATACAAGTTAATACAAAGCATAAAATGTATACAATTATATTTTAAGATATTGCATAATTTCCTCCAAATAAACAATATGTAATAATTTCATATCAATTAAAAGTAAGATGTCTGTTTACCTTATCAATTCATTCTGTTTCTGTCACTATACTTAGGTTCGTCCTGCATTTTCTTATCCTTTAGGTTATCGAGAGCAATGCAATGACATAATAGTGATAATAATTATTGTTGTTTATAGGTGTTTACTTGACCTTATAAAGTTGCATTTACCTATATTTGAGTACTTCCGCTGATTGAATTTATTATACGTTAAACAGTAAATTTTTGATGTCCGTTACTGTGCCGTAGATGTTAAGCCAGGACAAAGCCTTTTAGCGCGATTTGTAAACTTTCGTTGGCCACGTGTGCATGAGATAAAAACAAAAAGAATACCAATAAGTTGCTTCATACATTGGAAAGCTTTTGATTTTTACCCGTGACCGAAACGCCAAATAAAACCGTCTGACCTAATGAATTTTCTCTAATAGTAGTTATGTACCAATCAACACAAGAACGAGATATAATGTAATAATCAATTTTCTGTAACGCTAAGTTTTTCAGTTGAAATTTTAATCTATCAATGAATGATTTAATCTATTCTTCTATAGATTTTTTTAACAAGAAATGGGTTTGCACTTCACCGTAATTCACCTTATGGTAAAGCTTTGGTTTCCTAGGAAAGCGGTGCCATCGTATAGCGGCCGTGATATTACGGACGCAAAAATAATTAAAGTAAATTACGGTGCAAGTTACCGCTCTCCAGGAAACCGCGCCATTTCGTTTACATAGACAACGTTTTAGTGACGTCATTCACCGCTGTATTACGGCCGCTATATGAAGGCACCGCTTTCCTAGGAAACCGATGCTTAAGCAATCATTATGTTCATATTTATCGTGAACGTTACAAGCGTTTCTTGAAATTGACTTGGCGTTTCATTTGCGATTGAAAACTTTCCTTTGTGAGAACCGGTCAGTATTCCTCGAGATAAAGACGGTCTTAAGAGACATAAGGCCAGAGGGCCTTAGGGTGGCTTGATAAACTCTCAACACCAGAGTTGGCCACTCTCATTCGATAAGAAGAAGAAGAAGAAGAGATATAAAACACCTTTACCTACACCATATTTTGTTCACAGCTATCCTGGTCAATAATCTCGCTGAGTAACAGCGTGGCGCTGGTGCTGTTCGCGGTGGCGCTCGCCGGCGTCGGCATCGCGGGACAGAACGTGTCTATGATTTACATCTCGGAGATTGCACATGATTCTATTAGGGGTAAGTTAGTCTTTTATTAATGTATTCATTATTTTATAACCTAATGAAATATTTCAATTTACTAATAATAAATATATTAAGATTCTGCAAGGGATAGAAGAAGGAGACAACTCCTCTGCAGAATTGATACATTGCTTGGACAAGAACATAGTGATGGGTATTTAGATCTTTCCACGTTAGATAGCCATGTTCTCTGATCTTGTGTACTCGTCGGTTTCCTAACGATGATTTCCTTCACCTCTAAGTTTGAATATAAAAACTGTAACTGAAAAACAAAAAGGTATTTTATGCACGGTTCAAATTGATTCATATTTTGACAAAGATATTACATAACTTACATAAAGAACATTCAGTCTGAAGAACGTTATAAATAATTTTTAAAATGAGTTAATCTCCGATCTTTTGATACTCAAGCCCAATAAACTGACTGGCCTGATAGATTACTTGGTAGTGGCTGTGCCTTCTAATCAAAGGGGGTTCGATTCCCGCATGACACAAGTAATGATGAATCATAAAATTGGTCATTACCTGTGTAGAGTCCGGTCGTTTATATTTATAATAAGTATGTATTTTTACAAAAAAAGTATATAAGTATTATATCCCCACGACACAAGCGTTTGCTTAGTGTGGGGCTAGATGGCACTGTGTGGAATGTCCCGGAATATTTATTTATTTACCTCTTCTCCCCAGGCGGCCTAACATCCTGCTCCGCATCAGGCTTCTTCCTCGGCATCATGGTGTCGCACACTCTCGGCGGCAGTCTCAGCTACACCACTGTAGTGTTCATCCACCTCACTATGTCGGTGCTCTCTGTCCTGCTCCTACTCCTCATTAAGGAGTCACCCGTATACCTCGTCATGGCTGGGAAGGAGAAGGTACTTGTATACTACTGATAATATGAATCGCTCGTCATTTTTCAAGTGTACCTAGTATTTGCTTGCTAATACCATAGCTAAATATGATGGTAACGAAGTCTATCTATGAAATGGTAGATAGATAGATAAATTCTTTATTAAAACAACACATACTTAAAAAACAATACAAAAAAACATAGAAAATAAAATTTGCGTTTTAATTGGCGGCCTTATCGCTAAGAGCGATCACTTCCAGGCAACCAATCTGGCAGGGATTTATGGTAATTAAAAATAAAATACCTACTCTTTTGAAGTCTCGGAGCGAGATACAATTTCATGTATTGTAGAAATAATCAGTGTGCTAGATTTTATGGTTAAAAGATTGAAAGTCTTAGATGTTCATGGTAGACCATAATCTCTCCTTTGTATTGATCGATTTATCTTCTAATATCGATGTTTTGTCTATATAATTTTGGACTATTATAATATTTAAAGCTACATTATGGCCTTTTTAAGGAAGCAGCAGAATCAGTAGCATTCTACCGGCGGTTTGATGTCAAATCTAAGGAAGTAGAAGCAGAAATTGCCAAGATACGACTAGAACTAGACCCAAGACTAGAAACTATGTTGGAAAATGCTGCAGGTATGTTTATTTTTATACAAAATTGCCAGATTACAATCATACAAAGCTTTTAAGGAAAAATAAAACAAGATACGAGTCGTTGAGGATTTTGAATTCATTCTTCATACATTTTATTATCTCAAAGATAACAAATCACTCTCGTCGCATTAAATCCACAAACAAATATTCCAAAAACTTTTATTTACTTCAGACAGTCTGGTATTTGGCCAATGTCTGATACGACTTTCTGGTAAAGGTGAATCTAATATTGAACCTGTAAAAACTTTTAAGGTCTAGAGTATGTCTACACAATATATAATCTTGATAACGATGATGATACGTTACCAGATGATTAAAAAGATGTTTTAAATGTATGGTAATTGTTTTATTATAGATATCGATGCATCAGAGGACTTGCTGGCGGAGAAACAACCAAAAGATGCCGCCGCAGCTCCTTCAAACGAGCCTTCTTGGAGATTTCTACGTGAGTTTAAAACATCATCAGCAAGTGGTTGTAGTTCAGATCATTTGAATGTATTTAATAAACACAAATCCAAACTAAAAAGTACATAATCAATGTGACCAGGTTTTAGGATCTATTTATTCTGGACAAATTATTAGGTTGGGGATTCCACTATTAATTAGACTATTAGGAACATGTTATTAAATACGTTATATAGCCCTTATGGTGAATTTGTCTCAATCATAGAAAAAAGTTAATATATCAACTTATAAAATTGTCTCATATTATAACCAACTTAAAATTAAGTATTTCGTAATATGTAGTAAATAAATCTATTCATCGTTATCTTCATCTACAATAAATAAATACAACCAACACTGTCTATAACCGATAAGTTTTACAATATTCTCCAACAATATTCTTCCAGTCCGCTCCAAGTCTTCCCAGCGCGCCCTGTTCACCGTCCTCACCATCATGACGCTGACCATCATGATGGGCTGCATCGTGCTGCAAGTGTACGCGGAGCCACTGTTCGTGGAGGCAGTCCCCTCGCTGCCCCCGAACCAGTGCGCCATCTTTGTGGCGCTGGACTTCCTGCTGGCGAGCTTCGTGTGCACCTTCTTGATTGATCGCTGCGGGAGGAAGGTGAGACATTTAATTTTTAAACAGTTATAATTACAAACAAAGAAAATCTTTGGTTGCTTCCATTATCGATATCATAAGTTTATCAAGTCACATATCTGATGGACAAAAAGCATCACACTTGCTACTTACTTCTATAACTTTTTCATTTGAATAAAATTACACGTATCTCTATTTAAATACATATACAGTGTTTCCTGCATATAAATAGATAGAATAATTCGAAATATCTGGACTAAAGTAACCAATTAATAACCAATAACCAAGGCCCAGGCCTAGTTCGGGGTTCTCAAGAAACACACATTTACATTGTCTACATTAATCTAGTAGGTAATAAGTTATGTTAAGTAGGTAGTACCAGTGTTTTGTCAAATAAATATCTTTATATCTTTAATAGAACATAATAAGATATCTCATCTATTTTAATCCTTCAATTGCATTACAGAACCTTTTTTTTTAATCTTTATTTATTTATGGACCTTTGTCGAGATTCGACTATGCCGGTCCTACAGAACCTTTATCAAGTTTTCTGAACTAATGTGATTCTTTTTTCTTTCAATTCTTACCAAACTATCAACTTTCTTCCCCAGTTCCTCCTAATTGCCACCTCAGCCGGCTCCGGGGTCTGCACACTCCTCCTGGGCTCGCAGCTCCAGTTCCACTGGGCCCCTGCCTGGGTCACAGCTCTGCTTATATACGCCTACAGCTTCGTGTTCACTTCGGGCTGTGCGACCATACCCTTCGTGCTTACTGCTGAAGTGTTCTTGCCAGAGGTTCGTACGAGTAAAAGTTTTTTTGAACATTTTAATTCACAAACATCATCAATTAAAATACAACAGAAAAAAACAACAGTAACCTATAACGCGAATTTAATGACGTTTTCCATAAATCTTTTTATTGTGACGTGTGATGTTCATGATTTTGTTCTCTGTTAACTATTCATATCTTCTAATCAGTATCATGAATTCAATAGATTTACTTCTCTACTTTCAGGTTCGAAGTCTCTGCAACAGCATCGTATTCGCCTTTGTATGGGTGGTCAACTTCATCACCCTCGTCATCTTCAACCCCCTGGTGGAAGCAGTGGGGTTGGGGCTGGTCTTCTACCTGTTCTCAGCAGTCTGCTTCATCGGAACCATCTACAGCCAGTTCTTTGTGCCAGAGACCAGAGGACTCTCTGTTACAGATATACAGAAACTGTTTGTGAAGGAACGACGGACACAAAAGAATCAGGCTTAGTGATATACTTAATGTAATTATTTTTAAGGACCAAAGTTATTAATAATGTTTAAGTAAATTAAAAAAGTAATAGTAATAATTGTTTTTTAATTCGATTAAAGACTATATTGTAGCCAATTAAGACGCTAGCTTAAATTTCTCTTTTGTGTATTGTTTTTCATATGTAGTGTTTTAATAAAGTATTTCTATCTATCTATGTCCCAAAAAAATATAGAAGGAGCATAAAAGATCATCATTCCCATCGAGCGCAAAAATAATAGCATGAGTTAACTTAGATGAGATGGTGTTCTTTATGTTCTCTGCTAAACAGCTATATTTTATGTGTACGAGAGCCCAAAGTTCCGAAATATTGTAAGCAGAAAATCATGCAAACTTATATAATTTTTACTCATAATACTGACGAGTTCAAGACTCACTTAAATCATGTGAAGTTTTAATATGGATGTATCTATTAATTACCTTCAGTAAACTTTGTTCACTAAACGGCCTTATTAGTAGCCTTACTTACGATGCGTAAATTTTAAATTTTAGAGTCATACTGAAGACCTGATTGCACTGATGTGTGGAGTGAGAAGTGGAAAATACACATAATAAAATATTTGTATAAAAAGTATAATAATTATTACAAAAACTAATAACAAATCTTATCTTATAAAGGCAAGTACAAAAGGCATGAACAATATCAACATTTGCTACGTTCAGACGTCCATATTATCAATATGGGCAGAGTGTTTGGCTAAAATATGTATCAAAGACATGGATATTTTTCATTCAAATCCCCTTTGGAGACATTTACCAAAAAAATATCCTGCGTCTTTTATAGTCCAAAAACCATCTCGATTACAATTTATTTAAATGATTACTAATAAAATCACACACGCGTTAAAAACAATCACTCTCCATCTCTTACGTATAAACTTGAATCAACAATTGATAAGTCAATTATTATTCTCTTACATGCGTTCCAAAATAACCACACGACACAAGCGTTTGCTTAGTGTGGGACTAGATGGCGCTGTGTGCAATGTCCCGAAATATTTATTTATTTAAGTCAACTAACCGTTTGTCGATTCACATTTATAATCCAGTATAAAAAGAACTAATCAAAAATCACATCACAAAAGCTCTTCATTTCTTCTTTCTTCCCAAGAACAGATCTTGGATGTGTTCGTTGGAGAGTCCTTTAGTTTCTGGCACAATGAAGAAGCTGATGACAGCATTAGCGATGGCTATAATGGCGAAGGTGTAGAATGTTCCATGGATGCCGAGCATGGTGTTCATGAAGGGGAAGACAGCGATGATGGCGAAGTTAAGGAACCACACCCATTCTATGATAATCATGGAGGCTAAGTTTTGGACCTGTGGAGAAAATGGTATAACTTTATAGTTAATCAACGCCATTAATAATTATTAATGTCGTTGTAGTTAATACACCTAATGCACAGACGAAAAATATCATTATTATAATAAACTAGCTGGTGCCTGCGACTTCGTCCGCGTAGAATAGTTATTACCATAAAAACAGTTCTAGTGAGTAAATCTTAAAATATAGATATATACTGTTGCGGACATTTTGTTAGATCATTTCAAGAGGAATAATTCTATCATACATATTTTTTGATATTCTGAACCGTTTTCGCACCGCACGCAACGGAAGCCTTCAAAGATGACTAATTTTCGCCCGTTTTTTCCACATTTTCCATTGTTTCTACGCTCTTATTAGTTGCAGCGTGATGTTATATGGCCTAAAGCCTTCCTTGATAAATGATCTATTCAACACAAAAAGAATTTTTATATTCGCACCAGTAGTTCCTGAGATTAGCGCGTTCAAACAAACAAACAAACATACAAACAAACAAACTCTTCAGCTTTATAATATTAGTATCTCTTCAGCTTTATAATATTAGTATAGATAATAAATCGACAGTATGAGAATGCGTGTGTAAGTTTGTCTTATATCGACAGTTTAATCAGAGGCTAAACTAAATTGGATAAAATTTGGTTTTTCTTCTTCTTATCGAATGAGAGTGGCCAACTCCGATGTCGATAGTTAATCAATCCGCCCTCAGAGCCTCTGACATGGTTCATAAAAATATTAATTTGGATCATCATATTATAAATATGTATGTTGGTTTCTAGGGTATCAGACTAAAGTACCTACGTAGAACAACCATATGTACGTATTCGAGTAGCCAACTCTGGTGTCAGAGTTATCAAACCCCGGGCCTTTGGCATTGTCTAACGACTGTTATACAAACAGCCGGGTACTAATTATCTAACGTGACTGGAGAGTCATTGATATAAAACAAATCACAGAAATATACTATTTTGAAGAGTCAGTAAAGTCTCACCTCAGAAACGAAAACCTCAGCCAGCAGCAGGTACGGCACTGACCCAGCTCCGAACATGAATGAAAAGCAGTACAGCATGATGGTGAGCACCGTGACCCAGGCGGGGGCGGCGCCCGACTGGATGAGGTAGCCCAGGGTCGACATGCAGGCGCAGACTAGGACTGATGATGCGATTATGAGGACCTGGGAGGAAATAGATAGATAGATATACACTTTATTAAAACACCAGCACAATACAGAAATTTACAAAAATAATATTAAAACTTAAGCCTAGTGTCTTAACTGGCGACCTTATCGCTAAAACCGATCTCTTCCAGGCAACCAATCTGGCAGGGATAAGACGCAAGTATAATGGTAGACGAGTTGTTTTAAATGTATGTGAAATTACATAAATATATAGGTATCATAAAATAAACATACATAAATAGCAAAATAAACAAATACACTAATACATACTTCAATACATTATGATGATAAGTAATACATAAATATATGTCAAATAACGATGTATAGGCTAAATAAGCACATAACGACTGATTAGCAGTGAGGTGAGGTAGATAGGCGTTGAACTCTTTTTTATCCACTGTATAAGAACTAGTTAAAGTTGTAAACAGGTATCTCAAAATATTAAGTTGTGGTAGACAAGTAGATTCAAGAAATTTAGACAAGACAATCAACTCATTAATCGATCGGAAAACCCCAAAATCTTCTTGTTCAAACGAAAGTGTAAAATAATCTTTTGACCAATTAAGGCAGATGTAAGAATCATTAGACATCTAACCAATGTTTACTATGATAGATATGTGAGTTAGTTCATTCCTACTTCACGCTTCAACGATTGAACGGATTTAGATGAATTTTGAGATAGGGATAGAATGAACGAATTCTGTGCTAGCAGGTTTACTTCTTATTGCGGATTAATACCGCGGGCTTCAGCAATAGAAAATAATAAATAAGAGCAATAGAAAAAAAAAACACCAAAAAGTTTACTAACACGTCTCCCAGCCTTATCAGCAATGACAGTAGTGACGAAGGCACCGCACATGAGAACCAGCGCGAAGATCACAGTGTACAGGTCAGACTTGGCAGGGTCGGTCTGAGTGAACACCTTCTTGGCAAACACCTGGACGGGAACCATGCCCATTAGCACCTGGAAGGAGAAATAGAAGAAGGGTTAGTAAACGGAACCGTAACTTTACATCTCTTTGACTAGTATTTCCTCATGACTGAGGGTCGTTACTCCCCCGCAGAGTTAATTCGCTAGGGGAGTTCTCTTGGTCTGGTACATCTTGGTGGGTGCCCAGGTCCTTCCACGGAAGACATATTATGTCCTCCGAGTTTGTAAACTTTATAATATTATGATAGGTTCGAAATGGGCCAAGAAGCCTAAGTGACTGATTTTCTTAGCACCTGGAAGGAGAAATGGAAGAAAGGTTAGTAAACGGAACCGTAACTTTATATGATATGGTTCCAAGTAGTCCAAAAGGTTAAAATACCTGTTTATTTAGATTTCTGTGGGTTTAAGTGACTGATTTGCTCAAACATTTTTCTTTAATCAGGCATTTGAAGCAGCACTCGTAATCGACTTAGTAGTCCTAGATGGAGTATACCTCGACTAGAATTGAGTTGGTTTTCAAACGAGGCGATGAAAATACACCATTTGATGTGAATCAAAATATTTTTATAGTTGAGGGTGATAGCCAGTGTGTTTGGTTTTCTCAGCCTAATGATCGTTTTTCTGTACTTAAAAAAATACGCTTCTGGCAAAGTAAATAATAGCTTTGCATACCTGCATGGAGATTACAGTGGTAACAACCATGAAGGCGCGTCTTGAAGTGGGCGAGACAACTGAAATCAAACAAGATATCAAAATTAAAGTCTAGGAAATGATAACCGTCATGAATTCCAATCGTATTTTCTTGTGTAATTTACATACTTAACCATTACTTAATTTTTAATACAAAAAACATGGTATCGTAGCTCCAGTTTTTATTGAACTTGCTTTACTAGTAAGTTTATCAAATAGTACTTACAGAGTAGTTTTATCGGCGACATTTTCTTATGTTTCTCTGGTTGTACACTTTCTGAGTTGAGTTTCTCTTTCTCCGCCTCTTCAGCTTTGAGATCTGCCTTTTCAGCATCTGAAAAAAAAATAACATTGGTTTTAAAAATTGGCATAATAATGTGTAAACATTCAGGCAAATTTTGGGATCATTCGCAAGTATCGAGTATGTTAGACACAATTTTTTAAATTAATCACCTATTACAAAGATCTCTAAATTTACATATTCAGAATAGCTGTGATCGCGGGACAATTAATACAAAAGGGACTAACTAGCTACAATCGATAGATTATAATATTAGGATCTAAGAGAAGACATCGCGTATTCAAAATATTCACAAATGTATCTTAATTCATGAACAAATAATAATATATTTAAATTTCGCCTTAAACATTGGCTTATCGAGGAGACTTTCTATAGTTACGAAGATTTTCTAAAAGTCGACGGCAGCATTAGAATTAAATAATAATAAATACTTAATTGTAATAATAATATTGATTTAATTAATGTATACATTACATTAAGCAATAATTACATGAAATTATATTGTATAACTATGTACTTAGGTATATGGATAGTTGTAACTAATTTTATAAATGTAAGTATTAAGATTTAATCAATGACATGTAAAATAACTTACCAATAAATAACTTTGACTTTGACTTTGAACTGGCACTTGCGTAAAGATGGCTAGTACTAATTGTAATTGTTTGATATGATGGTAAATTAGTACAGCACTTACCTCCAGTGACTGAGATAAGTTCCACAGGCGGTAGCAGCTGCTGCTTAAGCTTGGCCAGTTCGTCTAATACTAGCATAGAGTTGGATGAGACACCGCGGTAGTGGGCTATGGCTTCTCGAGCGTCCTGTAAGCAGAGTAAAATAGAATTGTAGATCTTGGAAAAAACACGTTTAAAAGTAATAAGAAAGAAGGAATAAGGAGGACCAAAACCAAGAAATTACGTACGAACACATTCAGGAAAGTAAGACAAACAAACTGCTGTTCCAATGACAAAATGATTCAAGAGAAATGCGAGGTAGGAGACCACTTCATCTTTTGGATCAAATACCTACAAACCTGGATCAAACTGCTCTATTTTGCACAACTGCATTAAAACTTATATCATAGCCCTAATGATATCCCAACTTTTGGCACTTTAAGCAAGAAAGAAGAAAAAAACATGTATTTTTAACTACACAGATTTAAATGAAGGCGTATAAAACAGCATTAAAACTACCTATCAGATTATTTAAGAAGAAATATTCTGATATTTTTACCTCATCTCTCTTCTGCTTAAGCAGGAACAGTGGACTCTCTTTCACAGACATGAGAAGCATCACCGCAGCCACACTGAACACGATGTTGATCCAGATGATGACTCGGTACGAGAACAGCCAGCCAAATATGTAGGAGAGTAGCGTGCCCGACGTGTAGAGGAGGACTGGACCTGGAAGCGAATAGAGGAGAAGAATTTTAATACTTTTCTCTTAATTAAAGCAAATTTCAGTCAGTCAGCTGGTAGGGCCTCATCGAGATATAATCTCGTTAGAGGATATTGGTTCCGGGACAAACTGACACCGGGAAATTTAAAATAATGATTTGCGGGGTCAAGATTTTCGATATTGCGCTTTAGGCTTCCGTACATTGCCATAGAAGTACTAACAGTTATAAGACTTTCAATTCAACACTTGTACCAAACCAACTCATTCATATCACAATTACGTGAGTGGATAGACTAAATAGACTTATCCCGAAAAGCTACCGCAAATCAGGGAAACTATGGTCAAGTGCAAATCTGTGCATGTTTGTTAATAAAAGGCCCCAAGTTTAGATCCTTGATTTCATCACCTGCAATTGAAAACACATTTGTTAAAAATACATCCCTTGATAATTTTTAGATGTGTTATTTATAGAATTATTAATTTACCTAGTTTCTTGATGTCAGCTGATAAGTTCAGTGTTTGTTTTAAGATCTATTCTGTAAATTCTGTTATAGTTGTCACTAAGATTCAAGGCTTGAGCTTGCTATTGACTTTCGCGAAGTATTTATGATAATTTACATTTATATCATCAAACCATTTACTATTTGTTTAAGATTGTTGAATTGATGTCATATTATACTCGTAAGAACAGTAGTACAATGCTATAAGATCTTGGCAAGAATTCTATACATACAAGACTATTATGATATTAATTTTGGTATCATAATGCATCAAATCGCTTGTGATGTAGTTGTTTAAGAATTGCTCAGCTTTTCTATACAAACTAACTAATGATTACCACTTTCTTTAGAAATAAAATCAATGGTTCACCATCACTCTATTTCAAGATAAAATTAAAATTAGCAAAAATCTTTTCTAACTAAACAACAATTGCAAAAAATTTATTTTTTAAGGAAGATTACATTTTGTGGACCAGGTAAACATAACTACCTGAAGCTAATGTCCCTCTGAAGGAGTCTTCAGCCACCTCTGATATGAAAATGGGTCCGAACACCAACAGCCCCCCGCCCGCCATGCCGCCGAAGAACCTGGCTGCTAGCACCACCATCTTCGATGTGGTCACGCTTACCATCGCCCAGGAGATCTGGAATTCGGAAAAAGAATAAACTTTAACATAAATTGTACGAGGAAAATGATAAATCAAAGCTAAGATATTACAATTGCCTGCTTGCTACTGTCTGCCTAATTTAGAATCGGTTCTAAATGGGTAAGCACGCTCCATCCTAGATCGTAATAGCTTTACCATCAAGCGAATTACGGTCAAGTGCAAACCCATTCCTTGTTAAACAAAAGAATCTGACAACATGGTATTTAAGGGGACCTGGTTGTGAATAAAACAATAATTGGTATTTATTTTATATCATAATACTATGTATATAGGTTTTCAGAAGACCAAAATGACAGGCAATCAGCAACATTCATCTTTTTCCGTGGCTACACCAAACGGAATTAGAATCACAAATAATCGCAAGGGGCGCGTGCGCTTAAAAATCCACATTTTACCACGTCATTAAAGGCTCAGGTTTCTTCAACTCCTAGATCCTCAACGTCAAGACTGAAACTATGTCAACATAAAGGTAAAGAAACTTACAACAAAAGGCAGAGCCATAACAATCCCTCCATTCTTCCTCCCCAGCCTGTTGATCAGCACTCCCACCAGTGCTGAGCCCAGCATCGCTCCAAGAGAGGGCAGACTGCCAAGGAGAGACTCCTCTGCAGTCGTCATGGGGTCTGATAGAGGAGTCGTTTCATTAGAAGCCAGGATACTGGAGGTGTAGGATGGCCACGTGTTTAGCAAGCCCATTACTGTTTGGCCGAAGCTGCCTGGAATACACAAGATTGAAACTTGAGATTGTTTGATTTGTTTGAGAAATGTGAAAGAGTTATATATAAAGTTTAACGCCTTATGCATATAGGTCTGATCGACGTTCTATCGACAAACAATATTTGATTGAGAAGCTGCTAGATCATTGATTAGATTAAAAATCGTTTCAAAAACTTCAAATTTCATAGAAAACTTTTGCAGACACAGAAAGCTTTAGTTGTGATGAAAAAGGTGCCTAAAGGATCACATTCACTACCGTTTTTACCCAGAACAGTTATCAGAATTCTGAAAACGTGAACTTAAATCTTAATCATCACAATCATGAATCGATATAGTGAGTAAATATATTATGTCATGAATTAGTTTTTTAATATTACTTGTTCGTATATATGAGAAATACAATTTCACCCAAAATGTCACATGTTTAATTAAATTTATTTCAATATCAAGATAATTCGTTTGTAATAAAGTATTTTAAAACCAGCTGCAAATTTTGAAAATATGAACAGGAAACAGGATTATTTTATTGCTCTAGACAGTTGAAGACGATAACATTATGATCAGAATAATAGAGACTACAGTGGCCTACTAAGATAGTATAATACGTTTGTGGATGAAAAATATTTTCAACGTCTACTGATATTTATATCTTAAAATTCTATTCATGTTATTTGTTTTAGTTAGTAAGGTTACTAAATCATTAAACACAACGTCATTTTACTTGAAGTAAGTGAATTCATACAATGTTTTCCGAATTTGCCATGTAGTAAAAATTGAAAATGACAAATCATTTTATAAAGTCTTACTCATATGTATCCCCTCTCTAAATGAAAGGCATTTCAAATGTACTGTGAGGAAAATATTGCTACGCAAAGCATACTGCAAAATTGACGACTTCTTGTATGATACATCATTAAAATCCTTGACCGCAGATAAATTTAATAAGTTGAATTAGCGGAATATTATTGTTTATAGTAAAGCCATGTTTTGAAACGAATTTATATGAATAACACGAATATTTGGAAAAATTTTATTAATGTCATGAATTACAGATTTTTACGATTAGATTTTTACGATTAGATTTTTACGATTAGATTTTTACGATTAGATTTTTACGATTAGATTTTTACGATTAGATTTTTACGATTAGATTTTTACGATTAGATTTTTATGATTAGATTTTTACGATTAGATTTTTACGATTAGATTTTTACGATTAGATTTTTACGATTAGATTTTTACGATTAGATTTTTACGATTTTTACGCTCTACGCGATAAGGCCGCCCAATGTACCTAAGTTAAGTAATTTTACTATAAATTGTTTTTGTATTTTGTTTTCTGGTGTACAATAAAGTTATATTAATTGATTGATTGATTGATTTTTTAACAATAAGTGTACAAATTAGTTTTTATTTCAGAAGATACCAACATGTCAATGTAACATTAATAGTAAAAGATTCCCTCTCTCATATGAATAAGTCACACACATTCACAACGCACAAGATTATTACATTATTACATTTTATGAAAATTATTTCCTTACTTGCAAAGGCTGTATGTAGCTGGAACAATTTCCCCTTCATTTTTTCTATTATTTTCCTACTATGTTCCTAATTTTTATGATATTATTTATTCACAAAACCTGTTCCTTCACAAAGAAATTCAGTGAAACTGAGCTGGTTTTGGACAATACTAAATTACATAAAGATAGAAGAGCAAACTCAGAGATTGCGATTTGAATCTACTCGCAAATATTGTGCTAAGATAACAAGTAAAGTGACGTAAAATTTAACAATATTACAAGGAGTTTTTTGGCTTGGGGTTCATATGACAATGATAATTTCACAATGAAACAAAAAAGAAATATCTTCTTCAACTTACTGACTCTCGAAAGCGTCACAAGAACGCGACCCTATTTACTTGTAACTTAAACCTAATATCCGAGAACATAAAAAAAAAATGTGTTTTTTCATGAAATCCAGATAAAATCCTAATAATTTCATCGTGATTACCGCGCAAAAAAAATACGTCCAAAAACGTTCATAATTGTAGCTTTTAAGCTTTAAGTTGCTATTTTACATGGACGATTGTCCGTAATATATAACCACATGGTTACAATTCCAGTTATCTGATTCCAATAAGCCTAGTTTGATAAGGAACTCTGTTTCCCTCAATACGTGGCAGATTGATTTATATGTTTATCTAAATATAGAGTGATACTATCAAACGTCATATCTAATGGTACCTAGTTGGTTTTGGAGGCTTTCCTCGCGTGGTTTCAAGATAAAAGTTGATAATAGATAATAAATCATATATGGATCCAAATCAATTGCAGTAGCTTGTCTGAAGATCGTGAGGAAACCGACATGTTTGAGTACCACAAAGTCTAAGAATATGTGTCTTTTGTAGAAGGGTCTGGGTTGTGCCGACCATCTTCTTCTTTTATCAAATGAGAGTGGCCAACTCTGGTGTCGAGAGTTTATCAAACCACCTTGAGGGCCTCTGACATAGCGTTACGACTGCCGTACTGTAACAAATACTTTATGATGGCTGTTTGTATAGTTCGGCAGTCGTAAAGCTATGTCAGAGGCCCTTATGGTGGCTTGATAAACTCTGGACACCAGAGTTGGCCACTGTCATTCGATAAGAAGAAGAAGTACACTTCCCTCGGAGTCAGATTCTCAGTACGAAAAATACGACTAGATGGGAAGGATAACGAAACCCTTACAAAAAACACATTAAATCAAAGTGTGACTCGTAGCATTAGGATCAAAAAAATATGCATTCGTTTGTGAAATGATGGAGGTTGTATAAGGTACTTAAAAGGATTTTATCTTCATTTAATTGACTTTTTGCAAACGTAGCCATGTGAAGCTATTAGTATCTATCTTTCATAGACTGCGCGTCACTTCGCTATGGAAATGTTTTAAAATTAAGTCATTTGTTTAGTTAATTTAATTGTTAATAAAAATCAAACACGTTGCTACTTCTTTTTGTGATAACACAGGTATTTATATTTTATTGCGTGTATAAACGTGTAATTTTTAATGTCACCAAGCACCTTACGATGTACTTAAATAAATAAATAAATATTCCGGGACATTGCACACAGCGCCATCTAGCCCCGCACTAAGCAAACGCTTGTGTCACGGGTACTAGATAACGGATATAATATTTGTATACTTTTTTTTGTAAATACATACTTAATATACATAGAAACGACCAGACTCAACACAAGTAAGTATAAAATTTTAAAGTACATAAATACTTGTGTCATGCGGGAATCGAACCCACAGCCTCTAGATCAGAAGGCAGAGCCACTATCAACTAAGCTAACAGGCCAGACTTATCTCAATAATTTTGCTTTGTCAATATAACAAGAACTTTCTTTACTAGTCGTGTGTGGGTTTACATTTGCTTAGAGGTAACACCTCGAAAGGATACCGCGATGTTGAAAATCACAAAATCCTAGCAAATGCGTCTTCCGAGAAAGGATCAAAGCAATTACTCCGAAAAGCATTCACAACGAAAACTTCTGCAAAAAATGGATTGATTCTACGAGAAATTGACGACCCTTAGTAATTCGGAATATAACGTAAAAGAGGAGACAATTTTATAATTAACTGTATAATAATAATACATAAAAACAAGGGACGAAAAACTAAACATACCTACTACTTCTATTTAACTAGGTACAACAAAAAAGGGGCACTTAGAAAATATTTATCCTAAAAGCCTAAAGATACCTAGTTGTTATTGTAAATTAATGTTTATTTATGGTAACAAAACTGTAAATAGGTAAGTTGTTATAATGTAAAGAAAAGCTTCTATGGGTATAAACGTGTTCAAAGCAATACCATGAATAAGCTTCTACAGAAATTAGTAATTTTCTTAGTCTGATAGAAACACTCGAGTTTCGGCGAAATCCGATTAGAATCTACAATTCTTCAAGATTATGAGATAGGGAGTGTATAGACAATGTATGAGTAAGCCATTAAAATCTTAAAAAACCTGCAACCTAAATGCTAAATTTGGAACTCACAAAATATTGTTATTTGGGCGTAATGCCGTATGTGAATGGTAAAAGCCATGATGATTGCTTCGCGAAGTTAACAAATCAAAGAAGTTAAAAACTCAATGTTCAAGTGTTTTGGAACAAAGAAAGAACGAAAAAGACTCTTTACTAGGGCAGACTACAATAATTACAACAACGATCACACAACACATTAAATAGACTGTGAATTTGTCTCAACACATCCCCAACTCAACATACTGCTGGGAGAGCTCTTCTGATGACATTTTGAATCGAAAAGAAAGGCATCGATAAAATGTTATATGACAATGTTGCATTTCGAATTAGTTCCAGCTGTTAGCTTATCTTACAAATATATACTAATATTACATATAAAGCTGAAGAGTTTCTTTGTTTGTTTATTTGAACGCGCTAATCTCAGGAACTACTGGTGCGAATTGAAAAATTCTTTTTGTGTTGAATAGACCATTTTATCGAGGAAGGCTATACAACATCACGCTGCAACCAATAAAAGCGAAAAAACAATGGAAAATGTGGGAAAAACGGGGAAAATTATTCATCTTTGAGGGCTTTCGTTAAGTGCGCTGCGCAAACGGTTCAAGTCGTGGGTTAACAGCTATAATTTTTAAAGCTGAAGAGGTTGTTTGCAATAATAAGTATGATGCCCAAAATAACTATTCCACGCGGACGAAGTTGCAGGCACAGCTAAGCTAAGCTAAGTAATATTGTAAAGTAAACTTTTATTTTAAAACACCTTATTTTATAATTTAAAATGTTTCTGCCTTTTACTTTACTTGAAACAGTGTTGCAAAAGACAAGTTCTTCCAATCACTAATTTGTGCTTAAATTACCGGTAGATTATTGTCAGTCAAAGTATTTTCTGACACTGTAAAATCAAATTTCATTTGACAATGATGAATTTAAGGTAAATGTTCTTTCAAGTGTGATAAAAATCTGCTATAGGTACGGCATGAATTCAAGATATCGATCTATTTTAGTTGCTAACCACTAAAGTCGAGTGGACGTGTCGATTATCGAATGAGAGTGGTCAACACTGATGTCATGTTTTAAGGCTTTCATGCACGAGCTTTTGTTATGGCTTTAACATTACAAACAGTCAGGATCTACAATTTACAAAGAGAGAAAATAGATCTACATTTTTTTTACAGTCGGACGTCCCAAGTATCACTGGAAGGACCAGATAGAGGAGGATCTGCAACAACTCCATGATGGCGCAGAACCGAGAGGAGTGGCATCTCTTTGTGTCGGAGGCCAGGAGCCTCTTTGGGTCACTGTGCCACATTAGTAAGTATCTACAATTTAACGTATTAATTGACCCACAGTTGCCAACTTTTAGAATTCACCATCAAACACACCCATCCAAGAACTGACCGCGCGATCGGCATTACTAAAGAAGAAAAAAAATATATATTTATATTTATTATTTTGTGACAAGAAATTACATACACACATTAAGGCGAGTAAGACAAACACATTTTGCATATACACAACTTCCTGTCACAAGCCGGCCTCAACTCAGCATGTGCTGACTGCGAACAGTCAGCGCTGGTCTTCCTTCTTCTAATTGCATGCGAATATCAACGTTAGCTGAGCTACTACGTATACATGAAATCCCGTTTTGTTTTATCTGTTAGTGAGTTCATCTTTTTGTTAATCCTATATTTATTGTCTGTTTATTGTATTCGGCCCATTCATCATCATCATCATCAGTCTGTTATCTAGATTTGGTTTGCAGCGGTGCCGACGCGGCGACTCGCGCTGTAGGGGCTGCCTTTACATACATATATTATATTTAGATGTCCAAAACTATGCACCGGGTTTTGATGTGTTTTTTTTTACACTTCGTGTTTTAAGAGGACGGTTTTGAGTATATTTTGTGCACATGTGACCGCTTGTTGTGTAATAAATGATGAATTTTCATAATTATTTCATAACTTACACATTTTCACGTAATATCTGCGAGAATATTATACAAACTGAAACGCTTCTAAAGAGTTTCCGTGCATAATAGGCTAAAATTTAATTTTTATTACATTGCAATAAAGTCTATTTTTCTTTATGTAATTATTCTTTAGACACGTCATAAACCTATGTCTGTTTAATTCCTAACCAATGTTTATATATTTGTTCGCTTATCTAGCGAAACAAGTGTGAAATTATATTAGTACAATACAAATAGTGAATGAATGCTTTTATCTGATTATTTTGACATAACGACTGAAATGAGACTTTTGTCGTTTCGCTACTTAAATATGAATAGTGCTAAGTGGTTTTTTTTCTAGGAAATCCTAACGTTTGTTCTTGTAAAATTATTGCTTGATCCGAATTACGCCTATAAGAAAAGGAGGCTATCATTTCGACTCGAATGTTTGTAATATTGACAGAATTAGATAAAACAGATAAAACAGATAAAACAATTTATTGGTAATGTTTTACAATTACATGTCATTCATTTAAATAAAACTTATATAATTATTTCACATAATTCCTACCATTTATATTTAGGTAGGACTTCTTGTAAATAGAAAAAAACTCGTCAATAGTATAAAAAGTTTGTTGAACGAGCCACTTCTTCAGTTTAATTTTAAATACGCTATCGCTTAAGACATTAGTGATATCAGTCGGGAGGCAGTTGTACACCTCCGGACCTTTAACATGTGTGGAGTTCCCGGCGCGGACGAGGCGCACATGCTGCGTGGCCAGCATGGCCGCGTGACGGAGCTCCTTGTCACCCGAGTACAGCTCTCCGCGCGTCTCAAACATGCCCAGATTGTATCTCACGTAAATAGCCCACTGGTATATAACCAGTGAAGGCAGCGTAAGAATCCCGAGCGATTTAAAGAGAGGTCTCGCCGACGTGCGACGTGACACTTGAGCTATAGCCCGTATTGCCCGTTTCTGCATTCTGAAGGCACGCAGCCTGTCGGCAGCGTGCCCCCAGAGTTCGGCTCCATATTGGAGGACCGAATGCACAGTAGCAAAATAGCACGTTCGCACTACGTCAGCGGAGACAACTCTAGCCAATCTGCCCAAGGCAAAGCACGCACTGCCTAGCCTCGCGCAGAGCTTGTCAATGTGACACGACCAAGTCAAGCCGCGGTCTAATTCAAAACCTAGAAACGTGCTAGACTCCACTTCACCTATAGTGTTTCCATTTATAATCACTGTCAGTTTCTTCTGTGTTCGTCCTGATAAAGAAAAGTAGACTTTGGAATAAGATGTATATATTTCCTTTAAATATCAATAATATGTAGTTTTGTGTGTAAGTAGGTATGTTTGTATATTGTTTACTTTGAATGTTATATTTGTTATTGTGTTTTATTTTTAAATTATTTAATATTGTGTTAAGTACGCCAGCTTTACGGATTTCTTCTAGTGTTGTCCAAACTAGGTTACCTGGAAGAGATCACTTTAGTGATAAGGTCGCCCAATGTCCCTGGTTACCTTCCACCTTTATGTTAAATATGTTCTTTTTTATTTGGTGTACAATAAAGTATATTTGATTTGATTTGATTTGAATAAGATAAATTTGAGTACAATGATGATCCATTTAGGCTTCTAACACGTGTGGCAACTTTTGCCAGAGATTCTTTTGTATTAGCTTAGGTCCTATCTTACAGAGAAGTGATTTTTCAGTAGATTTTGATATATGGGTATTCATGCATTTTATTATCGAACTAGTGGGTGCTCGCGGCTTCGCTCGCATTAAGAAGTAAAACTTACATCCCCTATTTCACCCCTTTAAAAGCGGCGTTTCCAAAAATCCTTTCTTAGCGGATGCCTACGTCATTACAATAACCTAGATAATTGAACCCTTAACTATATCCTACTAGTAATAATACGGTACAGCGGTTTCACCCGCCTTAAAAGATTTAAATAGCCAATGTAGGTATTTATCACAGACTAGGTACAAGTATTATTGATCCAGGATCTAGTCTATCTCCAATTTCAATTATCAACTTTCATCCATAAATGGAAGTTTTGTTCAGAGCGCCTGATAGTATATTAACACAAGCGAATAAGTTTTTATGCTATTGTTATTTAGCTAGGCGTTTTAAGTTTGGTGGATTATATTTTATTATATCGTAATAAAAAGTAAAGTTATGTATTAAAAAGTATTGAAAAAATATATTATATAAAGCAAGTACTGCGTTATTTATTTTAAAAACATAGATATGTTTATTTAGGTTCGAAATCGATAAACAAACATAATATATAAAATTGACTTCAAACAAATAAAAAAAAATTATGGACAAATAAGAAAACATTAACCTTATCGTAAATAAGATTAAATCTTTGTAAATGAGATTAGAAAACTATCGTATATTGACCTCGACGGTGCAAAATAAACATCAAGTAGACATTTTGTTCAGGAGGTTCCGTATCTATTTAATTTTGGTTTTACTCAGATGATGTTTTTTTATCGAATAATGGTAAGAAAAGCGAGTTAAAAGCGAGTGTGGCTCAGCGGTTACAGTGTCTGCATTTCATCCAGACGTACACTGGTCCGAATCCGGCCCTACACCAATGACTTGTATTTTCAAGTTATGTGTGGATTTACACTCGCTTAGCGGTGAAGGAAAACATCGTCCGAATCCGACATGTTTGAGGACCACAATACCCAAGGACATGTGTCTTCCGTGGAAGGACCTGGGCACTAACCATGATGTACCTGCCGAAGAGAACTCCCGTGACTAATTAGTCCTGCCCCCGCAGGACAGGCAGGAGGCACGACCCTCAGTCATGAGGAAATACGACTCAAGTTAGAGATGTTAAGAAACGTTGTAAACTAGGATCAACCGCGCAATGTTCCGTGTATTAAGAACTTTTATGTCCAACAAATTTTAGAAAGTAAGCTGTTTTGGTTCTTTAAGTAATATAATTTTGATTTAATATGAAGAGTTATACTTACCTATTTTATTTTTTTGAAATATATATAATATACATAGCTATCTGCAACACCCACAATCTACAAACTTCACACACAGAGAAGATAGAAAAGTACACATACTTATCAATAGAAATAAAAACACAAAAAAATACATGGAAGGATAGGTACATATATGATGACGTACATATGGGCGGCCTTATCGCCTTAAGCGATTTCTTCCAGGCAACATTTAAATGGACACAATTAGCTGAAAAATAAATAAAATAATAATAATAATAAAAGCATTTATTTTGACATTTAAGGTGTTTACAGTAAGATAGGTTATTACATGGTATTAAACTAGGGCTTTGTGTATTACCTACTGTATACAGATAGGCGAACCCTGGATATCACACTAGGTCTATTCCTGTGTTGTGATATCCAGTTTTTCTTATTTTGGTTGGACACAACATAGCACTTACTTGAGGTACCTATGTATGGTTATGTATTCTGTACCGCCACATATGTCACAAATGGTTAGCAAAAACAGATTGTACACAGAACACAACCATAAGTGTTGAAAAGAGGCTTCTTAACACTTAAAACGCACAAAAAAAACTTTACAATCAAGACAGAGAAATTCGAAACAAAACAAGAACGATAAAAAAATGAACAGATGCGGAACGGAATGAAGCTGTAGACATTTTTTTTTTACCATTTTGGCATCAAGCACAGCTGTTTTGCCAGAGTTGCCTGATATTGTTATCTAAAAGTATAGTAATAAGAATGTGAGTATATTATGTATGTAGGTGGTATATTATTTATATGCATATAAATAAATATATTGCAATATGTGAGTGTTTGTAATTTGATGTAAATAGATATGGTAAATATTTTGTAATATTGTAAGTATCTAGTTATGGCTATATAATATATATGTATGATTATGATTGGTTAGTGTGTATTTTGTTCAATTGTATTGCTAGATAAAATACATGTCATGACGTCCATACACAGATATAATATACAAAAATATATATAATAATAAAATACGTGGTGTTGGTTGTTATAATTGAGGTGTTTAGTGTAGGTTGGAGAATGTATAGATCGATAAGTGCATAGACAAGACATCATGGACACTTGGTAAAGTTTGATATACAATGCTAATCGTAAGAATAACTTAAAATAATGTGAGTCATTAGTTACTAAAAAGCTGTTATGATGAATCCTACAAACTAGTCATTTTAAGTTCAGCTTTGCGAGGTCTTCTACATTTGAGATTTTGACTTGGGGCGAGCCTTCTTGCTTTCTTAGAAAGACACGCCCATAAGAGGTCCAGCAGAATGCATATTCGTTGCGCTTGGCAAAGTCTCGGGCTTGAAAGAATAGTTTTCTCTCACGTGGAGTGAGGTATTCCGATACATATATCGGTTTAATAGGTCCATCGATGTTGAGATATGTGGTGCAGAACTTGTCCTGTTTAAGTTCCTGGGTCACTTTCTTGAAGGAAGCTAGAAGATTTTCTTTTGCATCAACAGTGGTGAGATCTGCAACAATCGGTTTGATTTCCGATTTCGTAGTTCGACGGTATATATCCTTGATTTGTGATTGTTGGATTGGTACTTAAAGGTACTTTGCTGCGTTGATGAAGATTTTCTTCAGGTCGTCTTTTGTTTCCTTTGTTGCTAATGGTACATTTCGAATTTCAAGACTCGTGCTGCAAAGTTTGTGCTGAAGTGATTCAACCTGATTTTTGAGAATGTATATTTCTTTCTGGCTAGGAGCATCGTTCTCCTGCAACTTTTTAATGGTTTTATCTTGTTCCGCCAATTTAATTGTGAGAGTGCTAACTGAAGCTGCCACTCCATTTACTGAGTTTATCAAGCTTATTATCCTGTTCATCCTTGAGCAGCTTAAACATTTCCAAAAATTCCGCCCTGGAGATGTCATCTCTATCTACTTGTTTACGCTTGGAGCCACGTAGACATTTTTTAGTGGTTTTCTTGACCTTAAAGCCCGGGTCACTCAGACCAGAAGCCGCACTAAGGCCTGCTTCATGGCCGATCTCAGTTTCACTAGCGTCAGAAGGATAATTCATTGGGGTCGCAAATGTGGATCCCGTTTGTAATAAATTGTTTTGCGGCGGAGTGTGCTGGACTGACATTAGTATTGTTGGTATTTATTTATTTAATTTTACCCATGGCAGGGTAATTTTTTTTGTCACTAGCAATCAAGTAAATGGGTCAAGTTCAATATTTTACTCGTAGTTCACTCTTGTCGTGTCCTTCACTCCCTCCCACCCAATAAAGTTGTAGTTTTTATAATTTCAGGTAGTTAATTCATGAGCTCAAAATAATTAATAAGTATCACAAAATATAGATATTTGCCACACTTTCTTTAAGATTTTTGTTGATCAAAACTTCACAAATTCACTGTGCATTCAATTGCAACCATAATTACACTCTGAGACTTGTTGATTGTGCGAGTTTGAATAAAATAAAGTTCCCGGCTATGTTGTGTGTACTGTGACAGATGAACGAATCGAAAATAAACATGATTCTATTACAGTGTTTTAAAAACGGCTGGAATAAAATGTATTTCCCGGCGACAACTGATGATCACAGGAAAAGTCGTAGGCAATCTATCCCGAAGCCGCAGCCTAACTTGTTGGTCAGACCAAATTCGCACCAATTGAGACACTACAGTCTATAATGCACTGCATGTTGCCGAGGACACTTAGGAAGTGGAAAGATGTCATCAAGGAGTAGGTGCTGGTAGGTGGTGGTCACGATCCTCAGACTTGAGGCGTACGATTCAAGGAGGATATACCTAATGCAGTATTGCTAACAATAAAACCTCTTTTAAATTACCTACGTAAAAAATTGATCCAGTTTTTTTCCATAAACGGGAACCCTAAATGCACCAACGAGACAACCATTTAATCCTGGCTCATAAAATATATACATATAATCTCCTTTTGTGTTCTCTCAGTACTCAATACAGAATATTCAACAGTTAGTAGGTGATTGATCCTGCAAATGTCAAAAAGGTCGTATGCGCCTGTCCTTTATCAGACCAATAATTACGAGTAGTGATGGGAAATGAAAGTAGGTTGGTTTTTTTTTTAGCAGTGCGAAAGGAATTAGCATGTTTATGTTTTTTTTTATTTAATTGTTGATTTGTATAATAGAAAAATACAATAAAAAACATCGACGAGGTCATCTTATTTTGCCATACGTGGCAAATAGCAGAATTTGTAAAGAAAAAAATATTACGTGAAAAAATATATTATTGTATAATTATGAATGTATTTACATAAAGAACAGATAACGCATGATCAATAATTCTAAAAATATCTTAGATTTATAGTGTATTCATTCCAGATAATTGACATTCATTGAGATTAGCATTGTAATTGATAAGGTGATGAATTCATTTCTTAGATAATACCTTTCAATTAGAAAACATATGCAATAAATGAATTATTACAAGAATACACTAACTTCCTTGTTCACTAACGCGATTGCAATTTTAAAGTCTTTTAGCTGATATATACACCTTTCTTACGGTTGCACCAACTTTTATGAAATCTGCTTTTAACGCTGAAAAAATAGATCTTTTGAAACAAAAATCTAAATGCAATTAATATTTGTATGTTTGGTAGCTAAAAATATCAGATAATATAGATTTAAATAAACAGACGTGTTAAACTTATTAACACATCTTATTTTTGGTCTAGGGTTAAAACATGGAAATGACTAATTTGCATCTTATCGCGAAGCGAGTTTACAAAATTACGTCAATGTACTGAGATAACAACTTGATATAAGCATCAAGATAAATCACGTGTATATATAATATTATCTTGGCATTTTTTTATTTACTAGTTATTTATTGTTAGAACTTGGCACTGATTAAATGTTTCTGTGAATATTGAAAAAATTAATTAAATATTTTTAAACTTTTTTCAAGGTTTTTTACGTAAATTTGCTTGGAATACGTTATGCAGAAAAGTGTTTTTTTTTATCACTATAAAATCCATTAAATAAAAATTAAACGTAGGTATGTGAAACCATTTCAGTTCTCATGGTTATTCATAATATTGTATGTAGGCACCTACCTAATATTAATAATAAGTTTTTAACGACTTTGGACCAGATACTCCTTTGTGAAGATATATGGAGGTACCTGCGGAATGAATAACTTATTTAAAAATGTGAAAATAATACTTAAAATTTACATACATATGGCACAGGTATAACTACTTGCAGTATTTGAATTTTGTGCGTGTGTGATGTAGATATGAATCTCCTTGGATCGCCTTGTTGTTCTAGGCAGAGTAGAAGGCTCCAGACCGCGTGGACGATTTCCGATGCGATGGACCGACCAAGTGAAGGCAATGGTGGGCGGCCCTGTGCGTGAGTGCACCAGACTGACAGCAGCAGGGCAAGCTGGCGGGACATCGTGAGGCGAGCTACATCTGCCACCCAGAACAATACTACATGTTGACCACGACCACTCTGCCAAGAGTGTTACGACTGAGAAGAAGAAGATGTAGATATATGACTTATTGACATGTTTTGGAAAACAACGAGATAAAACAGAACTGTAAGAAGTCGCGTCGCTTTGTGTCGGCACTTCTTATATAAGATAACATAACATAAAACGTGAAATGTATAAGACTATCGTAGATTATAACGTTGCTTAACATCAGGCAAGTTGTAGTCAAGCGTGAGCCTATTTCATGTAAAAAAAAAGAAAAGACTTAAACAGTACCTACATTAAATATTCTAGCTCACCTGCTGTAATAAAATACTAGACCCATAAATAGTTAAGCACTCAAGTTATTGACCGACACAAATACAGATGTCAGATGCTACGACACACATTTTAGTTCCCAAAATACTTTACAAAAATAGCACCACAAAGGTAGCAAACAATATCGAATCGACAAGGCGACATATGTCCCATCACTACAGATATAGCGCAGCGCAGCGCCCACTCACATAGCCGGCCGGTCACGGCCAGTCAGTGCCGCGCCGGCAACACTAGTGAACGTGCGTGCGTTATTTAATAGCAGTGCTTTGTTTTCGGAATCTCTAGTTCCAATTTCGAACATTTGAAGTAAGTATGAAGTTGCTTTTGTTTTTTTTTGACATCCATAACTAAAATCAGGTTGAAAAGTTTGATTTCAGAGTCGTTTTATTTATGTTTCGAGAAAGGCTTTACTTTAAGTATTTTGATAAATGGGGTAGTTGTTCCAATTAGTATCTATTTAGATTGCAAATGATAGTTGAATTAGTAGCATCTTTTATTGGTAAAATATGGAGTAAAGTTATGGAGAAAGATTGTTGCTAGTAAGTGTTAGTAAACTAAAATATAGGTACATGCCTGAGTATTTAACTTATACTTACATACTAATGTATTCCAGTAGCAAAGTTCCAAGTACAAAGAAAAGAGGAAAATGTACCTAAGTCTTTCAAAAGTGCCCTGCGGTGTTGCTTTTCTTGTAACATGTTAACAAACACATAAAGATAACACATACTTTCAATGTTGATTAAATTTAAAACAAAATTTGACAAAATTGGTTCAGTTACGCAGCGATCCACATAAATTAAGTATTAATGACTATCTGACAACTTACGTATTTTTTTTAATTCGGAGTCGTTAGACTGCCTGTCACACCCGCCCTTGTACCACCAGTAAGCCGTAAATTTAAAATTATCTACATCGACTATAATATTATAAAGCTGAAGAGTTTGTTTATTTAAACGCGCTAATCGCAGGAACTACTGGTGCGATTTGAAAAATTCTTTTTGTGTTTAATAGACCATTTATCGAGGAAGGCTTTAGGCTATATAACATCATGCTGCAACTCCTAGGAGCGAAGAAATAATGGAAGATGTGGAAAAAATGGGGAAAATTATTCATCTTTGAGGACTTCCGTTAATAACTATTCCACACGGACGAAGTCGCTGGCACAGCTAGTAAATAATAAGAGTTACTAAATACCTAAATCACGTTTCATATTCTTCTTTCATGTTTACACAGATACACAGTCAAACTTTTAGCAACCCTTTTTTTTAGTTTTGTGTCGGGGTTGTTAATATGATAACCAGTCTATCTGACAAGGATTTATTTTGATTAACTCGCAACACTTATTGTATTATGATATTATTGGGCTCCTACGTGATTTGATAAAATATCAACACTTAGATAAATGTTACTGTATATTTTTATTGGACGTGTAAATAGGCTTTACGAAAATAATTGGATATGATAGATTAATCGTCATAATTAAAGAAAACAACAAGTAAGCGACTATTTACTAAGAAAACTAACCTCCATTTTATTATTTACTAACGCTGTCCTGCGGGTTTACCTGCGTTATTCTGGGGTTAAAATAGGCTTATGAGCTAGCTGCGGATGTATGCATCGCACTCTCGGGGCCCTGGACCTACGATGCGGAGGTGGAACACCCCAGGTTTTTAGTGGGTATGCCGCCCTTTGGAGTGGGCGGAGACTCCCACATAACCATCGGCCCTCCCCGTGGTTGGGTGGTGCCTGTAATAGGTTTTACTGGTACTACTCTACTTAAAACAAAAAAAAGGCTTATGTGTTAATCCGGGGTGTAATCTGTCTCCATGCCGACTTTCATGCAGATCGCTTGTGCTTGAAGCTTGAGCTATCAACATTATAATATTAGAGGGATTGCTCTTATAAGATGTGTAGCATTAAATGTTTCATTTTATAAGTCTCTCTCTCTCTCTCTCTCTCTCTCTTTGAGTCGTATTCCTCATGACTACGGGTCGTTACTCCCCGCAGAATTAACTCGTTAGGGGAGTTTTTTTGGGCAGATCACATCATGTGTCATGGGTGATGGGTCATTGGGACATCGTGGTGGGTGCCCAGGTCCTTCCATGGAAGACACATGTCCTCGGATATTGTGGTCCTCAAACATGTCGGTTTCCTCGCGCTGTTTTCCTTCACCGTTAAGTGAGTGCAAATCCACACTCAAGGCCACGACATTTCACCCGAAAACGCTTTCCGCTTGGAGAAATGCCTATAGTTGCTTTTTCGCATGTAATTCCACGCCGTATTAACATGATAGCAAGGGCGAGCATCGCGCGCATTGCTCCGGCCGACGAGTCTTGTCCACACGCAAACAATTTTGCACAATTTGAGCAGTTTTGCAGACGTTTTTGACGAAATAAATTCATATAAAATCAGCAATTCAGAATATTCTATTTATGGCTTTTTACTCCTCTATATAATAACAATACCTTTTTGATATATTTAAATTCGTTTAAATTTTTGTACTACTTTTTGAAAAAAAAAGGTGATAAATATTTCAAAACAACTATTTTAAAAATAAAACTATCGAGCGAAGTATACGTAATCGTGTTTTGGCGTTTTTTATTGCCTTAATACTGAAGCAAAATTATATAAACTGAAAAAAATGTAGCTCCATCTTATATACTTCTATTTTATTTGATTTTTATGAAATGTCGATTTCACATAGCACCCCGTCTTAAATTGAAAATACAAGTCATTGGTGTAGGGCCAGATTCGAACCAGGGTGCGTCTGGTCAAAAGCAGAGACTGGAACCGCTGAGCCACACGCGCTTTTATATAAGTAATATTTTTATAATTATAAGTGTAACTAGAAATAGTTGGTATTACTAGGTACGTAATTTGATTTATGAATAAGTTTATAATTAAATTGCTTTTATGCTAATTACTAATATACAGTATCATCTTAATAAATGCTTATATTTGGCTGTCTGGTAATTCTGAAAAAATATATTTTATCAGTTTTAATTGCTATGAAATATGCAAATAGGATTTTTAACAATAGGATATTATGCAATTGGTTTACGGAAATATGTAAAAAATACATCAGCTCAGTTAAATTTGCAATTTATTCATTTAAGTGTTAAAAATGCTTTCAAATTATATTTTTTATTTAGCGTTTTCGGTAATATTATATTGTAGGTATCTTTATTTTATTTTAATATTCTTCTCTAATATGAAATTCCCAGACTTATGATATAAAAACTATTTTTCTATTGTACTCAAGTGAGCATTTTTGGTATAAAACGCCATTTTTTCTGATTTTAAGTTAGCTTATTTATTACCGTAGTCAAAGTACCTATATAATGTGCTGACACAGCTAGAACCAGTTCACTCTCGCTTAGAATATCGCTAGATTATAGTTTCCATGGAGACGGTAGTTTAGGTTTTGTAATTTGTCTTTTCTGTACCTATGTTTAAGTCATTTTTGTATATACTTGTGGAATGTAAATATTAGTTAGTTATATTCGTAAATAAACTAGACTTATAGGACATTAAATAAATAAATAAATATTTCAAGACATATCACACAGCGCCATCTAGCCCCACACTAAGCAAACGCTTGTGTCGTGGGTACTAGATAACGGATATAATACTTATATACTTTTCTTTTGTAAATACATACTTATTATACATACAAACGACCAGACTCAACACAAGTAATTATAATTTTTTTAAGTACATAAATACTTGTGTCATGCGGGAATCGAACCCGCGACCTCTAGATTAGAAGGCAGAGCCACTACCAACTAAGCTAACAGGCCAGTCAAAATTTTGTGTTTTTCTCAAAGCCTAAATCTATACATATAATAAAGCTGAAGAGGGTTGAAAGTCTGGCATTGAAGATATTGTTTGGAGATACTTCGAATTGATAGCAGAACACGTTGTAACAATTTCTAGTAATTTTGTCAGTTTATCTGTGTCTCTGTTTGTCTATTTATTTAAATACTCATGACGCAAAAACAGCTGAGCTGTATGAAGCTTGGTCCTTAGGAGTGTCAAAAGCTACCTTTTATCATGAAATAATGCGAGCGAGGCTGCAGGTGACCACTAGTTAAGAAATTGTGTTCATTACCCAGCTAATTACTATTTTTCTTCTATTTCAGACAAAAAAACTATGTCCAGTTAGAAAAAAAAGTACCAGGATGACAGAAAAGTCAGGAGTTCGATTCGAAGAAGCCGAGAGAAACAAGGGGACCATATTGGCTACTGTCGGTGTCATTTGCGGATCGTTAGCATGGTTAACGAGGAATTCACCGCCCGTATTGGGCCTGGTGGCAATATTGTCGATGTATCTGATGACAGGTGACAGATATCAGTGGATTTATATATGGAAGAAGACGCATAAGCGGGATATGACGTGAGTACATACTTTATAAATTGTTTTTTTTTTATGTGATGATATTTTAGTCATAGTAGATCAATTGCTCAAATAGACATAAGGCCCTATTTACACTAACTTTATTTACATAAAAACTAGGTTTTGTATAACTGAGACGTAGGTACAATGTGAATATGAATTAATTTTACCTAAATTGTATGTAGGCATTCAAAGAGCTGGTTTCTGGACAAGCAAGCCTTCTTCTGACTCCGTAAGTTTAAAAAATGGATGAAATTAATAATTAATCCTAGAGACTACAAAAATAAGAATTTCGTCTCGATGAGTGTCTGGAAAACCAAACAAATTAACATAAAATTGATCAATTTTCAAAAGAGAAAGCTTTTATTTATCATTATCACGTCAAAAATGCGAATTTCTAACACTCACCCCCTACTGATAATCCTTTGTCATACATCATTATAATCTAAAGAGTATTATCTAATAGATAAAATACTACAAATGTATTAAGTAATTCCAAACATGTAATGTGATTTTGTGCAGTGACAGACAGACAAAAAAAATGTAGAAAAAGTGCAATAAGTACAGCACAGTGTATTTTTTTGTTTGTTTTGTTCTAATTATGATTTTTCCACTTTTTAGAGCCATGAAATATATAACAAAATCAAAATACCTGAATTTAAGATGATAATTATAATTGAAATAAGGGTTAAGGGACAGATACAGAAGGCAGTGATTCTTGATACGGCGCGTATTGTCCGGAGGTTCCTTTCTTTGTAACCTCTACCACCGGTTGCTTGGGTCCTGCCCCGTTGCCGGCGGCATCACTAGTTTTAAGTTTTTTATGATATTTGTTTTTTTTCTATACATATATTGTAAAAAATTTAAAAATAGTTGTTAATAAATGAATACCGTATTGAAATAAACGGAAGACAGAACTTTGTTGTACTAAACCTTTCCAATTTTACAAGGACCTTTTCTGAGAAAATGTTCATTTTATTTGAGACCAAAAATAAATATATCAAGGCACACAAGAAATCAAAGAAACTGGAATAGCAGTGGAAAATAACATTTATTGTATTTTCCGGGTGCAACTCTCGTTTTAACTATATAGGCATTTTTAAATGTCAAAAATGAAGTTTACTACAATCTAAATAGGCATTTCGTTTGTGCATGTTTTTTATTAATAAATGCAATCCAGCGTGGGAATGCAGCCAGCATTATAAGCTCGATACCACATGTGGATGTTTTTAATTTAGATTAAACGTACATACTATTTTTTTAGTTTAGTGTATTGTTTATTGGTTTATTAGTTAATCAATTGGATCACCGATTTAATGAAAGAAAAAATCGAGGAATGTATTAATTATTCAAAATTATAGAGAGAATACTCTGAAATTAATGTTGATTATGTAAATCTGCTTCGTAGAGTGACCATTTGTTAGCTCTTACTTTCAGCCGCTGCAAACGAAATCGAATAATTATACTTGTGTGTAATTCAGATAAGATAAATAGTTCAAAAACATTTCAATATCTTTGAATAATCTTTGCAATAATCGTAAGGATATTTAGATAATTTAATTGATAAATAATATGAAACAAAAACAAGGGAGTCCTTTGAAAGGGTTGAAATTATTACAAAACAATTTAAAAAAATATACGCGAGGATAATTTATTTCATTTCTTAGTGAAAGACTTACAAATGTCTTAAAACTAACTAATTTGAATAAATAATTAATAGTAAAATTTTAACCAATAATCATATCTTGGGGTTATAAGCACTTTTATTTACGAGATCAAATACTGGGACATCTAAAAGTACCTATATCCTAAGCTATGCCCATGAAAATATCATAATGATATATCGCTATTTTAAAACTTTAGTTTTGTCTGGATTTGCTATATTTTTTACACTATAGTTGACCCGAAAACCAATCACAATATTACCAGGACTTCATAATCGTACTGTAGTTAGTTACATAATTTGACCATTGGCCGGCCGCGGTTGGCATCTAACCGACAATACGGACACAATACGGCTCAGATGTCTTCGGTTATCAACGGTGCAAAGGTCTCTAGGGATCGAGTGACTGCTCGACGTGTATGTACTCCTGGTACTTATGTCTGCGAGTAGTTTGTGAAATTATCTAATAGTTTCCTTATCTAATAGTTTTTGAGATACGTCGTAAGACTAAGAAATTTACTTGATGATCAAAGGCCCTTGACAAACTCTTGACACCAGAGTTGGACACTCTCATTCGATATAAAGAAGAAGATTTGGTAATGCGTGAAAATAATCATTACCAGGATTCGAACCTACACCATTCTGATACGTCAGGACACCAAATAATTTATATTCACTTATTTTTTTCTCAGATATGTTTATCAATAAATCTTTAGTCCGGGCTTACATACACTCGGCAAACACGTAAAATAGTTGGGTATCTTATGATAAATTAAATATACAACAGTGTATTCAGTTATTTACAATAATAATATATAAAAACAAGTGAAGGAAAACTAAACATACTACATACTTCTAACTACTACAAAAAGGGGCACTTAGAAAATCTTTAGAAAAGCCTAAAGATAATCTAAGTGCTCCAGCCCACTACCAGAGGGCAGCGTACCCAGCACGCTGGCCGCATTACCACGCTGGATGGCAATGCTGATACGTTGAGCCAGAAAAAGGCCAGCATTTTGGTCATGCGTCGCGTCAACCAAGCGCTCCGAGAGGTTTTGGAAAATAGTATGGGCTCCCGGACCCCACGGCCCCAAAGTCTCGACTCAGACGTCTCAGTTAGAATTCTTATTGTCGAACTCGACAAAAACGGGGCTGTTCTCAGAAATTAAGAAGCAGTGCATAAGGAACAACAGCACACGTACCTACTTTTTTAGGTGTTATTTTTTTATCACGAAATAGGCTTACGTCTGCCTGATGTTAAGCACCACTTAGGACCTGGGCGCCCTCCACGATGTATCAGCCCAAGAGAACTCCCCTAACGAATTAATTCTGCGGGGGAGTCACGACCCTCAGTCATGAGGAAATACGTCTCAAAGAGAGAGTCTAACATGTAACACACTAACATGTAGCACACTTGCCTAGAAGAAACCTATTTACTCTAGATTTAGGTATTATCTTAATTCATTTTATTTCCTTACAGACATAAATATGTACATATATTGGAATAATTTTCATGCTGTTTTCATATTAAATAACAATGTCAATTGGTGAACATAATTTAACCTTAATTGCGTGTTCATTTTGAATATATTTTTAAACAATAAGACAACTCTTAAATGACATACCTATTGATATAAAATTACAAATTAACAAAATATTAATAAAGTTAATTATGAATTCGCGACGTTATCTAGGCGTTGCCATTTATGTCTCATCCAATGTGAATAGGCCATTCAACGAATACTTCTCAAGGTAAATAGTCTACTGGGTTAACTGGTAACTGATGTAAAAACACTTCTGAGGATGAGTTCATTATAGCAACACATGGTGTTTCACAATGAGTCGGATATGATCCGATCCGCTCGTAGTAGAAAATGGTAGAAATTAAATACAATGTCAGAAATTTTAAAATTATATTTTAAGGCTAATTTTACCATTTTTACTGTAGATTTCATATGAATAATTATATATAAAAATAAATTAATTGTAAATCGGGTTTAATATCATAAAAAAAAAACAAAATTGAACTTATCATCGACGGAAACGAATTCGCTAGCTTTTGGCTTAGGGAACGTTTCCGATTTTTCTGTTGAATAAATTTGTCAAAAGAATCGTATGGAATCATTGTGATTTGGAAAAATCCTTTCCATGCCGATTGATTTCCGTCTCAATCGAATCGGATCAGTACCTATCCGACTCATTGTGAAACACACAGGTCCTGTGATCCAATGTGTCCATCCAAGGATGACACATGTCCTCGGATATTGAGGTCCTCAAACATGTCGGTTTGGTGTTAGCCTTAAAGTGTCATAGTGCTATCGCGAGAGTTCGGTTAACGAACTCTTGTGGAACTAGTGGGTGCCTGCGGATTTGCTCGCATTTAGAAGTAAAACGTAAATCCCCTATTGCACACCTTTAAAAGTGGCATTTCCAAAAATCCTTTTTTAGCGGATGCCTACGCTGACGAGTACGTTACAACATCTACCTGCATGTCAAATTTCAGCCCGATATATTTAGATATCTGATTTTTTTTCTCGAATGTTCGAAAAGATGCGAAAAGAAATTGGTATTGATGTCCTCATCAATAAAAAGAAAAAAAACCCTGTATTATATTATAGTGCTACTAATCTGCTTAAGTTCTATATCGTGTCTGGGATATTAAATATGCAAAATAAATCAGCACATACTTTAGTAAGTTTTGAATGTTTGAAAAAACAGTGTGTGTAAACGTTAAACAGTAATAAGTAGATATGCTGATCAGGTACTAGGATTCCAGAACCATTAGGAAGTACATATAAGGTGCACTGGACGGATCCAATCGCCGTACAAAGGTACACTCATGTTCCTTGAAAAGCAACCGCGATTCTTTCATCTTAGCCAACAAAAAACTCTCGTACATAATTATGTACCTACATATGCCAGGATTCCATATTCATAAGGAGATTCAAGGTGCACCGGACGGATCCAATCACCAACTTTCTCTGATCGGATCATGGTATATCCCCCATGTTTCGTGAATAGGCAAGCGTGATTCTTTCGTACGTTCTTTTAGTTTGTTCGTTTCTTTCTTTTAGTAAACGAAAAACCCTAGTACGTACGTACCAGGCACCAGGATTTCATAACCATTAGGAGGTTCAAGGTGCACCGGACGGATCCACTCGCCGTCTTTCTCTGATTGGATGATTGTCGCACGTCACCACTTGGTTAGGTAACGTAGTGGCGTGTTCTAGGATGTACCGGGGATTAGATTCCATAACAACTGTGTTGATAATGTACTATAGGAAGTAGATATTGTATAGGCTTGTTGGTTTGTGTCATCACGTTATATCTAGTATATTTTAGATGGAATGCGTTGAAGTAAGTTCGTATGTGAGTAGCCAAATCTGCAGTCTAGAGTCTTCAAACAGTCTTAAAGGTCTCTGACATTTTCAGCGTTTCGTTTCAGAGAGAAAACTTTCCACATTTGTGCAACACTGCTGGTGGTAAAATCTTGATTATCTTGTGTATAATAAATCCTACACTACAGTGATAAATTATAATCACGCAAGGTGCAAACAAACAACCAATTTTGTTTACTTGCTGCGATCTACAGCGTAATACACAGCCAGACCCAACGGAAGACCAGCGCTGGTTACTTCCACACAACCAGCATTATGCTGAGTTGGGGCTGTGTTGTGGCAGATTTTATGTTTGTTTGATTATTATGTTCTTACTTGTGTTTGTTTCTCTGATAAATCTGCCATAATAAATGTTTTCTTTCTTTCTAATAATTTAAATACATAAAGCAAGACGAACAAACATAATTTTCATCACACTCTATATAATCTAGTGCTTGTCAAGATCACCAATTAGGGTCTAAGATTGCCAACATTTTCTAGACCAAAGTCCTACTAGCCCAGTTCCCATTGTGAGATCGAACGAGGGTCTAGACCAATCACAGACACACAATAAACATGTATGGAGCAATCATTCAATCAATCTTTGGTCACCTAGTGTGGTGAATGGAGACATTGAGGCGTATGGCCGATTAATGCTTCCTATTTTGTTGAGTGTTTGTACTATGAGTAGTGACGATGATACTATAAGTGAGTATCGATTTGAAAAATAAAAACACCAAAGATGCGCATAGAGGTGATCATAAAATTACTTATGTACTAATTTATTTCTTATTAGTTTTTGTATTGTCATTATAGCTCTGTATTCAATTTTGGGTGCTTCCGTCTCGGCTCTTTGTCTAGCACGGCAGTCGTTTAGCCATGTCAGTAGCCCTTAGGGCGGCTTGATAAACTCTCGACACTAGAGTAAATGTTGGCCTCTATCATTCGATAAGAAGAAGCGCTAGCAATGTATCATCTGTGAAAGTTTTAGCTGTCTAAATATTATATTTTATGTGACACAGGCTGATAAGAATCAGGCAGTGGAGTCTCAGAAGGTCTTCTATTCTGAGCAATTGGATACGAAACTATAACAAGAAATAACAACCCCAATTAATGGGACTGCTCAATTTAACTATGATAAATTAGGTTCACCCAGTGAACAAGCCAGCATTGCTGCAGCCTAGAAGATACCTATTAACTCTAGATAGGAAGACTCTGGATTGAAGCTCGCAAGAAACACAGCTTCTGGTAAAGTGAAAATAATAAACTCTAACAAATATCTCCTTCATTCCAGCGGTCTCCGCGTCCTCCTAATCACCATGTTCAAGATCTGGTGGTGGGAGAAGCGAGGCGTCACCGTGGTGAGCCGGTGGGGCACTGTGGCCCAACGGAACCCGGACAAAAAGGCGTTTGTCATGGGAGACAGGGCGATTACTTTTAGACAGGTATACTAGCTTGTGTTCTTGCGTGTGTGTGTTTGAACGCATTGTCATACATACATATAAACATTCCTCTTGAATAACTCTTTCTATAAAAAAAATGCATCAAAATCCGTTGTGTAGTTTGAAAGATCTAAGCATACGAACAGACATAGGCACCACGAGGGAAGCGACTCTGCTATATACTATTATAACGATAGTCATAAGAGTTAAGACCAATCAACAACAAAATAAGAATACAAAAACACTGCCTACTCGAATATCAGCTAAAGAATAATTTTCTTATCGGCATGCTAATGAATTCTACTAATTAAATTTCATACACCAAATTACAAGAACAAATTTTACATAGTAATGACGAACATGCTAATGTTCGTTTTATTTTGTATATTGTTCAAATTTGTACAGAAATATCTTAAAATATGACAAGCAGTAAATTCTATTCATTGCAATTGAAAGCTGTCAAATTGTAACAAGATTTCTGCAAAACGTTTATGCAAGACTTTCAAATTTTACAGCCACATTTTAACTGAAAATTATGTCAGTCATAACACACTCATTATCATCATTCTCTCTCATTTACCTCAATGCTGGTATCACTGACTAAAAGTTTGTTTACAATTAGTTAATAATTAGCAATACATACATATTTTTGTAATCTTTTTATTTATATTTAGGACAGTATAATTATGTTATAAAATCGTAAAATCAGTGTAAATATAGGCAAAGAAGCCTGCTACGGCGGGAGGTACTGCAGTCTTGCAATTTAGGACCCTTGAGGTACCTTGTACAAGACTCAGTTAAGCATACCAACGTATGACACCGACGTAATTTATGTAAATTTTTATTACTCAAAGCTGTACCTACAACTCTGTATTTTATGCACAATAAACAAATTATTATTATTATTACTTATCATCATTCGCAGCTCAGAGATACTCAGACCACTGCAGGACATAAGACTCTTCCCTTTTACGCCATTAATGGCTTTCTTGCCCAGATGATGCATTCCATCTTTTTGATATCATCTTGTCGTCGTTGCACGGATCTTCCAACATCAAAGCTTGGGTTCATTTTATTATTGATTTGCTCCATCTACCGTCAAAATAACACACTAAACATCCAAATCCCAGGGCGACGAGCTAAGCAACCGCATAGCTCTGTACTTCAAGCGGCAAGGCTTTAAGAGTGGAGAGGTGATCGCTCTGTTCATGGAAACAGCGCCGGAGTATATGTTCATATGGCTGGGACTTGCCAAACTGAGGGTTACTACCGGTGAGTTGTAATGGTTAAACGTCGGTTTAGAATAACAATATCTTCCAGTCCAGTTTTATAAAAGCCACATTAGATTTCATTTTTCTCTTGTTTGTATTGTGTTTTATTTCATTTGTGTGTCCAATAAAGCATTAATCTATCTATCTATCATTCTGAAACAGAGAGCCAAAATAAAGGTCACGGTTGTGTGTTTTGCAGTCAAAACTGAGAGTCACAGCAATACAAACGAGAGTAGACGTTAAAAGTCGAGATTGTATTCCAATGTCACTATTTTCTTATTTTGTTGTGTTCTATTTTTCATGTTGTTTTGTGTCTCAATAAATAAAGGAATGAATGAATGTCATTTATTTCAGACTTTGAGTCCATACACATTAAAGAGATAAAATTAAATTAAAATTATTACATAGCAGGCATGTCAAACAATAATCAAACCAAATACCGAGTTATTAAAATCAAATGTCTACTAATAAAAATAAAATTAAAATGTCAAAGATTACAGTAAAAATACAAAAAATGTCAAACTCTAAAATACTAAATAATAAATGTCTTTTATTGTCACAAGCTCAATCCACTTTTAGAACACCCATGCAATGTCTTCGACTGTCGCTTAGTTTTGAACTAATTAACGTTTTATTGTGTTTTTTTAAATATATGTAAACCGTTTTTTTTACAGCTCTGGTAAATACTAACCTGAGAGGATCACAGTTGGTGCACTGTTTGAGGATAGCTGGTTGCAAAGCTGTCGTCTACGGTGATGAGATGTCGGAAGGTAAGAATAGAGACTTTCTTAAAAGAGCAGTTTTCTCTCCTTACACTATCAGATATCTTGACCATTTTTAATAATTGACAATGTTCATTTGCGTGGTTGTTTTTGAACTCAGCTTGTCAGGTGATCTTGTATTGAAATGCCTAACTATAGTGTTGCTTGTCTACGATTTTGTGTCACCATAACGAGCCTTTTTGTTTTTATAGTTAGTGAACTTAGACAACAACGAACTGTACTACCAATTACTGAAACATACCTTGATAACGCCGGCTGCGAAAGTTTTTATAATACAACCAAAAGTTAACCACATAGAACAGAACTCGACTTGTCAGTTCAAAACTTCTGACTAAACAATTTCATATATAGTGTTACCAGTCAATAGTAAGAACAATTGCTTCATTGCACATAGTCACCTACGAGGCATATAGTCACCCCGTTCGACGGTATATAAACAATCTACATTCTGTGCAAGGATATAATATTCTGTCAGCTTGTCTGATTTCACTCATTTCTCAATTGCATGAATATTTTCATTATCATATGCCTACACCCACATTTTAATCCGCCGCTTCTTATCAGGCACGCGCATTTCTTATCATATCACTTGGTGTTATAGTTGACAAATATTTTTCATGTTTTCCAGCCATAAAAGCCATCCAGCCAGACATTCCCGACATCCCTATCTTCCAGTTCAACTCTCCAGAGCGCGAGTTAGCTCCGCTCCTACAGGACACTATCCCGTTGGCTTCGGAACTGAATGAGATGATTCCAGAACCATTTACAGTGGAGCCAGCGAAGCCGAGAGATACGCTGCTGTTTATTTATACGAGTGGAACTACTGGCTTTCCTAAGGCTGCTATCATTACTAATATCAGGTGAAAAATCTTCTTTTTAAAAGCAATTGTAGGGTTCAGGATATCTTTTACTAATAACGTAGACCATTGGTTTTTAACATGTACCCACTGGTATATATTTACAAACATATCTGCCAACTTGTTAACAAATTTTTATGAGACATGGAGCTAATTTTTTTTATTGTAAAACTATCTTTTGTTTTTTGTAAATGGGCTGTAAGAAAAGGAGATTTTAACAAAGTGAGTGAAGGCTTTGAAAGTTTTTGAGTTAGCCAGTTCCTAAATAAACATGCGAAATTGCCAAACATCAACTCATGCCACATTTTATTTACATATATTTAACTAGCTCTCAACTTCCGAACTTCAATATGAAAGTCGCACGAGATGATGATGATTAGACCCCATTTTAAGTGCACAACTTTACACAAAACCCATTCCCCCCTGAATACATAATGCTGTTCCCAATTCTAGATACCTCCTCATCCCCCTCGGCGTCCACACGTCAGCCAGGCTCTGTTCCAAGGACGTCATCTACGACCCCCTGCCGCTGCACCACACCGCGGGGGGAGTGCTCGGCGCTGGACAGGCCCTCATCCTGGGCTGCACCGTGGTGCTGAGGAAGAAGTTCTCGGCTTCGAATTATTGGAGTGATGCTGCTAAATATGGATGTACGGTAAGGAAAGATCGAGTACGATTTTCTCTTAATGAAATCACACTGAAATGAAATGCCAGCCCCAACGGAAGACCAGCGCTGGTTGCTTCCACACAACCAGCATTATGCTGAGTTGGGGCTGTGTTGGGGCAGATTTTATGTTTGTTTGCTTATTATGTTCTTAGTTGTGTTTGTTTCTCTGATAAATCTGCCATAATAAATGTTATCTTTCTTTCTTTTACTTTTATTTCTAAATGAAAAGAAATTTTGCATAGATTTATGCTTAACCTTACATCTACAAATTTGATATAAATGAATGAGAGAATAATTAATATATACACGAAATGCCACCAGAGAATAAAGGAAATTAAACCTTAAGTACATAACTATAGCTTCGTGCTTATATAACAGCAAGTGTATAACAGTTGGCTAAAATTTAGCTTAAATAAAAAATTGCTAACGTATGGTTTTAGTCAGCTAGATTGCAATATTATGCAGCAAGCTTACCTGTAGAAATCCATTAAACCTATCGAATTAGATATCTTCAATTTCAACACTTATAGATATTTCCTTTATGATTTCAGGCAGCCCAATACATAGGCGAGATCTGCCGCTACCTGCTCACAGTGCCCCCCGGTCCCAGCGACAACGCTCACCGCGTGAAGGTGATCTTCGGCAACGGACTGCGGCCGCAGATCTGGCAGGAGTTCGTAGACAGGTTCAACGTGCCCAGGGTGCTGGAGTTCTACGGAGCTACCGAGGGGAACAGCAATCTTGGTGAGGATCTAATATCGCTATAGAAGTTTGGTGATACAGACTTCCAGAAAACTACTCGCTTTTTGCAACGTAATTGGTATGGCAATGATGAAAACTGGTTTTAATATTTTTTAAATGGCCACGAACACTTCTAATCAACTAGAGATTTTACATTTTAAAATATAGACCAACAAAAACGCACGTGTAAAGGTACACCTTATTACTTTGGTCCCACAGAAGAATACGAAGTACTTTACTTAAGCCTTCGCTCTTTTTAAAATATAGACCATAGCTTAATACTAGCGTAGACCTTTTGAAGTACCTAGAGACTTATTAAATAGCTTATGGTTGCGGTGCTATACCAAATAGATACCTAATAGGATGAAAACCATAGTTTTACATGTCAGCAGACCTTCAAAAGGTATAGAAAGAAAGAAAGAAAGAAAAACATTTATTGTAGCAAATAATAATGAAACAAGTACAAACAAGAAATATATAAATTTAAAAATAAACCTATACTTAAAACTACTTAAATAAAATACATATTTGCCACAATACAACCCCAACTCAGCATAATGCTGGCTGCATAGCAACCAGCGCTGGTCTTCCGTTGGGGTTGGTGATGACGTCACGAACGCATACATGGAATTATTTTTAAACAGAAACAACAAAGACATACTTAGACAAGTTAATAAATACCAATAACAAATACAAATAAGATAAGATTTAAAATAAGACGATGAAAAACAATTCTATTTTCAACAAAAGAGTACACAGTATCAACTATTTAATTTATATTACGGTTATATACATACAATATCTATATATATATATATATATATATACACAGTTCAATTTAGATAGCGCTGGTGTCATTGACTAATGAAGCTTCCCTTTTCTGGTGTTCCATAATAAATGTTTTGAGCCTTATTTTAAAACTATACATACTGCGCAGGTTCCTGATCGGCGGAGGGATGTTGTTCCAACACCTCGACGCCGCATAACACTGATATATAGATATTCACTGTGCCATAAAATAAATTATCCTAAACTCACAGAAATGCCCAAGCGTAAAATCATAGTTAAATCTATACTTACTAATATTATAAAGCTCAAGAGTTTGTTTGTTTGAACACGCTAATCTCAGGAACTACTGGTGCGAATTGAAAAATTATTTTTGTGTTGAATAGAACATTTAACGAGTAAGGCTTTAGGGTATAGGTATAATATCACGCTGCAACTAATAGGATCGAAGAAATAATGGAAAGTCTAAAAAAAACGGGGAAAATTATTCATCTCTGAGGGCTGCGTTGCGTGCGAAAACGGTTCAAGTCGTGGGTAACAGCTATAATTTATAAAGCTGAAGAGCTTGTTTGCAAAAATAAATATATTGCCCAAAATAACTATTCCACGCGGACGAAGTCGCGGGCACAGCTAGTTATTTATATCGGGCTTGAATAGTCGCAATAATGAATTTGAAGGTTTAAATGGTACATACTGACGACACATCCGCGGTTTGAAATCCCTCCAAAAATCTTCGCGACACAAGAAAGAAACACATGTCCTTCTATATAATTGACACGTCATTTACATTGAGCGACGCAACACATCTTAGATCTATCTACTATTTATCAATCAAGTTTTGCAATCGAAGTGTTTAGTTAAATGCTATGTGCGAAACAATACGACCTTAATTGCTGTAGGTAAATACTTGTATTCTATTGTGTTTTATAGTTCTTAGGCAAACACATATATTTAATTGACAATTACTAGTTTTATTGGTCACGGTTATATTTTGTCACGGTGTAATATTCCTAGGCATATAATGGTAGATTTACCTACACCTAGCGAGCGAATGCTCATCTTATCCTAAGAAAAATGTTGTTCGTCTATACTTCAAATAATTAATAAGTATACTATATAATAAGTATCTCTCTTAAGTCGTATTTCTTCATGACAGAGGGTCGTGACTCCCCCGCAGAATTGATTCGTTAGGGGAGTTCTCTTGGGCAGATATGTATGTACCTACATCGTGGTGGGCGCCCAGGTCCTTCAACGGAAGACGCATGTTCTCGGATATTGTAGTCCTCAAACATGTCGGTTTCCTCACGATTTTTTAATAATAAGTATACAAAACGTAAATAGTTGACAAATAAAGAATAAAAAAGTTTTTGTGAGTAGGCATAGTTTGTATGCTTGTTCTAAGTTTACTCATATTAATTATGAATATATGAATTTAACCCGTGAACTTAGGCATCTAACTTAGAGCTGAATATAAATCATAAGTGAATGTTTGTACAGATGGTTTTAGCCCACAAATTTATCGGATAACTACTGAAAGATTAATCAAACTAAAGTACTTATGAAGTAACAATTTAGGTAGGTATATAAGTAGTACCTACTTACCTACTTGGGTAATTTTATTTTTAAAACTTAAGTCGGTTTGCAAGTGACCCCAGTTTACAACTTTGCGGTACTAAAACTACGTTTTCTCTTTATTTTTCTTATAAAAGTGGTCAACTTCAGTTTAGAGTTTTCACACCGTCCTTAGGGCTCAGACATGGCTTAACGACAGCTGTACTATAACAAACAATTAGATAAATTTAGAAAGTATGTTGGCTAAACAATTGTTGACATTTACCAATAAGCATGTATAAAAGATACCTTGGTTACATATTGGCCAATGTGTTTGTTTGCAGTAAACTTGGACTCCAAGGTTGGCGCTATCGGCTTCTTGAGTCGACTTGTGTCTTCCATATACCCACTTACTCTAGTCAAGTGAGTATGCTTGCTATTGTTGAATGGTTCGTCACGTAATGACTCATAAAAGATTTAAGTATTTGGTTAAGATTATCTTAACTTAATTTAGTTTGCATATCCTGGATAAAAAGAAGTCTTCGGGTATTTGACTTTAGTAGAGAGTTAGAGCTAAAGTACCTACCTACAGTAAATAAAATATAATATACAATAATAATTTATACCTAAACTGTTTACCTCGCAGGAAATTTGTTAGTCATACTCGTACGTTCCGTGTGTTGTAGCTAGTTTAACAAGCTAAATAAATTTTGTGCTAGATGATTATTTATGTAGTCTAAAAAAAACATTAAAATGTGACTTTTCTGATTCCAGATGTGATGAAATAACTGGCGAAATCTTGAGAGACAGCGACGGAAAATGTATCACATGTGGACCTCACGAACCAGGTAATGTTTGTCAGTTTATTTTTCTTCATTATTTTCTTCTCACAATTTATTATTATCATCTTATTTGATCCTACTGCTGGGCAAAGGCCTCTTTCCATCGCGCGTTGACAAACCCTAAGAACGGTCCGTTGAGGTTTGGTCAAAGACCAGCATTGTGCGCCATATGTGAGGATAGGGAGAATACAAACGTCCATTAATTTGCGCTTAAGATAAAGAGGGAGGTTGTCTTTCATAAAATCCTTCGAGGCCCAATAAGGCTCTTCCAGGTGTTGTCAATCCTTTTAGCGACTTGTTCTTGTCTTGCCTGGAGAGAGACTATTTGAACGAGGTAGATGTACTCATTGACATATGTAATCTCCTCGCCCTCCACAGATATTCGTTTTTCTACTAGGTGATCATAAAATAAAAATAAAATATTTTATAATTTCCAGGTCTACTCCTCGGCAAGATAGACGCAAAGAAGGCAATCCTGACCTTCGCTGGGTACGCAGACAAAACTGCATCTGAGAAGAAAATGGTCCGCAACGTGAAGGTGGATGGTGACTGCTACTTCAATACTGGGGATATACTCGTCATGGACCACTTCGGATACTTCTACTTTAAGGATCGGACTGGAGATACTTTTAGGTACGTATTTTGTGTACCCTGGAAAAGCTTTTCTACCAAGTTATTTAATTAATTGATCCAGTACCTATTAGCAATCGTGCCATGTGAAGTGATACTAGGGTTGTTCCATATTTTGTGAACCAGTAGGTTAGAAGCCATAAGGTTAGTTTGAGAGCTATTGGCGCCAGAGTTTGACACTGTATTAAAATTAAAATAGTCGTATACATGTAATAAAGGCATCTGTCTTTAATGGATCAGATTGTTCTTAATTGTTAGATAGGTACTTATTGTTAACCCAGGCAGTTTACTATTATAGTTAAATTAGGTGCACAGTAGCGTGAACATTTTAGAAGACCAATTATGGAGTACATTCACTAATTTCATACGAATGGTCTTAGAAAAGAAAAAAGTCAAGAACAACAACACAACAACAACAACAGTTACCAACAACAACAACAGTTACCAACAACAACAACAACAGCAACAGTTACAACAGCTACGCAGTTAGTGCAACAGTTTACGTTTGTATTTTTTCCAGGTGGCGCGGAGAAAACGTATCGACAGCTGAGGTGGAAGGTGTTATCAGTACATTAATTGGACTCAAAGACGCTGTAGTCTATGGAGTGACAGTAAGCAGTATTTCATATTGCCATAGAAATGAGATATTATCATAAGTACCTACTTATTTGTTTAGACGATTATTACTCAGTTCTGGTTTTCAGTTTAAGTCATTAAATCTGATAAGAATAGTAATTTGACTTGTAAGAAACCTTAATAGCAAACCGAAACCGCATTTAGGTACAAGACCACCAAGTCAAACCTAACACTGGTCGAAGGTGGCGTATACCCATATAAAAATGATACTGGCTCTCAAATAAGTCTGTAGAAACATCCTATCGAAGAGTATATGACTGGGTACCAAAAAGTACACTACAAAGTATGCTGTACTAATAATTAATGATTTCCTCTTTCAGATACCCCACGTAGAAGGAAAAGCTGGTATGGCAGCAATCGCTGATGCAGAAAAGAAACTCGACCTTGCGCAGTTAGCTAAAGGTCTAAAGTCGTCTCTCCCAGTCTACGCCCGACCGTTGTTCGTCAGGATCCTTCCAGAAACGCCTCTAACTGCCACTTTTAAACTAAAGAAGAAGGAATTAATGGAGCAAGGGTATAATTTAACAGCGCATAAAGATCCAATGTTCTTTTTGGATCAGAAAACTGGAGAATTTGTTCCGTTGACACAGAAAGTGTATGACGATCTGATGCAGGGCGTTATAAGGCTGTGATTATTTAAGATTTTGTACAAAAAAGTGTACGTGAAATTTAGATGTAATGAAACTTGAAAGTTATCTATTGAATTACCTCTCTCAAGCTTCTATTGGACCGTTTTTATAAACCATTCTTGATATTCTTTTTTCGAAAATCAGCAGTTCAGTATATTGGTGTCATGAAGTTAGACTACCTCTAACTTCATGATTGGTGTAAATTAAAACAAAATACAACTAGGTACCAATGACGGTCTTGAGAGTGGTTTCCGAAATTGTTATGTTTTTAAGATAGTGAACCCATCTTGTGAGTTTGATAGATTTGAAATATGTCTTAATTTAATGGGGCTAGGTATGTGATTGCTTGAACAGTGAAATCAATTATTTATGGGTATATAAATATAAAGTAACTTGTATGTAAATAATATGTTATATTTTTCTACTATTGAGATAATGTTTTATTGTATTACGAGTATTTTGAACTTGCCTTTATAAATGTGGTAACATATTATGTTAAGTAGAATCTCAAAAACAATTTTGTGTAAAATTTATGTATGTATGTCTGAGCTTGGATGGATTTTTTCGTTAAGTATTTTTTGATATTTGGATATATATTTATGGAATATTTTAATATACATCAGAAAAAAATTCAGTCGCGAAACATGAAGAGTTTTTTTCGCACTCATATCAACTGTTTATATGAATGAGTTTTAGCGTTATTTGGGTGCCATTCAAAAATTCTTCGTGGTTCGCGACCGTGCTATATAGTAAGGTATGGATTATAAGAGTTTACATATCATACTTTTTAAGTGGAGTGGATTTTGATAAATTTATTTTATTAATTCTGTAGACTAATAGATGTAAGGTATTTTAATGAAGAGACTTTAGTTAGGGTTGTAATAAAATGTCAATTGTATAATATAAAGTGTTTTTTTTTAATTCGTTATAATTATAAATGAACATTTACAAAGAAACGAGTGTCGGGAAGACACTATTTATAAAATTTATTCATAGATCTTTTACCATATGATAGCAACGTCGAATATTAAAAAAAAGTCAATATTAGAAGCAAACAACTTACAAGGACATATTAACACAAAAAGGATAATGGAAATAATGGCCGGGTGGACCCGGCCATTATTTCCATTATTTTCAAACAGCTTCTGAATCTCATTGACAGACAGTCCTTTAGTCTCAGGAATACACAGTCTACTAATTATATAGCTACTCCTAAACATATAGCGGAGAATATATAGAACACTGGTCCCAAGCCAAGTAACTCCACTAGGAGAAGGAAGGAGCCAAGTGTGAAGAAGTTGACGATCCACAGACTCGCCATAATGATAGTGTTGCGCAGACTTCTTACCTGGAAGAAAATTATAAATGTTTTTTTTTAGTAAGAGATAAATTAAGTTAAGTATTCTTAATTTTATCTTCATACTTCGTTTAAAACAAAACTAAATTTCATGGACCCGGAGTTCTTTAAAGCTTTTAGACTGCGCTTATATGAATGGCAGATCATTATTTTACATGACGGCTGGTTGCTCTGTGATTTTGATAAGGCACTTAGCCTAGCTGAATAAATGGACAGTTCATTTGTAGATTTACCCCTGAATATTATTTTAAAGTAGGTAAATAATATTTTCTATTACTTACTTATATGTTAATCTCAATTGACCTCTTTTTTACCATTGCTTTATTCGAAATCTTTAAAATTGACAAGTAAAAAATCCGAATTATTTATTATTGAGTACAATAATTTACCTCAGGTACCACCTCAGCCATGAGCACAAAGGGCGTGGTGGCACACCGAGTGGTGTAGAAGAAGCAGTACACGTAGATGAGTAGTTACGTGAGCCAGTCCGGGGCCCAGCGCAGTTGTATCATCAAGCCAATCAGTAGTGCGCACGCGCTGCAGGCGAGCGCTGTGTAGATGAGGAGGGACTGGATTACAGAAAATACAACAATTAAAACAAATGGTGTAATAAATAACAAAATATGTTCAGAATCCAATGACTTGTAGTGTATTAGGTAGGTACTTGAAGCACGCATATTATGATTGATTTTGTAGTAGGTAGGTTATGATCGATTTTGTAGTAGGTACGTGACGTCACCGTTTGCTACTACAGAATATCAGCGATGGTGGCTCTATGGCTCCAGAATTATGCTGAACTAGTGGGTGCTCGCGGCTTCGCTCGCATTAAGAAGTAAAACTTGCATTTACCTATTTCACCCCTTTATAAGTGGCATTTCCAAAAATCCTTTTTTAGCGGACGCCTACGTCATAACATCTACCTTCACTTCATTCCAAATTTCAGCCCAATCCGTCCTGTGGCTTAGGCTGTGCGTCAATCAGTCAGTCACCTTTGAGTTTTATATATATAATTAAAAAATATATAGATTGCAGTTTAGGCAACATTTTAATAAGATTTATATTTTATTATTAGGTAACCTTATATTTACCTATATATAATGTCGACTAACACTGTTAACGGAAAACAAACAAATAAATATTATAGGTAGGTACTAAAGGTCCTGCATGATTTGTGATGAACCAAGGATTTTTTATTTCATCCCTCTCTTTATGAACATAGCTATTAAGTACTTTGAAAAACTTTAGGGATGCTTCCAATAAAACGATGAATGATTTGGCTAAAAAACAACATTATTAAAAATATATAGGTAGGTACAATAACTAGTTGATGCCCGCGGCTTTGCTCGCATTATTTTGGGATATAAAGCCTATGTATGACACTTCCGGGACGTCATACTACCCACATATAAAAAATCCATGCTAAATATTGTAGGGATGCTGCCTCTTTTCAAAGTAGTACGTGTTTCGTGTTTGATGAAACGGTTATCTGTGAAATGTTTCGAACAAAGATGATCATGCTGTTGGTCTGATCAACAAGTTTCATCTCTTTAAGCCACAGTTTTAGGGAAGAGTATTTTGGAAACCTATAATTTAAAAACAAACCGTTCATTGAATGATACAATTTATGTCAGAAAAAACATCGACAAGTATTATCGATATGGAATATTGACAACACTATTGTGTTGTTCATGTTTACGTATCAGAACTCGGTATTTAAGTCAAATACGTTCTAATGTCATGTCATGCATGTAATAAATGCATGGAATTAATATATAATACTAAGGAATGAGCACTGGCTGATCCAATTACGAGCAAAGCGAGGCGAATGTATGACAGGCTGTTGTCTTTTTCTAACTAGGGTGACAGTACATTATATAATTAGGATATTTCAATTCATCTTCCTGGAGCGGTTCACCAAATCTGGAGCAGTCTCTTTTGGGGTCCTATTTTACCTGCATCTTGGCAATCATGATGATCCCTAGCTCTATTGACGCTTTAAGTAACAAACACCAACAAACTTACTTACAAAAGGCACTTTAACTTGTAACATGATAGTAACCGACATATAAGAGAAATTGTGTTGTGTCCAATCAATTGAATAAAACCTAATAATCTTGTAACGCTTATCACAAGATTTTAAAATACAAATATGAACGTGTGTGTACACTCATTTCAGTTTAATATGGATATGAAATCCTTAAGTTTCTCAATAACTACGAAATATGGAAATTCGCAAAAAGAAATTGTCCCATTACAAAAATCTATGTCCTAAACAAAATGTATGCTGAAGTAAATAATCACAAATTTCCAGATCACGTATTACAAAAAAAATGATATTTTATATGTACTGAACTAAATGAAAAATAAAATTAAAATAATAAGTGTAATCCACGGGTCTGCAAATTTAGATTTATAGGAATATTCTAGGTAAGCGTGTTACACCCAAGGTAGCAGCATCAGGCAGGCTGTAGTTAACCGCAAACCTATTTCACTTTTAATAAAAGTCAACCTTAAAAAGTTAAGCGTTAGTAAAGTCGCGACCCCTCGGTCCACCAATATTAAACAAACGTAGTACTCAGGAATCGTATTATATTTTTTCTATTGTGAAACCATGGTATAAGAACGACTTGGCTACTTTTTATCAGCACTAATAGCTACTGATCAATTTTTTCTTACCACGGCAGGATTATATATAGGGATAGCATTTTTTTTAACAAACAGAGGGAATTTGGATTATAAAAAGATGTTGGATTAAAATGTAGACTACAACCAATGGAGAATTTTGTAGTAGGTCGTGTTCTTTGTGTCGAGTAAGATTTATAATAAATAAAATTAGGTACTTAATAGTAGTTTATGCAACTGTCATATAATTAAGTCACTCGTTACTATTACGAAACTCGCTGCGCTCGTTTCATAAACTCACAATCGTGTTTTAATACCCGTGTTATATGCAGTTGCATACACTACTTTATCTTCACTAATGCAATTAATCAAACAACAAGAGTAAAAGCTGACAATAGTTTTAGCGGCCAATAGGAGGCGAGACGATGTTACTACTCCCGGCCGCTTCGTCCTCGGGTCGCTCCAAGCGAAGCGGCCGGGAGTAGTAACATCGTCTCGCCTCCACCCCCACCACCACAGGCCCCCGCGCCCGTGTCCCGGCGGGCCGCTCGCGCGGCGGCGCGCAGTCTGCGTGTTGCCGCGGCCCAGGACGAACATTCTGAAGATGGGTGTCATAACATCCGAAACGCGTAAACCATTTACGCGATTTACACGTGAGTGAAAACCGTTTAGTTAATCTTTTGATAAAATGTCTCACGAGAGTTTTAATATTAAAATAGCCTATAATAGTGTTAGCCTCCACCTAAAGTTTTAAGTTGCGGAAACAAATACTTTTTATGTAATATTTTTTTGAAATATTATAATTATTCTGTAGAATTAGACAGACGGCACGTAATTTCATGGCGTGAAACGTTCCGTTTCTCATAGCACTAGCACGGCAACATGCTTTGTAATTTATCACATCACAATAAATGGGAATAAACTAGCTTTGTTAATTATTTTTAATGACATCACAACAGACCAATTCACCGTGATTTTTTAATAGATTTCTGTGGGTACATAATCTTAAAACAGCCATAGGCATAGGTATTCCGAGACGATCCAACAAATATGTCAAATACATATAAGCAGACATATGACTAACCTTTTTTTACGACATATGACTCACCTTAGTGCTAGTCTTGCATTGTTCTCCTCGCTGCCTCTCTAGTATATCATCGTTGACATTCTTCTCCAGATACTCCTGCTCTTGGAGGGACTTGATTATATTCTCACGCTCTCGGTTTGCTGCCTGGAATATTAGTGAAGGAAATAATTAGATTACACTTATATCAAAATAGTAGCAAAGTGATAGTCAGAGACGTCATGAATTTTAGCATGATATCTAATTAAAAAGATGGTAAAAACATACTAAAAAACGACGGTGGCGCCGCTCCGTGGAATACAGGATGAAATGTTGATGATGATGATAAATATTGAAATAGGTTTGAGACGTGTTTGAGACCAAATCAATCTAAATATATAAAACTCAAAAGTGACTGACTGACTGATATAGTGATCTATCAACGCACAGCCACTACTTACAAATAAATAACATAATCGCATATATGAAATTGGCATAACATGTGTGAATTTTAAAAATGATCATGCGAATCCCTGTCCCATTATTATTTTTTCTTTCATAAATTAAAGGAGCAAAATAAGACAAGTACCTACGTACCTAATTTAACAAAAAAATTGCTTTTATTCACTTGAACTATCGTTCAAAATCTTGTAAAATTGACCAACCATACCAACATCAATGACCTTTCTATTTAGTTATTTTATAGTTAGTTAAAAGAATAATAAATATGTATAATTAGGTTTTACTATAATCACAACGTGGTTATAAATTTATGGTGATTTTTCTTCACAAGTAATCTTGCATTCGATTCAACTTACAATCCTATCAGCTTTCGATTTTTAGAGTAACATCCCTAGTGTTTAAAAAGAAAAAGGGTTGACTGACGCAACAGTGTAACGACGTTCAGTTCTTTAGATCAGAAATTGTTAATTATGTTTAGAATGGTTTATTAGTGAAAGCAAATCGTAAAATTACTCTTATCGGTCATTATTACAATAAATATGTAAACGTAATTGAAAAAAGTTAAGCAATTGTGCAGTTCTTATTTTATGCCCGCCGTTACAAGGTCACGTTGTTGAATTTTGATGAAATGTCAAAAGTGACCTATTATCTTGTCCCTAGTATAATTAGAACAATGTATGGAAATTTATGATGTCATCAAGACTCTTGATATTATTAATGTTCAATGTTCATTTATTCATAACAAAATATCATAAGTATTTAGACAATCATTTAGCTGATTTTGCTCATGGGTACTAACTTGAAACAAATGAAATGGTTATACTCAACTGAGCTCGTGAAAAATAAACTAGGTAAACTAATAATTGTAAATAGGTACTTAGATAAAGATTTACGTCAGTTATAAAAAATACATAACATCACATAGGTACATAGGTATAGGTGGTAAATTGTAGATAATAATAAAATTTTATTTATTGTGTGGTTAAACCGAGGTTTCTCAGTTCTACGTACTGAATCTAGATGGCGCTGTATTTGCTTAAAACACGCAAAGGGGCCGGAATCGAGTTGCGGTTCAAATTTCTCTATACTTCTTCTGAAGAGTGAGTGATACTCCGAAAGCGTCCAAAAACTTTATGGACTTGTTTTCTTGTTTGGCTGCACGGCTGTTGCATAAGCATAGAGCTCACCTTGACTTGAAGCTTCTATCGCTTTGGTAGTCATTGGCTTGGCAACTTGTGTGAGGTTGTTATGAAGCCATTTCTGCCATACCAGCCGGCAATGTAGTGACTGCATATCCTGAAGGGGACGTGCTGTCCTGCCATAACAAACAATAAAACATAATATTATGTGATACTTTCCATTCAGATAATAGTAGTTTATGCAACTGTCATATAATGAAGGGTATTGACAAGTTTGTTTTGGACGCTTTCGGAGTGAATCACTTCGATGCGGTATTAAATAACGATAAATAATACATAATAATATAGTATAGTCGGGGAGCGAGCAACCATCATCGCTCAAAGATCAATGTATCCTTTGCCTATTTATTAATTATTACCGCAAAAAAGGCAGTGAATTGGTTACATTTTAGTGATTTTACGATAATACACTAATATTATTAAAATTAGGAAATAATTAATTAACTACCTACGTACATAATTATTTGATAGTTTAGTTATCTTTACCAATATTTTAAAGCTGAAGAGTTTGTTTGAACGCGCTAATCTCAGGAACTACTGGTGCGTGTTGAACAATTCTTTTTGTGTTGGATAGACCATTCATCGAGGAAGGCTTTAGGCTATATAGCATCACGCTGCAACTAATAGGAGCGAAGAAACAATGGAAAATGTGGAAAAAACGGAGAAAAATGCTCATCTTTGAGGGCTTCCGTTGCGTGCGCTGCAAAAACGGTTGAACATATCAAAAAATATGTATGAAAGAATTATTCCCCTTAAAATGATCTAACAAAATGTCTGCAACAGTATCTGTCTATCTTTTTAGATGAACTCACGAGAACCGGTTTTATGGTAATAACTATTCCACGCGGACAAAGTCGCGCACACCAGCTAGTTAATTTATAATAAAAAAACCGGCCAAGTGCGAGTCGGACTCGCGCACCGAGGGTTCCGTAAAATTTATGGTTTTCGTAATTTTTCCTTTATCTATGCTATATGACGTTGCTTCGTACCAAATTTCAAGATTCTGAGTTCACGGGAAGCACCCTGTAGGTTTTGATTCCCTTGCAAGTGTCGAAAATTTGCGGCATAAATGGCTGTATCTTTTGATTGCGTTGGCTTAGAAGTTTGATTTTTTCACAGCTTCAAGGGACAGTAGACCTGAGTAATTGATATAAATTTCAGCTTCATACCTCTACGCGTTCCTGAGAAAAAGGGTCTTGACAGGCGGACGGACGGACGGACAGACGGACAACAAAGTGATCCTATAAGGGTTCCGTTTTTTTCCTTTTGAGGTACGGAACCCTAAAAAACAAACAAACATCAAGCATATCTCTTCTAGTGTGTTTTTAGCTTAACAATTTGGTATTAATTTAGCGCAGCTGATGGAAATTCATAATTTACCGTACAATGCGTGATTAGGAAATTTCGTTACGCTTACATTGCTGTTTTGTTGCTCGCTTAATGAAGGCTCATTATGTACACCCACTATATGTACATATGTAATGCATTGGTATTATGAAATGTGGGGTGGAATTGATTGGTTCACTTCTTTCTGTTATTGTTTTGAAAGTTTCCATGTGAAAATAATATGTTTAAAACATAATGTAAACATAAAATATATTATTGTTTTGGATGTTGTAAATTTCGCACATGTAGAACTTAATTCTAGTTTTAATTTTATGATATAATTAAATTCATATTTTTATTTCAAACAAATGTTTTCCTTTGAATTCCAGCCTGTGATCCTGTAATAGACGGTTATATCTATGTTCTATATGTATATACATGTCAAAATAATATGATAAAACTGTAATGCATTGTTTTGGTAGAATTATGATGTATGGAATTAAATTTTAGGTTTACTTCTTACTTCTTTGTTTTTGTTGTGTGTATTATAAATTATGAAGCTCCCGAAGCTTAGCAAGCGGAAGCAATCGCATACGATTACCAATGTAAAGCAAAGGTCGACGCGGTCAGTACTTGACCACTTTTCGGTCACCCGACCGAAAAGTGGCATTTTGTTTTGGGCGCTTCCGTGGGTCGGATGACACATTACCTCCATACCAAATTCAATACAAATCGGTTCATCAGTTTTCGCGTTAGGTAACGTCGCCTTTATAATATTAGTGGAATAGAAGAATTTAATATAATTTTGCAAAGCATCAATCTTTTCTAATTTTCTTACTTTCAAAGCAGCTGGTATTCATTATTGGGCTACGTATAACAAAAGTTTACTGTTACGCAAAATCTTAATAAAACAGTTTAACAATACTTGAAGATTTATGCCCGAAGGAATTAAAAGTTACTAAAGTGTCCCTTAGGGAACTTAAGACCGAGACAGATTAAGTAATAGATAACTTTTAGGGTTGTGCCTAATGAAATCTGACGTAAAATATATTAATCTAGTAGACGCACGCAGCTTCGCTCGCATTATTCGAAGATAAAAAGCGTACACTATGACACTTCTAAGACCTACCTTCTAAGATAGTATCTACATACATATAAAAAATCATGAGTGTTTAAATAAACAGACAGACAGACAAAAATTCTATAAACTGCTGAAACATGTTCTGTTATGCATTTGAAGTATACCAAACATTTTTATTCTAATATCTCCTACGTTCAGATTTTTGACCCTCTTCAGCTTTTTTATATGTATAGATTATCCCAAAGCGAGTGTGGCTCAGCGGTTCCAGTGACTGCATTTCATCCAGACGCACCCTGGTTCGAATCCGCCCTACACCAATGACTTGTATTTTCAAGTTATGTGTGTATTTGCACTCGCTTAACGGTGAAGGAAAACATCGTGAGGAAACCGACATGTTTGAGGACCACAATATCCGAGGACATGTGTCCTCCGTGGAAGGACCTGGACGCCCTCCACGAAGTATCTGCCCAAGAAAACTCCCCTAACGAATTAATTCTGCGGGGCAGTCACGACCCTCAGTCATGAGGAAATACGACTCAAAGAGAGATATTATCCCATATATTAATCTTAGACGTAATAACTTAAGTTTCATGTCTGGGAGATGACTGACCACTAAGGCGTTTAAAACTCTGACACCAGACTTAGCCACTTTCATACAAACTTACGTTTAGTGTAAATTAAACAAGCAACAACAAGGGATTAACGGCGTAAGAGAGAGGAGGCCTATGCTCTGCAGTGGGTCTCATTAAGCTGACGATGATGATTACAATGAAATAAACAAAACCAACCCTATTCAGTTTGGAATTCTTTCCACGGAGTAATTATTGTTCGAAACAGTGTTTAAGAGTTAAGTGGAGTATCGCCAAATTTAATCAGGCACTGTTTTAAAAAACAATTATTTCGCTCGTTATTTATTCTGACAAGTGGCGAAGGGGCGAGGGAGTAATTTTAAACGGTTTTAAAAAATATATTTTTTAGAAATTAACGAATTAGTTGACTTTTTTTCTTTTTATGTTAGTCGCTTGATGTACCACTATATTTTGCTTAAAGTTAATATGGCTGTCTGCCAACTATAACGCGCTTGCCTAGAATAAACTTGTTTACATTACTTGGCGTGAAATAACCTTTTTTTTTAAACATTTCATGTGCAATTAAAAATAAAATGGGTCTGTATGAGAGTGAACACCTCCGGTGTCAAACCTTCGCCCTAAAACCCTTCTGAAACAGGTTCATAAATGTTTAATTAATTTTAGGTTTACTTCTTACTTCTTTGTTGTTAAACATGTTCTGTTATGCATTTGAAGTATACCAAACATTTTTATTCTAATATCTCCTACGTTCAGATTTTTGACCCTCTTCAGCTTTTTTATATGTATAGATTATCCCAAAGCGAGTGTGGCTCAGCGGTTCCAGTGACTGCATTTCATCCAGACGCACCCTGGTTCGAATCCGCCCTACACCAATGACTTGTATTTTCAAGTTATGTGTGTATTTGCACTCGCTTAACGGTGAAGGAAAACATCGTGAGGAAACCGACATGTTTGAGGACCACAATATCCGAGGACATGTGTCCTCCGTGGAAGGACCTGGACGCCCTCCACGAAGTATCTGCCCAAGAAAACTCCCCTAACGAATTAATTCTGCGGGGCAGTCACGACCCTCAGTCATGAGGAAATACGACTCAAAGAGAGATATTATCCCATATATTAATCTTAGACGTAATAACTTAAGTTTCATGTCTGGGAGATGACTGACCACTAAGGCGTTTAAAACTCTGACACCAGACTTAGCCACTTTCATACAAACTTACGTTTAGTGTAAATTAAACAAGCAACAACAAGGGATTAACGGCGTAAGAGAGAGGAGGCCTATGCTCTGCAGTGGGTCTCATTAAGCTGACGATGATGATTACAATGAAATAAACAAAACCAACCCTATTCAGTTTGGAATTCTTTCCACGGAGTAATTATTGTTCGAAACAGTGTTTAAGAGTTAAGTGGAGTATCGCCAAATTTAATCAGGCACTGTTTTAAAAAACAATTATTTCGCTCGTTATTTATTCTGACAAGTGGCGAAGGGGCGAGGGAGTAATTTTAAACGGTTTTAAAAAATATATTTTTTAGAAATTAACGAATTAGTTGACTTTTTTTCTTTTTATGTTAGTCGCTTGATGTACCACTATATTTTGCTTAAAGTTAATATGGCTGTCTGCCAACTATAACGCGCTTGCCTAGAATAAACTTGTTTACATTACTTGGCGTGAAATAACCTTTTTTTTTAAACATTTCATGTGCAATTAAAAATAAAATGGGTTTGTATGAGAGTGAACACCTCCGGTGTCAAACCTTCGCCCTAAAACCCTTCTGAAACAGGTTCATAAATGTTTAATTAATTTTACAAGTAAAATGAAATGAAATGAAAATTATTTATTGACAAAAAATTACATACGAACACATTCAAGAAATTTAAGCAAATACTTTTTATGTAATATTTTTTTGAAATATTATAATTATTCTGTAGAATTAGACAGACGGCACGTAATTTCATGGCGTGAAACGTTCCGTTTCTCATAGCACTAGCACGGCAACATGCTTTGTAATTTATCACATCACAATAAATGGGAATAAACTAGCTTTGTTAATTATTTTTAATGACATCACAACAGACCAATTCACCGTGATTTTTTAATAGATTTCTGTGGGTACATAATCTTAAAACAGCCATAGGCATAGGTATTCCGAGACGATCCAACAAATATGTCAAATACATATAAGCAGACATATGACTAACCTTTTTTTACGACATATGACTCACCTTAGTGCTAGTCTTGCATTGTTCTCCTCGCTGCCTCTCTAGTATATCATCGTTGACATTCTTCTCCAGATACTCCTGCTCTTGGAGGGACTTGATTATATTCTCACGCTCTCGGTTTGCTGCCTGGAATATTAGTGAAGGAAATAATTAGATTACACTTATATCAAAATAGTAGCAAAGTGATAGTCAGAGACGTCATGAATTTTAGCATGATATCTAATTAAAAAGATGGTAAAAACATACTAAAAAACGACGGTGGCGCCGCTCCGTGGAATACAGGATGAAATGTTGATGATGATGATAAATATTGAAATAGGTTTGAGACGTGTTTGAGACCAAATCAATCTAAATATATAAAACTCAAAAGTGACTGACTGACTGATATAGTGATCTATCAACGCACAGCCACTACTTACAAATAAATAACATAATCGCATATATGAAATTGGCATAACATGTGTGAATTTTAAAAATGATCATGCGAATCCCTGTCCCATTATTATTTTTTCTTTCATAAATTAAAGGAGCAAAATAAGACAAGTACCTACGTACCTAATTTAACAAAAAAATTGCTTTTATTCACTTGAACTATCGGAACTGCTATCTTCATCACTGCTGTCAGCACTCAGAGATATTATTAATTCATTTTCAATAATATTGTCTATTCTCACATCTCGTTCAAAATCTTGTAAAATTGACCAACCATACCAACATCAATGACCTTTCTATTTAGTTATTTTATAGTTAGTTAAAAGAATAATAAATATGTATAATTAGGTTTTACTATAATCACAACGTGGTTATAAATTTATGGTGATTTTTCTTCACAAGTAATCTTGCATTCGATTCAACTTACAATCCTATCAGCTTTCGATTTTTAGAGTAACATCCCTAGTGTTTAAAAAGAAAAAGGGTTGACTGACGCAACAGTGTAACGACGTTCAGTTCTTTAGATCAGAAATTGTTAATTATGTTTAGAATGGTTTATTAGTGAAAGCAAATCGTAAAATTACTCTTATCGGTCATTATTACAATAAATATGTAAACGTAATTGAAAAAAGTTAAGCAATTGTGCAGTTCTTATTTTATGCCCGCCGTTACAAGGTCACGTTGTTGAATTTTGATGAAATGTCAAAAGTGACCTATTATCTTGTCCCTAGTATAATTAGAACAATGTATGGAAATTTATGATGTCATCAAGACTCTTGATATTATTAATGTTCAATGTTCATTTATTCATAACAAAATATCATAAGTATTTAGACAATCATTTAGCTGATTTTGCTCATGGGTACTAACTTGAAACAAATGAAATGGTTATACTCAACTGAGCTCGTGAAAAATAAACTAGGTAAACTAATAATTGTAAATAGGTACTTAGATAAAGATTTACGTCAGTTATAAAAAATACATAACATCACATAGGTACATAGGTATAGGTGGTAAATTGTAGATAATAATAAAATTTTATTTATTGTGTGGTTAAACCGAGGTTTCTCAGTTCTACGTACTGAATCTAGATGGCGCTGTATTTGCTTAAAACACGCAAAGGGGCCGGAATCGAGTTGCGGTTCAAATTTCTCTATACTTCTTCTGAAGAGTGAGTGATACTCCGAAAGCGTCCAAAAACTTTATGGACTTGTTTTCTTGTTTGGCTGCACGGCTGTTGCATAAGCATAGAGCTCACCTTGACTTGAAGCTTCTATCGCTTTGGTAGTCATTGGCTTGGCAACTTGTGTGAGGTTGTTATGAAGCCATTTCTGCCATACCAGCCGGCAATGTAGTGACTGCATATCCTGAAGGGGACGTGCTGTCCTGCCATAACAAACAATAAAACATAATATTATGTGATACTTTCCATTCAGATAATAGTAGTTTATGCAACTGTCATATAATGAAGGGTATTGACAAGTTTGTTTTGGACGCTTTCGGAGTGAATCACTTCGATGCGGTATTAAATAACGATAAATAATACATAATAATATAGTATAGTCGGGGAGCGAGCAACCATCATCGCTCAAAGATCAATGTATCCTTTGCCTATTTATTAATTATTACCGCAAAAAAGGCAGTGAATTGGTTACATTTTAGTGATTTTACGATAATACACTAATATTATTAAAATTAGGAAATAATTAATTAACTACCTACGTACATAATTATTTGATAGTTTAGTTATCTTTACCAATATTTTAAAGCTGAAGAGTTTGTTTGAACGCGCTAATCTCAGGAACTACTGGTGCGTGTTGAACAATTCTTTTTGTGTTGGATAGACCATTCATCGAGGAAGGCTTTAGGCTATATAGCATCACGCTGCAACTAATAGGAGCGAAGAAACAATGGAAAATGTGGAAAAAACGGAGAAAAATGCTCATCTTTGAGGGCTTCCGTTGCGTGCGCTGCAAAAACGGTTGAACATATCAAAAAATATGTATGAAAGAATTATTCCCCTTAAAATGATCTAACAAAATGTCTGCAACAGTATCTGTCTATCTTTTTAGATGAACTCACGAGAACCGGTTTTATGGTAATAACTATTCCACGCGGACAAAGTCGCGCACACCAGCTAGTTAATTTATAATAAAAAAACCGGCCAAGTGCGAGTCGGACTCGCGCACCGAGGGTTCCGTAAAATTTATGGTTTTCGTAATTTTTCCTTTATCTATGCTATATGACGTTGCTTCGTACCAAATTTCAAGATTCTGAGTTCACGGGAAGCACCCTGTAGGTTTTGATTCCCTTGCAAGTGTCGAAAATTTGCGGCATAAATGGCTGTATCTTTTGATTGCGTTGGCTTAGAAGTTTGATTTTTTCACAGCTTCAAGGGACAGTAGACCTGAGTAATTGATATAAATTTCAGCTTCATACCTCTACGCGTTCCTGAGAAAAAGGGTCTTGACAGGCGGACGGACGGACGGACAGACGGACAACAAAGTGATCCTATAAGGGTTCCGTTTTTTTCCTTTTGAGGTACGGAACCCTAAAAAACAAACAAACATCAAGCATATCTCTTCTAGTGTGTTTTTAGCTTAACAATTTGGTATTAATTTAGCGCAGCTGATGGAAATTCATAATTTACCGTACAATGCGTGATTAGGAAATTTCGTTACGCTTACATTGCTGTTTTGTTGCTCGCTTAATGAAGGCTCATTATGTACACCCACTATATGTACATATGTAATGCATTGGTATTATGAAATGTGGGGTGGAATTGATTGGTTCACTTCTTTCTGTTATTGTTTTGAAAGTTTCCATGTGAAAATAATATGTTTAAAACATAATGTAAACATAAAATATATTATTGTTTTGGATGTTGTAAATTTCGCACATGTAGAACTTAATTCTAGTTTTAATTTTATGATATAATTAAATTCATATTTTTATTTCAAACAAATGTTTTCCTTTGAATTCCAGCCTGTGATCCTGTAATAGACGGTTATATCTATGTTCTATATGTATATACATGTCAAAATAATATGATAAAACTGTAATGCATTGTTTTGGTAGAATTATGATGTATGGAATTAAATTTTAGGTTTACTTCTTACTTCTTTGTTTTTGTTGTGTGTATTATAAATTATGAAGCTCCCGAAGCTTAGCAAGCGGAAGCAATCGCATACGATTACCAATGTAAAGCAAAGGTCGACGCGGTCAGTACTTGACCACTTTTCGGTCACCCGACCGAAAAGTGGCATTTTGTTTTGGGCGCTTCCGTGGGTCGGATGACACATTACCTCCATACCAAATTCAATACAAATCGGTTCATCAGTTTTCGCGTTAGGTAACGTCGCCTTTATAATATTAGTGGAATAGAAGAATTTAATATAATTTTGCAAAGCATCAATCTTTTCTAATTTTCTTACTTTCAAAGCAGCTGGTATTCATTATTGGGCTACGTATAACAAAAGTTTACTGTTACGCAAAATCTTAATAAAACAGTTTAACAATACTTGAAGATTTATGCCCGAAGGAATTAAAAGTTACTAAAGTGTCCCTTAGGGAACTTAAGACCGAGACAGATTAAGTAATAGATAACTTTTAGGGTTGTGCCTAATGAAATCTGACGTAAAATATATTAATCTAGTAGACGCACGCAGCTTCGCTCGCATTATTCGAAGATAAAAAGCGTACACTATGACACTTCTAAGACCTACCTTCTAAGATAGTATCTACATACATATAAAAAATCATGAGTGTTTAAATAAACAGACAGACAGACAAAAATTCTATAAACTGCTGAAACATGTTCTGTTATGCATTTGAAGTATACCAAACATTTTTATTCTAATATCTCCTACGTTCAGATTTTTGACCCTCTTCAGCTTTTTTATATGTATAGATTATCCCAAAGCGAGTGTGGCTCAGCGGTTCCAGTGACTGCATTTCATCCAGACGCACCCTGGTTCGAATCCGCCCTACACCAATGACTTGTATTTTCAAGTTATGTGTGTATTTGCACTCGCTTAACGGTGAAGGAAAACATCGTGAGGAAACCGACATGTTTGAGGACCACAATATCCGAGGACATGTGTCCTCCGTGGAAGGACCTGGACGCCCTCCACGAAGTATCTGCCCAAGAAAACTCCCCTAACGAATTAATTCTGCGGGGCAGTCACGACCCTCAGTCATGAGGAAATACGACTCAAAGAGAGATATTATCCCATATATTAATCTTAGACGTAATAACTTAAGTTTCATGTCTGGGAGATGACTGACCACTAAGGCGTTTAAAACTCTGACACCAGACTTAGCCACTTTCATACAAACTTACGTTTAGTGTAAATTAAACAAGCAACAACAAGGGATTAACGGCGTAAGAGAGAGGAGGCCTATGCTCTGCAGTGGGTCTCATTAAGCTGACGATGATGATTACAATGAAATAAACAAAACCAACCCTATTCAGTTTGGAATTCTTTCCACGGAGTAATTATTGTTCGAAACAGTGTTTAAGAGTTAAGTGGAGTATCGCCAAATTTAATCAGGCACTGTTTTAAAAAACAATTATTTCGCTCGTTATTTATTCTGACAAGTGGCGAAGGGGCGAGGGAGTAATTTTAAACGGTTTTAAAAAATATATTTTTTAGAAATTAACGAATTAGTTGACTTTTTTTCTTTTTATGTTAGTCGCTTGATGTACCACTATATTTTGCTTAAAGTTAATATGGCTGTCTGCCAACTATAACGCGCTTGCCTAGAATAAACTTGTTTACATTACTTGGCGTGAAATAACCTTTTTTTTTAAACATTTCATGTGCAATTAAAAATAAAATGGGTCTGTATGAGAGTGAACACCTCCGGTGTCAAACCTTCGCCCTAAAACCCTTCTGAAACAGGTTCATAAATGTTTAATTAATTTTAGGTTTACTTCTTACTTCTTTGTTGTTAAACATGTTCTGTTATGCATTTGAAGTATACCAAACATTTTTATTCTAATATCTCCTACGTTCAGATTTTTGACCCTCTTCAGCTTTTTTATATGTATAGATTATCCCAAAGCGAGTGTGGCTCAGCGGTTCCAGTGACTGCATTTCATCCAGACGCACCCTGGTTCGAATCCGCCCTACACCAATGACTTGTATTTTCAAGTTATGTGTGTATTTGCACTCGCTTAACGGTGAAGGAAAACATCGTGAGGAAACCGACATGTTTGAGGACCACAATATCCGAGGACATGTGTCCTCCGTGGAAGGACCTGGACGCCCTCCACGAAGTATCTGCCCAAGAAAACTCCCCTAACGAATTAATTCTGCGGGGCAGTCACGACCCTCAGTCATGAGGAAATACGACTCAAAGAGAGATATTATCCCATATATTAATCTTAGACGTAATAACTTAAGTTTCATGTCTGGGAGATGACTGACCACTAAGGCGTTTAAAACTCTGACACCAGACTTAGCCACTTTCATACAAACTTACGTTTAGTGTAAATTAAACAAGCAACAACAAGGGATTAACGGCGTAAGAGAGAGGAGGCCTATGCTCTGCAGTGGGTCTCATTAAGCTGACGATGATGATTACAATGAAATAAACAAAACCAACCCTATTCAGTTTGGAATTCTTTCCACGGAGTAATTATTGTTCGAAACAGTGTTTAAGAGTTAAGTGGAGTATCGCCAAATTTAATCAGGCACTGTTTTAAAAAACAATTATTTCGCTCGTTATTTATTCTGACAAGTGGCGAAGGGGCGAGGGAGTAATTTTAAACGGTTTTAAAAAATATATTTTTTAGAAATTAACGAATTAGTTGACTTTTTTTCTTTTTATGTTAGTCGCTTGATGTACCACTATATTTTGCTTAAAGTTAATATGGCTGTCTGCCAACTATAACGCGCTTGCCTAGAATAAACTTGTTTACATTACTTGGCGTGAAATAACCTTTTTTTTTAAACATTTCATGTGCAATTAAAAATAAAATGGGTTTGTATGAGAGTGAACACCTCCGGTGTCAAACCTTCGCCCTAAAACCCTTCTGAAACAGGTTCATAAATGTTTAATTAATTTTACAAGTAAAATGAAATGAAATGAAAATTATTTATTGACAAAAAATTACATACGAACACATTCAAGAAATTTAAGCAAATACTTTTTATGTAATATTTTTTTGAAATATTATAATTATTCTGTAGAATTAGACAGACGGCACGTAATTTCATGGCGTGAAACGTTCCGTTTCTCATAGCACTAGCACGGCAACATGCTTTGTAATTTATCACATCACAATAAATGGGAATAAACTAGCTTTGTTAATTATTTTTAATGACATCACAACAGACCAATTCACCGTGATTTTTTAATAGATTTCTGTGGGTACATAATCTTAAAACAGCCATAGGCATAGGTATTCCGAGACGATCCAACAAATATGTCAAATACATATAAGCAGACATATGACTAACCTTTTTTTACGACATATGACTCACCTTAGTGCTAGTCTTGCATTGTTCTCCTCGCTGCCTCTCTAGTATATCATCGTTGACATTCTTCTCCAGATACTCCTGCTCTTGGAGGGACTTGATTATATTCTCACGCTCTCGGTTTGCTGCCTGGAATATTAGTGAAGGAAATAATTAGATTACACTTATATCAAAATAGTAGCAAAGTGATAGTCAGAGACGTCATGAATTTTAGCATGATATCTAATTAAAAAGATGGTAAAAACATACTAAAAAACGACGGTGGCGCCGCTCCGTGGAATACAGGATGAAATGTTGATGATGATGATAAATATTGAAATAGGTTTGAGACGTGTTTGAGACCAAATCAATCTAAATATATAAAACTCAAAAGTGACTGACTGACTGATATAGTGATCTATCAACGCACAGCCACTACTTACAAATAAATAACATAATCGCATATATGAAATTGGCATAACATGTGTGAATTTTAAAAATGATCATGCGAATCCCTGTCCCATTATTATTTTTTCTTTCATAAATTAAAGGAGCAAAATAAGACAAGTACCTACGTACCTAATTTAACAAAAAAATTGCTTTTATTCACTTGAACTATCGGAACTGCTATCTTCATCACTGCTGTCAGCACTCAGAGATATTATTAATTCATTTTCAATAATATTGTCTATTCTCACATCTCGTTCAAAATCTTGTAAAATTGACCAACCATACCAACATCAATGACCTTTCTATTTAGTTATTTTATAGTTAGTTAAAAGAATAATAAATATGTATAATTAGGTTTTACTATAATCACAACGTGGTTATAAATTTATGGTGATTTTTCTTCACAAGTAATCTTGCATTCGATTCAACTTACAATCCTATCAGCTTTCGATTTTTAGAGTAACATCCCTAGTGTTTAAAAAGAAAAAGGGTTGACTGACGCAACAGTGTAACGACGTTCAGTTCTTTAGATCAGAAATTGTTAATTATGTTTAGAATGGTTTATTAGTGAAAGCAAATCGTAAAATTACTCTTATCGGTCATTATTACAATAAATATGTAAACGTAATTGAAAAAAGTTAAGCAATTGTGCAGTTCTTATTTTATGCCCGCCGTTACAAGGTCACGTTGTTGAATTTTGATGAAATGTCAAAAGTGACCTATTATCTTGTCCCTAGTATAATTAGAACAATGTATGGAAATTTATGATGTCATCAAGACTCTTGATATTATTAATGTTCAATGTTCATTTATTCATAACAAAATATCATAAGTATTTAGACAATCATTTAGCTGATTTTGCTCATGGGTACTAACTTGAAACAAATGAAATGGTTATACTCAACTGAGCTCGTGAAAAATAAACTAGGTAAACTAATAATTGTAAATAGGTACTTAGATAAAGATTTACGTCAGTTATAAAAAATACATAACATCACATAGGTACATAGGTATAGGTGGTAAATTGTAGATAATAATAAAATTTTATTTATTGTGTGGTTAAACCGAGGTTTCTCAGTTCTACGTACTGAATCTAGATGGCGCTGTATTTGCTTAAAACACGCAAAGGGGCCGGAATCGAGTTGCGGTTCAAATTTCTCTATACTTCTTCTGAAGAGTGAGTGATACTCCGAAAGCGTCCAAAAACTTTATGGACTTGTTTTCTTGTTTGGCTGCACGGCTGTTGCATAAGCATAGAGCTCACCTTGACTTGAAGCTTCTATCGCTTTGGTAGTCATTGGCTTGGCAACTTGTGTGAGGTTGTTATGAAGCCATTTCTGCCATACCAGCCGGCAATGTAGTGACTGCATATCCTGAAGGGGACGTGCTGTCCTGCCATAACAAACAATAAAACATAATATTATGTGATACTTTCCATTCAGATAATAGTAGTTTATGCAACTGTCATATAATGAAGGGTATTGACAAGTTTGTTTTGGACGCTTTCGGAGTGAATCACTTCGATGCGGTATTAAATAACGATAAATAATACATAATAATATAGTATAGTCGGGGAGCGAGCAACCATCATCGCTCAAAGATCAATGTATCCTTTGCCTATTTATTAATTATTACCGCAAAAAAGGCAGTGAATTGGTTACATTTTAGTGATTTTACGATAATACACTAATATTATTAAAATTAGGAAATAATTAATTAACTACCTACGTACATAATTATTTGATAGTTTAGTTATCTTTACCAATATTTTAAAGCTGAAGAGTTTGTTTGAACGCGCTAATCTCAGGAACTACTGGTGCGTGTTGAACAATTCTTTTTGTGTTGGATAGACCATTCATCGAGGAAGGCTTTAGGCTATATAGCATCACGCTGCAACTAATAGGAGCGAAGAAACAATGGAAAATGTGGAAAAAACGGAGAAAAATGCTCATCTTTGAGGGCTTCCGTTGCGTGCGCTGCAAAAACGGTTGAACATATCAAAAAATATGTATGAAAGAATTATTCCCCTTAAAATGATCTAACAAAATGTCTGCAACAGTATCTGTCTATCTTTTTAGATGAACTCACGAGAACCGGTTTTATGGTAATAACTATTCCACGCGGACAAAGTCGCGCACACCAGCTAGTTAATTTATAATAAAAAAACCGGCCAAGTGCGAGTCGGACTCGCGCACCGAGGGTTCCGTAAAATTTATGGTTTTCGTAATTTTTCCTTTATCTATGCTATATGACGTTGCTTCGTACCAAATTTCAAGATTCTGAGTTCACGGGAAGCACCCTGTAGGTTTTGATTCCCTTGCAAGTGTCGAAAATTTGCGGCATAAATGGCTGTATCTTTTGATTGCGTTGGCTTAGAAGTTTGATTTTTTCACAGCTTCAAGGGACAGTAGACCTGAGTAATTGATATAAATTTCAGCTTCATACCTCTACGCGTTCCTGAGAAAAAGGGTCTTGACAGGCGGACGGACGGACGGACAGACGGACAACAAAGTGATCCTATAAGGGTTCCGTTTTTTTCCTTTTGAGGTACGGAACCCTAAAAAACAAACAAACATCAAGCATATCTCTTCTAGTGTGTTTTTAGCTTAACAATTTGGTATTAATTTAGCGCAGCTGATGGAAATTCATAATTTACCGTACAATGCGTGATTAGGAAATTTCGTTACGCTTACATTGCTGTTTTGTTGCTCGCTTAATGAAGGCTCATTATGTACACCCACTATATGTACATATGTAATGCATTGGTATTATGAAATGTGGGGTGGAATTGATTGGTTCACTTCTTTCTGTTATTGTTTTGAAAGTTTCCATGTGAAAATAATATGTTTAAAACATAATGTAAACATAAAATATATTATTGTTTTGGATGTTGTAAATTTCGCACATGTAGAACTTAATTCTAGTTTTAATTTTATGATATAATTAAATTCATATTTTTATTTCAAACAAATGTTTTCCTTTGAATTCCAGCCTGTGATCCTGTAATAGACGGTTATATCTATGTTCTATATGTATATACATGTCAAAATAATATGATAAAACTGTAATGCATTGTTTTGGTAGAATTATGATGTATGGAATTAAATTTTAGGTTTACTTCTTACTTCTTTGTTTTTGTTGTGTGTATTATAAATTATGAAGCTCCCGAAGCTTAGCAAGCGGAAGCAATCGCATACGATTACCAATGTAAAGCAAAGGTCGACGCGGTCAGTACTTGACCACTTTTCGGTCACCCGACCGAAAAGTGGCATTTTGTTTTGGGCGCTTCCGTGGGTCGGATGACACATTACCTCCATACCAAATTCAATACAAATCGGTTCATCAGTTTTCGCGTTAGGTAACGTCGCCTTTATAATATTAGTGGAATAGAAGAATTTAATATAATTTTGCAAAGCATCAATCTTTTCTAATTTTCTTACTTTCAAAGCAGCTGGTATTCATTATTGGGCTACGTATAACAAAAGTTTACTGTTACGCAAAATCTTAATAAAACAGTTTAACAATACTTGAAGATTTATGCCCGAAGGAATTAAAAGTTACTAAAGTGTCCCTTAGGGAACTTAAGACCGAGACAGATTAAGTAATAGATAACTTTTAGGGTTGTGCCTAATGAAATCTGACGTAAAATATATTAATCTAGTAGACGCACGCAGCTTCGCTCGCATTATTCGAAGATAAAAAGCGTACACTATGACACTTCTAAGACCTACCTTCTAAGATAGTATCTACATACATATAAAAAATCATGAGTGTTTAAATAAACAGACAGACAGACAAAAATTCTATAAACTGCTGAAACATGTTCTGTTATGCATTTGAAGTATACCAAACATTTTTATTCTAATATCTCCTACGTTCAGATTTTTGACCCTCTTCAGCTTTTTTATATGTATAGATTATCCCAAAGCGAGTGTGGCTCAGCGGTTCCAGTGACTGCATTTCATCCAGACGCACCCTGGTTCGAATCCGCCCTACACCAATGACTTGTATTTTCAAGTTATGTGTGTATTTGCACTCGCTTAACGGTGAAGGAAAACATCGTGAGGAAACCGACATGTTTGAGGACCACAATATCCGAGGACATGTGTCCTCCGTGGAAGGACCTGGACGCCCTCCACGAAGTATCTGCCCAAGAAAACTCCCCTAACGAATTAATTCTGCGGGGCAGTCACGACCCTCAGTCATGAGGAAATACGACTCAAAGAGAGATATTATCCCATATATTAATCTTAGACGTAATAACTTAAGTTTCATGTCTGGGAGATGACTGACCACTAAGGCGTTTAAAACTCTGACACCAGACTTAGCCACTTTCATACAAACTTACGTTTAGTGTAAATTAAACAAGCAACAACAAGGGATTAACGGCGTAAGAGAGAGGAGGCCTATGCTCTGCAGTGGGTCTCATTAAGCTGACGATGATGATTACAATGAAATAAACAAAACCAACCCTATTCAGTTTGGAATTCTTTCCACGGAGTAATTATTGTTCGAAACAGTGTTTAAGAGTTAAGTGGAGTATCGCCAAATTTAATCAGGCACTGTTTTAAAAAACAATTATTTCGCTCGTTATTTATTCTGACAAGTGGCGAAGGGGCGAGGGAGTAATTTTAAACGGTTTTAAAAAATATATTTTTTAGAAATTAACGAATTAGTTGACTTTTTTTCTTTTTATGTTAGTCGCTTGATGTACCACTATATTTTGCTTAAAGTTAATATGGCTGTCTGCCAACTATAACGCGCTTGCCTAGAATAAACTTGTTTACATTACTTGGCGTGAAATAACCTTTTTTTTTAAACATTTCATGTGCAATTAAAAATAAAATGGGTTTGTATGAGAGTGAACACCTCCGGTGTCAAACCTTCGCCCTAAAACCCTTCTGAAACAGGTTCATAAATGTTTAATTAATTTTACAAGTAAAATGAAATGAAATGAAAATTATTTATTTTGTGACAAAAAATTACATACGAACACATTCAAGAAATTTAAGCAAATACTTTTTATGTAATATTTTTTTGAAATATTATAATTATTCTGTAGAATTAGACAGACGGCACGTAATTTCATGGCGTGAAACGTTCCGTTTCTCATAGCACTAGCACGGCAACATGCTTTGTAATTTATCACATCACAATAAATGGGAATAAACTAGCTTTGTTAATTATTTTTAATGACATCACAACAGACCAATTCACCGTGATTTTTTAATAGATTTCTGTGGGTACATAATCTTAAAACAGCCATAGGCATAGGTATTCCGAGACGATCCAACAAATATGTCAAATACATATAAGCAGACATATGACTAACCTTTTTTTACGACATATGACTCACCTTAGTGCTAGTCTTGCATTGTTCTCCTCGCTGCCTCTCTAGTATATCATCGTTGACATTCTTCTCCAGATACTCCTGCTCTTGGAGGGACTTGATTATATTCTCACGCTCTCGGTTTGCTGCCTGGAATATTAGTGAAGGAAATAATTAGATTACACTTATATCAAAATAGTAGCAAAGTGATAGTCAGAGACGTCATGAATTTTAGCATGATATCTAATTAAAAAGATGGTAAAAACATACTAAAAAACGACGGTGGCGCCGCTCCGTGGAATACAGGATGAAATGTTGATGATGATGATAAATATTGAAATAGGTTTGAGACGTGTTTGAGACCAAATCAATCTAAATATATAAAACTCAAAAGTGACTGACTGACTGATATAGTGATCTATCAACGCACAGCCACTGGACGGATCGCGCTGAAATTTGGCATGCAGGCACATAGATGTTATGACGAAGGCATCCGCTAAGGAAGGATTTTTGGAAATGCCACTTTTTAAGGGGGTGAAATAGGGGATGCAAGTTTTACTTTTTAGTGCAAGCGAAGCCGCGAGCATTCACTAGTTTTATATAAGACTGAATGTGTAGGTAAATATTTTAATCTACTTCACACTTAATGGTAGATCCGATTTTTATAAAATCTGACATGGTTATAGATCAGATTCTAGGTTTGATAATGTACCTACAGGCTACTTGTCGACCCTAACATATTGTGTATATTAACCTCGTCAGCCAGTATCTTAGCAGCTATCTTCTCATTTGCATCTTCTTTTGCTTTTAATTTGCGCGCGCGCTCTGCTAATCTGGAATGTATTATATTGATTTTATTAGTCTATAATATTTTTTTACTTTTTCCGCAAAATAATTAAAATAAACACAAAAAAATAAATAAAAGTCTCTGGCAAACCAACCATAGTAATAATAGTCATAGTAACAATTGCTACGTAAATTCATCCTCTCTTGAGTGATATTAAACTAGTCGTCACGAAAATTGCTTAGATTAATAAATAAGTCCGTAATTTCGTTTGTTTCACCCGGTAATATTAGTAATAAGATTTGCAATGAATCCCTTTTCATTTTTAGCTTCATTCCTGCACCTGCCTGCCCTGGTTTTTGTATTTAATCTGAGAATGTTTGCTTCCAACAACATCCTTGTATACTTAAAAATACCTACATGGCAGCAGATCGGTCCGCCACAGCCGCCTTCTGCTTCTCGATGTCCCTCTCCTCCTGCACCACCAGCTCCTTCTGCTTGCCCCTCCAGGCGGCGCGCGCCTGCGAGAACGTCTCCATCTCCTTCTTGAGGCGCGCCGTCATCTCGGGCTTCTGGGCTAACACTCTGCAATACATATATTAAAAAAAAATGACAAAAAACTTGTCACAAAATGTTCCGAATCCTCTGACCTCGTGGTAGCTGTTAGGCTGTGTTACGAGTTAAGAGACAATACGTACCATAACAAATATTTCGCAAAAAAAATATATAAATAGTACAAAAGCTGTAGCTTCTGACTTACTTCTTCTTATCGAATGAGAGTGGCCAACTCTGGTGTCGAAAGTTTATCAAGCCGCCCTAAGGGCCTCTGACTTACTTAAATCACCCTAAACATCTTATGCTTATCCGTTACCAGTAATGGAGTAACTAATCATTGTACTTTTGTGGTATGATGTAAGTATTTAGTTCTGAGAGTGACATAAGTTATGTTTAAGTCTGGTAATATACACATATGTATATAAATAAAACGGACATATCAGACTGAACATATTAAGAAGTTTTGTACAAAATATAAGAAATAATAAGTGAATTCACCTCTGATTTTCATCAGCAAGTGTCCTCATGATATCTTCCAGCATCTTCTTCTCAATGAGAGTATCTTCATACGTGCAGCGACGCTGCTGCTCCCTGGAAAAATACAAAACAAATACAATTACAATACAAAATAAACCATAGGTTAATGTAACTATAACATGTTAACTTTAGGCATTATATATTGCACTAATGGACCAACTTTGCTAATGTAGTATTATTGACATCAATTTTTTTAGAAATATATCCATTTAGTACACACCAAATAGTTTATTTTTCACAGACTTAGAAAAAAGGAGGTAATCAAGTCTTCTGAAAGTTTTTTTCTTAAGAGCACGTGCAGATGAATTTTTTTCCATGCAAACATATTCCAAACAATATTAAAATAATTGCAATTTTCTTTTAAATTAGTAATCTTATCAGTCACCCTTGGTACTATAGAGGCAGACATTCTACCAACCCAGCTACATGTCAGTCTATTATTCTATCTGCAGCCTTATATTTAATTATTTTCTTTTAAATTATGTCAATTTTCATCTTATAGTACGTACTAACATAAGTAATAAGTTCTATAAAAATGCATCTATTTAACTTAGTTATCTGATAAAGTTCTTTATATCTATCTCACCTATTGACCAGTTGTTGCTGCAAGTCCCGCCGGTACTCTGTGTTGCGTTTGAACTTGTCCTCTTCCTCCTTGGCCTGAGCTTCCTGGTTGTTGAGGAGAGCATTCATGAGGACTGAGTTGTTGTGGTTCTCCTTAGCCTGGAAATGTGAATGTGAATAGTAAGTACACATTTAGAGAAGGTATATAAGGAACAGCTCTCTAGATAAGGCCACCCAATGTACATAGGTTAAGTACCTAATAGTTCTGTAAATTATTTTGAATTATTATTTATTTGTATATTACAAAATTTTTGAGAATTAGACTTTATTAAGTCGTCATCATCATCATCCACTGCTAGGTATAGGCCTCCTTTTGTATGTGCCATCTGTGTCGATCTTTTGCAGACCTCATCCAGATTGGACCCTCAACCTTGACGATGTTTTGTCGACCCAACTCGCCCTTTAATTAAGTACTAAGGTTAAATTATTGATATATGATAAATCATTGATATAGTTCTTAGTAACTTAAGTATAGGACATAAATTAGGTAGAACCCAGCTCATTAAATATGACTTGTATGTTTTTAACATTTATAAAAACAAGCTAAACAGATTATCAGTGCAGGACTCAGTAAGTACCTAGAGAAGTATGTGGAGCTGTATTTCCTATGAACTACTATCCAGGGGTCTTTAAATCTAGATTGAATAGGTATCTTCTAGGCAGAGGCGGCTCGTGAAATTTTTTGATGGGGGTTCACAAAAAAAGAATTGAAAAACTAGAGCTTACCATCATTCATCAACGCATTCCTCGATTGCCATTTGCACTTCACATAACATATGAAATCGAGATTGCGAATGTTTTTCACTTTTATTGAAATGTGAGGTAGGAGGTAGGTACCTAGGTAGGTACTTAAATCGTCAACACCCGTTACCGTCCATGCAGATTCACCACCACACGCGCTAGTTCCAAACATCAAACATGGAAAACAAAATAATTTATTACTTTCTTCACATCCACACAAACAAGGTGTTTTGATATTGTTATTGCTCAGATTTAAAAACACGCATAAAAGATTCAGTTTTCGAACTGCGTTTTTGAGTAGGTAAACAGTGCAGTGTCAGGTCGTGGTGGCGCCTTGGCTTTCAGTTTGAGCCGCATTTCGAGAGTCTTTTCACACTGTTTAATAAAAGGTACACTGTATTGTTCCATTTAAACACAAAATATCGCGAACAAACTATTTTTTAATACCTTTTTACGAAAAAGAAACTGCGAATTTAACTGACGCGTCGATCGCTTCCTTGAAGTGGTTTGTTTGTATACATAAGAGCGGCAACTGCGCAATAATCGATATCCGCGGCGCGCTCACGCACGGCACGCCTGGCTGAACCACGGTTTGGCAACGCCGCGCAGGAGCGGCGCTCCAGATTACGCTATCTTCTCATACAATATTTTCTGTTTCACGCGCAGCCCCAGTCGATTTCTCTACCTATATCGCACTCATTGAATACAGTACTAAGAGACGTAGACGTACTAAACTTCGTTTCATAGGAGCGCAGTCGCTGGCGCTCCACTCGTTACAAATTGATGTTACATGAACATATATAGGTATTATAATAGACTTTTTATAGGCATACTTAAATATAAAGAATGTAATGGAAGGATCGTATGTATTATAAATATAAATTATTAAATTAGCTATGTATGTAATTTTTATGGGAGTGCACTGCACCAGCGCTCTTTAGGACGAGCCGCCTCTGCTTCTAGGTAAGTGTGTTCCTACACCCTAGGCTGCAGCAATGCTTAACATCAGGTGGGTTATAAACCTATCCCAAAAAAAATGTATTACAAACCTTCTCCTGCAGTTTCTTATACTCATTATTCTTCATCTGCAGCTGCAGGTCGTTTGGTCTACCTCTTTCCTAAAGTGCGCCTCTCTCTCCCTCTGTTCCCGCGCCAGCCTCTTCCTGGTCTCCATCTGCTCCGTGAGCGCCTCCTGCAGGGCACGAGACATATATACGAGTTACTATACAAAACATATGAATACATATAAATACAAGCGTCGCTTCCGAATCTTCAGATCTACCTAGTCAGGTCATAAATTCTGTCACATGTTTGATATAAAATAATTGAAACAACTTTATTCTTTATGTAACCATTTATATACCAAAATGAACTTAACAAAACATAGATTCTTATGACAATAAAGTTTATTCAAAATGACCTCCGTGATTTTGAATACAGGCCTTCAATATGCGCGGCCAGTCGTCTATTGCTGCACGAACGAGGTCCATGTCAATATCGGCAGCTGCCTTAATCAAGGATGTCTTGAGTGACTCCAAATTGGGATGAGGCTTTGAGCACGCCTTTTCCTCCAAGTGTTGCCATATCTTGTAATCTAACGGATTCAAATCTGGACTGGAGGAGGGCCAGTCTTCGTGCCGGATGAAGTCGATTTCACGCGCCGCCAGCCAGTCTTGTGTGCTCTTCGCTCTATGAGCTGGCGCCGAATCTTGTTGGAATACCCAGTGCTTGTTATTAAACATGATATGAGAAACAGGTTCCACCAAGGTTCGTCAGAACTGTATTTTGATACACAACTGCATTCGTTTTTACACCTTTCTCACAAAAATGTACCTCTGTTAAGCCCCAATAAGCAACTCCCAACCAATACCATGAGCGAGGATGGAAAATGACCTCGTTGGACACGCGGAATACGTTTGCTCGCTTCTTCACTACTGTGTGCGTACACCTTATCATTTTGTTTGTTGTAGCTCTCTTCTACGGTAAAAATTTTTTCGTCCGAAAAAAGAATTTCCCGATATTTTTTTCCCGCGTACCGCTTCAACAAAGCACGGCATCTCTTCAGTCTCAGGTCCATTAGACGAGCATTCAAACGATGTCCTGTTTTTCTTCGATATGCCCGAAGCCCTAAGTCTTCATTTAACACCCTTTTCACCGTGGTTCTGCTTAACCCCATCTGAAGGGCCAACAGTTTCTGCTTACGTTTGGGATTTCTTTGAATTCGCGCCTTCACAGCTTTTATCACTGCTGGAGTCCTAACAGACCGAGGGCGACCACTTCTTGACCTGTCATCTACACTAGAGTCTTCATTGTATCATTTGATGGTACGATAAACGAATCTTTTGGTTATATTCAAATTTTTCAGTATGTCAAAAATTTGAATTGGCGCGTAACCGCAACGATGCAATGCAATAACTGCAAAACGGTCTTCTTTAAGCATCCACTCCATATTTAAAAATGAGTAAAATTCTTAAAAGTATACCTACATTTTTATTTTCATGAACAATTCGAAATTCGAATTCAATAAACTTTTTTGTGGCCAGCATTCTAAAAGAAAAGTTTTTACTGTGTGACAATACTTATGACCTGACTAGGTATATAGGGATAGCGTTTTTTTTAACAAACGGAGGGAATTTGGGTTATAAAAAGATGTTGGATTAAAATGTAGACTACAACCAATGGAGAATTTTGTAGTAGGTCGTGTTCTTTGTGTCGAGTAAGCTTTATAATAAATAAAATTAGCTACTTAAATAATATTATTTATTGATAAATATTTCGAAACCTTAGTTGACAGTAACGTTCCTCACATATTATTTTTTAAACTGGCAAGCTGCTGAAGCAGGCGTCCCCGTGATTGGCCGATCAGTTGGCCCCTGTTTCCCGCGTTGCGCGCATGTTCCGCTAGGGTCTGACTACACTTGGGGTGCGATGATCGGACTACCTTCACGTTGGGTAAGCCCAACTAATTTCATCTCTCCATATGGGGATTTGGGGTTAGTTGGGGAAACCTGGTGCACCCCGTCCACAGGTTAGTAACATCCACCTTCCGGTGGATCTTGCTAGCCTGTGTCCAAACGTTCGATCGAGTGGGGGCCCTCGCCTATACCTCCCCTTCGAGAGGGCTGGTTGTAGGGCCCGAGGCGTGGAGCTCGCCGCACCTCGCGGTGTGGGTGGAGCTGGGTGCTCTTTAAGAGCACCCGAGGTGGTCGCCGAGAGGCGAGAGGAGTTCGGTGTACCGGCCGAGTAGCGGCGACACGGGAACCGAACTCCGTGCGCAGAGGGCGCATTGGAGGAGGGCGGTCGCTTTGGCGTGCGACTGCCTGACTCCTGGGGGCTCTGGGTTGCAGGTCGGGGAACCTGTTGCCCTGGAATGAGTCCCCACAGGATGCATGACGTGTCCCGTGTTCTGACACGTCGTCCATTGAGGGTTGAGCTGAAGCTCCCCGAGGCGGGGCCCGTTACCGGGCCGGCATCACCAGGGCTGCGGATGTATGCATCGCGCTCTCGTGGCCCTGGACCAACGATGCGGAGGTGGAACGCCCCAGGTTTTTAGTGGGTATGCCGCCCTTATAGAGTGGGGCGGAGACTCCCACATAACCGCCCGCCCTCCCCGGGGTTTTTTGGGTGGTACCTGTAATAGGTTTTCCTGGGCAACAAAAAAAAAAAAAAAAAAAAAAAAAAAAAAAAAAAAAGGGTCTGACTACACTTGCGTGCAGTATTTTGATGTGAACTACGAATTTAAAATGATATCGTATTCAGGCGTATTTCGAAGATCAACTGATTTTATGTACATTGTTCCTTTTTTTGTTATTGTTTTTTATATATTTTAATTTTTTTGTTTTTTTTTTACATTATTTTTGTTTATTTTTACATTTTTTTTGTTTTTTTTTTTAACACTAAACATTATTACAATAACAAACAAATCAACAGGAGAAACTTTAATTTTTGACCACACACAGTGTCACGCGACGCGCACTCAAACTTCTCAACTGACAAATTCAAAATTAACAAAAACCTCGGAGGAAATATCACAATGGAGCCGAAATAAGCTAGTATACCCGAAAGGGACGACGACAAATCTCAGGGCTGCCAGAGTCATAAAAATTCCCCTACTTTTGTTCATACTTACACATACACACGTACCAAAGTTGTACGTAATCATTAGTATCACCTAAAAAAGGGACTCAAATAAAAATGACACACACAGTACCTATGTCGATAAAATTGATGTAGGAATAAATTATACTCAGAAGGATTTGTAAACAAAATACATATTTATTTCAAGGAAAACTTTTTACATAGAAATACAAAGATTATAGTAATAACCAACTACTAAAATAATTTGTTGATTAATTTTCTGGATTAGAGTAAGAATATTTAAAAAAAACTAGGTACTTTAACATACCTACAAATTTACAAAAAATACTTAACTAAAACTGTACGAAATTTTCGGATACGAAATTTTCCTTTGGAATATCTAAATTCATATATTTATTTTATTACTCACAACTTTAATCAATGGAGTCAATTGTCTGGACGTGAATGGGACATTCATCCTAACAGGAGACGTACACGTCTCCATTTGAGCAACATCATATTTCAGCGCAGCCTAGATTATTATACGAGTAGAAAATTAAATTATTAGTATAGATCCCTTCAACTTTAATTTTAATATAGTGGGTAATTAAGACATTTGAATCAAAATATTATATTTATATTTGAAAAAACTTACGAAACAAATTTTACTAAATTACTTAATTTCAATTAATAAAAAATATATTTATCACCTTTGTCTCATTTTCATTAATATACAGTGTGGGTACAGCAGATATTAAATAAAATATCTATTATTTGGAGTTTTTCTCAAACTGTTTTGGTCAAAATGTCTAGAACACATGCGTGCATGTTTTGAGATTCCCAATTATGTCGCCCTGTTGCATGAATCCATATTTGACGAACGCCTGGATCCATCGGAAATCTTTATAAATAAAAACAATTACAAATATATAATACAATATAGCTTTATTGCACACCAAAAATAAATTACGATATGAAATGAACTTAAACTATAAATGAATGCGCAAGTGGGCGGCCTTATCACCTTGAGTGATCTCTTCCAGGCAATCTTAGCAAGAAATCGGTGACTGAAATCGGTTTGGTCGGTGGTGTGCAAATAAATAAATAATACTTACAAATAAAACCTATAACTAAACAGAGAAAATCAAAAATATATTATGTGGTATATAAATTTAAAAAATTAATTGTTTATTTTATCTTTATTGTAATGCTTTTTTGCAGAGTGATATATGTTGCTTTGTCTATTTCGACTCAAACCATCTGTATAAAAAATATTTTGCCTTAATTTCTTGGGTAAAATACCAAGACGAAACTGGTATTACCAAAAAACGCATAACCCGATCAAATTCAAAATACTGCTAAATGACAACTATGTTTGACAAACGCTTTGCGAGTAAAATAGTTTACAATACTTTAAATTTAGCCGAGTAATTTCATAAAAACAATTCATGTTTTTAGTCTTAATTTACTATTTATGACCCATATAAATAGCGTTTCAATAAAGCAGGGCTCTCATTGCTCCTAAATTATTCGTAATCAAGTCACATTGTCGTAAAAATATCGTACTTACGTATGAAAGGATATATTTTATTCTTTGCGTTCACTACGGCTTTTACAGCCTTTTACATAACAAATCACCATGTTCTATAAAATTTTCTCTAATAATTCACTATGTAAATCAAGTTTTTTCACACTTAGCACTCGTTATCACCAAATAAAAGCAAAAAATATTTTTCACGCAACTGCCATGTTTGTGCCAACTGTAGCGCCCAGCGAATCAAAAAGTGAAATTTAGACAAAGACATAATGCTAAGCCTGTCTCTTTCGCTCTTAGGTATTCTTTGTATAGTTGTCCCGCACGCTCATTACTTGACAGGTGTCATGACAACTCCGTCTTGATGGATGCTCGAAGACAAAAACAAACAAAAGTACAAGAGGTCCTGTACAAACCGGTTTTTCTCGCACGACTCAGCCAGTTCATCACCCTACTCATTCACTCTCACAAAATTATAATACTGACATGTTATCGTCCGGTGACGCAGCAAAGGTAGCTACGAGCAACCAGCTGCATAGTACATTCAAAAAAAAAAAAAAACACCCATCACTACGTGTATCTCTCTCTTATTGGTCTGTGACATGACAACTGACAAGACAAGTCCTACAATCACAATACATTACATACAACCTACAACGCAAGAAAAAGGGTAATATAAATAAAAGTAAAGTTATTAGTATTCTAATATTCTTTGCTACACCGGTCCAGCGTACACTAGTAATGGATTGTACAGTACATCATATAATTATCATATCAATCATTGGTAATGGAGGTCAGTGACCTGGACCCTTTAAATTTTAGCTTGTTGCAAATAAAATATCTCGTTACAAATTTAAATAAAAAGAATTTCAAGACTTCAGTACAAGAATTGAATCAGGTGAGTTAAATATTTTTGAAATTGTAATTGTGATCTTTGTTTTCAGCTGTCGCCATGTTTGTTCACTTGGCTAGAGGTACCTACAATAAAATTTGTAATAATACCTACCTAGGTAATATTTTAGATTGGTAAAGTTGATAAAGCTGTTTGGTTAGTACATTGTCTGTATTGAAAATACGTTTTAGATGTAGTAATCTTGCAATTGAGTTAGTCAGTAAACCCCTTGTGGGTATTACTATAATATTATATTATGGCTTGGTAGTCAATAACCTTGTTTTTAAGACACATCTTGTACTTATCTATTCATATTCATGTCCCTTGGGAACATATATGGACTATTCTTTTCAGTAATTCCGTGACGCTTGAAGGTAAGTGGAAGTTTAGTACCTAGTGTAATTTAATGGTATTTTTACGACTCGTGGAAGAGGTAATCATCACATATTATGCGCGAAATTATTTGATCCCTAACAGCTGTGGTGAAATGTCTTTCGATTCTCCCTTATTGTATGGTATTCTCATAGACCCTTCCCTTACATTAGGTAACATTCAGTTTGAAATGCTTAATAACGTATAAATGCTACCTAGGTAAACATAACTTTATTCAGATAAACATACATATGTGTAATGTACATCCTGAGCACAGTTTCTGACCAAAACATGCTTCAGTTAAAAAAATAATAATACATGTGCCTTGAGGTATTGAGGCATAGCAACAGACAATGGCTAGGTTTTATCTAGCCAGTGCCTTCACAAATTTTGCTTATATCTAATAGCCTAAGTACTATACTTAACTTATTATATTTTTAAACAAACTTAACATAATGTTTATCTATTATATCTATTTATATAAAACTCAAAGGTGACTGACTGACTGATATAGTGATCTATCAACACACAGCCCAAATCACTGGACGGATCGGGCTGAAATTAGGCATGCAGGTAGATGTTATAACGTAGGCATCCGCTAAGAAAGGATTTTTGGAAAAGCCGCTTTTAAAGGGGTGAATTAGGGGATGCAAGTTTTACTTCTTAATGCGAGCAAAGCCGCGAGCATCCACTAGTTTTATATAAAACTTTGGTTTTTTGGGATCCATATTTTTCATTTAAGAATCGTCAACTTTGTAGGGACATATTGTGACCAGAATGTTACCTACCTAGGTATATAATTTATTTTTGAATAATGTGTCTCCAGGCTCACTCAGTATATTTTGTGGTATTTGGTTACTTATATAGATGTTTGTGTACATTTGTAGATTTTTTTAAAAGGGGCCTTTTCTAAAAAATCCAGTTGTGGTTCTGGCAGTTTGAGCTTATGTTGACAACAAGAATGTTTGTCTTGTTAATAAGTGGGTGTGTTTTTGAACGAACATAGTGGCTTCTAAAATATATATTGTACGGAGGGTCAGTAGTTGTTAGGGTTGTCTGTAGGTATGTCCCCAAGTAATAAGGACAAAACATTTGATACTTACTTAAAAGATGTATGCTATTAGCCACTCTGAAATTAAAAAAAAGAGAGAATGCAGCCCCATTTACGGAACAGACTTAGATATAAGAATTAAGATGGGCTAGATGGCGCTGTGTGCAATGTCCCAGGATATTTATTTATTTTTATTTTATTTATATAATATTTATATACTTAGATGCAATTTTTCATGTGAGTTCTTAATTATTTATGAATAATATTCTGTATTCTTAGAACTTAGAAAACCAACATTGCTATTAAAAAAGATAAGTTTAAAATAACACATTATAGTTCAATAAATTTAGGAAAAGTGAGAGTTCTAGTCTGATAAATCTGACTAAATGAAGCAAGCCTATCACATATCATTTACTCCAGACATTTAATGACAAAGAAGCAGTCTTCTTCAACCTGAGTTTGAATAAATGTTTAATTAATTTTATTAATTTAATATGTTCTCTTTGTGCATAGATTGTCAACACCCATGGATTGGTAGCGGAGAATCAAGTGCTGCGTTGCTTGCTCACTGAGGCAGCGCGGCTAGCGTGGGACACTGACAGGTCTAGTTCCACTCCGGCCAACTTGCAAGCAACTGTCTTTGCCCAGCAGCTGACCAATCTCCTCAACCACCCGGCGAAGGCAACGGCCATCTGTTGCACTGTTGATAACACTTCAAAGACATTGCAAAAGGTAAGATACAATAAACCTGTTCATTTATTTTATATGAAAAGACAAACAAGGCTGTTTCTCATGATTATACAACAAGGAATAGTATGAGCCTATTCTAACAATAGTATGGTCGCGAGATGTGTCAACAACAGTCGAGGGTCCAACCTGGGTGAGGTCTGCACAACATCGACGCAGATGGCACATACAAAGGGAGGCCTATACCCAGCAGTGGGATCCCAAGGGCTGTGTATGATGATGATGATTCTAACAATAATCACACATTCAGAAACAACACATCAATCTCAAACATTCTTATACTATTGATTAGCTACATCTTTCTAATAACTTAATAAACAATAACACAATATGAATAAACATTACTCATGATAAATAAATAAAAACTGGCCAAGTATGAGTCGGACTTGCACATGAAGGGTTCCATAGTATTATCGGTTTTATGTATTAGTTTAGGTATTTATTTTTATAGTTAATATTCACTTTATTGTTATTAAATTATTTAATTTGAAAGGTAATATACAAGTACCTAAATATTCTGTGAAAATTTGAAGTGTCTACCTGTTACTGTTTTTAATATTGAGTAAAAATCCGAAAAATCACTTTTATTGTATGGGGCCCCCTTTTAATATTCACTTTATTGTTATTTTATTATTTATTTCGAAAGGTAATATACAAGTAAATATTCTGTGAAAATTTGAAGCGGGTACCTATCTGTTACCTTTTTTTGATATTGAGCAAAAAAATGCAAAACATAGGTTTGTTGTATGACCCCCCTTAATATTTTTAGTATTTGTTGTTATAGCGGCAACGGAAATAAATCATTTGTGAAAATTTCAGCTTTCTAGCTATCACGGTTTATGAGATACAACCTGGATACAGACAGACAGACAGTCAGTGGAGGCTTAGTAATAGAGTCCCGTTTTACCCTTTGGGTACGGAACCCTAAATACAAACACCAACAAATGCATTTATATTATAGTACCTCTGATTCAGAGCATAAATAACACAATATGTAACTAGTTCTTTAAAAAAACACTCCTCTTGACCAAATAATGTTTATATGTACATGTCCTTATTTGGACCAACCTATGCCATCATGTGTGTGGCTCACCATACCAAATTAGGGATGTCATTGCTATATATACTGTAGTTTTAATTTCACTTAATCTACTACTATCTAATTGTTATCATAAAATACATATAGCATTATGAGCTATGAAAGAGATGTGGCTCTCTTTAAATAGGTTATTTATTGAAGTTGGTTGGGTGTTGTCTGAGATTTGCTTCAACAATGTCACACATTTCTTTAACTTTAAGTATATAACATGTATTGTATATGTAAATTGAAGACATATTTGAATTATTAGAATGTAAGTCTTGATCTATAAGATCTCAAACATGTATGGTTGCCCAACTGGCATTGAAGTTATTAAATTATTGATTAAGTTTTATACATACATGTAGCTTATTAGTATAGTTGATTCATGAAGATTCAAGACCAATTAAGATTAGTGACCAATACATTTTTCATAATATCAACATGTCAAAGATCATTTAGGTACATTTATGTCAAATTAATTAAGTGTCAAAATAAATACAAAAAACAGACAGAACAATGAACAAAACACTACTTCCTGCACACTGACCAATTGTAAAAGTTTATATGTTCGTTTATATTACTGGTTTTCTAGGACAATACAACAAGACACAAAAAATAAACAAGCAATCATCATCTCTAAAATACTGTTCAAATACAGTTAACAAATATTAAATATTTTTTAATCAGATTAGCTTGTGACATTGTAAATCTAGAAAACAACAATTTGTCGGTCTGCAAGTGCGCTAGATCATAGACTATAACGTTGCTTACCATCACAGACAAGTTGTAGTCAAGTGTAAGCCTATATGTAAAAAAAAACATTACTCCGACAAAAGCTAGCTTAGTGCTTAGAATACATAATCATTAACTTCACCTCTTTATTTACCACCTTATTACAATTTTTAGCTATCTTGTGGCCATGTAAGTATTTTGAAATATGATGTTCAATGTTGCTCCATACAGTTGTCCAGAAATTAAGTAATTTACTTTTTTGCATAACACCTATGTATGTGTTGAGGTGAAGTGCAAAGTTCAGTGAAGCATGTTTTATTAGTTAAAACAGGAATATTGGGATGGCAGTAGGGTATACATTGTACAGCCCAAATTACAATGTCTTACATTGTTCTCCACAATTTATTTTATTGCATACATCTAATAAATATTATGTTCTGGCTACTTATCATTGAATACTTTTTTGAATGCAGTAATTTGTTTTTAAAATATATTTGAAAAACCATATCATACATTTATGTAATAGAATATTTTTGTACAGTATTGTTCTATAGAAAACATGATTGATCTGAGATATATATAATATGCTTTTGCTTATGTGTGTGTGTGCTTACATGTTTTTTTATTACTACCTAACACAAAATACTAACTACAGCTTTAATTTAACCATTATATCAAGATGATTTCGACTGGTGTCTTCCCTAAACATTTTGCGCTTATTCGATTTTATAGTGTATGGAGACGATTTTATCTTGGTTTTATGCAACATTGATTTCAAGATTGACCAAGATTCTCTTGCTCCCTTTACAAGTTTCTCTGATCACCAACTTGACTTATCTTGTCCCTCTTGTATATATATCTGAAACATATTGAATACAATATGAAATATCTTTATTTGAGTCATATTTCCTAATGACTGAGGATCACCTGTAGAATTAAATTACTAAAGTATTTGTTAGGGGAGTTCTCTTGGGCAGATACATCAATATACGAGTATATACATATACAATTAGGACTTTTATTAATCTCAAAATATCTAAAATTAGGTTTCGTAACTTTCTGAATTTGCATAGTTAAGTTTATTAACACAACTGTGTACATTCAGATTGTTGTATACCTACTAATGATAAGCTTTGATTAACCGCAGAGCCTGGGCTAATATGTTATCAAAAGAATCAAATTAAAAACTAAACAGTATTATAATGATGTTGTTGTTCTTGTTATGATAATTTGAGGCTAGGTGTTTTTTTTTACATGATATAGGCTTACGCTTGACTACAACTTGCCTGATGGTAAGCAACGTTATAGTCTACGATCTAGCGCGCTTGCCTAGAAGAAACCGGTTTACTCTCGACTTGAAGACTGACAAATTATAGTTCAGGGGAATAGAGATTCGGGCAAGGAGTTCCACAGTTTGGCTGTTCGCACGATGAAAGTCGAAGCAAAGCGCTTGGCGCGAGTCTTTGGAACAATAGTGATTTACAACAAATAATGATTCAGCTAAAATAATTATGTTTTTCTTAAACAATTGATAATATTGTAAAAAATAAGTGACATTGTCTAGTCATTTACTTATATTTAAAATCAAATATGAATTTCTTTATTCTAAATCTTAATTAATGGTTGCAGCATCATGACGAGATTTGCTTTGTAATCATCTTATCTTATTAGGAGCAGAATTTACTCTAACCCCAATACAGAAATTAAGCTAAATTTGATGCAGTTAAATTGTTAAAAGTTCACACAAGTCCAAAGTAGCAGAAATCTCTAGTAGAATTGATTCACAGTACAGATATAGTAATTATGCATTATGATTGTAGTGGCAAGATGTATTCATAACTCAATATCGTTTATTAACTGGGGGTAGTTAACAGTATTGAACATTTGAAGGTGGTAAAATGTAATAAGACAATTGTACTAAGTTGGAGTTGGTACCAGTCACTGGTCAAACTGATTGATTTAAGAGAATGGTCACATTGAAAATTAATGAGATTTTTTAATACTGAAATAAATAAAAGAAATGCTTAACACACTGTAACTGCTGAAGATAAAAGTCACCCAAACAAAAAAATATCAGTACTCTGGAAATACGCCAGTCCTGTGGCGCGATATCAGACAAAGGACTGACACCAACGTACTGATGAAAACGACATAAAATAGAGGCTTTAATTAAAGCTAATGTTCTTTTCGTTTTTTTGTATATCATCATCATCATCATCATAAATTTAAGGGCCAGGTCCTTGTCTGTGGAGCATGCGCCATCCTTCCCGATCTTCTGCCAATTCCTTGACCTCCTTATACGACATGACACCCGCCTTTTCTTTTATTTGCTCCATGTATGACCTTCTCGGCCTTCCTCTTCCTCTTCGGGCTTCCAATTTTCCTTCCATGATGTTTTTTATAAATTCGTCATGTCGTATAAGGTGGCCAACCATCTTCCCTCTTCTGTTTTCAATAGTTGACATTCTATACTAATATTATAAAGCTGAAGAGTTTGTTTGTTTGTTTGAACGCGCTAATCTCAGGAACTACTGGTGCGTATTGAACAAATATTTTTATGTTTAATAGACCATTTATTGAGATCTAATATTATAAAGCTGAAGAGTTTGTTTGTTTGTTTGAACGCGCTAATCTCAGGAACTACTGGTGCTAATTGAAAAAATATTTTTGTGTTTAATAGACCATTTATCGAGGAAAGCTTTAGGTTATATAACATCACGCTGCAACTAATAGGAGCGAAGAAATAAAGGAAAATGGGAAAAAAACGGGGAAAATTATTCATCTTTGAGGGCTTTCGTTGCGTACGCTGAGAAAACGGTTCAAGAAATCACAAAAATATGTATGAAAGAATTATTTCTCTTAAAATAATCTAACAAAGTGTCTTCAACAATATATGTATATATTTTAAGGTTAACTCACTAGAACCGTTTTTATGGTAATAACTGTTCCACGCGGACGAAGTCGCGGGCACCAGCTAGTATATTTATAAAATTACTATTTGAGGTCTGAGATTGAGTGACCAACTAAAGGAGATTTCATAATTCCAAAGTATAATGATAATATAATTAAATATATATCAACTTAAACATTGAGCCTATCTTTGCAGAATCACCCATACAAAAAAATACCACATTATCAATCCATTGCGGCTGTAAAATGGATGTGGTTTGATGTTCTAATTTTGCTGTCAAATTATGCATAAATAATAAGCATTCTATTATTTTCAGCTACTGAAGCCATCAAACACTTTATTGAACCGGCTGTCACGGTTGCTAAAGCTCACCACAGCAGAGGATGTGGCATTTTCTTTGGTGCTGCGGAAGTCGTCATTAAAACCTGAGATCTCTGCAGTAGCCAAGCAGTATCTCAAGAAGAGATTCTTGGAACTAGTGCAGTGCTATCTCGACGCAGGTATTTTTAGTAGTTATTATAATAGCTTAAATAACAAAAACACTATTTAATTGAAAAAATAGCCGATTTTTTTTATCTGAAATTGATATATATTATAAATTTGAAATCCATATAATTAATATCGAATCAATCGAATAAGTAGACCCTAGTAATAGTTATTTTCATCCCACCATCTCGGAAAGAGTATTTTACTCTTCAATATCTGAGTGCAAAAGCCGTTTTTATTCTCTGGCTAGAGGATAAAGTAAATTGAATTTAGAACATCGTGTGCACAAAGTTTTGAATTTAAAAAATCAGTAAACCTATTAACTGCTACCTCTATGGTGCCGAATATATCATACAACTTTTTTTAAATTTGTTAAAAACTCAGTTTAGTGCACACGATGTTCTAAATTCAATTTACTTTACCCTCTAGAGAATAAAAACGGCTTTTGCACTCAGATATTAGAGAAAAAATTCTCTTTCCGAGATGGTGGGATGAAAATTATATTTGTCCGCAGAGCGCGGCCAGCACGCAGAACGTTCCGGGCTCCAGGAATGCAGTCCTGAAGTGTTGCAGTATTTGTTAACCAGCCTCGCACGTGAAAGTTTTCGCCTAGCTTCCGTGACCAAGGACTTATTTCGAAAAAGATTACGAAGGGATTTCCCTCGAGAGCTAGTTCCCATCGTTCTCGCACCCTTACTTTACCCGGACGATACGCAAACTCCGTTGGTGGAGATGACCACGCCTGTCGACATGGCGGCCGCAATGATGGAACATTCGCTTGCGGATATCATACGCGATATCGGCTATGGGTTCACCGCCTCCGTAGAGGAATGCAAGAATAGCATGGTGAACTTCGGAGCTCGCGAGCCGACGGCCATAGATGTGGCCAGAACCATTTCGATGATGATACGGTACCAGACCAACTTCCCGGACGGCCCACTGATCCAGACACCTGGCAACTTCTGGATGAACCACGAAAAGAAAGACAACATTCCTCACGGTATCGGCGAATGGAACGCAGAAGTGTTCGTACAGGCACTGAAAGAACTGGCGTCTAATTTGAACTGGAAGGAAGTGATTCTGCAACTTGACCATCAAGAGTTCGTGGTGCCAGACCGGCGGGCACTCGACCTATTGTTCACCATATTGCGATTGGGCCTGCAGAGTGCGGGATACCCCGCCAACATATTTCCCGTGGAGTACTTGTGTCGCCGTTGGACGAACCTGGAGGGCCAGATGAGCTTGATCTGTAATATACTGAAGTTTCCGGACATTTTCGATTTCGCAGAGCATCCATTCCATCCAGTTTCAATTGATTTGTTGAAATCGCCCCCCGAGAACGACAACAAACAAGTCGGGACATGGCGAAACTTGTACCTAGTCGAGTTGCTCCTGTATGCTTCCGAGCGTGGTTATTATGTCCAAGTCACTGATTTATTCAAGTTACCAATGAAATATTGCCCGGATGTACTTCTGCTTGTGTTGCTGCAAATCAGTCCACCGATGACACCGGTGAGACAAGAACTGCTAACAACACTAATCCCGATATTTTTGGGCAATCATCCTAATTCTGGTATCATCCTTCATCATGCCTGGCATACACAAAACATTAACGTAAAGTCCATCATCATGCACGCAATGGCAGACTGGTATCTCCGCGGTGAGTGCGACCAGTCTAAGCTGTCGAGGATCCTGGACGTCGCACAGGACCTGAAGGCTCTCTCGCTATTGTTGAATATGCAATCCTTTCCGTTTGTGATAGACCTCGCATGCCTTGCGTCTCGTAGGGAGTACCTTAAATTGGACAAGTGGGTCACGGACAAGATCCGAGACCACGGCGAAACGTTTGTCGCCGCCATGGTCAAGTTCTTGCAAAGAAGATGCCCCATCGTACTATCGAACAAAGGACCTGAAGAGCAGTTACCGCAGGCGGCGAAGCTGCCGCCCGAGACGATTGCAACGATGCTGACTTGCCTGCAGATGTGCATCCCGAACGTGCAGCAAGAGCTGCAGGAGGCCATGTACAACGTGATCGCCAACTGCCAGAGTCTCATGTTGAGCAAGACACGCCAAAGCTTGACGGTAATCGCGCGCCCACACACGCGCGTTCTCGAGACCCCCTTCAACCCCGCCGGCCTCGGCGCGCAACTATTTACGCCACACGTGGACCCCATAGCGACGCTAACGCCTAACGTGGCGAACATGTCCCTAGGTGCTCCGGCGAACACCGCATTCGCGATGCCCGGCCCCCTCGGCCCGCTGGTGACCACTCCCGGCTCACCCTCGCGGCTCATGGGTGGCGGTCCGAATAGCCCTTTCGCGATGATGTCGATACAAAACAACCCAAACGTGCCCAACATCGGGACACTGGCCAGAATGGCTCCCGTTCCTATGGAAAAGCCTCGGATTCAAGATCCAATACATTACCCCGACGTAATGCACAATGTGGCTAAAGAGATCGAAGACGAAGTTAATGGATACTTTCAGCGGATAAACAACCAACCTCCACATCCGACGCTGTCGATAGACGAAGTCTTGGATATGCTTAAGAAGTTCCAAGATTCGCCAAACAAAAGAGAACGGGAGGTGTTCTCTTGCATGCTGCGTAATCTTTTTGAAGAATACAAGTTTTTTCCGCAGTACCCTGACAAGGAGCTACATATTACGGCCCTACTGTTCGGTGGTATCATCGAAAAAGGACTGGCACCTAGCCACGTGTCGCTCGGATTGGCGTTGCGGTTCGTTCTGGACGCCTTAAAGAAGGGCAAAGGCACTAAAATGTATTATTTCGGTATAGCAGCGCTGGACCGGTTCAAGTCCCGGCTCAAGGACTATCACAAGTACTGCGAGCACGTGAGGGCCATCCCTTATTTCAGCGAGTTCCCGCCGCACCTCATCGAGTACGTGGAGTACGGGCTGCAGAGCCAGGAGCCGCCGACCAAGCCGCAAGGGCCCGTGCTCAACCAGAACACGGTCGTTACAGTCACTGCACCATATAGGTATGTAGGCTTGTCTATTTTTCGCCTTTATTGTTTCCCTAGCCTCTATTAGAACTGATGACTAACATTGATGTTCAGTGACTTTGTCCCCAGGTCCGTGGTGTGCACGCCCTCCATCTCGGTGATATCGAAGATGACAACTGCGGGCTCCATGGCCAGCCGGCCGTCCATCGCCAACGCGACTAATATCGACACGCTGCTTACAGTCACCGACCAGAACACCGAAAAGATAACGGCTCCTCCTGAAGGCATACAGGACAAGACTGGCTTCATCTTCAACAATCTGAGTCAACTCAATCTTCAATCTAAATGTGAAGAGCTCAAGGAAATAGTCACTGAAGAATACTTGCCATGGTTATCGCAATATCTCGTCATGAAACGAGCGTCCATCGAGTTCAACTTTCACGCTTTGTATTCTAATTTCCTTGACGTTCTGAAAATCCGCGAACTAAACAAACTGGTCACGAAAGAAACTTATCGCAACATTAAAGTGTTGCTGCGATCCGATAAAGGAATCGCAAACTTCTCGGATCGATCCCTACTGAAGAACCTCGGTCACTGGCTCGGAATGCTGACCCTGGCGCGGAACCTGCCCGTCCTCCACGTGGATATAGACCTGAAGGCGCTGCTGCTCGAAGCGTACCACAAGGGCCAACAGGAGCTCTTGTACGTGGTACCTTTCGTTGCAAAGGTGCTCGAGTCGTGCGCTAAAAGTGTGGTGTTCAAGCCACCCAATCCCTGGACGATGGCTCTCATGAATGTGCTGGGCGAGCTGCACCAGGAGCCGGATCTCAAGTTGAACCTCAAGTTCGAGATAGAGGTGCTCTGCAAGAACCTCAGCCTCGACATCTCGGACTTGAAGCCCGTCATCTACCTGAAGGACCCGGATAAGGCGCGCACTATAGAGTTCCAGCTGTCCTCGCAGCCCAAGAAACAGCAGCAAGAGATGACCGTGCCAGTGCTCGCCCTGCCGGCGACGCCGGCGATGATGCAGATGATGCAGCCTCAGACGATGGCGCCCGACGAGCTGGCGGCCGCGCCCATGCCCTCCGGACTGGTGCCCGGTGACCCGGCGCTCTTCGGGGTGCTGGGGCTGCCGGAGCCGCGCTTCAACTACCTGGACTTCAACGTGTCCTCCACGTCCGCCTTCGGCCAGAAAATCTGCTTCAACCCGCACATCCTCCTATTCCAAAACTACCCGCACCTCAAGCAGTTCGTGAAGCCCGCGATCGAGCGTTCGATCCAGGAGTGGATCCATCCTGTCGTCGACCGAGCCATCAAGTATGCGCTGACCACTTGCGAGCAGATAATCCGTAAAGACTTCGCGCTGGACCCGGACGAGGGGCGCATGCGCACGTGCGCGCATCACATGATGCGCAACCTCACAGCCGGCATGGCCATGATCACGTGCCGGGAGCAGATCATAAGCACGATCAGCACCAACTTGAAGGCCGCCTTCGCCGCCGCCCTCATGCCGGCTTCGCCTCAACAGGTCAGTTCCACACGTCCATTTATATATCTTACTAGCTGATGCGCGCGACTTCGTCCGCGTGGAATAGTTATTACCATAAAACGGTTCTAGTGAGTTAACCTTAAAACATAGACATATACTGTTGCGGACATTTTGTTAGATTATTTCAAGATAAATAATTCTGTCATACACGTTTTTTTGATGTCTTGAACCGTTTTCTCAGCGCATGCAACGGAAGCCCTCAAAGATGAATAATTTTCCCCGTTTTTTCCACATTTTCTATTGTTTCTTCGCTCCATTTAGTTGCAGCGTGATGTTATATAGCCTAAAGCCTTCCTTGATAACTGGTCTATCCAACACAAAAATATTTTTTCTATTCGCACCAGTAGTTCCTGAGATTAGCGCGTTCAAACAAACAAACAAACAAACATACAAACAAACAAACTCTTCAGCTTTATAATATTAGTATAGATTTGATCTCTATCACTTGACTGTGCGTGACTTGACCTGTCTTCCAGTATAATTAGCCACAGCACAAGAAAGATTGGGTTACTCTAGTGTAGATCGATATCTCGTCCTGCCTTACCCATGAAGAATTGTATTACAAGGATTGGTTTACATTGGCTCAAGTGGAAAATTGTATGTGAATGCATACAGTCACTTGCAATACAATGGTAGGCGGGTGTTGTTTTGTAACTTAATGAAAATGAGTGTTTATTCCAGGATGCCATCGAAAGTGCTGCCGCAGTGCTGGCCACCGAAAACATGGAGTTAGCTTGCGCCTTTATACAAAAGACGGCCGTTGAGAAAGCGTTGCCGGAACTAGACAAGCGGCTCCTGGCCGACTACAAAGTGAGGAAGCAGGCCCGCCAAGAAGGAAGGCGCTACTACGACCCGATCGTGCTCACCTACCAGGTAACATGGAACGAATCAACTCGTGATACTGTAGTGGTAGAAGTAGCTTAGAACACAGCACCAGCACACATTATTATTGTTGAGGACTAATTCGCCCCCGTCCGTGGGAGGATACCTTGATTATGCAACCCCACCCAGCGGACTAAATCGCACCGCCAAGAGGCCTAGCCGTGTTCCGGTGCGTAGTCCGGTGAAACCGTTCATGGGAGTCGGGTCAGAGCAGTAGTGTTGTATTGTAACAACAGGAGTACCCGTTTGCTCAACTAGTGTTACTCGGGGATTTTAATGGCCATGATCAAGATCGGCTCTATCCATACCGAGACACCGACCATGCGGGAAGAGAAACGAAGCGGCTTGCCCTTTCGTTAAAACTCACCCAACTGGTTCAGGGAGCCACTAGGCCTCACTAGGGTACCGGATGTTGACTCCCACACACACAAAAGTTGATAACAGGTAGAATAGAAAGGTGTAGGTGGTAGTTAGCATAGATAGTGGATATTGGTAATTGAGGGGTAAATAAATATTAATTATTCGCCATTGTAGACGGAGAGAATCCCTGAGCGATGCCGGCTGCGCGTTGGCGGTCCGACAGATTTGCAGATATCGGTGTACGAAGAGTTCGCCTGCAACATACCCGGCTTCGTGCCGGTCAGGGAAGCCGGCCTCTTCATTCCCAAGCCGTCCTCGCAGGAGCCTCAGATGCCGCAACAGCTGTCCTACAATCAGGTGAGTGGCCACGTGCGACGACTCCTAGGTCCCAGCCGGGGCTGATTGGATCGGGGATGTTGACGGAGTTGTTGCGATCGGAACGCAGTCACCGGCTCAATCTCCGCCCTTTAGAGCAATTGCCAGAGGCAAAGGATTCGTGGCTATCCAGATTGCCCGGCTGTTGGTTATTGGGGTGTATACCTGGCGGCACGTAACTCTAACGGTGGCCGATACGTGGAGGAGATTGCAGCGCATGTGTACTGTCGCGCACACATACACAATCGCTTGCCGAGGTGAAAAGACATCGTGGTAAGTTTTGGTAGTGGAGGCGTTTCATAAGTTTATACAAAAAGCATGTCGGGTTGACGCCGATCATAAATGCTTGCTGCATGTATGCTTAGCTATTGTAAGAGTCGTCACTAAATAATAATGAGTGAACTCAATCGCAGCAGGTGATGAACCCGACGCAAGTGTACGGCACGGACGAGATGAGCGCGCTCATATCGGCGGCGGAGATCTTCCTCGCCAACTGCCTGGGGCACGGGCCCATGATCCTGTACGGCACCAACATGCACTCCATGCTGGAGTGCCTCTGCATCGCGCGCAGGAACCTGGACATAGTCGCCGGGTGCACGCTGCTGCAGAGGGTGAGTTACACTGCTTCCCTATACATATCGTACACCTAAACACTACAACAACTAATGAAGGGTTGAAAGTTGGAGAACAGAATTAGTACTAAGATAATAAAAAAAAATAACTACGAGTGTTATTCCTGTGGTTAAATCGTCACGCTTAACATTCTTGCGCGGATTCGTGTGAACCCGCTATATACTCCTCCTCCTCGCGTCGTTTTCCTCACTGCTGAAGGTCGTGACCCCCGCCACGGATCATCTTCTCCCGCACGATCTTGCGCCATCGACTCCGGTCATTTACCGTGTGAATGGCTTCAAAAACTTTCGTATCGAGTGTGATGCGAATCTAGTCAGTCCAACGCATTGGGCTGAGTCCCCAAGGTCTTTAACCCTCAATCATGCCTGTGATAACCAGCTTCTCAAGGTTGCTCCCATCCTTGCGGGCTATATGACCGAAATACACTATATACTAATAACTTGTTTTTAATATGATTTTGGACTCTCTTGACGGTGAAGAAAAACATAGTAACATGTATGAAGACTACACAATTGGAGATAATGTGTCATCCGTGGAAGTATGACAGCGCCCACCACCATTTATTTGATCAAAAGAAATATCCCATTGAATATCGTGTATAACTTCAGCTAGGCTAGTGCGGCTGTGAGTCCAAGAAAGGTGTGATTGAATGTACATATATTATGCATGTTTACAAGTAGGGCGTCATGTGCGATGTACCGAGATATGTATTTACTATTAATTGGCAGGCTGTGGAGGGCCTGCTGGACATGCCGCAGCCCGCGCCCGCCGACTTCTTGGAGCTGGTGAACCGCTACCGAGACATCCACGTCCGCGTGCTGAAACTGCTGGAGGACCCACGCGTCTACGGACACGTGTGGACCGCCAAGCAGGTCACTTACAATACATTTATTCATTATTTTTAAATATATTTTTTGCCGTCCTCCTCCACAAATATTCTTCCTTTATTTTTATTGAGTTTTTATATTTTTATGTTGTATGTTTTTAAGAAACTCAAATTTATGAAAAGAATATCGAAGCGAGTCAGTTCATAATTAAACGATAACGAACGTTATTTTATTCTTTATTATTATTCATAATTCAATGCAAATTTAGTATGTACACGTTAGTTTCAGTCGTCGCCCACTAGCCTGAAAAGTTTTGTTCGCTTATATTTTGTTTAGTACAAATTAATAATGAATACGATTTATTGGCAGGTCACCTCATGTCTCACGGAGTACAGGGAGGAAATGAAGTACAATGTGGAGGCTGTGGACTGCCTCATCAGGAACCATCTCGTCAATATGCCTCAAGTAAGTTATACCGACAGTCAGGGCTATCTGAATTAGGCAAACTGAAATGGAACTAGCTAAAAGGGCTCTTGTAAGCCTATTTATTAACCGACGAGTGTCGCACTCTATTAGCGTTGATAGTTTTCAAATGTAAAGGCATATGACATATCTATCTCAGCAGTATTATCATACAATTGCTGTAGTATAAGAAGCAGCCGGCAGGACTTACAATTCAACGTGTCGTCCGATCTTAGGAAAGTTCACCAGATTCACTAGTTAAATTTTCAAAAGTAATGCCTTGTTTTTCCCTTGGCCAGTTCGACATCGCCCTGGCGCAAATGATGGACAACGGCAACAACTACATGACAGTCGCGTTCGCGATGCAACTCGTGCAGCTGTACCTGGTGGACGACAGGAACAACATGTGCGTGAACGAGTCCGACCTGTACCACACGACGGAGATGCTCGTGCGAGCCATGTCGCACTCGCGCCAGCCGCCGCCCGAGGGGCTGGGCTCGCTCATCGAGACGGTGCGCGTCAACCAGGACCCCAGCGCCTACCTCGGGGAGCGCTCGCCGCTCGGGCCCACGGCGCACATCCACTCGGGGATCATGCAAGTGCGGGTGAGGAGTGACACCTTACTTTACTAATCGAAAGCCCAAACCCCTTGTACTTCTGTAGTAGTAGTCAAAATAGTGTCCATTAAGCGAGCGTTATTTGTCCGCAGTCTCAGAACTACGACGACCCGCCGGGCTTGCAAGAGAAGACCGAGAACCTCCTCCGCGAGTGGAGGAACGTTCTGCTCAGCCAGCTGACCGAGATCGAGCTCGGCCAGAACTTCAACCTGTACGTGAATCGAATGAACATGAACGGCATCCTCAAGTCCGACGACATGATAACGAGGTTCTTCAGGATCGCCACCCAGATGTGCGTGGAGAACGTGTACCAGGCCCTGTCGGAGGACAGGCTCAACCCGCCGCAAGTGGCGCCCAAGCGGGAGAAGTGCTACACGATGTGCGACTCGTTCATCAAGCTCGTGTCGCTCCTCATCAAGAACACGGCGGACGGCGGGAACCCCACGCCCAAACTCAACCTGTTGAACAAGGTCACTTACACGCTCCTTTGTTTTGTTCTCAGTGTCTAGCCGAGCACTTTCCAGTAGATATTGAGATAAGAACCTCGACACTTTGTAAAGGAAGTCGTTCAATTCGCTACTTGTTGAAGTCGGTAGTCGTACAATGGCATGCCGGTGTTTCAGATCCTGGGCATCATCGCGGGCTGCCTGCTGCAGGACCAGGAGGAGCACGGCACCAGCTTCCAGCAGCTCCCCTACCATCGCCTGCTGCTCATCTTGTTCCTCGATATGAACATGGCCGAGCCTGTCCTTGAATCTATCAACTATCAGGTCACTTACCTCAAATTCAAATTCCTTTTTTTATACATTTCTATTTATATTAAGTATTGCTGCAATTTGAGTTTTTCGCTAAGGGTTTTCTGTACACCGCACTAGATATCTTTCGACTCTGTTTTATGATGTACAGTTTCCCCGTGCTAAAACTTCTGCCTCTTTTGCAATATACATACTTAATTTTATGCTTACTTATTACTACTACAACTAATTTTACTGGTTACTATTGTCTTTTTTCAAACACCATCGGGTGATGCTCCTAGTGTGTATTGTGTGACAAGCATAAAACCACATTGATTTATCTTAATCTTCATTTCATTTTCAATTTCTTTAATAACTATCTTTTCTAAAGCTTTACCTCTTCTGATAGCTTTTGTTTCTGGTACTTTATAGCCTCCCTGTATGGATTTTACCAAAACCCCATCAGTTTTAGAAGTGCTCACCTCATGTATCTTGACGCTGATATGAGGCCTTGTTTTAAGGTGTGCCACAAACTACAGAGTAACAATTATATACAGTTAAATAGTTTGATTACATTGAATTGCACTGAATATAATGTAATGACGGCAGGTTCTGACGGCGTTCTGCCACACGCTGCGCATCATCCGGCCGGCGGTGGCGCCCGGGTTCGCGTTCGCGTGGCTGGAGATAGTGGCTCACCGAGCATTCATCAACCGCGTCCTGGCTGTCACGCCGCAGCAGAAGGTAATTTATCATATTTGTAAAAACAATATTTGCAGTTTTGTTCATGGCGCGAGAGCATAGAGTAATATAATTAATATACCAGGAATAGAGAGCCATCTAGTTTAATTTTAATGCCAATCAAATTGAAGCGCCCTCTGTATTTCTTGACCAAAAATAATATTGTATTGTATTCTGAACTGAATATTAACTATTATTGGTTAGTGGGCACTGCGAAAAAGTACAACAGGAAAAATGGTCATTAGTTGGTTCTGAAGAGTTGGGAAGGGAAGCTGAGGACGCCTAATGACGAGGTGGGACGACGACCTGAAAGTCACCACCGCACCACTATTATTATTATTTTTTTGTCTCGACGATAGAAAAAGAAGAGATGGGGTTGAAAATGGATGATTATTTGGGTTATGCTGGAGTCAAAATAGAGACCCTTGGAACTAGAGGCGGACATTGTACCAACTTAGCTACGGGTCAGTGCGGATAATAGTGTAAAGTGAAATGTCGATTTGTGTTGCAGGGTTGGGGCATGTACTCGACTTTGCTGATCGACCTGTTCAAGTTCCTGAACCCGTTCCTGCGCAACACGGAGCTGGCGCCGCCGGTGATGATGCTGTACAAGGGCACCCTCAAGGTGCTGCTGGTGCTGCTGCACGACTTCCCGGAGTTCCTCTGCGACTACCACTACGGGTTCTGCGACGAAATCCCGCCCAACTGCATTCAGATGAGGAACCTCATCCTGTCCGCCTTCCCGCGCAACATGAGGCTGCCCGACCCCTTCACGCCCGACCTCAAGGTAAATTCGGCAACTGACGATTAGCTCCACATTAGCGTTCGGATTTTGGATTGTATCCTCCCTTGACGCTTAATCTGAAGGTAAATCTCATTCTGTAGCTTACAATTAGCTTGAAATCAGCGCTCGGATTTTTGATTATATTGGCAATTTTTTGTAAATTATCTTCTTGTAATTTATATGCTTCAACTATATTTTGAATTTTGAATATATATTTCAATACAATGAGGATAAGATCATTGAATATGTTATTTATAATATAATAATTTTATCATTAATTTAGCAATGTTATATATTTGATTTCATTTCATTTAATGTATGTTATTGTTATTTTGTCGCGATCTCGGAGTGACCGGCGTGAGGCGGCTATCATAGATAAAATAATAATATAAAACTGTAAACTTTACTGAGGATATTTGACAACTTTAAATTATATTACAAATGATGGCCACTCCGTTAGATAATAGCATAGAAATGCATTATCTGTTAATCATTCATATATTATCCAACGGACATGCAACCAACTGAACCAGTATGCGTATGCTCTATACCTACTTAAGAAAGTTGCAAATATACAAACCCTATTAACAGCTTACCATGCTTATGTGAGCTCAACGTTAAAATATGGGGTTCTGTTTTGGGCAAATGCAACAGAAAAGGAAGTTGCTTTTAAAGTACAAAAGAAATGTATTCGTGCAATCTGTGGACTCAGCCAGACCGAATCATGTGCCCCACAATTCAAAAATCTCAAAATGTTGACCCTTCCATCAATATACATATATGAAGTATCACTTATGACCAGGAACAATCTGCATAAATATAAAATACTAAAAAGCTCAAGATATGACCACAGACTCTGCACAGAAAAACATAGAACTGTACAATATGGAAACAGCATTTTCAATATGGGCAAAAAAATATACAACAAGCTCCCTGCGACCATCAAAGAAATCAAGTCTGAAGCTATATTTCAAAAACGACTCAGAGGGTTTTTATTGGAAAAGTGTTATTATTCCATAAAATTATTTTTAAATGATGACACTATTTGACATTTATGATGTACCTAATTTTTATTGATTTTTTTGACATTTAAATTTAAATTTAATTTCATACTTTGCGAAACCAATTTGCACGCCCTGTGGGTGAGAATGTAGCGGACAATATCTTATTTTAAACAACTCTGTAAAACCTATATTCTGCAAATAAATGATTTTGATTATGATATTTTGGCCTCATGCCAGGGCCACACATGGCTACACCTTTAGGCTTCCTCGTACCTAATTTTATCCATTCGCGTCGCGTCAATTTATGTATCTTATTTGTTTATCACTTTTATATATTATATAAAAAAAAAATTAAAATGCTATAACGATATGCGTAAAAATGAATAGGGCCCCCCAGAAACTGTTCCAAAGAGTTTATAATTCGTATGAAAACTTTGGAACAGTTTCTGGGCTCCTATTCATAACTATTTTTAATGGTGTACTGTATGAATCTCATACACCTTTCAATTCGTTATTGTTGTCTCCCATTGAAGTGCATTGAAAAAACCTTCAGTTCTTCAGTAAACCGCAAACAGTGCACTTTCACACCACACTAGTGCAGAAGTGGTTAAGCCAAAACTCCCCGACACCAGAGTCACTCAATCACATGAAATTTTGAACAGATCACCAAGTTACTTAGGCATGTATTGAACCTACTATAAATAGTAAGGTCATAGCTCACTTAAACGGCTCTGCTTCCACCCGGCAAAAATAATATTATTCAAATATAGTCTTTAAATATTGCTCTTTAGATATATTTTACACTGGCATCATGAATTAGCAGACAGCCCGCTGTCAGCGAGCTTACCGCCGTCAGACTGCTCGGTAGTTGATGCCTCGCTGGCCGCACGATGTAGGCGAGCGGTCGGCGCGGTGTCCGCGCAGAGTCAGCGCGGCGTCAGCGCGGTGTCCGCACGCGATGCGCGCGACGCGGTGCAAGCTTTCGCCGCGTGGACTGCTGGGTGCCTGCTAGCTGTCGCCGCGTGGACTGCTGGGTGCCCGCTGGCTGTCGCCGCGTGGACTGCGAGCAGTTACGGCAGTGTTGGGTGGGAGCGGTGTTGGAGCAGAGTCGTTTAAGTGTGCTATGACCTGTAATGGGATGACGGTATATGAAAAACCGCAGAGCACTGGATTCGATCTGCGTAGGACCGAGAACTTTGACGTACTAGAAGAAACACCTACTTATACTTAACAGCGGGCAATTACGGGCTGATGATATAATAAAAATGAACTAGTTACTGATTTTTTTTATCTATTAGCTATTTGGATTCCAAATTTTAGCTTTCTAGGTCGTCTAGCAGTGGGATAAAATATCGTCGAACCCGTAAGTAATGGTAACTTGAAAAAAACTATATATTAGTATAGGATAACAATGTTACTTGTGCAGTCGATGTGTCTATGTGTCTAGGCACCTAAGACGGAAATTAAACCATATTTAGTTCTTTCCTACACTAAAGACTACACGTATTCTAAATTTGAAGGTTCTGCTAGAAGTGCCATAGACTTTTGATGATGCCACCCAGAGCAAGTAATAAGTGACAAAAATTAAGAAACTGTCATGAAATTTGTAACATACACACTACTGGGTCAAATTAAATAAAATTTAGAACATACTGAGTTAACATGATGCCTGCGAGACTAAATATTTGAATAGTTATAAAAAAACGCTTTTATTTATTTCACTAAAATCTTTGATCTCTTGACTGAAGAGCATATGGCACCGCCATCTAGGTAGCGTTTTTGTATCTTCTACTTTCCTTTTAATCCTCAGATTGTAAATGTTGCTAAGAGATGGCGCCACCAAAGCGCGCCGTTTAGTTTTGTTGTCACGTACCGATTTACGATAAAAATAAATGTTATATAGAATCGGTAACCGTAAGAAATATCCAAAGTCGTTATTAAATATCCTCGAGAACCACCAGTAAATAAAACGTAGGTAATCTAGTTTTTTTTTTTACATTAGTTAGACTTACGCTTGACTAGAACTTGCCTGATGTTAAGCAACGTTGTAATCTACGATCTAGCGCGCTTGCCTAGAAGAAACCGGTTTACTCTCAACTTGAAGACCGACAAATTATAGTTCAAGGGGAATAGAGATTCGGGCAAGGAGTTCCACAGTTTGGCTGTTCGCACGATGAAAGTCGAAGCAAACCGCTTGGTGCGAGTCTTTGGCACCTCAACTGTATAACGGTGCCTTCTTGTCGTACCTCTACTCGTACGATGGTAAAATGGGGCTGCAGGATTTAAATTATGTAATTCCTCCGCACACTCTTCGAAATGCAACCTGTAAAAAACCGAAAGACTGGCCACCTTACGGCGGTGCTCAAGGCTTTGTAATTTTGAGCTACAGAGTGAGTCTTTCGCGATGAGATTTTAGCCCGCTTCTCAATTAACTCCAACGCCTCAAGCTGGTACTTGGCAGATCCATCCCAAAGGTGCGAACAATACTCCATACACGACCGGACTTGCGCTTGATACAAGGTCAGCAGCTGCTCCGGAGTGAAATATCGTCGCACCTTGGAGAGGATACCCAGCTTCTTCAGTCGCAAACACGTGTCGATACACGACAGAAACGAAGATTTTTCTAGCATGGTAACTTTTTACCTTGCCCATAGAAGAAGTAGCGTCATCTAGTATGCTTTTTTCAAAGTAGTATACGTAGATAAGAATCAAGCAATGAAATGTATAGGATTTGTTTTGAAGACGAGTCCGAACACTATGTGTCTCATTTTCTCCAATGTATTTTATACAAGCTCAAATAGAGATTAACATAGTCTGTTAATTCTACGCTGCTGTATCGAAGTGTTTGATCTACTTTAATTATATTATTGTATTTAATATCGGAATTTCGGAATAAAACCGTTGATGGTTTTAACTATTCTTGTTGTTCAAAATTAGGTGTATTATGAGCATATATTCCAATTTGAGGGAATCTGACTAGGTCAGCTCAAGGTCATTTCGATGCAAATGCGTTTAATTCGATATCTTGAGAACGGTTAGTGTTAGGCATAAATTGTGGAGGCCTTTTCTCTTCTAAATTAAATTTACTAACTTTTCATTCGGATTTTTTTTATCATCAAATTTTTTTCAATTTATTGCTTCCGAAAGGCAAAAATTATACTTATTTTTCAGTGTTCGCCATTTTCTGCCCAACCTTTTAATTTTATTAAATTTTACCGAATATCACAGTGTAGATCTTTGCGATTTAGAGATTTGCAGCGCAGTATACGGTAGTTTGAAGAGTGGTGTGCGTGGTTGCAGGTGGACTTGCTGGTGGAGATCGCGCTGCCGCCCCGCGCCGTTGTCAACTACAACACGGTGCTGCCCAACTCACAGTTCAAGAAGGACCTGGACGGCTACCTCAAGGCCCGCGCGCCCGTCACCTTCCTCTCCGAGCTCCGGAGCAACATGCAGGTTTCAATCGTTTTTATGTTTCATTTATTAACTACAAGCCGTTGAACATTCTTTATACGTTAGTGGGTACAAGTCAACGGCGAAGTCACACAACATTTTACCATAATAATAAAGAAAGCAGTAACGAACCTTAGACTTGGCACGACCTTGTCTAGATTTCATTACTTTTACGAGATAAACAAGCATCTTCATCGAGACTTGGCTAGTTTTTTTTACAGAATGTTTTTGGTGTGATTTCAATTCTTTTTGTAGGAACGCGGGCTTATTGATTTATTTATAGAAATGAATAGAAGATGTGTCCACTACGCTAGATTTTTGCAATGATTGTCGTTTATTATGTAGGTACCAATAGTAGAAGGGGGCATTATCATATCTAATACAGCTGAGGGTTCTTCATCAGATATTTTGACCTTTGATTTTTGACATCAAATGTAACGGCCCACCAAGTTGAATATTTTTTGTAAAGGCAGTATGTCGATATCTCTAAAAGCTTGTTTGGGCTCTTGTGTTTTCTAATCAGGGTCACCAGGTACTCCAGATCTTCGATTATCCTAGTTTTTATAGTTTTCCCTTTATGTGGCCATTAAACCCTATCTCTGTACCAAATTTCAGCTCTCTGAGTTTATGGGAAGTGCTAGTTCTATTTTGATAATCATGAGTGAGCGTGGTAAATGCGAAAGTTTGCTTTCCTTTAGCTTCGGAACTAAATGACCTACCGACTTTAAATTTTGGATTTCAAGTGTGTCCATATAGCTTACCAGATGACGAAATTTCAGCGTTCTAGTCCCATCCAGAGGTTCTCAAATAGGGGCCTGAAAATGCGGCGAAATGGTTCCAGTAAAGGATGGCACGGTAGTGTTTGCTTCGCGCTCCACTCGGCGGGGGCACTGCTGTGCTGTTTACTATAAACTGTTTTAAGAGGTATACATACTCGTACATAATAAATACGTGCGTGGTGTTGTCGGGGGGCAGGTGGTGAACGAGGCGGGGCGGCGGTACAACAGCCAGCTGATGAACGCCGTGGTGCTGTACGTGGGCACGCAGGCCATCGCGTGCATCCGCTCCAAGGGCAGCGAACCCAGCATGACCACCATCGCGCACTCGGCGCACATGGACATCTTCCAGAACTTCTGCGTCGACTTCGACTACGAGGGCCGGTGAGTCCAACACTATTGCAATACGTGTGTACACTATGTCACTCTCCATAGCGAAAATCATGATGATCCGTTCAGCCGTTATTGCATGATGCGCTTTTAAGTAATCAGACAAAAATGCAAGAACTCTCAATCGATAACGCTACATCTGTTATCGGATTAATTAAAGTTTACCCGATCTATTTATTTGGAACTAGTAGACGCCCGCGCCTTCGCTCGCATTAACTTTTCGAACATATTTTTTTTATTTATGGACCGATTGAAATTAAACACTAAATACCTATAAGTTAAAATGCTCCAACATGTTGGTGAAAACCGTGGACAAATCGGTTCAGCCGTTTTCGAATTTTAACGAACAAACAACTACAGTCGAACAGATTTGTTTTAAACATGATTTTTGTGTTCTATTGCATCAATGAAGACCCTCAACAATTTTTTTTCAATTATCTCTTCAATGTACAGTTACCGACCGGTTACAGCTTTATTACATGTATAGGTATGTTGTATATAGTGATGTCGGAGCGCCCAGCAGGGCAAGCACGGCACGAGGACTTCCACTATTTTTATCCACTTGGTGTATGGCGACAGGTGGATAAAATGGTGTAAAGACTTTTAGTCGTCGTGCCGTGATTGGCGTGCAGCTCGCAGATAGTACAGCGTGTGTTGTCCGTGCGCAGCTACCTGTTCCTGAACGCGATCGCCAACCAGCTGCGCTACCCGAACAGCCACACGCACTACTTCTCGTGCGGGCTGCTGTACCTGTTCGCGGAGGCCAACTCGGAGGCAATCCAGGAGCAGATCACCAGGATGCTGCTGGAGCGGCTCATCGTGAACCGCCCGCACCCCTGGGGGCTCCTCATCACCTTCATCGAGCTCATCAAGAACCCCGTCTACAAGTTCTGGCAGCACGAGTTTGTCCACTGCGCGCCCGAAATTGAAAAGTCAGTGCCGCATCTTCTAACTAACCATAGCAAATACATATTCCGGGACATTGCACACAGCGCCATCTAGCCCCACACTAAGCAAACGCTTGTGTCGTGGGTACTAGATGACTGATTAAAAAAAGTATTTTATTTTTGTTTTAGTTTGTTTAAAAATATAATAGGTAAGTTAAGTATAGTAGGCTATTAGATGTAAGCAAAATTTGTGAAAACTGGCTAGATAAGACAAGCCATTGTCTGTTGCTATGCTCAAGGCACATGTATATTTTTTTAAACTGAAGCAAGTTTTGCTCAGAAACTGTGCTCAGGATGTACATTACACATATGTTTATCTGAATAAAGTTATGTTTACTTATCTGAATTAAGTAATACTTTGATTGCACACTTATATTATATTTATACCTATGCAAGAAAGCATTTCAAACTGAATGTTACCTAATGTAAGGGAAGGGTCTATGAGAATACCATAAAATAAGGGAGAATCGAAAGACATTTCACCACAGCTGTTAGGGATCAAATAATATCGCGCATAATATGGAAGATCTGTCATGATTACCTCTTCCATGAGTCATAAAATTAAATGTATGTACTAGGATTATAAAAATACCATTATATTACACTAGGTACCTACTAAACTTACACTACCTTCAAGCGTCACGGAATTACTGAAAAGAATAGTCCATATGTTCCCAAGAGACAAGAATAGATACCTACAAGATGTGTCTTAAAAACAAGGTTATTGGCTACCAAGCCATAATACCCACAAGGGGTTTACTGACTAATTCAATAGCAAGATTACTAACATCTAAAACGTATTTTCAATACAGACAATGTACCAAACAAACAGCTTTATCAATCTAAAATATTATTGTTACAAATTGTACCTCTAGCCAAGTGAACAAACATGGCAACAGCTGAAAATTTGTTTTCAGCTGTTGCCATGTTTGTTCACTTGGCTATTGATCACAATTACAATTTCAAAAATATTCAACTCACCTGATTCAATTCTTGTAAGACTTCAGTCTTGAAATTCTTTTTATTTAAATTTGTAACGAGATATTTTATTTGCAACAAGCTAAAATTTAAAGGGTCCAGGTTCATAGTTCTTTTCTTCTTTTTCTGTATTGTTGATCCCTTTTCAGTGCTTTTGTCCCTAAGTTTGTTGAGTTGAGTTTTCTCCTACAAACTAGTGATCTCGCGCTTGAAATGGTTTGTGTACATTGAGATAGGACTCTAGTGTTTTGAGACAGGACTCCAGTGTTTTGGGATAGGACTCCAGTGTTCTTTTGTGAGACAGGACTTCATTAATTAGTTCATAGCTTTTAATTCCGTATGAAGTGAACATGTCGTACAAGAGGTGCTGTGTTGCAGGTTGCGCTAGTGTTGCAGGTTAGTAAATTCTTTGTCACCAGTACTACCTTAGTCTGTAATGATGCTTGATTGTTGTTTCTCAAATAAGAGCTTCAGACAAGAGGCTAAAGACATGTATATTGGATATAATTTTCATCTTATATGTCCTAAGAACGAGCTCTTAACAGATGGAAAAAAAATATAAAAAAACTCAAAATTATGAAAAATCTAAAACATATTGAGATTTATTGAAATTGTGACTACACTAAAATATTTTTATGTTTCAGGTTCAGATGTTGTTTTGCATGAATTTCCCAGTCCTGCAAAGTTTTCAGATCGTTTCAAAATCTGGATCAAATGTGTTGGTGGAGATATGTCAAAATATTCCGCTGAGTACATTCATAAAAATGGGAGAATCTGTCGCAAGCATTTTGAAACAAAATATCTCTGCCGAAACAATAGACTCAGCCCTAATGCTGTACCAACTCTTGACATGCCATGTAAGTCCACCATATAACTTTAGCAATATTTATTTAGAGGGTAATGCTTAAACACTTGTTGAATGTTGGGTTGGGTTGAGTTTGAGCTTAGGTACACATCACATCAACAATTTGCTGCTCGCCCATTAATCAAATAAATAAAAATAGGTTGTAAATATTGTGTGTGGAAGAAGTAAACTCATGCATACAGGCTTGAGATTTGACGTTATTTGTGTGTCTGATTTTTTCTCTCAGTTCTTACATAGTTTTTCTGTGATTTACACTTGAAGGCGACAAGGGAAATTCTATTACAATACAATATTAACATGATGCAATTTGAAATTATACCTTATCATGCTTTATTTCTAACAAACAACCTTCTTTATTTTTGTGTTTAAGTAATTGATTAAAAATGGCATAATCTTTATGGTGTGCTACAAAGTTTTTTCTTTTGCTTACAGGCCAAAATTCACCACATTCAACTGAGGGAAGACCATTAAGACAAATACAGAATGTGCCTATACCTAATGTCAATATTTTAGAACAAATACCTATTGTGCCTCTGCAGTGTGACATATTGAGTCAAAACAAAGAAAACATTGGTAAGTAAAATATTGTTAAATGGAGCATTACTTTAATGCAATACAAAAACATACCCTGGATCTTATACTGTAAAGGCGGCAACTCTGTGAAATGCTCTCCCGGTAGAAATCAGATGTGCCAAATCATTAGCAGTTTTCAAAAACCGCGACAAACTGCACTATCTATTGCTTTGAAACATATGGTACTGAAGTAATATGTCTGTAATAGAGATGTTTTACCTTCAAACAAAACATTTATGAAACATACCTACCTACTTCGAAATCTGATTTATTATGAGAGTAGCATTTCCGTTTCCGACGTACCGACGCAGCTGTGCTGTGATTGGCCCGCTCGCGTTCACGCCATTTCGTCATCAGGCAGTATTAAAAACTATTAGGTTTCGAAATAGGTAAGTATGTTTAATAAACGTTTTATTTGCAGGTAAAACATCTCTATTAAACAACTGTACCGTCCTTCGAAACCTAATTTATTATGAGAGACGTGTTTGTTATCGCCTGGTGTTGTGATGGTAACGCCAATGTGATAGTAGATGAGTGGTCCTATCCAGTCCCCTTATAGTTATTGATAGGACCTATTTATTTACATGTTACAAAAATGGTCTGATGATATCTAAAATCATGTTGATGTCTGTTATTTTTGTCCTATTCATCAAATCCTATCATGTATGTTATATATACATAATATTCATGATTTTTATTATTATTTCAGATGATACAAAGAGAAGTAATATCTTCACAGAGATAACAAAAAAACGCACATGAAAATGTCGAAACCTGAACAGGACTTATATAATAAATTAGTATGTATGAAAAGAAAACTTCATACATATGAGAAGCAAATCACAAGTCAGGCTAGACAAATAAAAATGGCCAAAAAAATTTCCTCAAATCCAACATTATTAAAAGCGATGGAGAATGTATCGACATCAGCTAAGGCTTTGTTTGGAATGCAGTTTCGTGAACGAAACAAGAAGATCCAAGGTAGACGTTTCACACTGAAAGAAAATATATTGTGCTTAACAATATTAAAACAAAGGCCCAGGGCGTACAGATTTTTGAGAAAAAATATTTTAAATTTACTTGCACCTCAAACTTTAATAAGATTACTAGGCATGGCCAACATCAAGCCTGGCATCAACAAAAAGATGTAATGAGAAGTTGTGCATATTATAATATGATGAAATGACGCTTAAGACAAATGTGAGCTACAATGAAAAAAAAAGATATAGTTACCGGCTTTGTAACTAACAACACAGAGACACAAGCAATATATGCAAATCATGCACAAGTATACAAGATCAGAGGTATACATAAAAATTATAAGCAGCCTGTAGGTAGCATATACATTTTCTGCTGGTGCTACAAAGGGAGCAGAACTTGCTCACCAAATTAAACAAATAATAAGCCATTTGCAGGAAGCTGGCTAAAAGTATTAGATACTGTGTGTGACCAGGGCACCAACAACCGCCAAGCAATTAAAATATGTACTAACAGAATAGGTGTGGGGTGATTGCCTAAGAGAAGGTGGTACACCAAAAAATAATATATTAAAAATAAATGGTGAAGAAATAGTGCCCCTTTATGACCTTCCACACCTTTTAAAGGGAATACGGAATAATTTATTAACAAAAAATTTGCAATGTGAAATGAATGGAGAAACCAAATTGGCGAAATGGGAACACTTAGAATTACTACATAAAGAAAACTCGGGATATAATAGGCTTGTACCTAAACTGACAGACAGCCATATTGTACCTGAAAAAATAGGAAAAATGAAGGTAAAATATGCAAGCCAGGTGTTCAGTTCGACTGTTGCATCCAACATGGTACTAACTTGCAGGTACTTGTTTTATTATATCTTGTAACTAGTCACACAAAGGGCTAAAGATGTGATAGGTGGTACTGCACTTGACAACTATCATATTGTGCAGGCCTCCTGTCTTCATCTACTGACATCATAACTATTCTTAATTATATAAATTAATATAAAGCCACTTTATGTACTAAACAAAACCTAAAACTGAATTCAATTCTAAATCAAAGGTAACAGCTATAAATGCAAGCTTTTGCTGTAATAGTTATGTTAATATATTGCAAGAGATATTATACAGTATTTTAGTAACCCTAGAAAAAGGTTCTATCTATCTATCTAATTGTACATATATAGACATGTAGGTACTAAATCTCAAGCTTTAGGTTTAACAAAAGTTTAATTTATATCTTTTTCTGTTTCAGATAAGAAAATTCTGCCTGAAGATTGCAAAGATACAGCAGATATACTTCTGTTTTTTGATCAATTGTTTGATTCTGTCAATGGTAGCTTTGCAAAAAAACAAGCTTTTGCAAAGCCACTATTGGGTCCTGCAACACCTAAATACCTGCATCACAAAACATGGAGAGAAGGGATAAAGATTCTAAAATCAATGCGATTTATTAATAAATCGGGAAAACCTGAAGAAGTGCCAACACTAAACAATTGGGTGTGGACGCTGGAAGGTTATGAGGTCTTATTGAAAAAACTAGAAAATGATGGAATTTTCGAAAGTCAAGTCTTTCGGACCGAGACGTTCGAAGAGTCAACACGAGTCCTGAGGATGCCTCGTGGAGAGGCGAAACACGTGTCGACTAGAATATCTTGCCGAAAGAGAACAACAAAGCTTCAAGACACAAGGTGCAGTGTTGGGAAGATCTTGAGATCCACGGAGGCCACGTTGGTTAGGAGGTGAGGTGTGGCAGTGGTATATGGAGGAACACACCTAAAATCCATCAAGTTTGTTGTTTGATGTCGGTTAAGGAGCAGTCGGAGCGGAAAAACACTACATATTTCTCCAGAGATTCAGTAACAACGGATTTCCGCAAAGTAACGCCTGATTCAATATCTTATGAATTTATTTTGCAAAAACGTCTGCAAATCTGCTCAAATTGTGCAAAATTGTTTGCGTGTGGACATGACTCGTCGGTCGGAGCTATGCTCGCCCTTGCTTACATGTTAATACGGCATGGAATTGCATGCGAAAAAGCAACTGTAGGCATTTTTCCAAGCGCAAAGCATTTTCGGGTGAAATATCGTGGCCGTAAGCTATTCTTTTACGAGACAATATTATTACGTCACGTAAATTTTTAACTGTAGGCAAAACCACTCAAATAACTTCAATATAGTCCAATGAAAAATCTAATGATATCATAAATTGTTGTTAGTGTACAAATAATCTTCTACAAAAAAAGTATAAGTATAAGTATTATATCCGTTATCTAGTACCCACGACACAAGCGTTTGCTTAGTGTGGGGCTAGATGGCGCTGTGTGCAATGTCCCGGATTATTTATTTATTTACTACAAAAAAAACCAGGCAGTGTCGCGAAAGCGCTGAAATGTATACCCGCTAATTTACTTTGGCAATACGCACCTTTTGCTTACACCACATATACTAAAAACCAAGTTAAATACAAACAAGAGGTATCCATTTATACATTATATTACATTTTAACATCTCTTACCTAATACCTAGGTTCTAAATAACAAAACAGACTTCAAAGTAACCCTTAACCTCTTTCCCCTCTGTCATCTAGGTAGTTGAATTTAGATTTTGCACGCATGTATGTAGTTTTAAGTATTAGTAGTGTTGCACAATTTAGTATGTTACTAACTTATGTAGATTATAGACAAACTAATATGTCGTTCAGCTTTTAGTTTACATCACTTTAGCATGGACAGTATTAAAGCCATATAGTATGTATAGCGTTTGTTAAAAGTTTACACCATGATTTATAATATCATTTTGAGTGTTTATTTTTGGTAGATAGAATCACTCTTGACTAGCACAATTATACGAGTAATATGAAATGTATTGTTTTAGTAAACTGAAATAATAGTTTATGCAACTGTCATATAATGAAGGGTATTAAAACACGAGTGTGAGTTTATGAAACGTGTTATATGCAGTTGCATACACTACTTTATCTTCACTAATGCAATTAATCAAACAAATCTTCTCTTACTTTTTGTGTAGGTCTTCTGTCTGTCTAGTACATACACTGTGACATATACACATACGCTTACTTTATCTACCTTCGTATTATATAATCAATATATTATAATATATGTAAATAATGTTAAATATGCTCTGTTGTATATACTCGTATGTAACTAGCGGCACCTCCCACTATTTTCGGGGTTAATCCGGTATAAAAGCAGCTATATAACAGTATAATGGTGTTAATCCAGGGTCTAATCTACCTCCGTACCAAATTTCATCCAATTCGGCTGAGCTGTTTGAGTTTCAAGACGTACAAATGCAGACACTTAAGCTTTGGTTTCCTAGGAAAGCGGTGCCATCGTATAGCGGCCGTGATATTACGGACGCAAAAATAATTAAAGTAAATTACGGTGCAAGTTACCGCTCTCCAGGAAACCGCGCCATTTCGTTTACATGGACAACGTTTTAGTGACGTCATTCACCGCTGTATTACGGCCGCTATATGAAGGCACCGCTTTCCTAGGAAATCAAAGCTTGACTCAAATAATCACCGGTTAACAAAAAAGAGTTTTTCTTTGAGCGTGAATTTTTTTATGGTCATATTTTTATTTCAATGTATGAAAGCAAAAGATACGACATTATGCACCAGCCGTGCGCACATTTTATGTCGCTAGTTTCCCCTGTATAGTTATATTGGTGTGATTATTTGAACATATCCATGAAATGATATTGTCTGTGTGCACATGTATTTGTCCGCGGTGACATTGCTTGGTATTAGTAATGTTGTATCGCGTGCGTGGTGAGGTGTGGTTGTAGTGACGGTGCACTATTGTTGGTTCCAGGCTGTTCTCGTCTGTGGCGCGCTCCTGCATCGTGGATAAGACCGCGGCGGGCGGGCGCGAGGTGGGAATGGTCGAGTAGCACCAGCTGGAGTGGGAGTCGGAGCGGCAATAGAAGCGTACCAGTTATTCAATGCAGGTGTGTAGCTCGCTCCTTACACGGCTCACTGACAATGTGCCATTCCATTTGTAGAGAAACGGGCACACGAACAATTAAAATTTAGAAAGTTTTTAAAGTGCAAGTAACGCGCGTACTTGTAACAATAGTAATTGTTTAATCAAAATCGGACTAGGCTTTCTGGAGTTACAGCGCTATACAATATTTTCACCGCTCTTTTTAATTTGCGTTTATTCACGCGCTATCGAGATGTCGCGGCGCGCGAACCAATCAGAGGCCGCGTGACGTCATCATGGTGACTGCCAGTTGATCGTTCGCGCGCACGCTTTGATGGATTTTACAGCAGAGACCGTACTTTGACGATAATGTCTCCATTATTTTTAAACATAGCAAAAAGACAGATAATTTGTTTCTCTATTTATCTACATTTAATATTAGCCGTTAATAATATACCTTCCGCGTTTTGATAGGACCCGGCTGTTTGTCATAGTACTAGAAGTACTTGAAACCCTGACATGGGCTCCTATGATGATTTTATTTTATTGTTATTTTACATTTTTTTGGGAAACTTATAACTAAATTATTTTGTATAACCACAAAAATTATTAACTGATAGTTTACAAATTTCTACATATAGATATTGTATACATAGATTTTAGTAAGTAATTAATTATCAAAAAATATGTTGGTCAGGCCACTCTTCATATACGACACAGGCGAGTTAAATACATCCATAACTAGCTGCGCCTGTGTCGCTTTGAAGTCCCGACTCGCTCTTATCATGAATGAGTTGAGCCTGTAATTATTTCTAACTCGCGGCACATGGAGGCGACACGGCCTGCGCCGCGGGTCGCTTGTCACTTGTATTCCTATTCTTTCTAATAACTCGGTACAGCCTACTGATCCGTGCCCTATTTTTAATATATAGGCTAAATCTGCAATTTGCCTCCGTAAAACTAACGGTAAAATATGAAATTTTATACATCTAGCGTTATAGTCTGGTAAACAATTATTTATTTGGTATTGTACATGACGCAAGAACCTGGTTTGAATGCGCTCAATACGAGATATATAAATATTGTAGATAGGATTCCAATCCTGCGATGAATATTCTAGATGACTGCGCACATAAGCACAGTGAAGTATTTTTATAGTTTTAATACATTTAAATGCTGATAAGGACATAACAAAACCAAGTGCACGCGATGCTTTCTTAACAATATGTTTTACATGCTCATCAAATAATAATTTACTGTCAAATACAACGCCTAGGTCTCTAATCGATGTGACTCTCGATAAAACAGTATTTTTAAGTTTATAGGTGAGAATGAACGGTCGCGGTTTACGCGTAAATGAACATACATAACAGTTAGAAACGTAAAAGTAAAAAAGTAAAAGGAAAAATATGTTTATTTGCCATTTGAAAACTTAGCCTACGTATTACAATATTTATATGTTGTTTAACTAAGGCTTACTATTTTATTTACACATGTTTTCATTGGACCCCAAACTAGGCAAAAACCTGTATCTTGGAGGTCCGTAGAGATAGATGTACCGTACTATTTTTTTGGAGAAAAATTAACAATATTATGTTTGAGAACTACAAAGTAAAATGGAGATTTCACGATTATAGAAAGAAGTTAAAATGTATATATAAACCTTTAAAACTGTTGTGAAGCGTGACTTTATGTGTGTCAATGTGTATGAGAGTGTACATTACATACGTACATACACACGTTTAGATCAAGTTTGTTTTGTAAACAATAGTTATTAAACCTGTCAAGGTCCGCCTGCAGGAGCTCTGCGCTCGCAGGTAAGCTAACGGGGCACAATATTTTCATATCATCTGCATACATATATTTTCATATCTGATTGCGCTGTGTGCTTGTCCCGGAATATTTATTTATTTATTTATATGTGAATTTTTGATTGACATGTAAATTTCCATAATTCATTATAATAACAATAAATATCCGTATCTACAAGAGTATTTTAGATGATAAAAAACAAGATGATATATCAATTATCATTAACAGAAATATTAAATAATAATAATTAGTTTGCATATCCTGCACCCTTAGACCAGAGGCGTATTTTAGTTAGCGTACTGATGTTGGCTTATGACCTTATGATGTTACCTTATGGAAGAAAAAGAAGTCTACGAGTATTTGTCTTGTATAGTACAATACATAAAGTATAATATACAATAATCATATAAAAATAAGAATATTTTATTGTGATCTCAACAACATATAATGTACTTCAATTTATACTTCGTTACGTTACGAAATTCGTTACTCATTGATGTAGGTATTTTAATAAACTAAGAAAGACATTTTGTGCTCGATGATTATATTATTTATGTAGTCTAAATGTGACTTTTATACTTCCAGATGTGATAAAATAACTGGCGAAATCTTGAGAGACATGACGCTTGCCTTCTCGTTGATTTGATCAATTTATGTCCTTCTCGGCCTTCCTCTTCCTCTTCGTGCCTCTAGCTTCCCCTTTACAATGGTTTTCATAAAGTTGTCATGTCGTATAAGGTGGCCAAACATCTTCCCTCCTATATGACCGAGATAGATGTATTAATTGACATATTATTATGTAATCTCCTCGCCCTCCACAGATATTCGTTTTTCTACAAGGTGATCATAAAATAAAAATAAAATATTTTATAATTTCCAGGTCTACTCCTCGGCAAGATAGACGCAAAGAAGGCAATCCTGACCTTCGCTGGGTACGCAGACAAAACTGCATCTGAGAAGAAAATGGTCCGCAACGTGAAGGTGGATGGTGACTGCTACTTCAATACTGGGGATATACTCGTCATGGACCACTTCGGATACTTCTACTTTAAGGATCGGACTGGAGATACTTTTAGGTAAGAGATCTTTATGTTATTAAGTAAGATTATAGAGACTAGTCCCTATGTCGGTCTTTATTAATCAAAGAATAGCACTCTAGCCATTGGTTTTACGAAATCCCTTCGACGTTGGCTAATTCCATAGGATAAAAACATTGTCACAAACTATGGTAATCATCGTATTGACGGGTCATTTTCTCGATTAAAACTGCATCTGAGAAGAAAATGGGAGGTTTTTTTCATATAATTGGCTAATATTGAACGAACTTATGGTGATCTTTGTTACTTCTTACTGTTTACCAAAAAATAGCCTTTTAGCCATATTAGTAGCTTCAAAGAAAGTTTGGTTTCTTTTGACACCATAATTCTAAGACTTCCCAAGATTTGGTTATCATCACTCTCTCTTTGAGTCGTATTTCCTCATGACTGAGGGTCGTGACTCCCCCGCAGAATTAATTCGTTAGGGGAGTTTTCTTGGGCAGATACATCGTGGTGGGCGCCCAGGTCCTTCCACGGAAGACGCATGTCCTCGGATATTGTGGTCCTCAAACATGTCGGTTTCCTCACGATGTTTTCCTTCACCGCTAAGCGAGTGCAAATCTACACATAACTTGAAAATACAAGTCATTGGTGTAGGGCGGATTCGAACCAGGGTGCGTCTGGATGAAAAGCAGACACTGGAACCGCTGAGCCACACTCGCTTATGACGCTTGGTTATCATACTTATAGAATTATGTTAATCCTTCTTTTCGGATTATTTTATTCATCAATATTGCCTCTGAGTAGATTGATTCGTTTCAAATTGTATTGTATGAAGGCCATGATACAAAGTCTTGTAAAACCGTTAGTCCAGTGCAAGGCCATAAGTGAAGTTTAAAAGCTTATACATTTAAATGAACACGTCACAATTTGGTAATCATGCAGTGAAGTAAACGAATCTGTCTTATATGCCTTTGACGATACTTTAAATTTATAACTACGCCAGTTCCATGACATTCGCATGTAAAAAGACTTCTATTTACTCTACTTTGTTATCTTAAGTTTACGTTTGTATTTTTTCCAGATGGCGCGGAGAAAACGTATCGACAGCTGAGGTGGAAGGCGTTATCAGTACATTAATTGGACTCAAAGACGCTGTAGTCTATGGAGTGACGGTAAGCAGTATTTCATATTGCCATAGAAATTAGAAATTATCATAAATACTTATTTGTTCAGATGAGTATTACCTACTCAGTTTTGACTTTTAGTTTAAGTTGAATCTGATATAATCATGAACCTATTACTCTATCTACGGATAAAATAGTAATTTGACTCACAAATAACGTAATTAGCAAACCAAAACTTGTTTTTTCACCTGCATTTAGGTACTAGACCACCAAGTCAAACCTAACACTGATCGAAGGTGGCGTATACCCATATTAAAATGTTACTGGCTCTTAAATAAGTCTGTAAAACATCCTATCGAAGAGTATATGACTGGGTACCAAAAAGTGCACTACAAAGTATGCTGTACTAATAATTACTGATTTCCTCTTTCAGATACCCCACGTAGAAGGCAAAGCCGGTATGGCAGCAATCGCTGATGCAGAAAAGAAACTCGACCTTACGCAGTTAGCTAAATGTCTAAAATCGTCTCTCCCAGTCTACGCCCGACCGTTGTTCGTCAGGATCCTTCCAGAAACGCCTCTAACTGCCACTTTTAAACTAAAAAAAAGGAGTTAATGGAGCAAGGGTATAATTTAACAGCGCATAAAGATCCAATGTTCTTTTTGGATCAGAAAACTGGAGAATTTGTTCCGTTGACACAGAAAGTGTATGACGATCTGATGCAGGGCGTTATTAGGCTGTGATTATCAAAGATTTTGTACAAAAAAGTGTTCGTAAAATTTAGATGTAATGAAACTTGAAAGTTATCTATTGAATTACCTCTCTCAAGCTTCAGTTGGTCTGTTTTTATAAACCATTCTTGATATTCTTTTTTCGATAATCCTAAACCCTACCTACTGAATGAAAATTATGGGTACCATTTTCAATTGTTTTTCTTCTTTTTGTTTCCCACTAGGCCTAGTGTTGTTTTTCGCGCGTGTTTTACGAATGAATTTTGAAAAACTTAGCGATAATAAATCCAGCAATCACAAAAATCCAAAATTAAGTTTATATGATAATATGATCAAATGTCCTAAAGCTTATAAACATTCTTTAGCGCACACTTGGATTGTGTCTAATATGCTCCATATTCCGCAATTCATATAAGATACCTAGTTTAGAAAATAAAGAATTCTAGAACTAAAAATGGCATAATGTCAAAGACAGAATCAGTCTTATAATAGAACTACTCTCCAATTAAGCTTGACGAAAATTTTGCAGACTTTAACTGCTACGTAAGCTCTCCTTTAATTATCCGTTGTTAAATTTACCACAGACTCGTAGCTCTGCTGCAAATATACCAAATTCCAAAAAAAAACATGGTTTGAAAACAAAATAAAACGTTTAAACTACAAACTAAAACCCCAAAGTGAGCAGTTTGCAAGCTTCTCTTGCAAGCAACTCGAACTATGATTGAAAAACTGTACACTGAATTCCGATCAATTTCATGCACTGCCTATTGAAAACTGGAACGTTTGTCGGACACATTCCCATTCGGAAAATGCCTTCGGAAGCGAGCCGAGCCACCGAGGTATCGAATCAGTCACAGAGATCCTAAACCTATTGGGTAAATGTAGAAAGGTGTATTGTATAAGTTATGACAAAATACCTACAACTACCAAGTGACGTTCTTGAGAGTGGTTTCCTAAATTATTAGGTATCTATTTTTTAAGATGGTGAACCCATATTGTGAATTTGACAGTTTGATAGATTTGGAATATGTCTTAATTTAATAGGCCTAGGTCGGATCCTGTTTTATGTGATTGCTTGAACAGTGTATTCAATTATTTTTGGGTGATATAAAGTAACTTTTATGTAGATATGTAATATTTTTCTACTATTGAGATAATGTTTTATTGTATAAGTATTTGAACTTGCCTTTATAAATGTGGTAACATATTATGTTAAGTAGAATCTCAAAAACAATTTTGTGTTAATTTATGTATGTCTGAGCTTGGATGGATTTTTTCGTAAAGTATTTTTTGATATTTGGATATATTTTTATGCAATATTTTAATATACATCAGAAAAAAATTCAGTCGCGAAACATGAAGAGTTTTTCTTCGCACTCATATCAACTGTTTATATGAATGAGTTTACATAATATGTAAACTCTTCTAAATCCACTCCACTTAAAAAGTATGATCTTATCATACTTTTTAAGTGGAGTGGATTTTGATCAATTTATTTATTAATTCTGTAGACTAATAGATGTAAGGTATTTTAATGAAGAGACTTTAGTTGGGGTTGTAATAAAATGTCAATTGTAAGTATAGAAAGTGTTTTTAATTCGTTACAATTTTATTATACATTTACTTTTACAATGAAACGAGTGTTAGGAGGACACTATTTATTTATAGATCTATTACATCGTAAGATAGCAAAATCGAACATTAAAAAAAGTCAATATTAGAAGCAAACAACTTACTACACCCGGCCATTATTTCCTTTTTGTTTCAAACAGCTTCTGAATCTCATTGACAGACAGTCCTTTAGTCTCAGGAATACACAGTCTACTATATATAGCTACTCCAAAACATATAGCGGAGAATATATAGAACACTGGTCCCAAGCCAAGTAACTCTACTAGGAGAAGGAAGGAGCCAAGTGTGAAGAAGTTGACGATCCACAGGCTCGCCATAATGATAGTGTTGCACAGACTTCTTACCTGGAAGAAAATTATAAATATTTATTTAAGAAGAGATAAGGTTAGTAGGTAAAGATATAATAAGTGTAGTACACTTCATTTTATCTTTATAATAAAGTGGTTTAAAACAAACTAAATTTCATGGACCTGAGTTCTTTAACGCTTTTTGACTGGCAATGTTATATGAATTGCAGATCATTCTTTTATAAGTTACATGATGGATGATTGCTCTGTGATTTTGATAAGGCTCTTGCCTAGCTGAATAAATGAACAGTTCATTTGTAGATGTACCCCGTCATTTTAAAGTAGATAGGTTATCTTGGCAAGTACAAGAATATTTAAATCATTGCCCAATATTACTTACTTACAAATAAGTTTGTTAAACTCAATCGACTTAACTAACTTTTTTCTTTCTTTTTTTTCTTGATTGGCGTGTTAGCTTAGTTGGTAGTGGCTCTGCCTTCTAATATAGGGGATGCGGGTTCGATTCCCGCGTGACACAAGTATTTATGAATTTTAAAATTTATAATTACTTGTGTTGAGTCTGGTCGTTTGTATGTATAATAAGTACCTACCTATGTACATATTTACAAAAGAAAAGTATATAAGTATTATATCCGTTATCTAGTACCCATGATACAAGCGCAAGCTTAGTATGGGGCTATGGGGCTAGATGGCCATGTGTACAATGTCCGGGATTTTTTTTTTAATATTTTTCCTTTGCTTTATTCTAGGTCTATAAAATTGGCAAATCAAAAGCCAAACTAACCATTATTATGTAAAAAAACTCACCTCAGGTAAGAACACCTCAGCCATGAGCACAAAGGGCGTGGTGGCACACCCAGTGGTGTAGAAGAAGCAGTACATGTAGATGAGTAGTGCCGTGAGCCAGTCCGGGGCCCAGCGCAGTTGTATCATCGAGCCGATCAGTAGTGCGCACGCGCTGCAGGCGAGCGCTGTGTAGATGAGGAGGGACTGGATACAGAAAATACAACAATTAAAACAAATGGTGTAATAAATAACAAAATATGTTCAGAAACCAATGACTTGTAGTGTATTAGGTACTTGAAGCACGCATATTATGATCGAAGTTGTAGTAGGTAGGTAACTGTACGTGACGTCACCGTTTGCTACTACAGAATATCAGCGATGGTGGCTCTATGGCTCCAGAATTATGCTGAACTAGTGGGTGCTCGCGGCTTCGCTCGCATTAAGCAGTAAAACTTGCATTTACTTATTTTACCCCTTTATAAGTGGCATTTCCAAAAATCCTTTCTTAGCGGATGCCTACGTCATAACATCTACCTTCCTTCCAAATTTCAGCTTAATCTGTCCAGTGGTTTAGGCTGTGCGTTGATAGATCACTATATCAGTCAGACAGTCAATCAGTCAGTCACCTTTGAGTTTTATATAGGTATATATGATATAGATTGCAGCTTGGGCAACATTTTAATCAGATTTAACCTATCGCTAGATGGCGCTGTGTGCAATGTCCTGGATATTTTTTATATTTCCGCAAAATTACACTCTAAGCAAGTAAGTCACCAATAGATATGTAAGTTTGGGAATGTATCTGGTGGAGTTAATAAAAAATACAAATTTGAATGTTTTACAATTAACCAGTCAAAGCTTCACAAATGCAATCACCTGTCGCCCACACCGGTCCACAGCTACAATGCAGACGAGGCTAGCGAGCATAAACACCAGGCCCACCACTACGGAGCACTGGTTGGCTCGCAAGCTCGGCACCGCCTCCTTGTAGATAGAGTCGCCGTACACTTGCAACATGATCGGACCCATCATGCCGGTGATGCTCATCAGGATCACCATGTTTAGTAGAGAGCGTTGGGAGGATTTGGAGTTTTCTGGAAGATAAACATTATAGAGAGTCAACAACACAAGCAATTATTCGAAGTAGAAGTAGGGTCCAAATTTACAAATGATACATTAGATTGACTAAAGACATTTTTTTTTACATGAAATAGGCTCACGCTTGACTACAACTTGCCTGATGTTAAGCAACGTTATAATCTACGATCTAGTGCGCTTGCCTAGAAGAAACCGGTTTACTCTCGACTTGAAGACCGACTTTACGAAGAATGTTTAACTTTTCAGTGGTCGCGCCATTTATGGGGAAGCACCTTGAACACATAATACTAACCTGAGTTTGAACTCTGTATTCAGTGCTTGAGTTTGTAGTCAATGCGTACCATCGTATTTATTTACAGCATTTTTAATCTCAATGGTATCCACTAGTATTGTATAAATAAAGGTTTCTTCATCAATGTACAGACAAAGAAATAGGAATGAGTACATAAGTATAGACTTACTGAGGAAACTCCATGAAGAGATTCGTTTCGTCTGCTGCACTGGTTCTTTGGCAGTCTTCAGTTCCGTGCCTGGTACGGCTTCTGCAAACCAAAGAACACATGAATTTGATTTACTTTATACTTTAGGTTTGAAATGTAGGTAATGACTTACTGTCCAACAGGAGTCACTATGTCAAGAAAATGTTCACATGACAAAACCTATGCTACTTACTATATGTACTTTATAATGTGTGAATCAGTTAGTTGTTTTCCTGCTTGTTTTTGTTCTTCGAGCATCCATCAATTTTATTACTGTCAATAAATCAATCAGTTTACTAATTATAATTTTTGTGCGGCTGATTTTGGAGTCCTTACCATAACCGCCGTGGTGGACCGATTCCTTTGGAGGATTCAATTGTAGCTTAATTTTTGAGATTTCGACTTCAATTTCTTTTGAGGTTTCATCCAGTCTTCTGTAGAATGAGATAGATTTTGCTGCTTCCTGAAAAAAATGACAAAAAGTAAATTAGAATAAAAGCCTGTTTCTTGCAGAGTAGGTATTATTTCTACGTGAGAACTAAGTCAACCATGAGAGTCTGAGAGTTCTTCAAACCAACCTTTTCCTTTCCCACAAGAATTAGATAGACAGGTGACTCCTTCAGCATGAGGAGCAGCACCACAGCCAGGATGGAAGACGCGAGGAATGAGAACACCACCTGGTGGTAGCTGAAGTGGCCACCCACGAAGTTGGAGATCAGCAGGCCGAGGAAGTAGCCTGATGCTGGGCAGGCTGTCAGACCACCTGGGAAGTAAAATAAAAGCTTTTAACGTAATTTTGCAAACAACTTCAATACACAAAAAAAATATATATGAGTCCAGCTTGTTCCACCGCCACCAAATTTATCTTTTCTCATTAAATCAAATTTTCTTTGCTCGTTTTTTCATAAGTTTTCATTTTGTACGTATGTATAGGTAGTTTTAATATTAAAACGCGTATTACACGTGAGTGAAAACCGTTTAGTTAACGTATGTATGTACAGTTGAAATGAATTTCTCTCTCGTAAGCCTGACATTATAGCCTGAAAAGCCATCCTCAGAAGCGATATGTAGTGGTTAAAGATGTACTGTAATACAGCACTGGTATGCTATATCTTAGCAGTGAGTCTTAATCGAGGCTGCATAAGTACTATCTCTCGCTCTTTCTATCTGTCTCTCAAGTCGTATTTCCTGATGACTGAGGGTCGTGACTCCCCCATAGAAATAATTCGTTACGGGAGTTCTTTTGGGCAGATACATCGTGGTGGGCGCCCAGGTCTTTTCACACATATGTACTATAGGTACTCACATCTAATGTTTATTGTTACAAACCTCTAATAGAATCATTTGCTATCTCCGATATGTATATGACAGCGACGCTCTGCCCCGCAATGCCCACTCCCACCAGCGCCATCGCCAGCAGCACCAGGTACACACTGGAGGATACTGAGATTATAGCCCACGCCAGCTGAAAGGAGAAATATGAGAATGAGAGACTTTGAAATATTGCATGAAGATAAATATTGAGGACTTCCTAAAGGTAACTAACGTAAAAATCTTAAATAGCATGTCGTTCGTTCTCCAATGCCTCCCAATGATTCTGCAAGAGAGTTACAACTCTCAGTTATGAGGTAGACGACTAAGAAGAGAAGGGTACACATGGCTTAGCGATTTAAACTCCGGCAAACAACTGAGACATCAGAAATCATCATGAGTGGTGTCATCTTCATATTAAAGTTTAGAGGTTCGTGCGTAATGCTGTCAAGCATTGTATGCGATTCCATGCCGCTTCTGTTTAGTAAGATACATTGATCTACAATTTAATGTATCAACCAAAGAATTCTTTATAATTAAACAGTTTGTTTCAGGAAATAAACAAAATTTGTGTCAAATTCCCCAACTATCCACTAAAGTATTTCCTTTGATAGACAACAAACAGTCTGATTGATGTACAATCTCGGTAATATTTTTATCTTATTCTTGTAAATACGAAAATTACTACGAATATAACCACATGTCTACACATTGTTTGGTTTAGATAAGGTTTATATCACCTTATCTAAAGCCATATCATTATCAGTCAGTCAGCTGATCATGCACTTACGACTACTCGTAACTGCATGATCAAGTAGGCTTTTATACTGTAAATAGTATTACACTTCAAATTATGTTTTTGTATATGTAAGCTATATTGAAAAGTTAATATAAGTATAAAATAACATTATTGAATCAGACCGACGAAGACTAATAAGAAGCTCTAGACGAACGACGAACAGGTGTTATATGACTATGCGACCCACCCACGGGAGTGCCAAATGTTACTCGGTTATTTTATTTCTAATATTATTCATTATGAATGAAAATTTATTGAAAAGAATACTCACAACAAAAGGCAATCCAAAAAGCACCGTCGCATACTTCCTCCCTAAAGTGTTAAAGGCATATCCACAGAAAGGACTAATGGCCAACCCTCCAACATTGGACAAACTACCCAACAATGAGATGTGGGTTGAAGTCATTGGCATGGATAGCACAGTTTGATTGGATTGAAAGATAGAGGCGGTGTAGGATGGCCAGGACGAGATGAAACCGCTTTGGCAGCCTAGGAAGGAGACTGGAAATAAAGAGGTTATAAGTTATTAGTTGGTCAAAGAGAGACAAGTGGAAAGATATTAGCATAGTACTGTTTCTCAGATGTGGTGATGATGATCTTCAGACATGGATGATATGACTCAAGGAAGGTGAAGTTCTTGTAACCAATCTTCCAACATTGGACAAACTGCCAAACAGTGATGTGTGGGATGAAAATCCTTGTATGTGGGTAGAAGTAATTGGCATGGATATCACAGTTTGATTCGATTGAAAGATGGCGGCGGTGTAGGATAGCAAGACGAGATGAAACCGCTTTGGCAGAAGTTCTTTTGCAGTTCACGATGCAGAAAAGAGAAGGAAGTGGTTAGATGTTAGCATAGACATGTTTCTGGGAGGTGATGACGATCCTCAGATATCAGTGATATAATTCAAGATAAATGAAGTTCTTATGCCTATCTTCCGTTGGACAAACTACCCAGCAGCGAGATGGGGGCATAGATAGCATTCTTTTGTTGGTTTGGAAGATGGCCAGGACGAGAGGAAGGAAACCACTTTGACAGCTTAGGAGACTGAAAGTAAAGAAGTTCTTATTCGGTGTCAAAGGCAAAATGAGAGGAAAGATGTTAGCATAGAAAAGTGTCTGAGAGGCGGAGAAGACGATCCTTAGACATGAGGAATATGATTATAAGAATATAAGAGTTTTATGTTTATCTTCATCAGGCTAAAATAATATAATTATTGAAATCTTTTCTTCGTCGTTAATACATATAACAAGGTGGAATCATCTTAATATTTCAAAATTTTCTAGAATGGTAAATTATATTGTGAAGTCATGTTGTTTTTTTTTATTTCATAATCCAAAAAAATCTGTTTTCACTTTTATATATTTTTATCAGTAGGTAAGTAGATTCATGTTAACCTATATTTTCGTATTCTGTATTTTGTTTGTTTCAAGTCAGGATTCAATACTGAACGTACTAGAATACTTTGTATAAAAAAAGAGAAAGTCAAAAAACTTGAAATATATGGTAATTGGGGGTTAAGTACCTAATCCAAATTAATTGGATTGATAATATCTAGATTTAAGTAAGGTATTTTACTTACTGCACATAGTAGCGGCTATTTGTATGATAAGCTCAGATTTTTTTATTTTTCCTGGCACCATCTTTGGTAATTTATTAATCTGAACTATTTGTTCCAATAAACTATATTTTCAAGAACAGAAGTTCTTTTTTTCTAACTGGAACAGTAACTGACGGTTTAATCGTAAATGGTTAACATAAATAGTGGTTGCTAATCTCTGCAATATAATTATTTGTGTATCTGTTGATCTAAGAGCCAAGTTGTTATAAAATATAGACGTGGTTCCGTAAAATTAGAAAGAAGGATAGTAATATTGAATAAATATCGACTGATTTTTTTTTTTAACTGTACTCTTTTCTTAATGTACCTATTTGTTTACCCAGTTAGTATTGCAAATAACTGTGTTTAGGTACGTGTCTGTGACAGAATTTTTTGTATTCCAATTTACGATGTCTAAACCAAAAATTGATCGTCCGGAAAACCAGAGCATTCTAAGATCCTAATGTGAAAAATACTATTAAAGCACTCCTTCTACGATTGGACTACTCTTGGTTTGTACAAAAAATGCATCAATTCTGATAAACAATCCGAAAAATTATGAATTAATTTATTAAGTGCTAACCTGCACTAAATTAAACTTTTATTGGAAAATGAGCGAAAATAATCACGACCGGCAGGATTCGAACCTGCGTATTTCTGCTACCGTCAGAACGCCTTAACCACTCGGTCTACTAACTGCCAGGCGCGAAAATCCACACTCATTTCCATACATTTCAGACTGAGCGGCTGATGGCGCCACTTGTGCTGTCAGAATATGTCTAACAAGCACTCATATCGATGTACTATGGACACCTGATATGACGAGAAATGGGCCTTGTTAGACATATTCTGACAGCACAAGTGGCGCCATCAGCCGCTCAGTCTGAAGTGTATGGAAATGAGTGTGGATTTTCGCGCCTGGCAGTTAGTAGACCGTAGCCTAGTGGTTAAGGCGTTCTGACGGTAGCAGAAATACGCAGGTTCGAATCCTGCCGGTCGTGATTATTTACGCTCATTTTCCAATAAAAGTTTAATCCGAAAAATATCAAAATCAGTATTTTTTAAACGGTATAGTATTTTTATGTTGATGACAACTAGCAAACAACATAATTATGATACAAAGGTTCGAACTCTGCCGGTCTTGATTAGTTTTGTTCATTTTCAATTACAATTAAAAAACTTACTTACTTTCTAGAGCTAGTAGGTATCTTCTAGGTAAGCGTGTTACACCCTAGGCTGCAACAATGCCTAACATCAGGCGGGGTGTAGTCAAACGCAATTTATTCACGTAACATAACTTACCAGTCGTTCTATATCTCTACCAACTGCCAAACTATGGATAGTATGGATCCACTGTTACACAGAGGAACCCTAAATATCCCCCATAAACATATAACACTCTCATCAAACATGTTTAATTCCACCGTAAGCCATTCCTTCTCATTTTCCATTCCTCCCCTGAAGATAACACGTGAGACGTCACCGTTATAGATCAGTATCTAATGTAAGGCACTTTGTTGAAGTTTGTTGTACCAGTGTTGCCATGCGATAGTATTACAACCGACTCCAAATATTACGGATTTCAATAAGACTACTTATAGGATTGTAAGTTTCAATAATTTGATAGATTCTTTATTAACGACTAGTGGGTGCTCGCGGCTTCGTTCGCATTAAGAAGTAAAACATGCATCCCCTATTTCACCCCTTTAAGAGTGGCATTTCCAAAAATCCTTTCTTAACGGATGCCTACGTCATAACATCTACCTTCATTCCAAATTTCAGCCCAAACCACTGGATGGATTGGGCTGAAATTTGGAATGAATGTGCGTTGATAGATCACTATATCAGTCATTCAGTCAATCAGTCAGTCAGTCACCTTTGAGTTTTATATATTTAGATTCTACGTTTTGATATCCTCCTTTTTTGAAGTCGGTTAAAAAGAATTTGTGCAACCACAATCGAGTCAATTTTCCATAAAATCTATTCCTATTGTGCATCTTAAGTGAGTGCAGGCGGTATACGCTTGGACATTGTATTTCTGGTAGGACCTTAGCTGTCCCTCTGATCTATTCGGTTGGCCTATTTATTTTATCCATTTATTTATACCATTACAATAAATGCACCTAACAGAAACGCCAGGATCTCGACCGGTTTCGGGGTGCCTGGCGTGAGGAGGCCTTCGACCGGGACGCATATAATAGGGAGTTGGGTGAGACCTTTGCCCAGGAGTGGGACAATATAGGTAAAAAAACAGCTACGCCAAATCGTACACTATGATTTAAGTTATGATTAATTGAATTGCTTCTCTCATAAAAATCTAAAATTTAAACAGAACCGGAAGCCCGAGGTGAACAGGTGTTTATAATTAATGGTTAGTTAGTATGAATGTGTTTTCACAGTTTTCAATTACTCCAAGGGCCTCTTTAATGAGGCATTACGTCATGTGCAGTACTTTGACAATCTTAGCAGTTTATATTGAAGAGTAGGTTTACGCCTGACCACTATTAATTAAGAAAGAAAAATTCTAGAGAGCTTCAAATCTAGGTAAAAGTAAAAGTAAAAGTAAAAAAGCCATTTATTCAGCTATTTTAAATTCATTTTACATTCTTGCACTCGGATATATAAATTTACACATTTTGGGTTTTTTATAAGTACTAGATTTATTTGATGTTATTATTATTTTAAATGTCGTGTTGTTGTGCGATTTCTCTTGTCCTTTTTAGTTATGGTGTCATAGCTGTCGCCTCGTTGGCGTAGGCCTCCCCCAGTTTCATCCATGTTTTGCGGTTCCTTGCTAACCTCGTCCATTCTATTCCATGTCTCTGGTAGAATATGTCTTCCCACCTTCTATGTGGTCGTCCTCTTTTCCGCTTGTCCGATCTTGGTATCCATTCCACTACCTTCCTTGTCCAACGGTCATGGTTCATCCTATATACATGGCCAGCCCAGTTCCATTTCAGATTTCTAATTGTTTTGATTATGTCTCTTAGTTTGGTTTTCTTCCTGATGCATTTGTTCGGGAGTTTGTCAGATAGTTTTATGCCTAGCATACTCCTCTCCATCTTTGTCTGGCATACCCTGAGCTTGTTTTCGTCTTCTTTTCTCAGAGCCCAAGTCTGGCATCCGTATATGAGGCTCGGTAGTATTGCAACTTCATACAGTCTTCTCTTTATGCTTAAATGTATTGTTTTGTTTTTCATAATTTCCTTGAAGCTCCAGTATTTTTTCCACGCAATTCCAATTCTTCTATTGATTTCTTTTTCGGTGAGGTCGTCAAAAGCTACGGATTGTCCTAAGTAGACATATTCGTCAACATATTCGATCGTTTCTTGTTCTACTGTAACTATTTCTTTCTCTGCATTCGTCATTATTTTTGTCTTGGAAGCATTCAGTGATAGTCCTACTTTATTGCTTTCCCTTGCTATATCTTGTAGCATATTTTGTAGGGTATTTGCAGTATCAGCAAAAACTGCAATGTCATCGGCGAATCTCAAATGACTAAGATACTCTCCATTTATATTAATTCCTGTGTTAGTCCAGTGTATATTTCTAAAAATCATCTCGAGTACAGCACAAAAAATTTTTGGGGATAGTGGATCTCCTTGTCTAACGCCTTTTTCAATTTGAAAGTCTTCACTATCTCTTTCCATTCTTATTTTCGATGAACTTTTCGAATAGATGTTCTTCAGGATGAGTATGTATTCTTCTTCTACTCCCTGCTGCTTGAGAGCTTCCCAAATTGCATTATATTCCAGGGAATCGAACGCCTTTGTAAAATCAATGAATCCTATGTATATTGTCTTATTGTATTCTTTACACCTGTTGACTATCGTAGCTACAACCTGGATGTGATCTATGGTTGAGTAGTTTTTCCGGAATCCAGCCTGTTCCGGTGGTTGGTTTTCGTCTAGTGTGGTTGTTATGCGGTTTAATAATATTTTTGAAAATATTTTATAAATATTTGACATTAGGCTAATTGGCCTATAATTTTCTAGTTGACTTCGGTCTCCTTTTTTATGTAACAGTATAGTTGTAGATTTGCTCCACTCTTCCGGTGTGCTGCCCTTCCTTAGTACGTTGTCAAATATAGTCTTTAATGGTAAGAGTAGTGGGTCCATAAGTGATTTTAACAATTCATTAGTAATTTTATCATCTCCGGGAGCTTTGTCGTCTTTTTGTGTCCGTATTGCCTGAATGATTTCGCTGTCCAATATCTCAGGTAATGTCACTTCATTTGTCTTTTCTTCTAGATTATTAATGTCACAGGTGCAGGATGTCATATTGCATTCATTATTCGCTAGGTTAGATGTCAAAATACATGCATTATTTACTATATTAGATGTCCGGTTACATGTCAAATCTATGTAATTACTATCTATATCTTGGCGGTTTATATTATATTCTGAGACTGTTGGTGTAGTGCTCATTGTCAGATCATTTGGCCTGCCATTTGCATATAGTTCTTCGTAAAATCTTCTTGCTTCTTCGAGTATATTTGGTCTCTTGTTTATTGTTTTCTGAAACTTTGTTTTTACATTTGCTGTCCACTCTTTTTTCTTATTCAATTCTTTGAATGCCTTCTTCACTGCGCCATTGTTTTTTATGTGTCTTTCATATACTTCCTGTCTATATTGTTTTGAATCTCTGGTTATCTGTCTATTAATCTCTTTACTAAGTCTTGTGATTTCTTTCCGAACCTGTTTTGATTTAGGTGCTTTGTATAACGTTTTTCTCTCTTCTAATAAAGCCTCCGTCTCTTTGTTTTTTTTCTTTCTTTTTTGCGGCATTGGTACTGAAACATCTTGTATAAATGTTGATACTTCTTGTTGTAGGTTTTTGTATTGAGCGTGTATGTCTTCACCTTTATTCACAGCTGCGCGAAATTTCTGGTTCAAGCTTTCTTTTGCTATTTCTGTGAGTTCTGGTACTATACGTAGGCCCATCGTTGTTTTCTTAAAATTTCTTCTCTTCTTCTTGATATTTAGCTTACATCTGACCATCAAGTGATCTGTCGAAAAGTTTGGTCGTATCACGTCAAAGCCTTTTATTTGGTTGGGTTTGGTGGTGAGTATGTAATCAATTTCGTTAGAGTGTTTTTGATTTGGTGTCTTCCAGGTCCATTTTCTTGTTTTCTTTCGATTGTACATTGTATTAGTAATTTTTAAATTATTTTCCAAGGCAAATTGTACCAGTCTTTTCCCATGTAGACTTCTGTTACCTCTTGAAAATTTCCCGAAAACGATATCTTCCCCTCTTTGCATTTTTCCGACTTGGGCATTGAAGTCTCCCATTATAATTAGATGGCTTGTGCCCGAGGAAGCTATTGCTTGGTCCACCAGTTTATAAAATTCTTCCAATTCTTCATTTGTAGTCTTTTTCGTCTCAGTCGGTGCATAGACTTGTATTATGTTCAATGTGTTCGAGTTATCTAGCTGTACCTCTAGTAAGGCCACTCGATCAGAGTAGGTTTCAAATCTGATTATATTTTTTTTCATGACTTTCTTTATAAGGAAGCCTACTCCACGTTGGCTTTTGGTTGCATGACTGTGAAAAAGAATAAAATCTGGGTACTCTTCTATGATTTCTCTTTGTCTTCTTACTTCGCACATGCCTAGTATGTCCCATTTAATATTGTCCAGACCATTTATTAATTCTGTCAATCTAGCTTCTGTTAATAGTGTCCTAACATTTAAACTTGCTATATGAATTGTATTTTCTGCATTTCTGGAGGGTTGTTGGTCTTTCTCCTCCACGGTGACCAGCCGGCTTGGAGGAGGAGTTCCTTTTTTCAGTTTTTTGTCGTGTTATCATTCGGTTTGCTTGTTCCGGGGTTATGTATATTAATTGCTTTCGTTTGTTGTGTTCTTGTGGTATTGAAAAAAGACGTCATGCCTTGTGACCTTATTTTCTTTGTTTTTTGTTCTAGATTCCCTTCTTTCTTTTTATTTTTGTTAAAATCTTCAGGAGTTTTAGACAGCTGTCTTTTATTGCCTTGATTTGCGCTCAAACTGGCCTTTTGACTAGGAGATTCGTTTTTGTTCAGCGTAACTATTTTGTCGTAATTTAATACAGCTTTTATTCCTTGTTCCCTGAGCTTGTTTACTTCCACTTGCAGTTCTTTCCTTTTCTGTAAAATTTTGGGTGGGTGGGTAGGGTGGGTACCTACAAATACAAATCTAGGTACCTACCCTTAAATAGTTAGTTAAAACTTAACAAGACGAACTAAACCCTTTCATATTAAATTTAATAATGTTTATTAATATGTTTCTCCTAGGCAAACGCAACATCTTAGACTACAGTGGTGCTTAACATCAGGCAGACTGGCATGGAATAGGCAAACATTTGATTGCCTATACCATGTTAAAAATAAATAAAAAAGATAATAATTGTTTTAGTCATGTTCTTACTGCTCAATAGATTGAAACGATTTTGTCAAGACAGACGCTGTCGAGAATATTTTGCTTAGGATAATTAGCCTTAGGTTGAGGATAAGCAAAAATAGCAAAAAATTAGATTCAAGTGCTAGACCTACATTTACTCTCCTATCCGGTTTGTCAACTTTATATCATCGTGCAAAAATTAAACTCATCGTTTTGCTCACAAAAAAATACTCCTTCTTAATAAAACTCTAATTCTGCCGAATACCTTTTTGTTCTTTTGAATTCTAATGCCGATCATATGTAGGTACATATATTTTGATAAACTATACCTATTTCTATGAACTATACCGGTTTCTTCTAGGCAAGCGCGCTAGATCGTAAATCACAACTTTGCTTAACATCAGGCAAGTTGTAGACAAGCGTGAGCCTATCTAATGTAATAATAATAAATAATAAACAATGATTATCCCCATATTTATAAGCATAGGTGATCACTGTCAGTTATGCTTAGTCAACAACGTTATGGTGTGTCCAGTGTACGTCTGTATGTATGTCTATTTCTCTGAGAATCTATCAGAAATCTATGAAGATAATGACATGGTCCTTTTGACTGAAATCAAATTACCTACAGCATTTATAGCAGAAACATTAAGTGAAAGTTTGTGTGTCTGTATGTTTGTTCTTGCTTCATGATCTAATACCTTATCCGAATTGGCTAAAATTTGGCATACATATAGATTCAAACTTGGTTTAACACAGAGGCTACATTAATCTATACTAATATTATAAAGCTGCAGAGTTTGTTTGTTTGAACGCGCTAATCTCAGGAACTACTGGTGCGAATTGAAAAATTATTTTTGTGTTTGATAGACCATTTATCGAGAAAGGCTTTAGGCTATATAACATTACGCTGCAACTAATAGGAGCGAAGAAATAATGGAAAATGTGGAAAAAACGGGGAAAATTATTCATCTTTGAGGGCTTCCGTAGCGTGCGCTGCGAAAACGGTTCAAGATATCACAAAAATATGTATGAAAGAATTATTTCTTATAAAATAATCTAACAAAATGTCATGTACAATATATGTCTATCTTTTAAGGTTAACTCACTAGAACCGTTTTTATGGTAATAACTATTCCACGCGGACGAAGTCGCGGGCATCAGCTAGTTTTTAATAATAAGGGTAACCACAGGATCCCACTAGTATAAATCGCAGAGTATTGAATCCTGCATCATATTCTTCCAGTACTTAGAGCATTGTTCCATTATATTATTATCAAGCCCCACCTCCTCTACTGTTTTAAACGAATATTTATCTGTCTCACGTAATACAATCTCTTTAAGCCTGTGATAATAATTATATTATGATTGTTTGCTTTCCAAAAATAAAACACTGTAACGTACAATACGATGATGCAATATTCATGCAAACAGCAAGTAAGTAAAGTGGAACAATGATTTTAGAGTATCAAAGGGTTCGATTTAACCTCCTGTCAGTCGCGCGGTGAGTTCTGCCAAAATCCGTTTCGATTCCCCTTAATTCAGACGCGTTCGTCATCCGGGGCTCCATCTTAGCTTCATCATCATCCTGTCAGCCCGTGTTCACCCACTGCTGAGTATAGGCCTCCTCTCCAACGTGCCACACAGTACGGCATCCAGCCTGTCTGATCCATCTCCTACTTATATCTGAGCTTCATTATCAAACAATGATGCTTTAGCAGTTTAGGATCCTAGTCAAATTGCATAATTGATTAAATATGATACTTACACATAGTGAACGAACATTTTAGAACTATTTATTTGTAGGTTGCAGGGATCGTCTGTAGCAGCTTTCTGAAATTTTCTTAGTCAAATTTTTATTATTAATTAATTTGAGAGATAAGTAGATAAGAACCCTCTGTTAATATCAACCTAACGTTTTTAAAGCAAACTTATACTATGTGTAAGTAAGTATCTTCGATCTCTCTATGAACTAAAACAATTCGTATAAGATTGGCCCTTTACTCCTTGTAGTAAATCTCATATAAGTTAAATAACGGAGGTGAATAAAATGCGTAAAAATTTTTTTTAAAGAGTATTTAATTGTATAATTTAAAATAAACCCTAATTTATATTTACAATATAACAAGTTATACAATAACTCAATCTAATTCTTTACAATCAAATAAAATGGTCCAATGGTACAAAAATGTTTAATTTTTCAATTGAAACATTTATTTTTAAGACCACTTTAAAGACTTAATTAAAGTAAAAATAAAAGCCTCTATCAATACTATCAAAGTTATGTATAAGTTAGTAATTAAAAATTGGCAGTTATATTATAATAATCACATGTCTGTCTACTCTTATACGCAAAAATATAATACACATTGTCGCAAAAAAGAACTGTCTAAGTATATAATAATAAATAATAAATAAATTTTCCGGGACATTGCACACAGCGCCATCTTGCCCCACACTAAGCTAACGCTTGTATCGTGGGTACTAGATAACGGATATAATACTTATATACTTTTTTTTGTAAATGCATACTTATTATACATACAAACGACCAGACTCAACACAAGTAATCATAAATTTCAAAATGCATAAATACTTGTGTCACGCGGGAATCGAACCCGCAACCCCTAGATTATAAGGCAGAGCCACTACCAACTAAGCTAACAGGCCAGTCGATATAAAGTATCGAGTATATAAATTTACTTTGAGATGCAAATTCTATTTTTCAAATGAGTCATTACGAGTAATTTTAACTGGTATGGTAATTTTTACGTTAATATTTTACTTTAATGGAAAAAAAATTAAGAAAGTTCTAAATTGCGACACAAATTTCGTTTCGATTCAATATAGCCTCTGTTACTTAAACCACACTAAGCACTACCATTTAAAACTATGATGATTTGACATATGTTTTAGATCTCTGCCAGATGTATGACACGGCTACGCTGCTTAACAAAGATCCAAACAGCACCATACTAGCTCCCCATACTGCTGCAGAAGAGCTCAAGCATAAGCCACTTGGTTCGGGCAAGTCTTCAGCAAAGACCACTCTCAAACCCTTGCTTATGGTAGCTGATGGTTCCGTAATGGTCCTGTTTCCAATGTGGATGACATCTCTCCTTCTTCTCCTAGGCTCAATGCTTCCAGGATTCGGGCAGACATCGCAGTCAGTCTTGCAGAGCTCAACGTCACACTGGATGATCAGGTCCATCTCATCAGGGAACTTGAAGGCGTTGAAGAAAGCGAACGCGAGGATCGAAGCTCCTGTGTTTCCTGTGTCCCTAGTCTTTTGGAACGAGCCAAAGAGTTTCGGTTTTAGTACACATCCGTTGCTGTCAGTTAAAGGCACAACATGGCGGCTTTCTGAATCACGGGCGATGCATTCACGGACTAAGATGTCGAAGCCAGCGTCTCCAGTAACAGATACTACCAAAGTCATTGTCTCTCCGATCTTGATAAGTCCGTTAGCTTCAGGAGCGAAAGGTCCGCGACCAGTTTGAATGTCTAAACGAGCCATAGCTGTGTCTCCGCTAAAGTTGCTTGTGATCTGGTTGAGCATACCAACGCTAAGAGATGATACCAATTGTTTTGTAAGATTGCCTTCCCATAGACATCTGACGCGGCGAATGTGATCCCAGACTTCCTGAATACCAGGCTCGTTTTGTAGAACAAGTACGTTTTCCAAGTAGGCTTGACCTTCGTTTTCAAAATCGCTAAAGAATCTCGTACCGCAAGTGTTCAGGCTCACAGTGAAAGAGAATTTGGTCTGGCCAGAGTCTTGTTGGACGTACACGCACTCTTGGTCATTGAAGTGGTCCTGAGAGTAGATGATACCGTTGTATGGCTTATTGAATTCGATGTTTATGGTCATCATTTCCTTGCCACAGTCAACAGTAATGGCGTGGATGTGAGGAGGATGACGGTCATCATCATCTGCAGGAGGGGATTGGGTTTCAACGGAGGTTCCACTGGAGCTACCAGTTTCAGTTTGTGATAGGTAAGGAGGTTGAGTGGCTTCAGGTTGAGGTTGAGGTTCATAGGAAGTAGTGGGCTGACTGGGTTGGTAGCTAGGTTGAGATGGTTGGTAGGAAGGCTGGCTAGGTTGGTAAGCGGGCTCAGTGGGCTGGTTGGGCTGGTAAGAGGGTTGGCTGGGTTCAGACGGCTGGCTGGGCTGGTAGGATGGTTGCGATGGCTGATAAGCTGGTTCGGTTGGCTGGCTGGGTTGATAAGAAGGCTGACTCGGCTGATAGGAGGGCTGGGTTGGTTGACTGGGCTGACTGGGCTGGTAGCTTGGTTGGTTCGTAGGACTACTGGGTTGGTAGCCAGTTTGTTGTTGCGTTGGCTGGTCAGGCTTGTAACCTTCACTGGATGAGCTGGGTTGGTACGGGGCGCTGGTTGCAGGGCCTTCGCTGTAGGCAGGAGTCGGGCGGGTTCCAGGGAATGGGTAACCAGTGTGAGGCGGCAAGTAAGAGGCTGCTTCAAACGGTCTTGGCTTTTCTGGACGTCCTCCCAAGTATTGACGAGCTGGAAATATAAAATAAAAAACATTAGTCTTTCAAATTATGACTACTTCTTCACCACAAAAGACCCAAGCAGTGCTAGTGCTGATTGCAAGAAGACAGAACTTCAACCTAGAAAGTAAACAAGAGATACCACGAAACCGATAAAGATAAAAACCACAATCTGTAACGTACATGAACAAGAGAGGCGGAAATAGGGAGAGAAGATCGAATAGCCACGTTAATGAAATAAAATCAGTATTTATAGTAAGAGAGAATAAATACAGTATCGAAGAACTATTTCACTAAAAAGTTTATTAATAGACACGAAATAATTGTAATTATTATTTTAGTATCGCTCGCTGTTAGTCCAAAAAAATCAACAAATAGTTATATCATCTTTTGCATGCTGGAGTAAACGCTTTAGTAGGATCATAACAAATTAGTCTTCAAGCTTCCTTCAGGCAAGGGTTCGGTTATATATTCTGGAAGTTTCGGCGCCTGTTCAGACCTTTCCTATTTCTTTGCTGGAAGGTCTGCTGTATCCAGTGCAGCAAGTCTCCCACCATCTCGTCTGTGACAGCTGGTTGTTCTTCTGCAAGCCATCGTGAAGGTCAGAGTCTTCTTGGGTAAGTATCTTGGACCAGCACCCGAATTGTTAGCTAACAGACTTATAGTCTTTTTATTTTGTTTTGCTTATACCTACTTATATTTAAGTTATCCGACACGTTTTAGTTTTGGAGCAGTTAGGTTTTAGTTTGAATTGGTTTATAATATTGTAGCCTAGTTATCTGTTAACCGAAATTAAGTTTTTTGACGAGCTAAGCAGATAATGAAAAGAGAATAGGTAAAATTGAGTTTGTGACCATACTTTTTATGTTACAGAAATTTATAAGCTTGGTCACCGCAGCCTATATAATATAATACATGAGACAGTATAAGTATTACATAAGATACAATAAATTCTGGAAGAAAACATAATACCCCTGAAAATAAAGCATAAAAATCACATAACCTAAGCGTAATAAGACAAAAATATGTAATATTCAGATCCACCACGAAAAATTAGTCGAAACTAATTTGAATATAATACAAAAGAAAACCATAATAAACCCAACTCGCATAATCTAATAGCTTTGTAACCTCTAAAATCATAATCCTAGTTCCGGAAATTAGTAAATCACTAAAAACTACTAATTCTAATTAGTTAACGTATACCTAGTCTCCCGAGCGATTTTTTTCATACAATGATGTAAAATATGTTTTTGTTTTTAAACATTAGTGATGAGTTTAATCCACAAATGGTAAGTACTTTTTACTAATTACGTAATTTTTACTACTCAACACAAAAAATTGACCACTCTTATTTGATAAGAAGAAGTAGGTACTTTTATATGCTATCTATTACATTGGGTTTTCTTTAGTTTAATTATAAAATATTTTAATCTTTTTTACGATATCAACAGAACCAGACAATTGTTTTATTGCTTAGTTACGAGTAAGTACCTACATAGGCTTTTCATTAGTTTATGACTCTTCATACAACATTTTGTATGAAGAGAAGGCTATTGCTACCGCGTTTTAATCACTAATTATGGTAAATTAGATTATATAATAATTTTAATCTGCATCTAAATGAACGAATGTAAGTAGGCAAGTGAGAGGTCAAATTTAGTTAAAGCATAAAGTAAGAAATAGAAAGTGCATAGATTAAAAATAATTGTATTTAAACTGAAAGTGTGAATGTTCATATGATTTAATTTAATGTGATGATGCGCGTATTAGAATTGTGTAAGATTTATGTAAAAGTCAGTAGTTAATAGAGAATTTAATTATAGTTATTGTGTTATGAATGGTGCATATTTTTGTATTGATTGATTTGTTGTTTGCGCGTTTTTTAGTTTATTTTATGAGTTTTATAAATCATAAGTGGTGATACTGACGCTTTATATAATATATATGTAAAACAGAGCATATTTAACATTATTTTCATATGCTGGGTACGCTGCCCTCTGGTAGTGGGCTGGAGCACTTAGATTATCTTTAGGCTTTTCTAAAGATTTTCTAAGTGCCCCTTTTTGTAGTAGTTAGAAGTAGTATGTTTAGTTTTCCTTCACTTGTTTTTATATTTTATTATTGTAAATAAAATAAAAAAAACATATATTAAAAGATATTGATTATATAATACGAAGGTAGATAAAGTAAGCGTATGTGTATATGTCACAGTGTATGTACTAGACAGACAGAAGACCTACACAAAACGTAAGAGAAGATTTGGGTTGCAAATGTGGCAAAATTAAAATGGAAAACTTAACCACGTTTATGAAAATTTTAAAGAAGCATAAAATCTTTACCTTCATAAATATTTTTACGATTGTATGCAAAAAGCGTATGTAAGCGATAAACAAATATATATAATACATAGAATTTCCAAAGCAAACCTGAGTTGTTTTTAATATAAGCTATATAAGTACAAAAACAATTAAAATTAGCAAGTCTGTAAACCTTTTATAAGCAATATTGCGTTTTTAAAGCCATTTCATTTCAATTTTGATTCCATTTGCAAAAAAGATTTCATATTTATAGGCCACAGTGTATATAAGTAGGTATATAATGTGGTATAGGTATAGTGGTGGCTGAGTTTCTTGTTTAGTGTACATACCCTTCCTATTGCGAGGATTTTTCGGTTCTGCAATGTCAAATTATACTGTCAAAACCTTTGCTTGAATAAATATATCTTTGGTACCTTAGTAAGACTGTGGTAAGTTCGTATGTGTTAGAGTATACAAATCGCCTCAAAAGCCTCTGAAATGGCTTTACGACTACTATGTCAAACAGCCGGGAAACTATTATGACTGTGGTGAGTTAGTTGTACAAAATTATTTAAGTTTGTAAAAACCTTGTCAGTTTACTAAAACAATACATTTCATATTACTCGTATAATTGTGCTAGTCAAGAGTGATTCTATCTACCAAAAATAAACACTCAAAATGATATAGCCCTGTAACACAGGATCCTTTGTGATACCTAGTACAGAGCTTAGTTCACCTACCAACGTAGTGCATAAACTTTGTTATTGTCATTATACAATCATCTACTTACCTATGTACGTAACACGTAAGTTGAAACAATAAATTTATTATATATAGATTTAATATTTATAGATTTATTTATTATTTATATTATACAACTTTTAATTATAAATTTAATATATTCTATAATTGATTATAATTTTTTTGTTTAACTAATTATTGATCAGATATTGAATCAGGCGTTACTTTGCGGAAATCCATTGTAAATGAAACTCTGGAGACGTATATAGTATTCTTCCGCTGCGACTTACTACTCCTTAACCGGCTTCAAACAACAAACTTGGTAGTGTGTGTTCCTCCATATACCGCCGCCACACCTCTCCTCTTAATCAAAGTGGCCTTCGTGGTTTTTAAAAAGCCTAAAAACTCCAGATTTTCATGTAAATATCTACTAAAAAAATATAATCTATACTAATATTATAAAGCTGAAGAGTTTGTTTGTTTGTTTGAACGCGCTAAACTCAGGAACTACTGGTCTGATTTGAAAAAAATCTTTTTGTGTTGAAAAGACAATTTATCGAGGAAGGCTTTAGGCTATATAACATCACGCTGCAACTAATAGGAGCGAAGAAACAATAGAAAATGTAGAAAAAACGGGGAAAAATATTCATCTTTGAGGGCTTTCGTTGCGTGTGCTGCGAAATGATATCAAAAAAATGTGTATGAAGAATTATTTCTCTTGAAATGATCTAACAAAATGTTCGCAATTGTATATGTCTATCTTTTAAGATTAACTCACTAGAACCGTTTTTACGGTAATAACTATTCCACGCGGACGAAGTCGCGAGCACCAGCTAGTAGATTATAAGACGTATTATTTTAGCAAACTGACTTGAAACATTATTTTTTATTAGTACGATTAACAAATAGCAAATAGTGCGATTTCATGGTGTACACTTTTAACAAACACTATAAATACTATTTGGCTTTAATACTGTCCATCTAAAGTGATGTAAACTAAAAGCTGAACGACATATTAGTTTGTCTATAATCTACATAAGTTAGTAACATACTAAATAGTGCAACACTACTAATTACTAAACTACATACATGCGTGCAAAATCTAAATTCTACTACTATGTACTGCTATTAATTTGTTAGTAACTTTGCATTAATCTACTTTCGAGTGCCAAAACATTATTAAAAAAAAACTTTATTACAATATTTATTGGAATATTATTATTGCAATTTTAAAAGGACCGTATATCATTAAATTAAGACACAGGCTATGTTTTTCAGCAGCCTTTTAGTTATAGTAAGAGTACACTGATGGTCAGAGATGAACAATTCTTTAGAGCAGATACATAGTGGTTGACACCCAGGTACTACTTTCCACGGAAGACACCTCATCTCGGCTCTTATGATTTGTTTCCTCTCAATGTTTTTAATTCACAGCGAATGCAAATCCACATATAACATAAAAACAAACGAATTGATGTCAAAACTGGGATCAAACCAAAAACACTTTTTAGCCAAATTTCAGGCGTGTTTCAATCGACTCACACTTTCATAGCAATCTTTTAACTAATTCTTATTCTTATACAATTCTTAGACCACAGTGATTGCTTACCATCAGGCAAACTATGGTCAAATTAGTGTCAAAAATGTGATCAAATGATCTACTTACGGAATCTTGACGTAGTTTCGACGAGAACTAAGCAGGAGACGACACACAGCGCCACCAGCGCGCTCCACCGAGCCATCTGGAAATAAATGAAATGAGACTGTTAGAAACATAAGTATAATAAATAAGATAGATCGGGAGCCGATCCTACATCCTATATACTGGGTACATAGCATCAACATTTTGGAAACTAGTGAGGCACGACAGAATGTAAGTAACATGTGTCAATTTTCGAGCCTTACACTACCTCCAGACTAAAATTAAAGAAGACCTTCGAATCTTTCAAGCATATAATCAAAATTATCGCGCGTGTAAAGCTTTGATTTCCTAGGAAAGTGGTGCCTTCATATAGCGGCCGTAATACAGCGGTGAATGACGTCACTAAAACGTTGTCTATGTAAACGAAATGGCGCGGTTTCCTGGAGAGCGGTAACTTGCACCGTAATTTACTTTAATTATTTTTGCGACCGTAATATCACGGCCGCTATACGATGGCACCGCTTTCCTAGGAAACCAAAGCTTTAGTGAATCGGTCGTAACCTAATTGGCACCCTGGGCGTAATACAGGAGATACAAGATGTAATCCCGTTAGTTTTGATTAGTTTGGGCTATTCCCATGTAAGTTCATAACTGAATCCTCAGAGCGAACTTAAAAAAATGCAATAAAATGTACACAACGCAAAATATGCCAAAACAAAACTAGCCTTATCAGTTCAATCTACAAGAACTCAATGTCCAAAAACGTTCGTACCGGCGTGTCAAGGATCAAAAAGCATATCTTTATAAGATTGTGCGCGCATTGTACTGAGATAAGTTACTTGGTGGGAATCGATGTCTGTACAATATGCAATTACTTTACTAGGTAGGTGGGTAGGTTAGGTTAGTTGCACAATTTCAAGTAGAGATGGGAAAGAAAGGGGGTTTGGCGGATAGCAATGGTGTTTGGTATGGGGTGAGTACTCTTGAGTGATAATGAAATTGGCATCTAAAATAATAATCTAGAAGTTTTGTGTTTATTATAAAGGGTGTCTCAGCGCCGATTTTAAACTTTAAATATTTATTAAAAAAAAACTAATTGTATTGGAAATATTTTTATTGCTGTAAATTATAATGTATTGTTGCGGATTTTATGTACGGAATATTACACCATCAAGATGTCTTCCATCACGGCGAATACACTCTTCAAAGCGGACAAGCAAATTTGCAGAGACACGTCGTAGAAAGTCAACTGATATGGCTCTCACTTCTGTCGTTATGTTAGCCTTCAACTGCTCCAAACTCGAAAGAGGGGTATCATAAACTCTTTCTTTGAGATAACCCCATAAAAAAAAGTCAGCTGGGCTTAAGTCAGGAGATCGAGGTGGCCACAATATGTCTCCAATATGTCTTCAAAAATCGTCGTGGATGCTCCGCGACTGCAGCGGCGACGCGGTCGATGTTTTCAATCGATCGCACAGGTTTATTTCGAGGGCGAAATGAATGATTCAGTAAACATCCTGTCGCTCTAAACTTTTCTATCCACGACTTAATTAACTGGATACTCGGAGCGTCACTTAAACGGCTGATTTCAAAGCGGTTACAAAACTTGCGCTGTGCTTGACTCAACGAAAACTCATTGCAAAAGTACGCCTCTACTGCGTATGCGCGGTGTGCGCCAGACCACTGCGACATGGCGACTAACAAATCCGCACTCGTCACCGACCGAACGCTACCACTCCCCTCCCGCTAGCCCCGCAGGCTCCTGAGAAATTCGTGTTTGAAGTTTAAAATCGGCGCTGAGACACCCTATATTTCGTCTACATACAATCATATCGTAAAAAAGATGGACATTTTATCTCCACTAAAAATATTGTGACTAAATGGATCCACAAAAAAAAGTTCGTATGTGTTAAAAAAAGGCTGTGACGTCACACACACATACTCACACACACAATATACAGAATACAGTAGGTAATTAACTTTGTATGATAAACAAAATAAATTATAGTTGTGTTTGTGTCTTAAGCCTATTCATTTACTACATCACTATTTCAACAAACTTGTAAGAAATGTCCGGAAAAAATATGAGTGTAGTGATTTATTTTACTATGGAATACATAGGCTTAGAGATTTCGCATAAGATCGAATATTTATATTGTTATGTACTTCGTGAATTAAGAAATATCATCTAAATTAGGTTTTTATGTGTCAGAGAACAACAGAGTTAAGATAAGGAAGGTGTTTCATTCTTTGAGTGATTGCATATACGAATATGTCTCTCTCTTCTCTTGAGTCGTATTCCTCATGACTGAGGGTCGTGACTCCCCCGCAGAATTAATCCGCTATGGGAGTTTTCTTGGGCAGATACATCGTGGTGGGCGCTCAGATCCTTCCACGGAAGACACATGTCCTCGGATATTGTGGTCCTCAAACATGTCGGTTTCCTCACGATGTTTTCCTTCACCGTTAAGCGAGTGCAAATACGAATATATACTAATTGCATATACGTACATACATACACATTGTCCCGTAGAGAAATCTATATTCCGTATACATTTCAGACACTACTGAACCAATTTTGATAAAATTTTGACCATCTCTTGAGCGGAAACATACATAAAAAGATATACTCATACTACTAAGTACATACAATTACAACAAAAACCATGTAACTCTCCAAATAATTTAGAAATTAAAATAATATCCTAAAATACAGTTCCGACTCATCCGTACATGTAAAATAATGAGTCTGTCACGAATATTGCAAGATTTGCACAGGTGAAGCGTGCTGAAGTAACTAATATTGGGTAATAGCGACCGAGTGAACGAAGTGTTCGAAGTGACTACTAAAATAAGATAATTCGTATGAAAGGGCCTATCACAATCACCCTAATTGCCTATGATATGGCTTAACCACTGTTATAATAATATGGCGCATATAATAAGCTTTTTAACAATTAACATGTCATCTTTTCACGAAATCCCCTAAATTGAACGCGACCTTTGGTCACCCATCCAAAGGCTTACCGCATCGACAGTTGTTGGACATTGGAAATCGACGAAATCCCCTAAATTGAACGCGACCTTTGGTCACCCATCCAAAGGCTTACCGCATCGACAGTTGTTGGACATTGGAAATCGACGAAATCCCCTAAATTGAACGCGACCTTTGGTCACCCATCCAAAGGCTTACCGCATCGACAGTTGTTGGACATTAGAAATCGACGAAATCCCCTAAATTGAACGCGACCTTTGGTCACCCATCCAAAGGCTTACCGCATCGACAGTTGTTGGACATTGGAAATCGACGAAATCCCCTAAATTGAACGCGACCTTTGGTCACCCATCCAAAGGCTTACCGCATCGACAGTTGTTGGACATTGGAAATCGACGAAATCCCCTAAATTGAACGCGACCTTTGGTCACCCATCCAAAGGCTTACCGCATCGACAGTTGTTGGACATTAGAAATCGACGAAATCCCCTAAATTGAACGCGACCTTTGGTCACCCATCCAAAGGCTTACCGCATCGACAGTTGTTGGACATTGGAAATCGACGAAATCCCCTAAATTGAACGCGACCTTTGGTCACCCATCCAAAGGCTTACCGCATCGACAGTTGTTGGACATTGGAAATCGCGAATTCCTCCGCTAACTGAGGTAAATCATGATCTCAAACCTAAATCCACATTGAACAATGCCATCCAACGTGGCAATGCCGCCAGCATGCTGGAAACGTTGCCTGCACATACATTTTTTAAAGGTGTTTTAGTTTATAATTTAGTTTTTAATTAGTTTATTTTCAATGTTTAATTAGTAAACTTTATGTTTTGTAAGTTTTTTCAATGAATAGAATAGAATAGAAAATTCTTTATTGTAACACACGATAATAATTAAAAATAAAAAGAAGAAAAAAAATACTTATACTAGTGCCATGCTAAAAGCAATCTCTTCCAGGCAACCATTGGATGGAAAGGAATAAATAAGAGAATCCACATCTACAAAATGTAATTCACGTAAATAATATAATATTTTAATTTCCCTGGACACTAAATGCGTTAACTAAATACTCGTAGTGCAAGTGGATCTTCAAAATGCCCATTTTAACATTCCATGGCTTAGTTTAAAGAAAATAACTCGTAGTCTGTTATTTGAGGTAAAAGAGTAAAATTTGTAGATTTACGAGCAGTACCTAATTGTTTAGTTAAGTCATGTTTTAGTGTTTGCAAAATAGATGACAAAGGGGAAAGAGGTTAAGGGTTACTTTGAAGTTTGTTTTGTTATTTAGAACCTAGGTATTAGGTAAGAGATGTTAAAATGTAATATAATGTTTATAATGGATACCTCTTGTTTGTATTTAACTTGGTTTTTAGTATATGTGGTGTAAGCAAAAGGTGCGTATTGCCAACGTAAATTAGCGGGTATACATTTCAGCGCTTCCGCGACACTGCTTGGTTTTGTTTTGTAGTAAATAAATAAATAATCCGGGACATTGCACACAGCGCCATCTAGCCCCACACTAAGCAAACGCTTGTGTCGTGGGTACTAGATAACGGATATAATACTTATACTTATACTTTTTTTGTAGTAGATGTTTTGTACACTAACAACAATTTATGACATCATTAGATTTTTCATTGGACTATATTGAAGTTATTTGAGTGGTTTTGCCTACAGTTAATAATTTAAGTGACGTAATAATATTGTCTAGTAAAAGAATAGCGCCACGATATTTCACCCGAAAACGCCGAGAAACCGACGAGTTTTGTCCACACGCAAACAATTTTGCACAATGTAAGCAGTTTTGCAGACGTTTTTGACGAAATAAATTCATATAAAATCAGCAATTCAGAGTATTCTATTTATAGTTTTCTACTCCTCTAAATAATAACATTACCTTTAAGATATAATTAAATTGGTTTAAAATTCTGTACTACTTTTGGAAAAAAAGGTGAAAAATTTTCAAAAAAACAATTTTTCAAAAAATAAAACTATCGAGCGAAGTATTATACGTAATCGTGTTTTGGCGTCTTTTATTGTCTTAACACTGAATCAAAATTATATAAACTAAAAAAAATTAGCTCTTTCTTATATACTTCTATTATATTTGATTTTTATGAAATGTCGATTTCACATAGCACCCTGTCCTAAGAGAATATTTGTATCCACTATAAATATCATACATAATCAAGCTATGCCAGAAAATCTTAGGGTGGTTCACCCATAGGATTATTTTAAATTTTAGTCTAAGTCCCTTTACCTAACCTTATTATTTTCGGCTTTACCTACTATGCAATCTATATATATAAAACTCAAAGGTGACTGACTGACTGATTGACTGACTGATATAGTGATCTATCAACGCACAGCCCAAACCACTGGACGGATCGAGCTGAAATTTGGCATGCAGGTAGATGTTATGACGTAGGCATCCGCTAAGAAAGGATTTTTGGAAATGCCACTTTTAACGGGGTAAAATAGGGGATGCCAGTTTTACTTCTGAATGCGAGCGAAGCCGCGAGCACCCACTTGTTTTCGTATATATTACATAAATAATTGTACCACAATGATACAATTATGTATACCTTGTAAATACCTTGACTTGTGATTACTTGCTATTGTTTTGGCGGAGCGACCTCTAGCTGACGTAATGACATTAGTTGGGATAACAGACGAGCGTTTATAAACAGGCATTTTTTAGGTTTTATGTTAATTTAATTTGATAAGAGAATAACTAACACTTATGATTATATTTATAAATGCTTATCATATTTTGAAAGTACAAAGAGCCAGTACTGTGATTTTTAACGTTTTAAACGTCAACTCTTTAAAGTTTATTAATGAGATCTAATAAATCCAAGTTATCAAGCCCAAAATGTATCAAAGGTTAATATAATAATGGCTTCTATCAAAATTATGAGCGAAATAGTAAAAATGAACAAGAAATAAAGACCCTAAAAACATTCCCCCAAATGTCCTTAGATTATTATTTTTATCAAGTTTGACGATTGAAATATGCTATTAAATAGAATATCATATTATAATAATGCTCTACAGTCAACTTTACTTCTGCAACTTGATGTCAGAGAAGAATAAATTAAAGAAACGTTTCAATAAATAAAAAAAACAAAGAACTCAGCTCGTTTGCAACTTTCATATAAATGTAGACGCATCGTCACCTATGTTACATAAGGGAAATGTGTGTCGACCACATAAATACAATGTAAAAGTATTGTATGTAAGTATGTACATACATACTCGTATACCTAGGAGTGGTTCGCGGTTTCAGTCGCATTTATACTGGATAATAAAGGAACTTTAGTGTTAATCTAAGATTATTCAAACAATATATGCATGAAAAATATTTTTTTTGTATGAAAATATATCAATATAGTAAGTTCGTTAGTCGTTAAGCCATGTCAGAGGCCCTTAGGGTGGTTTGATTAACTCTTGACACCAGAGTTGGCTACTCTCATTCGATAAGAAGAAGAATATAGTAAGTTTAAACAATCAAGCCATTAGAACCGTGAAAAAAGTTTTTTCGGTCCATAATGCCAACATAAGTTAAAAGTAGTTTAAAATATTTGTAAAAAAATACAATGTTTATAAATGACATTTTATTTAAACAAATATTTTTTTAACAAACACACATGCAAACTTTTATTTATATTTAAATTATAAGTGTGAAAAAAAATGTATGTCAGCCATACAAATACATTGTATTATACTTACATAGGCAAAAATTATGTAAAAAGTATATACATGTTACCAAAATATGTATTGTATGTACTGACCCGAGAATTGCAAGTTTTGTAATAGGCAATAACAATTTACATTGTGGTGTTAAGTAGTTAGGCTTCAGTGTTAGAAATTTTAGGTTTTGTTAGTGTTTTGAATGAGGTTATTGATTGTTTGAAAGTTGCTTTTGTAATTTTAGAGGAAAATAAGTTTAGCTATTAGCGCGTAGCACCGTCAGGCAAAAAATATTTGAAAAAATATCATTTACAAATTGATCCGCATAATATAATTGTATCATACTATATGAATATAGGTCACAAACATCATATTTACCAAATGTTATTTCATTTCTATAGACTAGTTATGCCACCACCACAAGCCATACAACAAATGTAGAGCAATACACTTCCTAGATGAAACGACGATTCTATTGTGAATCGATAGTCAATATTGTAAGTATGAGATTTGTATGATGTCAATTTGTATGAGAAGACTGTATTAAATGATGTTCTAGATTTTGAATTTGTAGGATGTGTATGTTGTGGCAATGTTATTCTGACATCATGTATGTTTATTAAGGCTATTTTATAGGTCATGTTTTGATCCATCAAAATGCTTTTATTAATTCAGACCCGTAGTTCCTGAGATTAGCGCGTTCAAACAAACAAACTCTTCAGCTTTGTAATATTAGTATAGATTAACTTGCTATATACACACAAATTGTACATTTTAGTTTAATTACATAAAGCAGATATTCCTGTCAATTGTATGTATGTATCAGGCATTTGACAAACATGTCACCTAAAGCGACACTGGCAAATCGACATATTAACATTAAGACTTTGCCATAATAAATAAATAATATGCCTCCTGATAAGCGATAATTATGTATAGTCTAGGATGGAGCGTGTTTAGATGTTTACTCAGTAAGACCCGTTCACTCTCGCTGCTGTTTTATCTTTGGTTGCAGCCATAGATATTATTATACATATTTACATAGATATATAAGATATACATAGCATGTAAGACCGGAACCCATCTCCGAGGTCATGTATATGTCTAACTGTGAGAACCATGGCTCGTGACTGCCACAACAGAGAAAGCTGACTTCATAATCTTACAGCATCTATATGCTATATCTATAATAAAAGCAAAATAAGTCCGTTGTTTACCTAGCAAAGATGTAAGTACAAAATTCAAAAATTCATAATTTTTTGCATTATTCTTAGATACTAACCCTACAAACTAGGTCAGGGTACACCCGTGCCATGACGGTTAGTCCCTTCCTGTGTCTTAATTTTAGTACAGTTACAATATACCTATATTAGTGAATGATAAGGAAAATAAATTATTGAATGTTAAAACATTTTGAAAGGGCATTTATTTACAATAATGAAATATAAAAACAAGGGAAAAAGGGCTAATATACTCAATCCTAATATAGTAATGATTAGCTCTTTATGATTATTTCTATAGAACATAATTAGATGTGCGTTAATTATTTGGATGGGTGGCCATAGTAGTATTAATTAGTCCTTTACTAGATTTGGACGATATGTTAAGTTGTGGATATCTGCTATTGGTCATCATACGATAGTCGTTAACCCAGGGCCGAGGTTCTGGTAAAAAATCTCGATAAAGTACTCTGATAGGTGGGAGGATACTCTGGGAGGTGGTTAAAAAAATCTCGATAAAGTACTCTGATAGGAAATGAAGATGAATTCATTCATAAAAAAGTGGCATTAAATTGAAATTACATTGAACTTTTCCATGACCAACACAAAAATTTGCTCTTGGTGTTGCTGCCTTTATCTTGGAAATTAAGCCTTTCGCATCCATGTAAATAAAAAAACCCAGAAAATTATTACCCAGGGGTCTTCAAATCTAGAGGAAATAGGTTTCTTCTAGGCAAGCGTGCTACATCTTAGACTATAGTGGGGGTTAACATCAGGCAGGCTATAGTCAAACGTAGGCCTATTTTGTGTTAAAAAATGTCAACTGAATTGATATTAACAATCTGTGATCCAAGGTGGAGTCCGCTGATAGGTACTTTGTATATCACAACATTTCATTCGGCTAAGCTACGGGCGATTAAAGAGAAAGATAAATATAAAAATATAATGTTAATAGGGAGAGTGATGATTTGAAGCAATAATATTGACTTATGTAGTGAATGAAGGAACACATATTATGACCGATATGAGTTACATAAGTAACGTTTACTGACGTTAAAAGCTTCTTTTCCAGTTAAGGAAGAGATATGAATATAATATTTACTCTTACTGGTAAACGTTTTTTTTTATGAAAACTACAATCACAGAACGTATGTACCTATATGTATTTGATTTAAGAAGATATTGAACACTTCTTCTTTTTATCGAATGAGAGTGGCCAACTCTGGTGTCGAGAGTTTATCAAGCCGTCCTGAAGGCTTTTGACATGGCTTGCCGACTGAACACAAAATAATTATACAATTACTAAAAACCTTCTTTTAAAATATCTAATGTATCCCATAAGTTAAGATATTTTATGCTAGTGTAATATTTTATATAAAAATACCAAAACACTGCAGATCAAATAAATGTCTAATGTGATTAATTTCGACTCTAAAATGAGTAGAAAAAAAAACAAATCCTAAAAAACTACAATTAAACAATAAAATTGAACGTTTGTCTTCAGATTTATTACTTAGTGTGGGAAAGTCAGATTTACGAACCATACAACTTCATACAAAATTTGTTCAGATTTCTATCGGTTGAAGGAAACGGAAGAAAAAATAACAAGGAAATTGAAATTATTCAAATTGACTTTATTCAAATTAATTTTTAATCTGTGAATATATTATTAAGTGATTTATTGCAGGTATTATAAAATGGTTAAAATTTGAATTACCTTATTACTTACTTCTGAATTAAATAATGATGTCTATAAATCTGAGATATATTAGCAACATTTTTTGTCGTAGTAAAGAGCGAGTTTTATTCTATATAGATACAACAATACGATGAATTATCTTCTTGATCAAAATTCATATTAATCATTTAAAATCAATATATTTTTTTTACTATCTGCGATCTTTGGAACGAGATCGAATCGCTTCAAACTGGGTAAGCACGCTGCACCCTAGACTATACTGATCGCTTACCATTAGACAAATCATGGTCAAATGTAAACTCATTTCAATTTAAAAAAAAACTAGACTTATTATCCACTAGTGGATGCTCGCGGCTTCGCTCGCAATAAAAAGTAAAACTTGCATCCCCTATTTCACCCCTTTTAAAGCGGTTTTTCCAAAAATCCTTTCTTAGCGGATGCTTACGTCATAACATCTACCTGCATGCCAAATTTCAGCCCGATCCGTATATCCGGGAAAGGACCTGGCCGCCGCGCCCACCGCTATGTTCCTATTGGCCCAAGAGAACTCCCCTAACGAATTAATACTGCGGGGGAGTCACGACCCTCAGTCATGAGGAAATGCGACTCACAGAGAGAATCCTATATTACATAGCAATATATATAGTTGGTACACAAGCACTACAAGATGACTCTCACTATCTGCTTACGGAAGTGTGTGACCTCTCGACGTAGAAGGTACTTACATAGTAATATGTAGTATGTACTATTATGAATCAGTAACATGCGACTTTGTACAAGGTGGAATGGAAAATCTACGTCGTTGTTGTTTATTTACTGTCCAAATAAAATATTGTTTGTGAAAATATATGAACGAAGAATATGAGCTATATTTCAGAAAAGATTATGTTTTGTTTTATTTTATCTAAAAATGATCTTACGTTTCGAGATAATTACATAGATCACAAAAAACAGAGTAATTTACACGTGAATGTACGTGGATACGTACGATGTGGGCTACCAAATAGGCTAAAGTGATACTAGTACAAGAAATCAAATGCTGAAGTGCAACTTTGGTAAGGAGCTCAACAAATAAAAGGTTAATCAATGAATAATATTACCAAATGATCTTAATAACATGTTTTCGTTTTTTTTTTTCAGATGGTATGATTTCGATACCACGTTGTATGTAATGATTGTATGAAATTAGCCGTTACCTAACCAGGTGAAGGGTCATGCAAACCCTAGGGTCAATTATTTGGTTAAAAGTAACATGACATACAAGTCGATTGTGAAAGCTATTAAGTTTTTATATGTAAGTGTTGTCATGCATAATGGTAAAGTATAAAAAATGACGCAATTTTGCCATTTGACAAATGGTTTTTTATTCGCATATTAATCAGGCATTTGAACGATTATCTGAAGCGACATCCACAAGCATCTGACTGTCTCTCTCTTCTATTATTTCCCTGTCCATTCTACGGTTGCCTGGAAGAGATCGCTTTTAGCGATAAGGTCGCCTTTTGTGACAGTAGGTAGATTTGAGACATATACTTTTGTTTGTGTCGTGTTTTATTAATGTATTCAATAGAGTAAGTACTATATTAGTATAGTAAGAGGTATTTCTATACATGGCGGTCAAATGTAATAAACTGTGTAAAGAAAAATGTCGACACTAGATTACGCCACTATCATATCAACTTACTCTTTACTCTTTTAGACAAAAGCTATGAAAAATAAGTAATAATAAACAAAAAACTTAACAATTTCACTAATTAAAAAACAAAAGCGTCATCAATCTTCATTACCGACAGTTTGGCCGACAATTTTGTCTTCATTTGCCGACAACGTGTCAGTTTGGTCGACAAATCGCGTCGTTTGCCGACACGCAGGGCATTCATCAACAGCTAATTGAGATATCTAATGTTGGAATAGCATAGGTTATGTTAAAGTAACGTAATAATACAATAATAGATGAATCCACTGAATTTTGAGAGTAAAACATTGCGTGTAAGGAATTTCTGTGTTCTGGGCCGCGATATTTCACCCGAAAACGCTTTGCGCTTGGAAAAAATCTGACAAAAAATTGAGCAGTTTTGCAGACGTTTTTGACGAAATAAATTCATATAAAATCAGCAATTCAAAATATTCTATTTATGGCTCTTTACTCCTCTAAATAATAACATTATCTTTTAGATATTAATATTTTGGTTTTAATTTCTGAACTACTTTTGGAAATAAGGTGAAAAATATTTCAAAACAACTATTTATTTTCCAAAAAATAAAACTAGCGAGCGAAGTATACGTAATCGTGTTTTAGCATTTTTTATTGCCTTAACACTGAATCAAAATTATGTAAACTGAAAAAAAATAGCTCTATCTTATATACTTCTATTTTTTTTTTCAATTAAATATAAAAACATATTTATTCAATAATAAGAAACAATATTTACACATATTAACACTAATAGAACTAAAAAAGAGTATTTACATCTAAACTAAATTTAAACAATCTACATGTGGTATGGAGCCAAGAACGCTGGCTGCATTCCCACGCTGGATTGCTATAGAAATCCTTTGCGCAAGGAGCCAGCCAGCGTTCTTGTCTCTAGTGATGTCAATCAACATTTTATTTAATTTTTTTATAAAAGACTCCGTGCTTTTACCCCACGGACCAAAAGTTTCGAAGCCAAGCGGTACGAAAATATAATCAGTCGATAATATAATCTATTTTATTTGATTTTTATGAAATGTCGATTTCACATAGCACCCCGCGTTAAAAGTATGTTTTTTGATGAAAATAATGAGGCTTGCCTATATTATCTCTCGTAACCTTTACTATCATCGTTCTTAAGATCACAATAAGTCGCTATAGACTAACAAACAAACAAGGACACGTACACCTTTTGCAAAAATGGTATAATAGTGAATAAATCAGTTTCGTCTCGCTCCTAAGGCAATATTTGTTCGTTGTCGCGTGAGTTCCAGCATTTATTAATTAAAAGGCTGTTTCAAAAACAATTCACATGATTTGCATATGTAACAAATCAGAAAAGGCAGGAAATCTCACAATCTATCTCACACGAGTGTAAAATGCTGAAAAACTGGAGGTTTTCTAGGTTTTTTGGTTTCGTCACGCGGTTTCAATGTTTATAGCACCTTTATTGCCTGGTACTGAAAAGTTGTTGTATACAAGAACCAAATTAGTTGTAACTAAAGTTCTTTGCTCTTTGAAAAAGTAATAGTAATAATATTTTTAGTCGAGCTATCTAACTGCTAACTAAACGTGTGTTCGTTAAGAAGTTTTTTGCCAAGTAAAAGAGACCGTTCTTGAATTAAAAGAACTTTTTTTTCCTTCTTCTTTGAATAAGAGTGGTAGTGCCAAGGTCAAACTGACCTAAGGGTCTCTCACATGAGTCTCTTTGAGTCGTATTTCCTCATGACTGAGGGTCGTGACTCCCCCTCAGAATTAATTCGTTAGGGCAGTTCTCTTGGGCAGATACATCGTGGTGGGCGCCCAGGTCCTTCCACGGAAGACACATGTCCTTGGATATTGTGGTCCTCAAACATGTCGGTTTCCTCACGATGTTTTCCTTCACCGTTAAGCGAGGGCAAATCCACACATAACTTGAAAATACAAGTCATTGGTGTAGGGCCGGATTCGAACCAGGGTGCGTCTGAATGAAAAGCAGACACTCGAACCGCTGAGCCACGCTCGCTATTACATGAGTAACGAGCTCCGTACTATGGAAAACAGTCGTGACCTACAGTTTATGAACAAAAAACGTTCATAAAATTTGCCATTCATTTTAGAACTATCGTATTTTACCACGTCAAATTAAAAAGGATAATAGATTACTTCTAATAAAACGATATCAATATGTAATTAACTAAGCCACAAGAATGATGTCATTACTTCTAATTAAAATACTGCTCCACATGGAGCTATATCAAACCGTGTAACTGCAATTTGAATAGATACATCAATCAACGTTTATGACGATTGCTTCATATTACACCGCCCTGGATTGAGATAGGGTTGGCACTGGCACTGCGAAAATTATAATACTAAGTAGGTATATTATATTATATGGTTTACTAGGTAATTTTGTAGATATGTCATGATAATATCCGATCCGAACCATCGAGCGGACTATCTGGACATGAAATACAAGATCGACACCAAAGCCTCCTAGAGGAGGAGGCCTATACCCATTAATGTGGTAGCAAAGGCTTAAGATGATGATAATGCAAAACTTTGTTGATCCGCAATGGCTGTCAACGATATTTTTGTCAACTGGATTTATTATAGAATATAAGACATTAGAAATTTATACACCACTTGGACTACAATGTTGCTATTACGGAGGTTGCTATTGCGGAGGAATTGCATAATTTAATTCCTGCAGCCCTATTTTACCATCGTACGAGTAGAGGTACGGCAAGAAGGCACCGTTATACAGTTGAGCGTATCTAATGTAAAAAAAAAATATTAGAAGTTTAGTTTTAGGTGGTTTTAGCAGGGTGTTAACTGAGCTCCCATCCACGCTCAATGTTATTTTTTCTTTTTTTCTTTACATGAGATAGCCTCACGCTTGACTACAACTTGCCTGAGGTTAAGCAATGTTAGAGTGTTCGTAAAAACATGGTTTTTCGGAAAATCAAATAGCTATGGGTATTTTTTTTTAATCTCACAATATCACATCAAAGGTGTGTCAAATGACGAATCTTGTTTCTAAAGCTTGGATTTCCTAGGAAAGCGGTTCCGACATATAGCGGCCGTAATACAGCGGTGAATGAACGTTGTCTATGTAAACGTAATGGCGCTGTTTCCTAGAGAGCGGTAACTTGCACCGTAATTTACTTTAATTATTTTTGCGTCCGTAATATTACAGCCGCTATATGAAGGCACCGCTGTCCTAGGAAACCAAAGCTTAAGCAACATAAAAAGATACTATCAACCACGACCGCCAAATCCCCAATCCATTCAACCGCCAGCCCTGGCAACAGATGTCTTATATTCTTTCCCCAACAATGAATGATGGTATCTGCAAGAACAGCTCTCACGCTTCAAAAGCACATTATTGTCGGATTCAGTGAATAAGGTCGCTGGTGGGTTATTGGGTGAGGTTTGACAGCTTGAAGTAAGCAATCAGTTTTGTAGTCTGTTTTGTTTGGTGAAAAAGTTTGATTAACAAAGTTCGTATATGTGACACAACTATAAATCTGTCAAAATTTTGATAAGCAAAGTAAGTCCGTATGAAATATTCTTTTACTCAACAGAATTAGAATTAATTTAATTAATTAATTTCCGTGCAATTTAGAACCACCGTACATAACGAATCGATATTTCACTTTGAATTTCTCAGTTTGACCGCCTATCTTCCCACTTGACACTGGCAGAATTTCAAAGTCAAATATTCGCAAAAGCCATACTTAACACAAAAAAAAGGTTCGTATGAGTTTTTTTATTAAAACTTAGTCTGGTAAAAAATACACTGTAGGTTATATGGTCAATTTCTGTACTAGTTTAAAATCATAATTTTTTACAGGTTGGTAATATGATACTGATAATGATAACTGCTTTCAGCTGCCACATATATATTTTTTTTTACTAGATTGGCTCATGCAACAACTTGCCTGATATTAAGGAAGGTTGGAGTCTACGATCTAGCGCGCTTGCCTAGAAGAAACCGGCTTACTCTCGACGAAAACCGATATATTACAGTTCGAGTGGAAGAGATGATAATGCTTTGAAATGTCCGGAATAATCATATTTACAGAGACATCTCAATGCTAAGCCACTTTTTATGATCCACTATCTCTTAGCCAAGAACTGATCACGACGACTGCTGCTATTTGCTTTTGGTTATCAGTATCACTTTCATGCTTTGGTTAGGTAAAATATGTAAAAAATGAAATTCTAGCGAATGAGTAAAGTAGCCAAGAAGGTAAATACGTGCAATGAGGTCGAGTAGAAAAGTAAATATGCTATTACATGGACACGTGATATTTCTAGTGGTCATACAAACTATGTACAAACTCTTAGGTCATAGGTAACTTTAGATGCTGTTATATTTATTTTTATTATAAATGCATAGATAATGATAAATAGGTTTCTTACCGACTTTGAAAACTAGAACAAGATTTTATCTTTTAATATTGTTACGACACAGTATTTATTTGTCGCTTTTATCAATGTTTGTTAATATGGAGGTCAAGGAATTCGAAGAAAGATCGGGAAGGATGGTGCATGCTCCACAGACAAGGGCCCTGCCCTTAAGTTTATGATGATGACGATGTTAATACCTAGTTACTGCAAGTATTTCAGTAAACGCAAATCTATACAGCAGTCTACTGAATTTTACAGGCTCTTCAATTTGTTATGGAAGTATTAATACTTAAAGTTTTGTTAAAACACAATACACACTTTGCAATATTAAATAGACCTCTTTATTTATAATAAGGTATGTGTTTATAGAAATGGGGTTTTGCATGGGCGCTTGAGAGACGGAGACGAAAGTGAATTTAGATGACTTGCACAATTGTATACAAGCAAGTTCAGTTATTCAGTTTGTATTCCAATTTATACGTGAATATTATTTATTATTAGGAAAGTAAAAAAGGAGGTCTCGGAAATGAAAGCATAGATCCAAGCGACGAGATATTTTGTGAAAATAGGAAGATGTCAATGTTTCACACGACCGTGTGTGGCTGTCGCAAACAAAAATCAACATAAAATATAACGTAACTTATTATTTTTACTTAGCAACTAAGCCATGTCAAAGGCCCTTACGGCATCATAAACTCTCGAAACCAGAGTTAGTAACTCTCATTAGTTATCTAATCAGAGTGGCTAACTCTGGTTTCGAGTAAAATTCTTCTTCTTCTTCGTATGCAGATTTAATTTAACTCAGTTAATATAAGGTCACAAATTATGGAATTAATGTCACTGAGATTATGTTTAACATTATATCTCTAAATCTATGTTACTTTAATGACTGCAACTAAAATATTTATAAAATAAACACAAATGCAACAGTTCATTATGACATAACCAGAGACATTGTATTTTAATGCATTGTGAAAACTAGTGGGCAATATAAAATTATAATTTAAAAAAAACTGTGGCTAATTAATGACACATGAAAATTATGAATAAGCATTAAAATAAGGAAACCAGCTTGTAACTAAGTCTTCTCTAACCAAAATAACCTTACTGTACGTTAATTGGTAGAAAGTGCACGACGGTTCATGTCTGCGCCAATATTCAGCTCGAGAAGTCAGCTAAAATCGTGCAACTGTCAATTTTGCCATTACTATATCAGGAAGCAAAGGTATACTATACAGAGTTATGTATATGTTACAAGTGAACGCCCGCGGCTTCGCTCGCATTATTTCAGGATAAAAAGTAGCCTATGACACTCCTAAGACCTCATACTACCTACATACACAAAATCATAATGATTCTTACAGCCGTTTTTTGCGTTTAAAATAAACAGACAAACAGGTAGACAATTTTTTTAGAAATTGTTGGATCGTGTATCGATCAATTATTCGAAGTATATCCAATATTTTTTTTTTAAATCTACAATGTTATATTCATGAATACTATTTTACCAAAACAATAGTAAAATAATCAAAAGCAAGTAAAAGCAGCACTGTACATCACAACTCACGAACAACAATTGGCAACTCATCTATGATTATCTAATCTGTGGCCGCCTGATTGGACTCCTCAATGGAAACTAGTTGCAAACGAAATTATGAATTCATCTTCTGCTATTATGTCACTACTCGTTATTGTAAATAGCAGCTTGAATAACAGTATGCTATCAAGAAAAGTAGCAGTTGAAAAGAGTTTGGTAACCTCATTGAAAATGTAACCTCTTTTGCTCAAATTGTGAATAAGATCTGCAAAGAGTTTGGTAATCTTTTTAGAAAAATGTAACCTCTTTGCGGAAGAATTACGTAGAGTTTGCGACTTTAACAAAAAATGTTATAATGTAAACAATATTGTAATTCTTGGCCTAGGTTCAGACTTTCGAATTTAGTCATATTTAAACAAAGCATGCTGAGATGCTAAGTATCGAAATACACAAATATCGTACGAGTGTGATGAATTTATGTGATGAGAGATTTTTAAGCCCGAGATATTTGACATTTGTTTCCTTAGTTTGGGGCTAGATGGCGCTGTGTGAAATGTTCCAGAATATTTATGGCAAATCAATAAAGCTTTATAATAGACCATCAATAGTAATCTCCCAATTTCAACTGACCCTGTTTATTCTACTAAAGTATACACAATAATCGACAGTTTCCCAATACTACCTATACACCAAAAATCACGAGCATTCGTCGTTGCGATATATGTACAATATACATACATATAAGAAAAACAAACATACCCACTTTCGCTTTCATCCAACCATACAAGGCTACGCACTAGGATCATAACCATATAATACCTAGGTATACCTAGATATAACTAGGAATCCTAGGTACTAACTGGTTCTAAACCTTGCCCTTCTGTCTTCGCTTTCTATAACCTTAGACCTGACTCCACGGTTTCACTGATACTCTCTATACTTAGCAAGGAATAATTTAAGTATAGCAAGATAGTATGGTTGCTTCGTAGGTGCGTATTTTTTTACGTGGGATAGGTTTACGTTTCACTTCAGCCTGCCTGATGTTCAGCATTGCTGCAGCCTAGGGTGTAACACGCTTACCTGGAAGATATCTATTAACTCTTGATTTGATGGCTCCTGGATTGTTTCGTTTTGAAAAGTTGTGAAAATGAATTGGATAGGAAAAAATAAATTTGCATTTCATGCTTATAAGGGTATCCTTTAAGTCATTTTCCCAATTCTAGTAGACGAAAATAGTCCAATGTTTTAAATTTACTAAAATATGTACACAGATCGGTATAAAAACTTCTTTGTTCATAAGTTTCATATGTTTGGTGTAGGTATGTATGTACATATATTGTGTTAGTTTCTGTTTCTTTTTCATTTTATTGTTTGAGTCATTTCATACCTATTATCAAAAATAATAAAAGAACAATGTCAACGAAAGTATTCATGATACAAATATAGGTTGAGATTGTAACTTTGAAAACTGATTCACATGAAGATTCTGCGAGTGATTCATTCTAACAGTGCTAACATCCAAGATGCATCGGAATGCAGTTATAGGACGATACACGAATGGCAATAAAATAACAACTCTCCTATTGAAATATCTATTGAATAGAATTTCATTAGAAAAGCTTCCTTAGAATTAAATAAATAAGCATTAAATAAACAACAAATTTGTAAGTGATATAACAAATTGAATTTATATAACACTAGCTCTTTGTCTAGTACGGCAGTCGTTAAGCCATGTGAGGCCCTTAGGGCAGTTTGAAAACTCTCGACACCAGAGTTGGCCACTCTCTTTCATTACTGTGTTTTTAAACAAACAGGTAAATTTTGATTTACATAATTTTTATGTTTCTTATTTTTAGCTTATTATATGCCTCTACTCTAAACTTTGCTTACCCTACTGAAAAAAATGATTTGAATATTAAATACTTACTCAAGTCTAATTCGTTTCCTGAAGTGTAAATACTGAACTATAGTCTGATATTGGAGTACGAAGAAGGTTATAACTGAGACAGATATAAAAATGCTATTAATAAGTTTTTTGTACAATCCCCCGGAGTTTAGTACAGAATGAAGTAGTTTCTTATTTCCCAATGGACTTTTATACGCAATATGATTATTGTAAACAAAACCAAGTTATTTACACACGTAACATATGCGTACCTAATTATATAGGACAAGGTACCAAGGGTTAATCACTTGTTACGACACAACAACCGGAAAGACAAATCTATCACAAACAATAAAAACACTATTCAAAGAAATCACACAAAAGACTAGACCGAATTAGATAATGTCTTGCTAAATAGATACATAGATAATGCAACTAATGGCATGACATTAAAGTTTTGTTCTCGCTTTATTGGCAGGTTATATAATTTGGTGGCGAAATGGTTTGACATTTTGACATGTCAGAGAGTCATGTGATGTCCAGATTGGCTAAAAAAATCTATGTATTTTTTTATATAGTGCCTTGAGTTAAAACATAATAAAAAAAATGAACTACACATGACACTGCCATTTTCATAAAATGGTCTTTTAGATATGAGGTATTTTTTAAAATCAGATTTATCTAATAATAGTTTTAAATTATTACATAAATCGCTTCTAGATTTAAAATTGGAATTCTTAACTGAGCAAATGTTAAGTTATGAGCAAATGTTAAGTTATTATTGATCAAACTCTTATAAGAAATTAGAAACCTCATTTCATTCAAGAAATTAGTCATAGTACGGCAGACTTTGAGCCATTTTAAAGGCCATTAGGGCTGTTTGATAACTCTGAAACGAGATATTTCACGTAAACGTACTTTTTTACCCTTAATTGGCTCACGCTTGCCTACAACTCGCCTGATGTTAGGCAACGTTATAATCTACGATCTAGCGCGCTTGTCTAGAAGAAACCGATTCACTCTCGACTTCAATATCATTTACATATGTAGTTATATACATATATGTACATAGGTATAGGTAATCTTCTTCTTATCGAATGAGAGTGGCCAACTCTGGTGTTGAGAGTTTATCAAGCCGCCCTAAGGGCCTCTGACATGGCTTGATATAGGTAATATCACAATAACAGTATTCAAAGCAGCTTAGTCATTGATCAATCTTTCTGTGGCAATAAAACTATTCTATCTACTAGGTATATATGTACATAGGTACAAAGTAAAGCCTAAAGCTAGTCTTAAGCAACTATTGACTGAACGTCTAAGACCTAGGACATTAGGACATCTATTAGTGTTTATTTTGAACGCATTAGTGAGATTGGGTAATATATAATGCGCTTATTTTGTCTGTTTGTCTAATGTCTTTTATGGAATGAAGAATTCTATAACTGTTTATAGTTGTGGTTATGTGGTGTCAGATACATGAAGGTTATTTTATGTGTTAATAAAATAAATGGAATACAATAGCACTGGATAGTAATAAATTATAAGAGGGTAGAGAGGCCTTACTCCAACAATGGGACAATACAAGCTCTTAATAAAAATAATAAAATAAAATAAGTTTTTTTAAGTTTTTTTATATTGTAAAAAAAGATAGTTTTTTTTATATATTGTAATAATGGAATACGGGATACTTACACAAATTAAAATTAAAAACAATCAAATAAGTTGAATTAATTGCGATAGGTTTTCTTCCAGAAGACACATTTTGAAACCTTCTTTTTTTAAAGTCGGTTAAAAATTAGAAGCGTTTAAACAATACGATTTTGTCGAATTAAATTTTATTTAGAGAAGCTGACATGTAAGAAAAAGCCGGAAAATCTTCCGTGAGATACTTGTGATAATCAATATTGTCAAGATTAATAGTGGTTACCATAATTACACCATGGTGAAAGTTTTCCACAAGCAATCACAAAAACATATTAATCTAATAGAACATTGCAAAATCATATCAACCTTTGTCAATAAAGTAATTTACATTGAAATTGTTTTTTTTACTAGGTTTCTATTAAAACTTTACTATTTACTAGTTGGTTTGTTAGTTTGTTGGTCTGTTTATTTCCTTTTCACGCCGTAATAGACAAATCGATTAACGTGTTTTTTTATAGATATGTTGAGAGTCCCTAAAGCATTTTTATACCTTAATAACGTGGATAAAACCGCAAGCATATATTTATTTATAAGTCATTAGTTAAATTTAACTTTTCATATTTGACACATCAACAACCCATATTTAATAACACAAAAAAGTACAAAATGTAGCGAAACGTCAACTAATAACATACTTGACCTTTTATTGTATTTTGACAACTTGACGTTTCCCAACTCAAGTGATGGATGGACCAAATGCCATGGTATTGCAACCTTATATGTGCATTCTGTGAGGGCGCCACTCGTAATGAAACTTATTACAAAATGCTTGAAAAATTGTAGTGCAAAATTATACCACATTTGATAATTTATGTGTCTACACTTATATTTTGTGCCTTTTCTAAGAGCGCCACTTATAACAAAACTTTATAAACATATTACAAACTTCAAAGATGTTAATAGTACACAATTTTACCAACCTCAATGATAAGTGTGTCAAAGTATGTCAAATGTCATATACTTATAAAGAATTTACGCACGGTTCGTCTTTATACATTTGCGTAATAGAGGGCAATCTTCTTGATGCATAGAATTGCGCTAAGCATCACAGTAATATGGACTTGCAAGAATACTGAGAATTTTTTATGACTTATTTTGTCAAGTGGTAAACCCTAACTGGTTAAGGCTGTTATTGGAAAGTGAACGAAAATAATCACGACAGCCAGGATTCGAACCTGCGTATTTCTGCCACCGTCTAAACCGCTACCGAGAAATCGAAAAAAAAATACTCGATTAGAGCAATGTACCTACATATTTATAAAAATCAACGTGGTAATGCGACCAGCATGCTAAGCACGCTGCCCTCTGGCATGGGCTTAGTCAATTAGGTTTTAAGCTTTTTTTATAGATGCTAGAAATGCCTACGTGTAGTACATACAAAGTAGGTTCAAATTAAAGAACAAGATGTACAAGCCGCAATACAATTTAGAAAAAAATTGCAAAAAGGCAACTGATTACTTGTTTTGTAATTTTTTGATATTGCCAAAATTAACTTGGTTTAATAATCATATTTTAACATTTATTTTACGGCATGAGTGCATTTTTATGTATTTTTTCGCAGTTTAAGTAAACTCTTAGCGAAAACTATTATAGTTTCCTGGTTTTTAAAAATCGTAGATAATTTAGTTGCTATTTTATAAAGTTACATCATTGGTAATATATTTTCTTTGGTAGTCGGTTAAAAATATAACACCTAGTGTAATGTACCAGTTAGTAAGGTAGGTCATAGGTTAAGATAATTAGAGTTAATTGGTTGATATTTGAAACACTTTTATAGCACGCAAATATGCATGTCTATTGGAGCTGTTTTCGAAGAATTTTATGACATGTTGTTGAAATTTATTTTGTTTGATTGTTTGGTTTTGTAATTATAAAGTACAACAATGGCGCTTAAAATATAGTGCTGTTTGGGTTAAAAAATAATGGATCAAAAGTGACATTTATAATTTCAATATTAATTCCGAATTGGTTGAATTAGAAATAAGATAAAATAAATAATACGAATCTATGTAATGAAATTTAGTAATAACCCTTGCGTATGAAAATTTAAAATTTATTTTTAACTAAATTTATGTTATTGTGGTTTTGTTTTTATAGTTGTTGTTAAATTTTGCTACAAAAAAAAACTAATTTTGTCAAAACACAAAATATAAAGGAATTACGAGAAGTATGTAATTTCTTATTTAACTTAATTAAGTAAAGTTAATATATAACAAAAGTTAACTTACTGTTTGTTACCACGACCAGCTGATTAATGTACGCTATGTGTGAACAACAAGTAAATAGGCTTATGTATTACAGCTTACTATGTAAAGATACATTGTTCTATTGTGTACTTTTTATTGCTATTCCACTTGATCTGGATCGAATTTGATAGTGTTTATTAGATGGATAGTATGGTTAGTTTTTGTGTGAGTTAATTTTGATTATTTTTTGAATGATTCAAACGTTAGTATAATTTATGTTGAAAGCAGACGTTAAAGAATATTTTATTTATAAAACGTATTGGGCTAAAAATAATATATTTCAATTTGGTTTGATTATTGAAATTTTTGGTTAGAAAAATTATCAAGGTATTTAATTTGATTAATAATAAATTTATAATTGATTTATATTGATAATGTCTGTCACAAAATTAAAATAGAAATAAATAAAATTAAACACTTACCTTGAATAAGTTCCCCAAAAATGGTTTCGACGGAAAAAATACTAGAACAAAACAAAAAAATCTATGTTATAATAAAAAAAAACACAACACAACAACAACACTGGCCAACAATCCTCAACTCACTTTGAATTTGGAACTTTTCAAATTTGAAAATAGAATGCGCTGCGGTTCGTCGAATCCACAAAGTCAAATGTACGCGTGCGACCATACACCACGCTTTTATCGTCTTCCCATGCATTACTACCAACTAAGCTAGACCTCTACATACCTGTTACTTTTTGCTTCCCACAGATCTTTGTTCGCTGGTTTTTCTCATAAACACGACCAGTTAACCAGGACCCGTGGTTAAAATTATTTTGTTGGTTGTAAGAGGTCTTGTTGAGTGGTTATTTCTTGGGCATTACTAGACAAATTAATGAATATTCGTCAATTAGAATCGGGCGCATCTTGTTGCGAAAAGGAAAACAATAGTAACTTGAAGGACGGCTATTGAGACGTTAGAGTTACGAAGCTTTAACATAGTATAGTGGGACTTGGATAAGCTTAAGTGTGATCTAAGTAAGGCTTAGTTATACGTAAGCAAAATTTGTAGGTAAATGAGTAAGTATTTAGTTATTATAAAGATCTATGACATAACATCTGTCCAAGTCAAATCTGGATAAGGCTGGCTAAAGATCGAAGCCACTGGCATATTAAGAGAGAGGCTTATACCCAGCAGTGGGACAAAACTGGCTGTCGATGATGATGATGATGATGTTATTAGATCTGTTATTATACAGGGTAACTGGTAACTAACGCATAACCTTTTAAGGGTGGCTTTAGTACATCTATACCAACAACTTTTGTTCTACTACACCTTTGGAAATTCGTGAAAAATAATCAGCAGTGCCATACATTTTGGCAAATATCTTCCATACTTTTGTATGGAACAGCTGATTTTTTTTCACGAATTTCCAAAGGTTGTAGAACAAAAGTTGTTGGTATAGATGTACCTACTAACGCCACCCTTAAAAGGTTGTGCGTTAGTTACCAGTAACCCTGTACATAGATATGTTATTATATTCGTTGTTATGGAGCTTAAAATCGGTATAGTGGGACTTGGATAAGCTTAAGTATGATCTAAGTAAGACTAAGTAAGTATGCGAAGTGAAATAAGTATGATCTCTTGTAAAACTAGACTTTTAGGTAGATGAGTATGTATTTTAGTTGTAATGATGCTTTTATTTTGATACAATGGAGGTTAAGTTAGCTTGTTGCAATTTATCTTACTTTGAAAGTAGAAAATGCATCTGGTTTAAGTCATTCGTAATAACGAAGCTTTGTCATATTTATTGTTATATATTTCACAGCAAATGCATTGCAAAACATGCAGAAAAGAAACATATAAAAGTTTTACTTTCTTTATTTTGTCACATTATTTTTCTTCTTATCGAATGAGAGTAGCCAAATCTGGTATCTAGAGTTTATTAAACTGCCCGTAGGGCCTTAAACATGGCTTAACGTCTGTCGTTACTTGACTAACAGCAATACAATCACAGCAACCTACAATTTAACGTGTCATTCGACCCACGGAAGTGCCCCAAGTGAAATGCCACATATATTGGTCACCCATCCAAGGACTGGCCGCGTCGACATTTTCTAACATTGTTAATCGCATGCAATGCCTTCGTTAGCTGAACTGCGGGCGCTACAGTAAATCTGAATAAATTAAAATCTGTTCATTCAGGTCCCACTATCAAAGCTCGGAGTAGAATACTACAGTGATAGAGTATAATGCAAAGTGGATATAATTTGTACACTTCTGGGCTCGCTGGAGGTCGGGGAAATCTAGATAAGTTTCACACATAGACTGTGTTAGATAGACACTCCTCACTATCTTTATATATCTTTTTTTTAAACTGTGTCCGAGTATCACGAGTCTATGACGACAAGGCGAACCAATAAGCATATGTATAATACTAGCTTTTGCCTGTGGCTTCGCATGCGTTGTTATGTATATAAACCTGCTCCCAGATTCACTCTCTTATTAAAAACAGTGCATTAAAATCCGTAGTTTAGTTTTAAAGATCTAAGCATATGTACATAGGGTTAGACGCAGTTAGTGATTTCGCTTAATAGTACGTATGTAGTGATTATAATATTTTACAATCTTAATGGCTTAATTATTGCTGACGATCAGTTTTTCTTGGTTGTTTCGAACGACACTCACACAAGCGCTACTGAGATTGAATTTGTAACATACAGCTAAGCAGCTCCAGTATAGATAAACACAAAGTATCATCGTATTACAGTCGCAAGAGTCACATAAGTGCTGTGGGCAAGTGAACAATAAATAAATACTGAAACTCTGGAGGAATATATAGTGTTTTTCCGCTGCGACTGCTCCTTAACCGACAAAAAATAATAATAATAAATAAATACAACACAAGTGATCCGGACACCCATAGTAGTGTGATATATGTAATGAATTCGGACACACAACATGGACCTCGTAACATATTATGTATGGGTAACGGAACTTTTTGTCTCAATGAGGGGTCTATCAAAAATAAAGTCGTTGCTCCCACATATAAATTGCGGGATTTTTTAGTAAATTCATGCTAATCAAAGATATTTGAAGTATGTATTGTTTGGGAGCAAAGAGCTTAAAGTGAACGTAGATTTAAAGATTAAATGAATTAGCTTATTGTGTCCGAATTAGTGAATTTGTTCAGTAAAGGTTTAGCAATGGTTGTAACAGATTTAGGATAAGTACACTCAAATTTAGAAAGAAATTTTCTAATTACTGAAAACAGAGGTTTTTTTTTCAGTTAATAAATTTCTTTTTAGTAATTCAATATTAAGTTTAATCTTCTTATCGAATGAGAGTGGCCAACTCTGGTGTCGAGAGCTTATCAAGCCGCCCTAAGGGCCTTTTACATGGCTTAACGACTCTGCCGTACTAGACAAACAGCCGGAAACTACAATATAGTTTAATAGGTAGATAGGTATTATATAGGTATTTATTTACCTACTAATTACTAATTTAATGTAATAAACATTATATTGAATCTTTATATCACAAATGAAGACATTTTTTAATATACTTACTTCTTCTTATCGAATGAGAGTGGCTAACTCTGGTGTCAAGAGTTTTCAAACTGCCCTATGGGCATCTGACATGGCATTAACGACCGCCGCTTTATATCAATTGTTACCACAAAAGATTGCCAAGTACATAAGTAACACACGAAACATTTCTTTCATCTAATAATAGTTTATGAGTAATAATTATTTCATCTCTTATTATGACATAATTGTCATAATCATAAGTCATAAAACCAGCTGCTCATTTGGTTTCGCTTCGTTGGGCTGAGATTTGCTTAATTTTTCGTCATGAAACTGAATTATTGTGTTTCGTTCTACTTTTATTAATGTTTTCAGCTTAGAATTTATTTATGAATTAGATTTTATTGCTTCGAATTATGATTCTTGTCTTTTTCTTAAGTAGTCAATCTTTTCTAAAAAAATAATGCAAAATTTATGATAATTATTTAGCTAATTTGCTTTTAAATAAATATATTTGTTGAAAATAATCAATACACTATAAAATTAACTCACAATATTTACAATGTACCCATAAAATATACAGAGATATTATTTTATTCAACTAGTAAATTTACATTTTATATAATGATTTTGAATATTATATTAATAGAGTTAAAATACCTTCACTTTCCTAGCAACACTTATTTATACATTATGTTCTAATAGCTTGAACTCTGTTTAAAATATCTTTCTTTTACGTAAGAGGTCAAATATTATTATCATTATGAAGTGTATGTTATTTGACAAATTAGATATTTGCTATTTTCATAGTCCTGGACTAATAGATAAAACAAGTTTTGTAAGAAGGACTTTAGATATTATCCAGCTATATCACTCAGTTAAATTGATGCTATTTTATGCAAAACTAATTTTAACAACATTTATTTTGTCTAACATTGGTGCCTCGGGTTGTATATATGCATATGAAAGAAAATAATGGGACGCAGATTACCCACTTCTGCATTTTAAGATATTGCTTTTTTAATATTTTAGAGTAGTGGGTAGTAGTGCTCCTGCCCTCTGGTAGTGGGCTGGAGCACTTAGATTATCTTTAGGCTTTTCTAAAGATTTTCTAAGTGCCCCTTTTTGTAGTAGTTAGAAGTAGTATGTTTAGTTTTCCTTCACTTGTTTTTATATTTTATAATTGTAAATAAAGTTATAGTAATTACATATTTAAGAAATATACCGCCAAATAGACAGTTCTCATTCCGCTCTGTTTTTATTTGTGAAAGGCAGGATTTTTTTGTTATTTGAGGGCAAAGCTTTTTAGCTCATCAGAAAATGGAATACTTTCAGGAGTATTAGATTTTCATTCCAAGTAAATCTATTGATTTGACTTTTTAATGTAAGAGTAAATGCAATAGAATTGATTTGACAAAACAAATTGAGTAAAATAACATGAAAATGGCATTTTTATATAAAAAAGCTTTCTTAATACAATAAGCAATCTATACCAGTATAATCTGTGATTTAGCTTACTTCCTAAACATAGAAATGTTTAGCACACGCTGCATAATTTGCAAATCAACAATGTCGAACCAAGAGTTAGATCTCAAATTGTGTAATGTCCTATTATACAATAGATACTTACCATGCTAGACTAATTAAACGGCCTGAGTTTTGTTTAAACTTCAACTTTCTTAAGATGCGGTCTAGCGGTTAGCATTCCTATATCTATCTATATATATAAAACTCAAAGGTGACTGACTGATTGACTGACTGATATAGTGATCTATCAACGCACAGCCCAAACCACTGGACGGATCGGGCTGAAATTTGGAATGAAGGTAGATGTTATGACGTAGGCATCCGCTAAGAAAGGATTTTTGGAAACGCCGCTTTTAAAGGGTAAATGGTCTATTAAACACAAAATTTTTTTTTCATTTCGCACCAGTATTTCCTGAGATTAGCGCGTTCAACAAACAAACAAACTCTTCAGCTTTATAATTTTAGTATAGATAAAAACGGTTCCAGTGAGTTAACCTTATAAGATAGACATTTATTTTTGAGGACATTTTGTTAGATTATTTTAAGAGAAAAAATTCTTTCATAACTATTTTTGTGGTATCTTGAACCGTTTTCGCAGCGCACGTAACGGAAGCCCTCAAAGATAAATAATTTTCCCCGTTTTTTCCACATTTTCCATTTTTTCTTCGCTCCTATTAGTTGCAGCGTGATGTTATATAGCCTAAAACTTTCCTCGATAAATGGTCTATTCAACACAAAAATATTTTTTCAATTCGCACCAGGAGTTCCTGAGATTAGCGCGTTCAAACAAACAAACAAACTCTTCACCTTTATAATATTATAGTATAGTATAGATATGTATGTAGTTTTAACATATTTTGCTGAAAGAAAAGGGCTTTGGCAACAAACATTTCGCAAAATGTTCATCAGTTATCATTATCGTTTGCCAACCAGGTGCTGACTTAGATCTTATCTCATGGTACGCATACACTTACGATTTCACAAACCTCTTGCTTCTATTGAAGATGATTGGAAAGCTATAATTCATATTATCTGACAATTTGTTGAATATAAATTCATCTGCCTATAGCTTGTAGATTTTTTTTATTTTTATTACAAAATATTAGTTAATCATTTGTGGCTGTAGTCTATGATATTATGTTCATGCAAATACACGTTGTAAAACTCAAAAATTAAGAAAAAAAGGTTATCACTAATTGATTATGTTGTACCTACACATCGTAAAAAACTAATAAAATAGAATAAAAAACTCGTTTGTAGGAAAATAACCACTATTACAAAGATAAATAATTTTAAACATTTGTAAGTACATGAGTTTCATTATTTTTGTTGATTCCAGATTTTGTTTAAATATACCTACAATTAAAGTTTTGACTTTCAGTTTTACATCGAATTGACTGTCATGTGTAAATGAACTTTGGCATTATAAATAAAGCTAGTAGGTGTTCACGGCTTCGCTCGCATTAAGAAGTAAAACTTGCATCCCTATTTCACCTCTTTCCAAGTGGCATTTCTAAAAATGTTTTCTTAGCGGAGGCCTACGTCATAACATCTACCTGCAAGCCAAAATTCAGCCCGATCCGTTCGGTGGTTTGTGCTGTGCGTTGATAGTTCACTATGTTAATCCTGAGTCAGTGAGTTTTATATATTTAGATATGAATAATAGTTACATATTAGAACCAAAAAATACATAATAAAATAAACATATACCTAGGTTTATATTATTTGTTCAGTACATTGTTTCATGCAAGTCGCTCTCAACACACATAGTTACAACATTGTTAGTTAAAAATCAACTGCTTGGTTACATTTTCTGCTTGTATAAGAGATTGTACCTGTAAATCTTAACATACATAATCAAATGTCATAATGAAAAATACAAGTCATCAATATACTCGCGGAGATCAAATTATAAGGCTTGATACGCACCGAAAACATAAAAGTAAAAACACCATCATCTTCATCAGCCCGTTATCGCCCACTGCTGAGCATAGACCTCTCTTCTTGTACGCCACTCGTCCCTGTCCTGCGCAGATTGAATCCAGGTGCTCCCAGAGGTTTTTCTAAAGTCGTCAACCCACCGCATTGGCTGGGCGACCTCTGTTTCTATGGCCTGAAAGACACCTTACATTTAATTATTTTTACTGCAAATAACTATTTTTAAAACCAGACGTCTGTTTAGTTCTGTTGATTTAGCAAAGGAAAATATTAGGTCTTTAATTTACATCTGTTCTATTTCCCAACAAAAGTGTCTGTAAAAGATCACAGAGAAAGGCAATAAATTGTCTAAATATAAATAAATAATTAATTTGCTGCACATATCTTTATGTAGGTATGTAGCTTAGCGATGACTACACAATTTTTAGCGGAAGCAATATCATCAAAGAAAACGAAAAACTCCGGATTTCATACATTATTGGCGTAACATTTTAATTTTGAACATAATAAGAGGTAGGTTCGTTTATTATTACGCCTTTATCGGTTTTGAAGTGAAACTAATATGTTTAGTTAGGGTTTATTAATTAATGATACGGCATAATGTTATCTATTTTGTTTTCTGTATTTCATTGTATTGTATGTTAAACGCGTTGATGTCTTTTGTATAGGTAGCTAATTTAAAAAGAAATTTGATTATTGGAACAAGCTGACTTTGTAATAATGAGTCATGAAAACTTGAAATAATATTCTATACCTATCACTCTATTATATACGATACATAGTGATAATTAAAATATGTTAGAGGCCTTTAGAGCGTTTTAACCACTGAAAACTGTCGGTACCAGATTTAACCACTACGCCCGTAACTCAGCGAAGGCAATCACATGATTACCAATGTTAAGCAAAGGTCAACGCTTCCGTGGGTCGGATGACATGTTAAATTGTAGGTCCCGGCGGTTGGTCATAGTAGGTCGTAGTAGTAAAGCCATGTCAGAGGCCCTTAGGGCGGTTTGGAAACTCTGACGTCAGAGTTGGCCACTCTCATACGTACTTACTTACCACTACGAAACAAATTTGCATATTATCCAAATATTACAATATCGTCAGATACCAGTTACTTTTATAAATAAACTAAAATTATGCAAATATTCGGCGTAAAGTTAAGCCCCGTATTAATAATGGTTTCTTCTGTATATATTTTGGAGAAAGTAAAAAGTAAGTGTTTTGCGTAACAAATAAATTGATAATTGCTTAGTATTTGCACGAGACCGGATTTAAGAAAACTAGAGGATTGGAATTGTATAAAGTAATACTTGTTTACATGAGTGTGAGAAATTATTTGGTGTTGTTGTTTGTCTGTAGTTTGAATTATTTGGTAGGTTTGTGTAATAAGATAAATGGACTGTTTTGTGAACTTGAGTTAAATCCAGGGTGCGTATACTAAATGCATGTATCTAAAAACAAAGTGTAACAATTACTTTTTAAAAAAAATATTAGAGTAAATATATAATTTTTTACATGAAATAGGCTTACGCGTGACTACAACTTGCCTGATGTTAAGCAACGTTATAGTCTACGATGTAGCGCGCTTGCCTATAAGAAACCGGTTTACTCTCGACTTGAAGACCGACATATTATAGTTCAAGGGGAATAGAGATTCGGGCAAGGAGTTCCACAGTTTGGCTGAATGAATTTATAGAACTAATTACAGTCTTGCTTTATAAATATGATACATTTAATGGTACTAACAAATAAAACGTATGTAGTCACTAAGATAGTTTATATTCATTTAGATACGATACTTAGAGATTAATAAGTACTGATATATACAAACAAATATCCTAATTGAAAATAATTGTGTCTAGAATATTTTGAGTAAAAATGACAGGAGTAAATTTTTTTTTTACTTAGATTATCTTTGAGCTCTTCTAAAGATTTTCTAAGTGCCCCTTTTTTGTAGTAGTTAGAAGTAGTATGTTTAGTTTTTCTTCCCTTGTTTTTATATTTTATTATTGTAAATAAAGACAATATTATTGTAAAAAAAATACTCAAAAAATCGAATAAATTCTAACTTCGCAATAAAAAATAGATAGATAAACTCTTTATTGTAACACACATTGACAAAAAAAAAAAGACAAACAGAAACCTAAAAGACTTAAAAAATAGTGCCACAACTGGCGGCCTTATCGCTAATAGCGATTTCTTCCAGGCAACCGTAGGATGGACAGGAGTCGAAAGAAATATAAAGCACAAGGTTAAAAAAGCCAGACCGTATATTACCTAATTCTGTCACCTTGCTCCATTGTGTTCAGATCCCACTTTCATGCGATTATCCAATAGCAATTCATCTTTACATTGCCGACAATATGATCCTAATGTTCTGTGAATTATCTACATGTCTTTTGCGGTCTAGATTTTGACAGCTACTTTGTTAGGCCTTTGATGTCTTGTATTGAAGAAATGTCAACGGACCTAGATTGCTTCTTGTGTTTATTTTTACTGGGTTATTTACAAAGACTTGTTGCGTTGAACTATGTAAATTTAGTTCAGAATGTACATTTTAAAATATGTATTAAGATGAAGAAAAGTTGTTATTTGTCTCCTTAGTTATTTGTAATAAACAGTTTTTTTCTTCTTATAAATCTCTTCCCGCAGTATTCAACAGATTGTTTTAAAATTTGGTAAATATAATGAAGAATCCTCTCTCTGGGAATCCTCTCGAAGGTGCGACGATACTTCACTCCAGAACAGCTGCTGACCTTGTATCAAGCGCAAGTTCGGTCGTGTATGGAGTATTGTTCGCACCTTTGGGATGGATCTGCCAAGTACCAGCTTGAGGCGTTAGAGTTAATTGAGAAGTAAGGTGGCCAGTCTTTCGGTTTTTTACAGGTTGCATTTCGGAGAGTGTGCGGAGGAATTGCATAATTTAATTCCTGCAGCCCCATTTCACCATCGCACGAGTAGAGGCACGGCAAGGAGGCACCGATATACAGTTGAGGTTCCAAAGACTCGCATCAAGCGTTTTGCTTCGACTTTCATCGTGCGAACAGCCAAACTGTGGAACTCCTTGCCCGAATCTCTATTCCCCTGAACTATAATTTGTCGGTCTTCAAGTCGAGAGTAAACTGGTTTCTTCTGGGCAAGCGCGCTACATCGTAGACTATAACGTTGCTTAACATCAGGCAAGTTGTAGTCAAACAAAAGCCTATTTCATGTTAAAAAAAAAGAAATAAATATATGCCTTTGCTATGTAAACAATGAAACACCATAATACTCTTGTAGTCCGTTTATTACTGATTTCACACACGTCTCCCTCCAAGCTACATCGCGAACGTCAGGGCGGTTTATGCGCGCGTATATACTTACTTATAACTATAGATATATACGTAGATTTCGGGATTAAAGCCTGTCTGAGTCACCTCTAGCAATGTAAACTGCATAGCCATCGCTATAATAGTATAACCAAATTCCAAAAAAAATCAAAGACCTGCATGGTGTTTCACAATGAGTCGGATATGATCCGATCCGCTCGTAGTAAAAATGGTAGAAATTAAATACAATGGTAGAAATTTAAAATAAAACTTTTAAGGCTAATTTTACCATTTTTACTGTAGATTTCATATGAATAATTATAAATAGAAATAAATCAATGTATAATTATGTGTAAATCGGGTTAAATATCATGAAAAAACAAAATCGAATTTATCATCGACGGAAACGAATCCGCTAGCTTTTGGCTCACGGAACGGTTCCGATTTTTCTGATGAATAAATTTGTTAAAAGATTCGTATGGAATCATTGTGATTTTGAAAAATCGTTTCCGTGCCAATTGATTTCCGTCTCAATCGAATCGGATCCGTATCCGACTCATTGTGAAACACACCGCTGAACTGCATGGTGTTTCACAATGAGTCGGATATGATCCGATCCGCTCGTAGTATAAATAGTAGAAATTAAATACAATGGTAGAAATTTAAAATATAAGTTTTAAGGCTAATTTTACCATTTTTACTGTAGATTTCATATGAATAATTATAAATAGAAATAAATCAATGTATAATCATGTGTAAATCGGGTTAAATATCATGAAAAAACAAAATCGAATTTATCATCGACGGAAACGAATCCGCTAGCTTTTGGCTCACGGAACGGTTCCGATTTTTCTGATGAATAAATTTGTTAAAAGATTCGTATGGAATCATTGTGATTTGGAAAAATCCTTTCCGTGCCAATTGATTTCCGTCTCAATCGAATCGGATCCGTATCCGACTCATTGTGAAACACACCGCTGGTATAGTTTCAAGGAAAAATTGTTTGAGTACCTACTAACCAAATGTTATTATAAAGTAAATAACTTTGTTGAAGAAAAAAAGAAAATATACACATAATTTTACTAGCCATAACACTGACATTTGTACGCCTATCGAAAGAATATTTGATACAACAAATTTATGTAACAACTACTATGGAAGACAATATTCATGCAAATAAATGAATTTTGATTTTTGATTTGATGTGTAAAATTCCACACCAATACCAAATTTCATCCAATTAATTGGTTCAGCCGTTTGAGCGTTGAAGCGAGTGTGGCTCAGCGGTTCCAGTGTCTGCTTTTCATCCAGACGCACCCTGGTTCGAATCCGCCCTACACCAATGACTTGGATTTTCAAGTTATGTGTAGATTTGCACTCGCTTAGCGGTGAAGGAAAACGTCGTGAGGAAACCGACATGTTTGAGGACCACAAATATCCGAGGACATGCGTCTTCCGTGGAAGGACCTGGGCGCCCACCACGATGTATCTGCCCAAGAAAGTTTTCTTGGGCAGATACATACAGATTAGGGGAGTTCCCCTAACGAATTAATTCTGCGGGGGAGTCACGACCCTCAGTCATGAGGAAATACGACTCAAAGAGAGAGAATTGGTTCAGCCGTTTGAGCAAGAAAAAGTGACAAGCAAGCTCAAACTTTCGCTTTAAGAATATAAGACGGACAAACTTATAGCCTGTATGATGTATGAGATTATTTCAAACGTGTTATGAAATTCTTCTTTTAAGCAGTCGATCACAAAAGATGTCAATTTGACTCAGTTTCATAGAATCTAGATTCAATGGATCGAGTCTAGATCTTTGTGACTAAACAAGATAAAGTGGGCGAAGATAATAAATAAATAAATAAATAATAAATAAATAAATAAATATTTCGGGACATTGCACACAGCGCCATCTAGCCCCACACTAAGCAAACGCTTGTGTCGTGGGTACTAGATAACGGATATAATACTTATATACTTTTCTTTTGTAAATACATACTTATTATACATACAAACAACCAGACTCAACACAAGAAATTATACTTTTTTAAAATGCATAAATACTTGTGTCAGGCGGGAATCGAACCCGCAACCCCTAGATTAGAAGGCAGAGCCACTACCAACTAAGCTAACAGGCCAGTCATAATACTTTTAAAATGTGTATTTTATTTTCTTTTAGTTTGTAAAGTAACTCTACCACATTTTACATGACCATTTTTATAACTTAAACGGGTTGACACTAGACTATACATAGTTTATCTGATAAGCTACGGCCTAAGATGGGATGGAATGGGATGCATACCCAATCTTCTTTCCATCTATCTATCTGAATATATAAAACTCAAAGGTGACTGACTGACTGATTGACTGACTGATATAGTGATCTATCAGCGCACAGCCCAAACCACTGGACGGATCGGGCTGAAATTTGGCGTACAGGTAGATGTTATGACGTAGGCATCCGCTAAGAAAGGATTTTTGGAAAAACCGCTTTTAAAGGGGTGAAATAGGGGATGCAAGTTTAACTTCTTAATACGAGCGAAGCCGCGAGCATCCACTAGTTTAAAATAAAGCTGAAGAGGGTCCAAAGTCTGAACATTGAAGATATTTAAAAAATATGTTTGGAGATACTTCGAATTGATCACAAATAGAACACGTTTAAACAATTTCTAGAAATTTTATCTGTTTCTCTGTTTATCTGTAGGTACACGTAAAAACAGTTTAACGGATCATCATGATTTTAGGTATGTAGGTAGTATGAGGTCTAAGGAGTGTGATAAGCTACTTTTTATCCTGGCATAATGCGAGCAAAGCCGCAGGCGTCCACTAGTAATAAATAATATGACTACGATATCTAATTCATTCATGCATTCATTTTATTTAATAAATTATTTACATTTATTTGTAATTTTGGCAATCCAGTGTGGGAAGGAATACAGCCAGCGTTCTTGGCTCCATACCACAATATGTAAATGTTTTAAATTTAGATTAAATGTACATACTTACCTTTTTTTAGTTTGGTGTTCATTTATATCAATTTGACTTGAATGCTTAAAGTTTTAGTACCATCGAATCCATAGTAAATAGTATATGTCATTATTTTGCAGATAGGTATAACCAATAAAGAAAGTGTCCAAGTTAATTTTACCACGATCCTATTGTTCATAGAATTTCTACCCATGACTTATAATAATAAAACCATTTGTTATGCATTTAACAATTAACACTAACGTAATTTACATAACTTTTGCCATAAACTCTTATATAACAATTAGTAACTCATTAGCATGTTTTCATACAATACTTAAACCATGGTTTAAACCATGTATGACCATACAATATATGAATGAAAAATTTACACAAATGGTTGCTAGTATGCGTCGTTTTCTCTAATTGGTTAAACATACACTATTGGTAGTTAAAATTGAGTAATAGTAAAATTGTATTGGATGTATAAGTTTGTACAAAAAGGTTTTTCAATACATTATAAGTTTTTTTTTTAGGTTTTTTTTTTACGTGGGATAGTTTTACATTTGACTACAGCCTGCCTGATGTTAAGCATTGCTGCAGCCTAGGGTGTAACACGTTTACCTAGACCTATTAACTCTAGATTTGAAAACCCCTGGATTGTAGTTCGCAGGCTGGTAAAGTGTTCCAAAGCTTTGCCGTCCGTACAATAAACGTTGAGGCAAAGCGCTCTAAATGAAACATATAAATTAACAAAACTTAATTAAATCTGTAATTAATATTAATTTCAATAATCGACACACTGGAAGTACCCTGGATACTGCAACACAGGGAATCCTAAAGCAGTAGACAGGACCCCAATTTGAATTTGAATAATTTAGATACCTTATATAATGTAAAAATGATAACATGTTTTAGTGGAAATAAATATTTTTTATCTGTTAATTTCGGGTGAGTAATTTAGCAAATGTTTTTATTTATTTATCGATAAAATTACTGTTATCTATCTAGTATGGAGTAACATTATAATTCCATATTTCACCATTATTCATGCATATACATAGCTCACAATAAAAAAACTTAGTTTTTTCGGTTCTTAGTTCTTTCTGTACTCTGAGACATAAAGCTACAGCCATTTTGTTGCTTGGTTTCATAAACAATTTCTATAGGTTTTTTTTTACATTAAATAGGCTTACGTTTGACTATAGCCAGCCTGATGTTAAGCACCACTATAGTCTAAGATGTAGCACGCTTGCCTAGAAGAAACCTATTTACTCTAGATTGGAAGACCCCTGGGTTATTAGTTATTTACATTAGCATGGTATATAGTAAGAATAAAATGTACTATAATAGTGAATTAATATATTCTTAGTACCAAATTATGAAACAAAACATTGTATTGAATAATTTAATAATTAATTAGTTATTTAAGCATAATAATATGTTTCGTTGAATATTGCCTCCAATATCATGTTACATTATAACGCGTGCTATGTGTTTATTGATGCACAATGCCAAATGATATTAATAATTTGCAAGATGACAAAAAGTTTGCTAAAGATTTCATAAAGGGAGGATAGGTAGAGGCCTATACTTAGCAGAGGGTTATATCAGAGTGATAATGATGTTGATGTGTGGCCCACCTCACAAATATGCTACTTCAAACAAAGAAACGCTTTTTAAATCTCTTTCTGGATATTTGTAAAAATGGTAAAACCACTAAGTTACTAAGTACATAATCATCATCATCAGCATCGGGTGCCTACTGCATATAGAAGTTTGGAGATCAAATACATAATATATAGTATCAAACCTAGACAATCTATAATCCAGCGATCTTCAAAACGAGTGTGAATCGGTTCTTATCGCATTAGCATTTTATGGCCAAGTGCAAACCTGTTTTAGTTAAAAAAAACTTAATATATATATTTTTTACATGATATAGGCTCACGCTTGACTACAGCATGCCTGATGTTAAGCAACGTTATAATCTACGATCTAGCGCGGTTTACTCTCGACTTGAAGACCGACAAATTATATTTGAAGGGAAATAGAGATTAGATAAGATAAAGATAAAATAAATTTTATTTGTTATTTATTTTATTAGAACAGAAGAGAGAGATAAATGAATAATGTTCACTTTTTAGCATCTCTGTACTCAAATCCCCAGTAAATCACAAAGGTCAGAGTGACCACGTGTCCTTGATCTCAGTTGTTAATAACCAATTTTGTAACAATGCCACAAGTTTGGTCTATCTGGCCATCTTATGGTCACTCTAGTCGTAAAACTCACATTACGTGGTTTTTTTTCAAACTTTATAAAGTTAATTATGGTTACCATATTTTTATTTAACTGAGGTTAGATTTTTACATAGGTCGGGAAAATAACAAATATGGTTTGCTATCAACTGCTAGCTCTTTGCTCGAATACCTACAATATCAGTATTAAATCATCACAGATAAGAATAAATATGTTTTCATAATATATTTTCTTTACAACCATTTATATAAAATTACTAGCTACCCCGGCGAACTCTGTTCTGCCTTAGAGGCAATAATAAAGCAGATTAAGGATTTTATTCAATAAAAAACCGGATGGATAGTATCCTATGTCCGTCTTTTGGTTCTAAGCTACCTCCCCACCAATTTTCAGCTGAATCATTTCAGTCGTTCTTGAGTTATAAATGGTGTAACTAACACCACTTTCTTTTATATATATGTAGGTATATATTATTATAAAATCTGTCTTTAACCACCAATAACTTGTTAGGATTTTTACGTAATTGTATTGTATTTTGATTTGGTGTGAGTCGTTGTTTTATCTGATAAATTTATGATTATTTCATAAGATTTTTGTTTTTTTTTCGTCATTTTGGCGACTCAACATAATATTACTAATCAATATTTCTATGCACAAATATGTAGAGAAAATGTCTAACATAATTAGATTACAATGTTTTACAAACATTTTTGTTATATATTTTAATAATTATAATGCAAATTTATCTTTGAGATAGAAAAATCACTATTATATTCTACACTATTTTCGCCTAAAAATTAAATCGCTTAAGACGATAAGGCCGCCCAATGTGCAACACTTTAATTTATGTATGTTTATTTCTGTTTGTAATTTTTGTGTTCAAAAGTGTCCATTAAAGTTATATTCTATTCTATTCTACTTATTTTCATACGTGATCAGTTTTTCAAATTGATTCATTGCAATGAACAGCAAAAAACAATACAAAAATAACACATCCGATACCTTACAAAATTCTCCATTTTTGGAGGTCAATCAAAGTATTTTTTTCACTATCAAGGTTCGACCACAAATTGTATGACTGAACAATATTCAATGTCACAGATTGCTTCACATTTTTTTACAAAATGGCGACATTACCCACTGCCCTTTACGGACCACAATAATTATTGTCTAGCATTAAGAAATACGTATTTTACTAGCAAAATTAATAGATTTCATACCATTTAATTGATTGGAACATAATTTGGGCAGTTAAGTACTTTAAACTCAACAGTTGCAAAATGGAGGAAAATTACAAGAAAAGTATACAAATGTGTTTTATAGGTTAACTGTCTTTCTTAACAGTTAAAGTTATTAATAATGATCAAATGCAATAAAAAGGCAATAAAAATTACGCATCTGTGTGTAGAAGGTTCTTTAAAGAAGGTATGTTTGTTTTGTAATCATTTCTATGGGTTTTTTTAATGATAGAATGTGATAAATATTTACTAGTAGGTGTAACCATTACGCTTGTTCATTTTAGCTGCCGTAATATAATTTGAATAGGCCAAGTTACCTTGTTATCCGTACAAAAAAACTATAAATAGTTTACTGGATTAGGGAGGCCAGATTCTCTGGGAAACTTACAAGGAAATGTAAATTGAATTTTAGTCGAGAACTCATTATAATTTTTCTATTTAGAAAAGAATTTATTTTATTTATAGTCGACGCTGTCAGTCCTTGATTTATGTAGTACGGCAGTCATTAAGCCATGTCAGAGGCCCCTAGGGCGGCTTGATAAACTCTCGACTCCAGAGTTGGCCACTCTCATTCGATAAGAAGAAGATTCGAGAACTTGTAAAATGGTTGCTCGATTGATCCGACGATCATCACTCCGCTTATATACCACCTCATAGTTAGGAGAACCTACCTGAAAGAATGAACTTAGGACAAAATAAAAATACAGATACATAGTAAGAAATTACGTGTACCTACGTATTAGAAAATCTTAAATAAGTACCATAAAAAAATAAAATTAAAAGAGTACGAACATCAATCAAAAAACCACAAACATCAGATTATTTCAACAATTTTCCTTACAATTGGATTACAGAGCCATCTAGTAGCGCTACAGTGAACTTAAATAAGATAAAACTAGGTTCGTATAGCCTTCACTTTATTTTACGTTACACTATGTAGCAGGTGCACGCATGCTACGATGTCTAACGAAACTGTAGACATCTTAGTGCTATCATTGTTACATAGATGGCGCTAACATTAGATATAAATAAATAAATAAATAAATAAATGTCATTTATTTCAGACTTTGAGTCCATACACATTAAAGATAAAATTAAATTAAAATTATTACATAGCAGGCATGTCAAACAATAATCAAACCGAGTTATTAAAATTAAATGTCTACTAATAAAAATTAAATTAAAATGTCAAAGATTACAGTAAAAATATAAAAATGTCAAACTCTAAAATACTTTGTTACCCACTAATATTTTCTTTTTGAAAGGGTCGTAAAACATGTGTAGCTGTGCGGCGTGATTGATGATGGGGCAGTCGAGTCGTGCAGCTACAACCCGCAGGATGCTGTTAGTGCTGCCCCGGACGCGGCTGAGCATCGAGGTGGCCCGTTTGCGGAGTACGGCGTGGAAACCATCTACCCTTGCATCCGCAAACATCCCCGACGCACTGCAGCGCCACGGCAGCCCCAACAGCATCCTGAACACGTTGTTGTATTGCACTCGTAGCGCGTTGATTGCCTTGAGTGTATATGTGGCCCACAGACTGCACGTATAGAAGGACTGACAAAATGCTCTGAATAATGTTAGCTTTACTTCTGCCGTACATCGTGCAAATCTACGAGCCAACATATTGCCCCTGACAGACAACGCCCTACGTTCTCTCTCGATATCCTCAACATCAGAGAGGTTCTCCGTGACCCAGTGTCCCAGGTACTTGAAACGCGAAACTCTCGCCAGTGGAACTCCGTTTAGTGTTAATGGCGGAACGTTGGAAATCTTAAAACCGCGCGACTGAAACACGAGGAGTTCGCTCTTTTTAGTGTTGTACCTGAGACCATGTGTCCCGGCATAAACCTCACAGATGTTGAGGAGTTTCCTGAGCGCGCTCACAGAGGGCGCCAGCAGCGCCATATCGTCGGCATAACTGATGTTATTAACAAAGGTACCGTCAATAGAACATCCGACATTGGCAGCGCTCAGCTCCTCTATAAGCCCGTTCACGTACAGGTTGAAAAGGCGTGGCGAGGACAACCCCCCCTGCCTTACTCCACAATTCAACCCATACGCATCGGAGAACTCGCCCGCCCATCTTACAAAGTTGGTTTGGTTGTTGTACCAATAATCAAGAATTCGAATGACTTCCTCAGGGAGACTGGTCTGCGTCCTCATCTTGCTCCAGAGCACCTTATAGCTGACCAACTCGAATGCTCTAGAAAGATCAAGAAAACACGCATAAACCGGTGTTTTCCGATCTGTGTAGTACCGGACAGTATGCTTGAGGCACAAGATCGCAGATTCTGTCGATAACCCAGCTCGGAAACCGAACTGGGCATCGTGCAGCTGCAGGTGCTTGCTAAGTATGCCATCAAGCAGACTGTCCAGCACCTTGGCTATGGTGGTGGCTAAGGAGATGGGCCTATAGTTCGTCTTGTCAGACGGGTCGCCAGTCTTATTCTTGATTACCGGTATAACCACCGTTTTTAGACAGTCATGTGGAAGGTACGAGTGTCGGACACAGAATGTGTAAAACATGGCAAGAACACGAGGTAAGTGGGGGCCAGCATGCTGCAGATGCTCAATACTAATACTGTCGTGTCCCGGCGACTTGCCTCGCGTCATGCGACGAATCACAGACGCCACCTCCTTCGCAGTAAATCGCGGGAACGGAACATCAGGCATCGGACGAGTATTAGTACCGAGCACCGGCGGCGGGGCTGATAGAGGCATGGGATCAATTTGAAACACGGATTTGAATCTATTAGCTATATCCCCGGAATCTGTTAAACCATCTATACTTAATATAATATACTTAATATGATATAAGTAGAATGAAATTGCGATTGTGTTCAGAGTGGTTCAGGAAAATAAGATCTTTATGTACTAATCTTTATGTGCCAATCTCATGTTCAAGAGTGTTATAATAATTATGACTATTGAAATTTTCTTTCTAAATCAACTATTTCAATATAGATTTTCCAAAATATATACAACCTTACAAATAATATACTAAACTTAAATCGGAATCTGCAGGCAAGGTGCCTAAAATGCTGGCGGCGTTACCTCGCTGAATCGCCAAACTTAAGCGTTGACCGAGGTAAGCTCCAGCTCTCGGATCGTTTGTTCTGTCCACCAGCCGCCTGGACAGATCTTTATATAAACGCTGTGCGTTGGGAACCCAAGGCCCAAAAGTTTCTACCCCAAAAGGCGGAAATATGTATCCCTCGCCAGGCATTCATATTTCCGCCTTTCAAAATTTTCTGCGTGTGCAGCTGCTGAACCGGCCTCCCTTGAAGTACGCGGCAAGTGCGACGCAGCGAGCGTGTCCACGCAGGTAGCGTCCCACACCAACGGCCTATCTCTTCTCTTACCATCGTCACGTGCGATGATGATGCGTTCGGCTCAAGAATGGCCGGCACGTTAACGGAGGTAAGAGCTATATAGTTATATTTAAGATTTGTTTATAGTATTTTTAAGATTTTCCATTATTTTATTGATTACAAAAAAAAAACATAATGCAGGCTGTATAATGTAGTCGGTGCAAAACTATGTTTCCGCCCGGGATCGAACCGGGGACCTTCTGCGTGTTAGGCAGATGTGATAACCGCTACACCACGGAAACGCTGAGCGGAACGTTGAAATTATAAAATATATTAATAATACATATTTAACTCTAATTATAATATGACTTATTAATCTAATGACGTAGGTAATCATTATTATCAAGAGACCTCTATATTTATAATATCAGATTGAAATTGTGTTGAATAAAATTGTTGCAGACGTTTTTTTTTTAAAAACTTGACAAATCATATCTTTAGTTGCTACGCAATAGCTTTAATTATATAACAACTATTGAAATCGCGAGATATACTTCCTGAACACTACGATACAAAATCGTCAGCTGAGGATAATGATGATACATTATAATCATACTAAGAGATTATAAATCAAAACCTTTACCAAGATCAAAGTGCAATATACAATTTACGAGAGGAAAATAAATGTATACTCTCTTATTTGTTATTTGTTTATACATTGTATTCGGAAAATACGCGTAGTTTAATTTGATTGTCTAGCTAAGCGTTGTTTGTTTTAGAGTTAGCTGAATTGCGTACTTTATAATCTTTGGTCATTAATTTTTTTAGAGAATATTTCACTTTGACTGATAAGGAAAAAAATGACTGTAATATGTTTATCAACCTGGATGAGGTCTGCATAAGATCGACGTAGATGGGGCAGTACAAAGGGCTATACCCAGCAGTGGCATGATGATGTTTGTATAAGAGTGTCGAGCTCTGGTGTTGAGAGTTTTCAAACGTTAATTTTTTGTATGGCTATGTTGAGGTTCATTAGCAATTCTAATTATTTTTTTTTTGATAAATCAATGACTGGTTTTGAAGGTAATGAAATGTGCGGAAAATTGCAAAACTAAAATGGTCTGACAACATTAGCAGTAATCAAGACTAAACTTTATTAATCTGGGGCAAATAAGAAGATAAAGTTTAGACTCAACATAACAAATGAAAACGAGATGACAAATATGCATGAAAGGAGCGATTGAGTCTGTACAAAGTTCCATGGGCAAAGGCCTCCCTACCTTCTTTCTACTTATGTCTAGTGCTATTGCATTCCAGATTAGTTGGTGTTTATCCAGGTCGTCCCTCCATCGCTTTCTGGGTCTGCCGCGACGTCTTTACAATAAAAAACGTTGTCACGTTACGTCCTTAAAATATACTTAATAATAATGGTTCTTTGGTTATTATTTCGGCCGAAGACCAACTAAGGTCCAACTCATCAATTACCTTACTTCATGATATTACAGCAACATAAGCACTACTAGTAAGATAATACTGTAAGTTGTATGTGCAAGTAGGTAGGTATATTCTTAAACCAACCAAAAAATTTGATCGATTCATCATTTGTTTCACTTCTCAATAACTTACAAAACCCCTACGGAACTGAATTACGGCTGAGAACACTCTAATTAGATGGAAATGGACAGTTTCTTTACACTTATTATATTTATAGATACCGTTACATTCAAATGCGACATATAATGCGGTAATTTAGTACGGAGTTGAATTTGTTAATGATTCCTGGTGTTTATATAGGTACTCGTAGTGTTAGGTCTGGATAACTACAATTAATACATAATTCAAACTCATTATACATAAAAAACTTAGCGGCTTATGGAAAATGCGTAAGCAGGTACATCGATTTTACTCCATAAAAAAGTCGATATACGAAGACAGCCGTTTATAATTCTGTGACACTCCGGTTCGATCCCATTGCTACACCAATGACTTGATTTTTTATGTAATATGTACCTATCACTCGTTTAACAATGACGGAAATATAGTGAAGAAATCTTCCTGTTTCAGGGTTACAATAATAATAATAATAATAAATAATAAACATAACATAACATAACATAACACCTAACATCCTCTATCTGTAATTTTTACTTAATTTTAAGTATAATATTGTAAAAGGCCTCTCAGTGTTGGTTCCGGCCCCACTGATGCCTTAACCCTCTGGGACTGACGTGCCCTAATTTTCGCAAATCTGCTGACGTGGTAGTATAACAGACACCACTTTAACTACTCATAACTTTGTAGTTTTTTTTTTCAAACCTGGTTTAATGGTTTTTATTTAAGCATTACTATTTTCTTTATTGTCTTAGTTGAGAACTAAGTTTCAGGAAAAAAAAACAAGGTGATATTTATAAACATTTATTAAGTACGTCTAAATCAGTCTCAGAACATAGAGATCTACTAAAAATTAAAAAAAAATAACAAGATTAGTACTTTTTATAGGAACATTAATTATTTGTGAAAGACAACTGTTTTATCATGAAAAATATAAAAAAATAGCAACATTCAATGGTTCAATCAAAATTCACATGACTACAAACTATTACATTTTTTTTTGGCAATTTTCACAAAGTGGCTTGGAACATTGAAGACAAATCGGCTTCTCACAATCACAGCATCGATATTTTGTCACTCTTTTTATGTTTGTTGGACAAATGGCATATAATTTTCTTCCACTTGGTGGATTTGGTGTAGTCTTTGGAGGTGGAGGGGGTAAATCTTTACCCAAAACTCTACTTATCGTCATTCGCAGTTCTCTTGGTAATCTTTCATTGTATACGCGGGCTTTCATGTGTTCTAGCACCAATTCTCTTGCCATATTCAACATGAAAGTTCCTCTCCTCATTTTATCATCACTGTCTGCACATGACTGATACAAGACAAAGCTATTTACTCCTGCCATATCTAGTATACGCTGAAAAATTGCCATAGGCCAGCGACGAGTTTTACGGCTGCAAGAATAGATCGAGCACTTCTTGTCAATTTCGTCAACTCCTCCTTTTGTTCGATTATAGTCTGCAATCATAACTGGCTTCCTTGTGTACAAAAACAATAATACTGACGTGTAGTCTAGGAAACACTATGAAAATATAATGATTTTACTGAGATGGTTGTTTCACAGACACATACCTTAACACTGACGTGGTTGTCTCGTAGACACCTTCCCTTGTAGCGTGACGCGTACGCACCCCGGGACTGCCCGCGGGTCACTGATCAACGCTTAAGCGCGCGCTCGGAAGGTACTGAGAACGTGGCGGTTGCAATTTAAAAAATAACGAAATAACGAACGTTTTTACATTTTGCGGTGTCTGACACACTACCACGTCAGTCCCAGAGGGTTAAAAATACCGGGCGTAAGGCCCGAGAGTCTGTGAAGAGAAATAAAGAATATAATAATAATAATAAAGAAATAAAGAATAATAATAATAATCATTTATTTACACTTAATAACTAGGTACAGATCTTAATGCTATGTAGTTTACCTGCTTAAAGTACAATATAATAATTATGAAGAACAAAGTCATCTGTGGAAGGACTTAGACGCCCATCACGTTGTTCTAGAGATATTTGAAGGAATTCATTACTAAAAAGAAGTGTAGGTAGGTATAGTAGGTACAATCTTAGGCAAACATCTTGAGCCATGACCTTGAGTGCGCAGTAGACGATTTTAAGGTATCGTTGGTGGAAAGAGAGGTGTGCGGGGGCATTCTGTCAGAACGCGTCCCCGTGATTGGCCGATCAGTTGGCCCCTGTTCCCTGCGTTGCGCCATGTTCCGCGAGCGTCTGACTACACTTGCGTGCAGTGTCAATAGGCTATTTCGAGTTCAGAAGTTTTGTTGTTAAAGTTTGTTTTTTATTGTATTATTGTTACTTTGTTATATTGTGTTTTTACCTACCAAAAACTTTTTGGACAATGCCGCCAAAACGTAATACAGTTCTGAAGAAAAAAATGAAAATGATTTATTTTGTGACAAGAAATTACATACGTTTTTAATGTTTATATTGTTGCGCAACTAGTGGCTAAAACTTGTCTAGTTTTACTTAAATAAACGACTTTACAGAATCTCACTTTATATTTTACAAACACCAACAATGACCAATAAAATATGTCCGGAAGTGTACATGCGCGAGCTTACCCCCACTACGTCGACTTTGGCTCAAGATGTTTGCCTATCAGTATACATTCAGTCAGGGCTGACTGAACATGATGATGATATTAGTGAATTCTAGTATTGTAAAGAAGGCTCTATTATTTAAAACGATTAATTAATTGGTTATCTATCTTACGTAATTCAGGTTACCGATGAGAGCTCTTGCCCTACATTAATTTGACAGTAATTAGTTTAGTTATTTCGCGCGGGGTAACACCGCGGTCAGAAAATAATGACTGAATATGAGTTAGCTGGTTTGTTAAGGTTTATTTACGCCTGAAGCTATGGATTTTCAAGATTTACGGTATGATGATAGTATTTCCGAAAATTACACAGGGTAAGTAGGTAGATACCTTTCATTCAAACACAATGTAAGAAAAGTCGCTGGCGTCCACTAGTTTCATGTGTAATGTAACGTAATATTGTTAATGTATTTTGCAACAAGAAATTACGTACGAACACATTCCTGTATTTATTAAATTATTGTTACTTTAATTTTTTTTTTTATATTGTTAATTATATTTGTCTAAGGAAAGAATGTGACATTTTTATAGAGAAAACTGCAACAATCTTGATTCAAATAACAAATAATTATCCCAATTAAACTAAGATGATAAGAAAGTAAATACTCAAAGCAAATTAACCCCGTGTGCTATTTTTAAACCCTATTTATCCCATCTAACCTATCTTATATTTATTTACACAAAAGGATTAGAGTCTCAACCAATCACAGAGTAGTATTTGTGTCCTAGCAATTCAATGTTAATCTCTGACATGTTCATGTTTGCCTGGTACCATAAAACAGTTAGATAATGACAAAACGAGATGATTTCGAAATCAACTAATTAGTATCGGGGTAGACATGGCGAGAAGCTCTCTGAAATAAGAGAAAATTCGAAAAATCAACGGGAAAATATAAATTTGTGAAAAGTTCGAAGAAAATAGTGGAGTTGTGAAAAAAAAACAAAATGGCTAGATTAATGCAATATGCATGCTCCGTTATAAGTAAGTGATTTAAATTTACAATGAAATAAAGAAAACGAAAATTGGATTGCATAACTTGATCAGTTTGTTAGATTTTTGGTTTTGTCAAAAAGTACTGAAACAAAAGAAAAAAAAATATGGGACAGTTTCGGAAACATCCCTCATAGAATAAAAAAAGAAATATTGAAATCGGTTCATAAATAACCAACCTTCACACAAAAAAAAAAACTTTCAGAAGACTTCATGACCTCCTTTTTTCGAATTCGGTTAAAAATCATAAACTAAGACAACGATTCTTGTCCACAGTTGCAAATCTCTGCATGTTCCTGGGCCTCATGTTCGCGTGGCCCTCCACGACCCTTCGCCTTTTCGAATCTGCGAACACCACCCTCCACAGACCGATGACTGAACCAGAGCTAGCGCTGTTCGGGAGTTTGTCGTCTATTGGAGCCCTGATAGCTACGCCCATCTGTGGCTTCTATCTGGACAGAGTGGGGAGGAGAAACATGGCCATCTTATCCTGTATCATGGCCGTGGTAAGTTTTAATTACCTAACATCAACATTGACTAGTCCAACCGTAATTCTAGAAGCACCAGTAAGTATTATATCCTTGTTGTGGCATAATCTTTTGGTGTGGTTTTTCTTGCCTGTCTTCATATCCAATAGCATCTTTAACCACTCTGTGGCTCTTCATGACGACGGAACTACATAGAAATAGCTTTGTTTGGGAGTCTGTCATCTATTGGAGCATCTGAATCTCTGATAGCTACGCTAGTCTGAGGGATATATCTCGACAGAGTGGGGAGAGTCTGCCTGTAATGTCAATATTGCCTTGTATCATGGGTGTGGTAAGTTCTAATAGCTATAATATCACGAATCACGTGAATACCTGTCTTAAGCAGAAAGAGCTGCAGTTAAGTAAACATTGGGGCAATCGCATCTCAGAGATTGTGACATCTACCAGACATATTTGGTCCTTCTCTTGATAAGTGTTTTGGAATTTTATGCCAGGCCCATCCAAATTGAATTAGCGACTGATGTTGAGACAATTGGAAGAAGAAGGCCGAGAAGGACATATATCGATCAAATCAAAGAGAAAGCAAGTGTCATGTCGTATAAGGAGGTCAAGGAATTGGCCGAAAATCGAGGAGAATGGCGCATACTCTGCAGACAAGAGTATCGCTCTTAAATTTTTAATGAATGAATGTTGAGACAAGACAATTACTCACACAAAATTCTTCCACCGAGTTTTCAATCACTCTTCAAATACTTGTTAAGATATTCGGTTGGAGCCCCACATTGTTTTACGTAATATTCATAGAATGTATTAATATCCTTATGGCAATGCCCTTGCAATAAATAGTCATGACAATGTCGTAATAAAACGATTGAAAACTAGATAAGTATTATTATACATCATAATAGTGTCATTTTTATCACACATATAAATAAATAACTCAGAATTAGGTTCAGCTGTCAGTATATTTAACAGCCTGTGTTTTCCATTAATGCGCCTGAACATGCATAAAATCTCTTTTCCATGCACCTGACGTTATTTAAAAAGCAAAGTAATAACAAGAATATAACGCCTGACGAAAACATATAAGCAAGTGCGTCTGTGATAATTTATAGCTCAAAGTCATGTTTACAAATCATAATGCGTTAATGAGAGATAATTATGATAATGATAATCCAGTTCAATTTAGTTTAGTGCTGGCTGTTAAAAAAGATTTTCCCAAAAGTACAAACAAGAGTATTATTTGCTTACACTAAATTTTGATAAACATACTTACACAGGTCGAAGTACTTTTGTATTGTTCTTTGACGTAATGCAAAGTTGTTAATCCTTTAATTTCCCACATTGAAACATAATTCTCTTATACTTATCTATCTTCAATAATAAACATTCCAGTTTTTTTTTTTTAGTTAGTTTGAGCATGTAGATGTATCATTAAAAGTACAATATGAAGACTAGCCTAGGCTGTTTTTCTTTTTTTTATGGTACCAAGATAATAATGATACGTTTTGCAAAACAGCGCCCGTTTATTTCAAATCGGAGAGGAAACATTGCCTCTGGATAAGAAAATAATAGGTACAACTGCTTAGACGCAAAACCTTTGAGCTAGTATTACAGAGTCACCAATGCTCGAAAAAAAATGACCGAGCCAAAGTTCTTCCCACGCTACTCGTTGAGCAGACTTGGATTACCTATCTCTTTTGCACGTTCTTGAAATATGTGAGAGCGAAAGAGACAAGCAGCCTTTTGTTTGCGCTTGCTGACCATGTTAGCGTACGGGCACTTTCCTGCGCTTTTTAGTTTAAGAGTGTGTCACTGTATAATCCTAGCTCAATGCTCATGGAAAAAATATAATCAACTTTTATTTTCGTATTACCAGCTATCCTGGGCAATGATAGCATCCAGCTCCAGAGTGGAAGTCCTGCTATCAGCCATGTTTGTTTCCGGTCTCAGCGGTTCCGTGTTCCTCATCGTTCCAGTCTTCATCAGTGAGATCTGTGAGGAGTCCATCAGAGGAGCCCTAACGTCTTGCACCATGATCTTTTATGGGATTGGGATGCTACTGTCTTATCTTCTTGGAGGGTGAGTAAAATTACTATGAAAAAGGAGCAAAAGGCAAGGAGGAAGAGTCGCTTTTAATGGTCGACAAGGGGGACAAGTTTTTTTTTATATATAGGTTCACGCTTTACTGCAACTTGCCTGATGTTAAGCGACGTTATAATCTAGCGCGATCTAGCACGCTTGCCTAGAAGAAACCGATCCACTATTGACTTGAAGACCGATAAATTATAGTTCGATGGGAGTTCCCTGCAAGGAGTTCCACAGTTTGACTATTCGCACGATGAAAGTCGAAGCAAAACGCTTGGTGAGTCTTTGGTACCTCAACAGGTAAATTGGTTTTTTCTTGCCGTTCCTCTACTTGTGCGATGGTGAAGTGTTCCGCAATGTACTATTTTTATCAAAGTGATGACGTCATGCACCATGATACCTACTGTCTAATTAAGATAGATAGATAAATACTTTATTAAAACACCACAAATGAAACAATACAAAAAACATACAAATTAGAATCAGCGTCTTAATTGGCGGTCTTATCGCTAACAGCGATCTCTTCCAGGCAACCAATCTGGCAGGGATATATTCTTCAAACGAAATGAGTAGGACGAGGTGTTCCAGATATTAAATAAAATAATGAAAAATAGAACAAAGGTTTATACTACATATGAATAAACATAAACAAATATAACAATCATATATACATACATACATACATACATACAAGAGACAAAATAATAATAACAAATATAGCAACTTACTTACTTGGAGGATATGGTTATTCCTGCATTGTTTTCGTCTGAGAAGAGCAACCTACGTGACCTCGCATGGCTAGTAGGTACGTTAATTTTTAGCGTTCATGGAAACATTGCATTAATATAAGAGCGCCCTTTACGAATTTGGATTATTTATTTATTGTACACAATACAATTTAACAATTTTAGACTTAATTCTTAAAATGATTAGTTGTGTGACCCTGTCGCTAGGAAGTTTAGGGCATAGCACTTTTTTTACAAAATCTACTTTTAAACACTATTTTCCTTATACTAATTTACATTGATTAGTTCAGTTCGAAGGTAATTTCTTCTCACCTACTATGTGTCTTCTTCTTCTTATTGAATGAGAGTGGCCAACTCTGGTGTCGAGAGTTTATCAAGCCACCTTACATAGCTTTACAACTACCTACTATGTGTGGGATACTACGTACTAAACTTGCTCGCACATCACATTGCAGTGCTCTCCAGTACCACACGATGGTATACGTGTGTCTGTCTATGACGGCTCTCACCTCGGCCACTCTCGGCTTCCTGAAGGAGTCGCCCACCTGCCTCATGATGAAAGGGATGGAGAAGGTAACTGTTATTTTATCTGGTAGTATAAAGTAATAAGCGAGTGTGACTTAGCGGTTCGAGTATCTGCTTTTCATTCAGACGCACCCAGGTTCGAATCCGGCCATACACCAATGATTTGCATTTTCGTTATTTGTGGATTTGCACTCGCTTAGCGATGAAGGAAAACATCGTGAGGAAACCGACGTGTTTGAGTACCACAATATCCGAGGACATGCGTCTTCCGTGGAAGGACCTGGGCGCCCACCACGATGTATCTGTCCAAGAGAACTCCCCTAACTAATTAATTCAGCGGAGGAGTCACTACCCTCAGTCATGAGGAAATATGACTAAAGAGAGAGAGATAAAGTAATGAACCAACTGAGTATGCCAACTGACCTGCGAACTTCAATATAAAGATGGCACCCGATGATGATGACGATAAAGTAAGTTGTTGTTATTAAAAAAAACTTATTTCAGTATGTATTGGTATGGTAAAATTAACTTTTTAATTACCAAAACTTACTTATCTTCTGTGGGAATGCAATAACATGTGCGCAACTCATATTTCAAAAGGCTTTTCTACGTTAAATAGATAAGATACGAGAACATAATTGAATTAATCGCGTAACATACCCTCAAAAACTTGATAGAAGCAGATGTAGAAGACTTGATAACCTCCCTTTTTTGAAGTCGGTTAATTAAAAAGAATGATCGCATTACTTTCAATGACTGAGAAAAGGGTCTAAATTTAGCACACAATCTTTAGGCATAAAGTCTTGAGCTTTATTCTAACCAAACATACAATATAATTATCTCCCACGACAAGCGTTAGCTTAGTATGGGGCTAGATGGCGCTGTGTGCAATGTCCCGGAATATTTCTAGTTTTATTTATTTATTAATTTATAAGTATCGATATTAATTCCTCGGTATATTTCAATTGGCAGGAAGCTGCACAATCTCTAGCATTCTACAGAGGAGTGAAGCCAGACTCCAAGGAAGTACAAGAAGAACTCAACAGTCTCAGGAGGAGTCTTAACCCTGAGTTAGATGGTATGTTACTTCTTCTATCTGTCTTTTATTATTATTTTCCTGCGTCTTTTGTATTTTTGTCAGATATTAGAGCAGTTCCTGAAACAAACACTAGCATTATTATGTTGAAAGGGAAGCTAGCCAAAACTAGAAACCAAAAAAAAATTTAAATGGTGGTATGCCTACTTCTGATTAATAATATAAGAAAAAATATGTACAGTTATTATTAATTGAGCTACATTATTCTTATCGAATGAGAGTGGCTAACTCTGGTGTCGAGAGTTTATCACGCTGCCCTATGGGCCTCTGTCATGGCTTAACGACTGCCGTATTAGCTACTGGCACATGACCATTAGTTCGTCCGCATTCAAACAAACTTTATAGTTGAAGGCAGGCTGCAACATGCCTGTTCTGTTATTTGACTAGTTCTCAGCTAAAGATAGTCAATACAACAAAAATTAAATTTTATGAATACAAATAAGCTGTATTTTAATGATGCAGATATAACTCCAGAAGAAGAGAAGCAACTGAAGCCTGAGAAGCGGAGCCAAGAGAAGATGGGACTGATCCGATTCCTTAGTAAGTGAGACATGAATTGAATTATTAATTAAAATTTTACCATGAAATTGAAACAAAAAATTACAATATTATAGATGCCTGCGGATTAGTTGTTGTTGGTATTCGTGTATAAATTTGTTATGTCATTGAACTATTGGGGCTTGGGACCTTATACTGTTACCATTAACTAATGGGAAAATAGCAAAAAGATCAACACACACCACACACTTTCGCTTATATACAATGGTATATGATCGATTACTCAATTTCATTCTTTATTATTTTTCAGAAAAATCCCGGTCAACTCGCAAAGCGTTCTTTATCGTCCTGACCCTGGTCACCGCCTCCATCTTCCAAGGTCTCGTCGTGGTTCAAGTGTACGCTGAACCATTGTTCGAGGAAGCTATCCCCAGCATGTCTCCTAATGTTGCCAGCATACTGCTGGCTGTAGTGGCCATTGTTATTGGACTGGTGGCTGCGTATCTGACTGAAAAGGCTGGAAGACGGGTAAGGATTTTTAAGATAGCATTTAGTTTTATTAATGCCCAGAGGCAGGCCACCAGCTCGATGGTCGGATGACATTTCCAGACAAATAGGTAAGGGATGGATCAGACAGGCTGGAGACCGTACTATGTGGCACGTTGGAGAGGAGGCCTATACTCAGCAGTGGGTGAACACGGGCTGACATGATGATGATGATAAATGGTGTAACATATTCACTTTTAATTCAAAATAATTATGGCGATATGAATGTTATATGAGTCATACTTCATAGAAATTTTAAAAAAGTTTATTTTTTTAACATGGAACAAGCTTGCTTATATATAGCATACTTATATAGTACTTACTGGATTTGAAGAACCTGGATTGCATTTTTCTGAAGCTAGGATACTAGCTAACATAATTAACACCTTTATCTTCTCCCTGTTCCCCACGAAGTATAATCCAAAGATCTTTAGGGCGAGAATGAACCGGTGCCTATCTGGTAAGCTCGATCCATCTTAAACCATAGCTATTGCTTGCCATCGAGTAAACTATGGTCAAAAGCAAACCCATATTTGTTTTAAAAAAACTGCCACTATAAAAATTATATCTAATCCTTTATTCTATCCGTTCCAGCCCCTAATGATCTACGCCTCGTTCGGGACCGGTATAAGCTGCACCCTGCTGGGCTTGCAACTGCACCTGCACTGGGGTCCCAACTGGCTGGTCGCTGGCAACATCTATCTCTTCACCACAGTGTACACCTTCGGAGGCGGCACCGTACCTTATGTGCTGATTGCTGAGATCTTCTTGCCTGAGGTATACAAACAATACAAAATACAAAAATATTTATTGACATAATAAAAACGGGTAGTAACAATAAATTTCGTGAAACCTCTGGCCTTGTGCTAGTCGTGAGACTGTGTTACAAGGCCAGAGTCTTCTCTCAATTGTGAGGCTTATATTATACTAGTGGGACCTCGCGGCTTCGCTCGCATTAAGAAGTAAAAGTTGCACTCCCTATTTCACCCCTTTAAAAGTGGCATTTCCAAAAATCCTTTCTTAGCGGATGCCTACGTCATAACATCTACTTTCATTCCAAATTTCAGCCCGATCCGTCCAGTGGTTTGGGTTGAGCGTTGATAGAACACTATATCAGTCAGTCAGTCAGTCAATCAGTCAGTCAGTCACCTTTGCGTTTTATGGTATATAGATTACGTCTAGTATTAGATACTATACAACTCTCTAGATTTTTATTAGATACCTTTTAGGAGAGGTTTAGGAGTGGAACAAATATTTTGAGATCTAAGGAAGACGCATCTTTCTCCTTCCGTTGCATTTCTTATATTTGAGGGTTGTAACATCCACCATTCATCCAATGTCTGTCTCAGTTATCAGAGACTTGCTAAGATCTTCTTGCCTTAGGTATGATTTTTTCTAATTTTTATTCGATACCTACTTCTTTGAAGATTATTAGGTGTTGAAGTGGAACAAAATGTTTTGAGAACATATAATAAAATAAATAGGGAGAGAAACGAGTAGTTAGACAAAGTTCTCTAATGAGTGAATATTTATTTATAGACGTTTAGGGATTACAATGTCATTAAAAAGTCACCCTGTTATTTATTTACGACAATTCAGCCCATGCGTTAATTTAGAGCTTTTAGGGGCTCTTCCATCTCCGTACTAAATAAACATTATCAAATTTAATAGAGCCGCTTGACCGTGATTTTTTTTTATAATATTAGTCAGTGTGATTCGCTCTACCAATGGCAGTCGTTTATCTGAGGTCTGTGAGTCCCACTATCCACGAGTGTTATCTGAGAGTGAAGCACATAGGAGCGTACTTATTAAGTTATTCTTAGTATATCTTTGTTTTACATTGGTTGATCAATCATTGGACTACCACCTGATGTGATATCATGAGATATCACAGGTTAGTTAGTGGAGCTTGTCTGACCTGATGGAAAGAAAATAAAAAAATGGGAATTAATATTAAACCGAAGCCTTTTTGAGAAGATCAACGCGCATAATCTTTTAGGTATTTGAATATTTGTAAATGAAATAATGTAATTGCTTGCGACCGTGTTAATTATTATTAAATAAATAAATGTTAGCATCACAGTTCAGTGAAATTGTTAGATTTATTACACTATATCCTTTTTTCGTCCAAAATACAAATGTTTCAAGGGGAAAGAATAATTTGACGATACTCAACTAGACTCTATAATATACATACATACATAAAAAATTATAGAGATAAAGATATAATTTATTTGCAAGATGAAGTTAAGTAATACTTACATATGTTAAGTGCAAGAAATGAAAAAATATACCTGTATCAATGTCTAAGGGTGTTTACACATTATGCCGCAGCGGCAGCGGCACCGTCGCTGACGCGGCGCCCGCTGCAGTAGCCTGCCTTGGATTCATATGGAGCCTTACATACAGACTCGCCGCCGCCCGCCGCGGCGCCGTGTGTAAGGAGGATTCATACAAATTCAAGCGTGACTAATACAGCGGCACCGCGGCGGTAGCGGTGCCGTTGCCGCTGCGGTATAATGTGTAAACACCCTTATCATAAAAGCTATCGTAAGTAGTATTACACATTTAGTACACATTTCATGATAGTATTCAAACCGTGGGTCTCATGACTTTTTTATATCTCCATCTTCCAGGTCAGAAGCATAATGTCCATGGTGGTGATTGAATGGGCTTGGCTCTGCAACTCCGTGATCCTCTTCATCTTCAACCCGCTCTTGAAGGCCATTGGTCTCGGACCTGTGTTCTACATATTTGCCGCAGTTGGCTTCCTGACAGGAATCTATGCCTTATTCTATGTACCTGAGACCAAAGGGCTGTCAGTTGATGCTATTCAAGCTAAACTGGTTAATAAGAAGCGGAGGAAAGATATTGTCTATTGAATTTAATAAAAAGTTTTTAGAAGTGATAATTCTTTGAAAAATAAAAATAATAACAGTGATATGATAGTATGGAATCAACTCTATCCATAATTGAATTAATGTATTATTTTGGTCTGAAATTCCTCGATTTAATTTTAAAATTGAACAATTTACAACATTTTTATAATCAGCCCGTTAACGGGCCTGTTAGTTTGGTTGGTAGTGGCTCTGCCTTCGAATCTAGGGGTTGCGGATTCGATTTCCGCATGACACAAGTTATTATGAATATTAAAATTTGTAATTACTTGTGTTGAGTCTGGTCGTTTCTATGTATAATAAGTTTTTACAAAAGAAAAGTATGTACATATGTATTAAATCTGTTATGTAGTACCCACGATACAAGCGTAAGCTTAGTATGGGGCTAGATGGCGCTGCGTGATATGTCCTGAAATATTATAATTTAAATTTGAGACATTAAATATGAATTCATAGTATAAAACAAAATTGTATGTAACTTTGACAAACTTTTCAAGAACTCGAGGTGAATGTTTTTCTTAGTTAAGAACCTATATAATATATTTTGTCATCCAACCTATAGCAAAGCTCGAATGTAAGTGGCATCTAGAAATGATTATAATCTCTTTTAGAACTGAATGACGTAATAAAGTATTGTTAATATTAAGATTTTATTTATGTATAACTTAGAGTGGCTTTGAGTACCTGTTTAATAAAAAATAAAGTTAATAAATAAAACATACGATTTTTTCTTTAACTATTTGGTGGTCCTTTTCGGTCCTTTTCGCCGATGATAGTACCGCACTTTTTACTTCTAACAAAAATGCTCAAGAAAATGAAATAAATAGGGTACTCGAAGACATTATTAAATGGCTAAGAAGTAATAATCTCAAGATAAACATAGGGAAAACCGTCTATATGACGTTTAAATATAAAAATTCTAAGCCAGCACTTCTTAATATACATTTTGAAAATGAAACGATAAAAGAAACAGATTCGACAAAATTCTTAGGTATCCATATTGATTCCACCTTGTCATGGACGACCCATATAGGAAATGTGTGCAGCAAACTCAACCAATACGCGTATGCATTATACCTACTCAGAAAAGTAGCAAACATGCAAACATTGTTAGCTGCCTATCACGCATATGCAGGCGCCACGATAAAATACGGCATTTTATTCTGGGGTAACGCTACAGAAAAAGAAGCAGCTTTTAAAGCACAATTTTTTTTTTTTTTTAACTTGAACGGGTTTGCACTTGGCCATAGTTTACCTGATAGCAAGTAAGGCTATGGCCTAAGATGGAGCGTGCTTACCCGATAAGAACCGATTCACTCTCGCTTTGAAGATCGCTGGATTATAGTGCGTGGGGAACAGAGAGCCAGGCAACAAAAAAAAAACACGCAAATACAAAAAAAATGTATACGTGCGATTTGTGGACTACGCCAAACTGATACTTGTGTAAACCATTTCAAAAATCTTAAAACATTAACGCTTCCATCAGTATATATACGAGGCATCTCTTTGGATTAAACGCGACCTAAATAAATATGATAAGATGAAAAGCGCTAGGCATGAAACTCGAATATGTACGAATAAACACAGAACTACTCAGTACAGCAAGAGTATATTTAATACAAGCATACTTATTTACAACAAGCTTCCACCGTCAATAAAAGAAGCTAACTCACTTGGTGTGTTTAGGAATAGACTCAAATCATTTTTATTAGATAAGGTCTACTACTCAATAAAATTATTTTTGGACGATAAGACAATTTGAAATCTGTGTAGTATTTTTATTGACATATCTAAATAATTGATATAAGTGTAATATTTTAAAAACTAAATTGTTAATTATAATTTGCACGCCTGTGGGTGGAAATATAGCGCACTCATATGTACATAATACCACCTTTGTATACCTACCTATATTTCGCAATGAATAAATGAATTTGAATTTGAATATTTCTACAGACTTCATAGGTACCGCTTAGGTTATATCAAGAAATATCCCATTTCGAGGGGAACAGTGTTTATTTAAGGCAGGGTAATATATTGCTTGGCTGTACACCCTATAACAGAAAATAAAAATCCAATAGACGGTACTTTTATTTATTTGTTACAAACAAGGTAGTTGTTAGGTAAGTTTTGCAAAGCATTTGCATTAATGTTATTGATTTTTTTATGCCATTTTCTGTAATTCAGCAGTATATATATATATATATATATAAAAATGTTCACTCGATATCTAAACGACAATTAACCAATATCAGTAAGTAATGGAAAATATATAATATCTATCAAGATCAACCTAATAACAATGATCCCATATCTAGTATCAAAAAATGTGAGGGCTTCCATGACGCCTAACTGACCTTATAGATCTGTATTAACACCCTGATTATATTATTATACTAGTGGACGCGTGGAAGAGAACTCCCCCAACGAATTACTTTGCGGGGGAGTCACGACCCTCATGAGGAAATACGACTCAAGAGAGAGAGAGTGGATGTCCGCAGCTTCGCTCTGTTTTCTTGCAGTGTTTTCTATATAGATAGAAAACTATCTGTTTTATATTTTAAGACTTCATACTATCTACATACCAAAAATCATGATGATCCGTTTAGCCGTTTTTGCGTGATATGCGTTTAAATTACAGAGACACAGATAAACAGACAAAGTATCTAGAAATGGTTGAAAGAATAAAGACAAGATTCTCCACTATCTGCTAATCTGCAAATCCTTAACTACTTTTTTTACATGATTTAGGCTCACGCTTGACTACAACTTGCCTGATATTAAGCAACGTTATAATCTACGATCTAGCGCGCTTGCCTAGAAGAAACCGGTTTACTCTCGACTTGAAGGCCGACAAATTATAGTTCAAGGGGAATAGAGATTCGGGCAAGAGTTCCACAGTTTGCCAGTTACTTCGGACATATTGCCAGGAAAGATGGTGGAAACCTGGAAGAGCTAATGGTCACTGGAAAAGTCGAAGGCAGGAGATCTCGTGGCCGCAGCCCGACACGTTAGTCCGACCAAATTCGTACCACACTCGATACATCAGTGCATGTAATCAGAGAGAAATGAGGAAAATCATTAGAGATAGGCTCATTGGCTGGTGATAGTCACAACTCTCAGATATGAGGAATACGACGCAAGGAGGTGGATTAAGTTATTGCATAATTGTGAGTCAATTTAATCGAATTATCTTAACATTTTTACCACACATCAAATTAACTGATTTCAGTCACCGTTTTCTTGCTAAGGTTGCCTGGAAGAGATCACTCAAGGTGATAAGGCCGCCCACTTGTGCATTCTTTTATAGTTTAAGTTCATTTCATATTGTAAGTTATTTTTGGTGTGCATTATTAAGTTATATTGTATTGTATTAAACTCCCCTGTTTTCCTACATAATTTTTTTGTCGGGTGACGTATGAAGATTTAACAGCAGTATAATCTCCTCAGTTATTATGTTTGCCTAGTACTTTAGTTTATTACGAATCAGATAAAGAGGATACAAGAAACAGTAATTTATATAATATTTAGGTTTATTATTACAAATTAACGCTTCAGTTGACGACATAAAAATAGCTCTCTGAATTTTATATTGAATTATATAATATTATTTTTGTTTTAAATTTAGTGAAAAGTTTAGTGTTTTAAGTTTATTAATTACGTCTTAGTTAAATAAGGTTACAATGGGGTATTTTGTGCAAATGGCGTGCACTGCACTCAGTAAGTACATACTCGTATAACTTAAATTTAAAAAACCTGACGATATCATAAGTTGATAGGGTACATACAATGATATCTAGTTAGGCCTACCAGTAAATAAAGCAAAGATTTTATCTGCAGGCTCCTTACAAAAAGATGTTATCGAGTAACTCCTTGCTAAAAAAAATTGCATGAACCATAACCAGCCTTATGGAAAACTACTGGACGCCTGCGGCTTCACTCGCAATATTTTGAGATAAAAAAGCCCATGATATTTCCAAGACTCATACTTAACTACCTACATACCAAAAATCATGATGATCCGTTCAGCCGTTTTTGCGTTACGAGTGTTTATTTAAACAGACAAACAGAAAACAGACAAAAATTCTAAAAACTGAACGTGTATAATAATTGTTAGGGTTCTAAAACCCTAACAATTTTGTTTCTAATATGTTCTTTGTTCAGATTCCTAACCCTCTTCAGCTTTATTAAATCTATATATTATCATCTTTAACGGTCGGATGGAACATAGTTTTTTTTACACTTCATATTCATGCATTTGACCAATAGGTCAGCTGAAGCGACACTCACGCAAGTGTTATGACCCAAGCATGTCTGTACTGCATTGGAACTGGCACTCAAACGAGGGTGCCAGAACACTACGTTAGGCGTTTGGCAAAAGCTAGCTTCTCCAGTAAGAATCTCTCTCTCTTGAGTCGTGTTTCCTCTTGACTGAGGGTCGTGACTCCCGCGCAGTATTAATTCGTCAAGGGAGTGTTCTTGGGCAGATACATCATGGTGGGCGCCCAGGTCTTGCCACGGAAAACACATGTACTCAGATATTGTAGTCCTCAAACATGTCGGTTTCCTCACGATGTTTTCCTTTACCGCCAAGCAAATAAACACCCAAACATAACTTGAAAATACAAGTGATTGGTGTAGAGCCGGAATCAAACCAGGGTGCGTCTGGGTAAGAAGCAGACACTGGAACTGCTGAGTCACACTCGCTTAACAACAATTAATTAATTACTTTACAGTATGCAGCCTATGCGGCTGTATGGGAATCATGTTCTCCTGGCCATCTTCCACTCTGCGACTCTTCGAATCTGCCAACACCACTCTTCACCGGCCCATGACTGAGTCTGAACTGGCCCTGTTCGGGAGTATGTCGTCTATTGGAGCCCTGATTGGGACGCCAATAGTTGGATTCCTATTGGACAGGATTGGGAGGAAGAAATCGGCGATTCTGAGCGCTTTAATGGGTGTTGTGAGTAAACATAGATTACAAATATTTGTAATGATTTAAAAAGATATCATACATAAACTATGTGTTATTTTTTAATTCTTATAAAACTAAACGCATCTGGATAGTCTGACATTGATGATATCATTTTACGCCTATACGTGTATTTCATTATTTCTAAGGAGAAATTGAATCATAATTGGCGCCCAGCAGAATTAACACAAGTTTTTTAATGTTTCTTAGACTTTACACCTCTTAACTTTTTCTCATTTTTAGACTAGGTTCCAAGAAGAGTTGATTTGAAGACGTGTTCTGAGAAAATTATAAAAAAGTATATATTTCCTTATTTTAGCTGGGCTGGCTCCTAATATCAGTGAACTCTCAAGTGGAAGTTCTCCTGACAGCGGTATTCATGTCAGGTCTCAGTGGCGCCATCTTTCTGGTCGCTCCAGTGCTTATTGGAGAGATATGCCAGGAGTCAATAAGAGGAGCCATGTGTTCTTGCACCATGGTGTTCTATGCTTTCGGGATGCTGGTCTCGTATTTGCTTGGAGGGTGAGTTTTTCATTGAATTTTCTAAGGTATGTTATGTTTGTGTAGGCAATTAATTATTTTTTTTGGTGAAAGCTGATGTTGTATGAAGTGATTCAATGGAAGTTAACAAAACACGCATTTGATACAAAACATAAATAATTTTTGTAATACAAATGTATATGAATAAAATAAATAATCACAAAAACACCAAAACAAAACTGCTTTACCAAAACATAGAAAATCATCGTCCCATTAAAGAAGATATGGAGTATAGCTCAATTTCTTTTTTGTGACTTTTTAATGTTGTGGGTTTTGAAATAAAATATAAAGCAACCTTCAAAATTTAGAAAGAAAGAAAGAAAGAAAAACATTTATTGTAGCAAATAATAATGAAACAAGTACAAACAAGAAATATATAAATTTAAAAATAAGCCTATACTTAAAACTACTTAAATAAAATACATATTTGCCACAATACAACCCCAACTCAGCATAATGCTGGCTGCATAGCAACCAGCGCTGGTCTTCCGTTGGGGTTGGTGATGACGTCACGAACGCATACATGGAATTATTTTTAAACAGAAACAACAAAGACATACCTAGACAAGTTAATAAATACCAATAACAAATACAAATAAGATAGACGATGAAAAACAATTCTATTTTCAACAAAAGAGTACACAGTATCAACTATTTAATTTATATTACGGTTATATACATACAATATCTATATATATATATATACACAGTTAAATTTAGATAGCGCTGGTGTCATTGACTAATGAAGCTTCCCTTTTCTGGTGTTCCATAATAAATGTTTTGAGCCTTATTTTAAAACTATACATACTGCGCAGGTTCCTGATCGGCGGAGGGATGTTGTTCCAACACCTCGACGCCGCATAACGAAAGCTTCCCCTAAACGCTTGTGTGGCGTGTCTCTCAGTGAGCAGCGGAGCGGTGCACGAGCGAGGGCTGTGCGACTGCCGCGACGGCTTCCAACTTAGCTTCTCGTACAAGTAGGACGGCTCATGAAACTTTATCACTCCAAAAAGCAAGCATGCCAAGTGAAGCTTACGGCGATGCTGCATTCTGAGCAGAGCATGCTCGTTCAAAAACGGAGTCACGTGACCTCTCCGAGGTATTGTGAAACAAAAACGAGCACAAGCATTCTGCACCCTTTGCACCAATTTTTTGGTCTTGGCAAGGATGCGGGAGTGGAAGACAGTGTCCATGTAATTAAGCTTAGAAAGAACTAACGTAATCAGTACTTTGTATATCGCAAAAAGGAAAAGCAGCTTGACCAAATAATTTATTTTGTTTCAGAAACTTGGAATACAACACGATGGTGTATTCTAACCTGGGTCTCTCAGCCATGTTCACAGGCTTACTGATATTAATCAAGGAGTCACCCACTCATTTACTAGCTAATGGAAAAGAAAAGGTAAAAATATTGAAGGTTTTATATACAAGACTAGCTGTGCCAGTGACTTCGTCCGCATAGAATAGTTACTACCATAAAAACGGTTCTAGTGAGTTAATCTTAAAAATCTATACTAATATTATAAAGCTAAGAGTTTGTTTGTTTGTATGTTTGTTTGAACGCGCTAATCTCAGGAACTACTGGTGCGAATTGAAAAAATCTTTTTGTGTTGGATAGACCAGTTATCAAGGAAGGCTTTAGGCTATAATATAACATCACGCTGCAACTAATAGGAGCGAAGAAACAATAGAAAATGTGGTAAAACGGGGATAATTATTCATCTTTGAGGGCTTCCGTTGCATGCTCTGCGAAAACGGTTCAAGATATCAAAAAAATGTGTATGAAAGAATTATTTCTCTTGAAATAATCTAGCAAAATGTCCGCAACAGTATATGTCTATGTTTTAAGGTTAACTCACTAAAACCGTTTTAAGGTAATAACTAATCCACGCGGACGAAGTCGCGCGCATCAGCTAGTTAGACATATACCGGTGCAGACATTTTGTTAGATAATTTCAAGAGAAATAATTCTCTTATACATATTTTTTTGATATCTTGATCCGTTTTCGCCAAAATATACCCACACATTTTAACTCTAAATTCTAATGTTGAAAATTTCTTCAAAGCATTAGTATAATGTGAGGAAAATTAAAAATCTATTATACCCGGGGTGCTTACCACTTAGCTTGCCAGTTCAATAGCTTGCTATACTAGCTTAAACACTATGACCTCGTGTATTATTATTATAATAATCATTATTTTAAAAAAATCACTTTACTGAACAAATCTAAGCCTATCAAAGAAGACTGCATCAAAATCGGGCTTGTTGTTTAGAAGATAAAATAAACATCAGCGTATAAAAAAGAGAAAAAAAGAAAACTTTCAGAAGACTTGATAACCTCCTCTTTTTGAAGTCGGTTAAAACTAACCTTGTTTATTATTTCGGGCATTCATGTAATAATTATTTTTCTTTCTTTCAACTTATAATTTATAATTTCAGGAAGCAGCAGAATCAATTGCGTTCTACAGAAGCGTGAAGCCAGACTCGAAGGAAGTTCTAGAGGAATTGACGGTGATAAGAAGAACTCTGAACCCAGAAATGGATGGTAAGTGCTTTAAGGCGTTCTTTAAAATAAATATCTAAAAGAAAGACGTTTTGATTAAATTTTTATTTGATAAAAACCATAAAAAACGTTTTTATTATAAAACACTAATGGATCACATTATTATTGTTTCAAAAGTTGCCGATTTCACTATTAGGGACCAACATTAACACCATCATACATTACGATATTCCGTCGCTCCATTGCAAAGTAAAAAGGAACAAAACAAAAACTCCTTTGTAACTTGTATGTTACATATATAATTTTGTATTTTATTTACTACATATATAAGTACAAACCTTTACAGTTACATCTGTGTAATGGTATTAGATTGGCAGGCAAGCTCAGCATGAATCCACCATTCCTAAAAATAAACTTTTAATGGCTGATTTTACAAATTGTATTCTTATCAATATATAATATAGCTTACAATAAAAGTGAAATATGACTGTTATTTCATACTAGACAATATTATTGTGAAATCAAACAAAAGATGGCGCCTTACATTACCGCTTTTAAGAGTTATCTAGAAAATCATATACATATGTATAAGCGAGTGTGGTTCTACGGTTCCAGTGTCTGCTTTTAATTCAGACGCACACTGGTTCGAATCCGCCCTACACTACACCAATGACTTGTATTTCCAAGTGTGGATTTGCACTCGCTTAGCGGTGAAGGAAAGCATCGTGAGGAAACCGACATGTTTGAGGACCACAATATCCGAGGACATTTAATTTAATTTATTAATCATCCAAACATAAAATGATGTCTAGATAGAAATCATAGCGTCTCACCCAAAAACTAAAGTTACTGGAACCACCACAATACTGAAGTTATGACTAAAATATCAATACTGATTTATTCCAATTTACATTGTTTGCTTTGCAATCAGAAACTTTTTTGATTATATTTTTCATCAAAACTAAGAAAGTTACTAGCTCATTCTAAAAAAAATACAGCTGTTTCAAAACTAACTCTGTACTTTATGTCTACAACCAGCAGTAAATTAAGATTGAGATAATTCAGTTTTATAAGTTTGTCATACATAATTGCATACTTGTATCATTGTTATGGAGTCGGTAGAAGCATGTTAGGGATTTCCAAGTTTCGTGGGGAATAGTATAAAGATAAAGATAAAGAATCTTTATTGATAATGTAAAGTTGTAACATAGGTATAAGTACTAATATCATAAAATATGCTACACAAATTACAATATCTCGTCAAATTGAATTTATAACATATAAGTAGTTTTTATAAAATTTTAGAAATTGCAATGTCAATTTTATTAATGACATAATGAAATTTTTGTTATTAATACATTACTAGGTATGTAATTATATTACATACCTAGGGCAGTAAAATAAGGAAGGCTTCCTTATTTACTGCCCGCGGTGTGTATACAATTTTTCTCATCGACGGAGCCGAAAAGCGACAACTTCGTCTCGCGTAAAGAAACGAAAGTTGTCACTTTCGGCCCGGAGGTGAGAAAATAAATTTTTGTTACATATATTGATATGGATATAAAAAATCTAAATATGAAGGAAAAACTACTACTTTGTACTACCAAAAGGTCCATATAACAGCTGGAGGAAGCAATTGCATGCCAATGTTAAGCACCTGTCGACGCGGTCAGTCCTTGGATGGGTGACCAAACAATTGCATTTTTAAGTAATTTCCCGTTTTAGTAAAAAATACAGTAAACTATCACAACGCTAAGGGAATACATCTATGATTTGCCTATTTCAGGACAATAATTTTGATAGCTACCTATACTTTACGATATTACAATAAAAAAGACACCCAAAATGAGGGTATTACTTAAAAAAATATTGTATGAGACGATCATTCAGACATTCCATTATTTATTTACTTTGTTACAAAAAACCTGAAATATTAGAGTAAATACTTGTAAAAGGCACGTTTGTTGAGGCAATTTGATAATAGCTGTAATATGATAAGCCAGGATTTCTATTTATTTATCTTACTATTACATATGTACGACGCATGTGCTCTGATGTAGATACTCTTAATACTTTTAAGATGATTATTTAGACAAAGACCAAAGAAATTTCGTGCAAAATTTGGAGTTTTTAATAATTAGAAGCAGTTATGTACATCCAACTTGTTTGTAGACAATACAAATGGCACAATTTATGTTCTTCTAAAGTATTTTTTTAAACTAAAACAGCATAGTTTTCAAACATAATAACTATAATATATAATCTAAACATACATACCTATAGTAATTTTAAGACTGTCAAAAACTATGTCTATAAACATTATTTATTCCCTTTTGTTTTCAGACTTAACGGCTGAAGAAGAGAAGCAGTTGAAGCCACAAAAACGAATTGAAGAGAAACTATCAGTATGGAGATTTATTAGTTAGTTTCATAATCACATAATATTTTCTTAAGTAATTCATTGGGCACAATAATATTATACTTTCCAACTTTAGACACGGTGAATGCCTACGCAGTAATTTGATTAAAGTACTTACGTAACCTTACCAATACTCCAGCATTTAACTGCTATAAATAAAAATAGCTGCAAAAAATATATTTACAATGTTTGCTAACTCAAACTCTGACAATACCAATAACCAGTGTAATGCCAAAAAGCAAAAAAAAAGCAATGCTAAAGTTAAAAAAAGTAAAATTTCTATTCCAGAAAAGTCCCGTTCTACTCGCAGAGCAATATACCTCACCCTCATACTGATGACCGCGTCCATCTTCCAAGGCCTTGTGGTAGTGCAAGTCTATGCAGAACCACTCTTCGAAGAAGCTATACCAAGCATGTCTCCTAATTTGGCAAGCATTCTCTTGGCTTCGGTGGGAATAGTTTCTGGAGTCATTGCTGCTGTACTCACTGACGTGGCTGGGAGACGGGTAAGGTCTTCTGAATTTATGATGCCCTAGTAGCTCAACTAAGAATTAACCAAATACCACTAAATGAAGGCCCGAGGTACTGCCATTGTACGCTAAAAGAATCTTCGAGGAGCCATTACCAAGCGTGTATCCTAATTTGAAAGGCATTCTTTTGTCTTCTCGGAGCTCTTGGCCCAAGGCATCATTATTGCCATATAAAATAATGGAGTAAAAGATGCAGAACACAGTTTTCTTAATTATTTAGATGTAAATATAAAAATGTTTTTTATTCTATTGTTAGTATTTAGTTTTTTCACAGAAATCTAAATAAACAGGTACCTTTTTATTTAGATTTCTGTGAGTTTTTTATATTAGTTTTTAACAATTTGTAAGTGTAATTTATACAAATAAATTCACTGTGACTAAAAATAATTAAAAATTCACACCAGTATAGGTCTTTCACATACCAGGCAACCATAAAACCCAACAGCTATTTCTTCCTCTTTCAGCCCCTGATGATCTACGCATCCCTGGCCACAGGCGCCTCCAGCCTTCTCCTCGGCACCCAGCTCCACCTGCACTGGGGTCCGCAGTGGTTTATCGCGGTCAACATATATTTCTATACTATGGTATACTCTTTCGGAGCTGCGACTGTTCCTTACGTGCTGCTTGGAGAAGTGTTCTTACCTGAAGTAAGTATTTAGTTGTTTTTGGTAAGCTTTTTATTACTACAAAACCTGTGCTAGGTTAGTTTTTCTTGTTATATCTAACAATTTGAGATAAAATCAATGTTGCTTACTTTTTAAGTCAGTTCTATACAACAGTCTAAAATCTCTTGCTTTCTTGCAATGTGTTATATATCTCCTGATTTAATCGCCCCCATAATAACAGCAATTGAGATGGCCCATTCGCATTTCCAAACACGTATGAAGTAGTTTTCAGGTTCAATTTGTAATTCTAACAGATATGAAAGGCAGGAGGTTCACGGAGGCTATATTTTGATAAAACTTCCGCACACATTGCGCGAACTAGATGGCGTTACTAGTCACCGTGCATATTTTGTTACCAAGTTTCAACAGTATCTAATAAATAAATTGTCGTGTTTTCAGATCAAGAGTCTGTTCACGATGATCACAGTGGAGTACACGTGGGGCTGCAACTTCGTCATCCTCGTCATATTCAACCCTCTTCTCAAAGCTATAGGTATGATATTTTAAATTAACTATAAAAAAGAAACCTATTAATTTGACTTTTGCAAACTATTTACGCACAGTTAGCTAGATATATGGATATAGTATGTATGTTTGTACACATTTTTTTGTATTTTTTCTTGAGATTTTTTTTAAACTTGCTAACTTTATCCACTTTGTAATGTCGGTAAAATGGGTTACGAACAAACAAACAACACATAGCCAGAGGACTAATTTGTTTATTGCTTCTTCAGGATCTGAACCAATCAATAAAAAACTGAAAATAAAATAAAAATAAAAAAATATTCCAGGACATTGTACAATATACAATATACTCCAAATGTGGTGTTAAACACTTTACTTAAATATTAATCCATTCTCTTCTATACATTCTATTCTTCTCCAGGGCAAGCACGGCATGGGGACAAATAGTGGGACAAATAGTCTTTCCACCATTTTATCCACCCGTCACCTGTCAGATATCCACTATTTGTATGGTGACTGACAGGTGACAGGTGGATAAAATGATGGAAAGACTATTTGTTCCCATGCCGTGCTTGCCCTGTTGTGATACTTTTGAACCTGGATCGGTGCCACCACCCAATACAAATATTATTCTGCAACATACTTTTTCGTTTATCCAGGTCTGGGCCCAGTCTTCTACCTGTTCGCTGGCGTCTGCTTCCTGACAGTGATCTACTCCTACTTCTTCTTACCGGAGACCAAGGGCCTTACTGTAGACGCCATACAAGACATACTCGTCAAAAAGAAGAACAGTGATAGAAAGCAGAGCTTGTATTAAGATACCGTCATCATCTTCAGCTCTTGGTTCACTTGACTATATTTGATGAATCCAAGGCGAACCAGGACGAGTGGCTTAATAAAATAGAGGCCTATGCTCAGCATAACAACAAAATACGTTTAGTGAGACATGAAACTACACGGAAAACAGAATACAATAAAATATAAAGATACATACATATATAGATACACGTGTCAGCTCACAATCCGGCCCAAACTCAGCATGTGCTGGATGCAAGCTTTAGTTGTAGATGATAATGATGAATAGAAATTCTCTTAAAATCCTATGGAAGGATAAATAAATACAATGAGTACTATACTGTGTTGGGTATAGGCTTTTAACTCTAAGTAAGATTTTGGTCTTGCTGATGGCCATTCTTATGCTATTTCTTGTCAGACCATTATGACGTACGATTAGGAAGAAATGATGATAATTATCAGGAAACGCATGTTTTTACTTTGACTTTACCGTCGCTTCACACGGTGAGGTGGAATAAAAAACTCAATGTCATTATTATAAAAAAAGAAATACAAAGTTAACTGAGTACCTATGCGTTTTTTGGTACTTCATAGAATTATTAGATACTGTTGCTATTATGCTCAAAAACAAACCATACCCGAGATTCTATCTTTAGTTATTTAAAATAAAAATTGATACAGTTAGTACGTTTAAGTTCATATTTAATGATACGATTTTATTTTATTCATTGTTGTTACAGTGGTTTTAGATTTAGGATTATTTTAAAAAAAATGTATTTGTCTCTTCATTATACGGTGTGTTAATTAAAAATCGACTTACGATTACTTTCAAGCTATACAATGAAATTAGTTTGAGTCTAGTGTAGTTTTTATTACTAATTCTATGTTATTTTACGAGTTCCTATATCGATCAAGGGAAACAGTTTCTTCTTGTGAGTAGCATTAAAATTGATTATATAGTCCTCTGTAGCTGCACAGTAAATACTATCTTTATCTAAAGCTAGCTTTTGCCCGCAGCATTGAACACGTTATGATACATTTGAACCTTTCTTTTGATTCACACTATCTATTGAAAAAACTGCATCAAAATCCATTGTGTAGTTTAAAGATTGTTGAAAGACGCGATAAGCAACTTTTCTTTATAGTATGTAGTGATAGTGATAATCGTCATATTTCTCGCAAATAGAAGTTAAAGCTAAAATTTATATTTATTAAGTTTAGATAACTAAAAGTTTAGTTAGTACGTTTTTTGATAAGATTAGTTTTATGTTTGTTTTATGTGATTGTTCTATTTTATCACCAAAAATTTGGTAAGACTTGAGTTTCAGTTGCAATGTTGTGAAATCTTAAAAATAAAATATATCTAAATATGTTTTATATGTTTTTTTTTTTAACATGAAATAGGCTTACGCTTGACTACAACTTGCCTGATGTTAAGCAACGTTATAGTCTACGATGTAACGCGCTTGCCTAGAAGAAACCGGTTTACTCTCGACTTGAAGACCGACAAATTATAGTTCAGGGGAATAGAGATTCGGGCAAGGAGTTCCACAGTTTGGCTGTTCGCACGATGAAAGTCGTGTTATGTTTTATTTTGCAGAATTATTAGAAAAAATAACAGAAAATCTTTAGATCTGAGCAGCTCACATCATATAATATTTATAGGATTACAACAGAATTATGAGTAGGTAAGTTACTTGTTACTTACCGCCTCTAGTACATCTGCTAACAACATCAGAAAATCACCAAAGAAGAACGCTTTTCCAAACAATAGCTTCGTTTAATTTAAATTAATAATTCAAATTATAACCCTTCATTATTATAATTAAATGATTGTTTAGCAAATATTTATATTTTTAACGCAAATTTTTGTAGTTAAAAAAACCATTAATATAAATAAATTTATTTATAATTTAATTTATATATCCATCCACTTTCATCCACCACAATCACAACAAACAACAATGCCGGAATCGAACCAGCACAGCTCGGGCCGAGGTCACCAATACTTCACTGAGTTACGACCGGCCTCCTTACTGAGTCCTACTGTAGTACAATACACCTCTATGACTGGAGCAGCGTTTGGATTGGGATAGTTGTTGAGCAAGTTACTAAATCTAAAATCTAATTATGTAATTGAGAGTGCCGCAATCGCAAAAACCATAGTTTGTAACAAAACTTTTTGGACTAGTATTCAACTGAATGCAAGCGCTAAATTGCTCTTCCAAGTTTCAATATTAAAACGCCTGGCTGAAAAGTATGAGCAAAACGTACTACAGTATTTCTTATTTATTTATTTTTATACAAAAAGAACATGATAACAAGCCTAACCGACTAAATTCAATGCGCCTGCTTTAGTTAAAATGTTGAAACGAAACTTATTCAAACATAGACTACTTTAATATTAAAACTTTCGTGAGGCATTTTATCAATATGTTAACACGGTTTTCACTCGCGTGTAATTCGCGTATGTTGTTTATAGACTACTTATCTAGCTTGCCTTATTCTTATGCGAATATAACTTCTTACCTGTATAAAATATTACAAATCTGATCTTCAAAATAATAAATATCTTCTTTTATATTCAAGACTTAACGTAACTATGCGTCTTTTTCCAACATTTTTGATGTGGTCTGTGACCGAACTTTTGTGCGAGTACTCAACGAATGTAAGCGAGGCTTAAGGCTTACTTCAGCTGAGCTCGTTCCTTACTGTCCTTCTTTAAAAGCTGGGGATAAAAGCTTTAATAAGCTTTAATTAGCTATTGGAATTTCATCAATCAAAATATAATGAAATTTTTATTGAAAAAAAAAACATAACGTTTTACATCGCTTCGCCTCGTGATTTTATCCCTAGCGGGGATAATAAGCCGTGATAACAAGGAACTATTTCAATCTATGTATCTCCACACCAAATGTCATTCAAATTAGTTCAATCGTTTTGACCGAGAAAGCAGAACATATTATTTCTCTGAGTGTCAGGTATTTGGCCTACTCACTTGAAACTACAACCGCACAAGCATTACTGTGATCCAAGGTGCAGCACACCTTTACTAAAATAAAATCACCTCTTTCTTGAGTCGTATTTCCTCATGCCTGAGGGTCGTGACTCCCCCGCAGAATGAATTCGTGGGCAGTTCTCCATGGGCAGATACATCGTGGTGGGCGGCCAGGTCTTTCCACGATAGACACAGGTCGGTTTCTTCATTGATGTAGGGCAGGATTCGAAACAGGGTGCGTCTAAATGTAAAGCAGACACTGCAACCGCTGAGCCACACTCGCTTTTAAAATCACTTACCATCATGTAAAATTAATAACTACAACTACATCTTGCAAATAAATAATTAAATAAAATATATGGTGAAATTTAAAAACTAACAATTAATTTTGCTATTCACCGTTTACTTGAGTATTAATTGAGACTAGTTTTGAGTATTAGTTTAAAGTGTGAAGCAAGTACTCGACCAAAGTAAACGGAGCTTTAAGCTCGCTTCAGCTAAGCTCCGCGCCCTACTGTCCTCGATACAAAGCTCGGGATAAAAGCTAGATATTGGTGTTTCAAAGTTTCACTGTAACAATGAAACGTTTAGCGAACGAACGTGTCTTAGTAAGTTATAAGCTTAGTTATATACTAACAAGTAAGATCTAGTAAGTTAGATTTAAGTAACAATAATATTTAAGTTAGAACTAAGTATGTAAATTGTTACGTTCGATTCATAAGATTTTAATTAATGTTCAAAAGAAATTATCGATTCGACCTGTATACATTATATATTATTATTTAGAATATAACACTGGCCTTTGTTAAGTTACTTTGCCTTCAATAAATTTAGCTGAGTATCTGTAATAGGACATTATTGTAATCTATAAATGACCTAAATTAATACCTATAAGGACCATCAAATAATGGCGCATTTTATCCTTCCCTATACCTTTTTATAAGTTTATCATTTCAAAGCCTAGATTTTTTTCACTAACTTCAAATAAAAGAGAAGGTTCTCATATCCACTGATATATTTTTGAAGCAAATATAAACGAATCCAGCGACTAACTAAAAACTAACCAGCATTTATTATGTAAACAACCGAAACTCGCTAAAACACAAAACAAATCATCGAGCGCGAAACATCGTAAACTATTTTGTAATCTGGCGCCACTATCTCGCGGTTGAAGTTAACCAATTTAACTTGGCTTAGCTGAGCTTAGCGGGCCGAGCGAGCGAAGTGAGGGAAACGAGTTTACATCGTCATGTAGAGTTTATTTTAACACTTCTACTACTTGGTTGTAGATCTATCTTTTTAAATAAATATTCCGGGACATTGCACACAGCGCCATCTAGCCCCACACTAAGCAAACGCTTGTGTCGTGGGTACTAGATAACTATAAAAAATAATACTTATATATTTTTTCTTTTGTAAATACATACCTACATATTATACATACAAACGACCAGACTCAACACAAGTAATTATAAATTTTAAAGTACATAAATACTTGTGTCATGCGGAAATCGAACCCGCGACCTCTAGATTAGAAGCCAGAGCCACTACCAACTAAGCTAACAGGCCAGTCGAAAGGCCTATCTATATCTCTATTTTTTATTCTATACATAATAATAAAGCTTAAGAGGGTCGGAAGTCTGTACATTGAAGATATTCGAAAAAATATCGTTAGGGGATGCATAAAATTGATGGCAGAACACGTTCCATCAATTTTTTGTCTGTTTATTTGTTTATTTAAACGCTCATCATGCAGATACGTTTAAATGGATCATCATGATTTTTGTTATGTAGGTCATGAGGTTCTGGGAGTGACATTACTGCTTTTTATTCCGCAATGATGTGAGCAAAGCTGCGACCGTCCGCTAGTGATTAACGTCTAGTAATTTTCAATAATAAGATTTTCTGGTCCACACTATATTTTAGTATTTTTGTTTTAATGGTTTAGTGTTGGTTGACATTTTTGTTTAAAATCTAGTTTAAAATTATATCGTAAAAAAAAAGGTTACGATGTTTACCGTTCACTGAAATAGTAGTTTAACCATTGGCTTCGGCAAACAACTAGCAAATTGATAAAGCAGTAGTTGTATTTAATTTTGTACAGTATTGATAGTCACATGGGGTCCGTGATAGGAAATGTTTACTATATACTAGCTTTTAAACACGGTTTTGAACGCATTAACTAGATATATAAAACTCAAAGGTCTGACTGACTGACTGACATAGTGATCCATCAACGCACAGCCCAAACCACTATACTGATCGGTTTGAAATTTGGCATGCGGGTAGATGTTCTGACGTAGGCATTTGCTAAGATTGGAAATGTTACATTTAAAAGGGTGAAATAGGGGATGCAAGTTTTACTTCTTAGTGCGACTGAAGCCGCGAGCACAGTAAGTTAGTTATACCTACATATAAACATTCTTCTTGAACCACTCTATCTATTAAAAAAACTGCATCAAAATCCGTTGTGTAGTTTACAGACATACATATCTACACATAGGGACAGCTGCGGAAACTTTGTTTTATACTATGTAGTGATATGTTATCAGCGCTGCAGAGCAATCTGCAGCATTAATGCTGAGGTATGACCTTTTTTGACGCACGGGATACATCAATGTAACGTAATACCTTTCTATTCTATCTGTTGTTAACTTTTGTATGTATATATTGTTGTGTCCTGTGTGTCCAAATAAATGCTTTGAATTTGAATTTGAATTTATATGTCTGTCTATATTTCTTATGTATATTGTTAAATTCCTAATATGGTACATTATTAGAAAGAAAGAAAGAAATATTTATTAAAGCCATAAACATTACAATACAAATAAATAATTATTATCATCATGTAACACTATGATTTCTTGTCATAATTGTTTTAACATTCTTATAAAAATATTTAGGTAAGATTATATCATATTATTAGATAAGATAATTATTATTGGTCAGAGATAATGAAAAATGCGTATTAGTCCGTTTTGCAAGCTCAAAACCTAAGCCGATTTAAATGAAATACGCTTCGGAAATAGATTAGATCCTGGAGTTAACACATTAATCTGAACTTACATGTTCTAGTCTAACTTTATTGTAAATGTAAACTATTTTATTGCAATCTGGAGTTATATTACTTCCGTGTAACATAAAAGGGATCTATTGCTGTGCAACAATAAAAAAACAACACTTTTGTTTAATTAATAGATCGTACAGTTTTCATTATTCACGTTTAGAGAAAGGCCTGTGGGACGAAACCGACTGTAGATGATGATGATGATGATGAAAACGTCTTGATATTTCTTTAAGGCATTTTAATTGATACTACTGTGTGCTCGCGACTTCGCTCGCATTAAGAAGTAAAACTTGCATCCCCTAATTTAACCCCTTTATAAATGGCATTTCCAAAAATCCTTTCTTAGTAGATGCCTACGTCATAACATCTACATGCATGCATGCCTTATTAGCCCGATCCGTCCATTGGTTTGGGCTGTGCGTTATGGCACTCAATCTGTCACCTTTGAGTTTAATATACATATTTAGATTATTAAAAAACAAACGTAAAATAACGCAAAAAAACAAACTGCAACGCAATTCAAAATAGATCTTGATCAGAATATACTAAATTCATCTGATGAATATAAGTAAAATACGAAGGCGAGGTTTTACTCCTATAAACTTCTAAATACTTGTGAAAGCTGCATTACTGGGCAATTAGCCAGTTAGTTTTAAGGCTCGGCCATTTTAACACGGCGTCATTGACGCGAATAAAAACTCCATAGTCAAATATGTGGAAAACTATTAAAGGAAAAGGAGTGAAAATAATCACAACCGGCACGATTCGAATCTAAATTAAAAACAAGCATAGTGCGGGTTTAGCACCACTTGTACAAAATTTATATACATATATAAAACTCAAAGGTCTGACTGATTGACTGACTGACTGACTAATATAGTGATCTATCAACGCACAACCCAAACCACTGGACGGATTGGGCTGAAATTTGGAATGAAGGTAAATGTTATGACGTAGGCATCCGCTAAGAAAGGGTTTTTGGAAATGCCACTTTTAAAGGGGTGAAATAGGGGATGCAAGTTTTACTTCGCAATGCGAGCGAAGCCGCGAGCATCCACTAGTTACTCATAAATGCATGGAATTCTGGTTATTACAACCCATCGTCATTGTCGCCTTTTATGTTTGTTTATGACAATGTAGCTCGCAAACGGACGGATTAACCGATTTTGATATGGTTTTTGGTCTGGATAAGTTGATCGAGAGTGATCTTTGCGGTGTTTTGCTGCACTTTTTATTGTCAATGAATAGGTTAGTTCATATTTTTAGTATTAAAATAAAATAAACGAGATTAACCACAAACCCTTGCACATATAAATCAATAAAAGTTATCAAATTTTATGCATCCATGCATCCGACTACCATGATACCAAATCCATACAGATGAAAAACAAACTCAAACTGATTTCCTTTTCTGAAGTCGTCTACAAAGTAGGATCAATTCAGTATCTGATTCACAGATGATCTTCAATCGGATTTTCCTGCAGTGATAGTAATGCGCTCAGAATGGTGATCACGACAGTATTCTGTCAGAGAGAAGTGTTCTAAAATGTTTGAGTGTTCCGTAGATAATATCGATATGTTTTAAAAAAAAGATACATGATGACTTTAAAACTGAGTTTTTTGTAAAAAAAAAAAACAAAATTCATTTCATTTAATGCCAAATTAGTATTATGTACATGTGAGTGCGCTAATTTCTACCCACAGGGCATGCAAAATAAAATTACAATATACCAATATGAATGTCAATGAAAAAAAGTACACACATTTCAGATTGTATTATCATCCAAAAATAAGGCAAATTTAATTTTGGTCAAGAGGGCTTAGTATTTCGGTTTTAATGGAAATACTAAAAGTGATCTCTTTTGATAGTTAGGCACCTAAGGGGACCCTGGCGTAACTAAAGTTCATTTGAAATAATATGTAATTTAAGATGTATGCAAATTTTACTATGTGCTTACAGTAACTTTTGAATAATTAGTTTTAGTCAAGAATGCATCTATCAAAAGTGTGAAGGAATAAAAAATATAAATTGCCTATAAATTAAGACAAAATCTTGAAAAACTTAATCAAAGGATAACCGGAACCCAACCAATAAAATAAACGAAAAAAAAACTTGAGCATCACGAGCAAAGTACCAGGGGCGCATAACAACGCAGCAACTCTCGAAATCGCGGCACCCAATGCGTCAATTCACAATTCGAAAACGTAGAAAACGGCGAACGCAGCCGCTGGCAGCCTTCTCATTAACCCAGAAAATGCTGGCGGCAGTGAAAGACGAAAGAAACTAGTATACGAGATATATTAGCGGACGCTCGCTCGCGCCGGCTTAGTTGCATCGCCGCCGCGCTCAAGGTCGGACGTGTCAACGGCCCTTGAGCCCAACGCGATACGTTCCATCGAATCCGAACTTTTCCCATCGAGCTGCTGAAAACTTTATCGAACTCCTAAATTTCAATTGCGAACTTTTTGGCTTGAAACTTTTTTTTTGGAAATTTTTTGCTGTGTTTGTGTTGTGAGCTGAAAGTTCGGGAATTTTGTTGTGTAAGTTTATGAATTAATAATTTTTTTAGTAAATTTATGGACCCCTACCAATTAAGTATACTGAAATTTTCGTTTGGCATTTTGGCAAAACTTTTCTGCAAATCTTTTCTAAAACTGTGTTAAGACAATTTTTATAAACATACCAACAATTTTTATATAAGAAGATAAAAACCTTTTGCTCCCTAAACAAAGAAAGCTTTTCAACAAAACCAAAATTAACATCGACGGTACAAAAAAAAAGATTTACTTACACAAAAGTGATACACGCACCAAAAAAATCCAGTTTTCTTCCAAATAAGTTTGAATAAGATAAATGGTCTAAGATATTTTAAAACAGGTTCCTGATTAGACTACTTAAAGGCCGTAAAGCCTACTTTCCTATATCATTAATCAAAATATCTTCTAATAAGCTTATACTGTCTGTCATGGGAAATTATAAGTTGTTTGAATAGATTGGCTGGTCTTAGTGTCAAAAGATTCTAAGATTTGTCTGTGATCGTTTAAAGCGATAAGGCCGCTATTTATGGCATAAAAATACGTATGTATCTTTTTAAATTAAAGGATCTGGTCGGCCAGAAATATCAAGAGCTGACATTGGACACAAACTCGATGAACTTTTTATATGAACACCTTATATTATATTTGCAAAGTTTACAAAACAAAGCTAAGACAAAAAGTAAACCCATATGTAAATCTATTTTCTGTTGTGTAATTTCTGTCTTTTGGTGTACATTAAAGTGATATTATATACTAGTCTATTCTAAACCTACGTTTACTTGATCAACTAGTGGTTTGAGATTTTAGGATTTTGAATAATAAATCAAATCGAACAAATCCAGCTAAACCAATTATAATGAAATGTGAAGATAGATTAAAAGTTTACTCAACTAACTTAAGACATAGGTAATGCACATAAGTTTACAAGTAACTTTTTTTAAGACAGGTAGTACTTTAATATTCCGTGCGGGCTAAGCACGAAACTGTAAAAATAATTAGTAAAAAAATTCCGTAGTCATCAAGACATTTTCGTAGCCATAAGGTTGATCTTAATACAATCGACACTAGGGTTAACCACTCAGATACAATCGGAAAATGACTAAATTTTAAAAATAATTATGAATTTACACATCCTCTGATTTTAATACAGATTTAAAACCAGGGAATAAGTACCTTAAATAAAAATACGATTAAATTATTCGCTTCGACGCGTATATGGCCGTACAAAAGTAATATTTGTATAGGTATATTATGTACAGTTAAATGCTCTATTCTGTTTTGACACGGTTTTATAGATGTTAAGATAAACTATCAAACTATAATGATTGTATCTGAACTTTCAATTTTTAATCGACTCCAAAAAAAGGTGGAGGACTCAATTATATTTTTATTTGTTTATAAGTTTTTCTTAATAGCATGGGCTTTATTAAAATTACTTCTTTATGATCATTCGTAATTATTACATAAAGAAAAAAAAATGTATGTACACTTTTTTATTATGATTCGAGATTTGCTCGTAAAATTAAAAATAAAATTAAAAAAGTTGTTGTATACTTTTAAATATACTATACAAATAAAACCAGCATTCAGAAAGTTGTTTTGATATCAATCAAGTTTTGTTTAAGTAACTATACATAGTATAAATTCCGTTTTTTTTACTTTGTTTATACATGAAACAATACTGCAAAGTCCAGTATCGTTATTTATTAATAGCCCAGACAAACACTAGAATAGATCTAGGCTAAGTTAAGACCTAAGTTACTAGGGCTCCAGAAATCGTAGCATATTCACTCCAAAACCTCCTTTATGAATGACATTCTTGCACAAATTGGTTGTAAAACCTGTATTTTACATCGTTTATATTCATAGGCACTGCATTTATAATATCAACCGTAAAATATTATGTTTATCATCTGCCTGGTCACAGGAAATTTTGTAATTTATTAATTCTTGATTGAGAAAAAATAACTAGGTAATTTATATTCAATTCAATTGCCTTCGTTTATATGTAGGCGAGTGTGACTCTGCGGTTTCAGTGTCTGCTTTTCATCCAGAATGCACCTTGGTTCGAATCCGGCCCTACACCATTGACTTGTATTTTCGAGTTATGTGTGGATTTGCATTCGCTTAGAAGGAAAACATCGTGAGGAAACCGACATGTTTGAGGACCACAATATCCGAGGACATGACGTGTCTTCCGTGGCAGGACCTGGGCGCACACCACGATGTATATGTACAAAAGAACTCCCCAAACGAATTAATTTTATTAACTAGTTAAGTTCAACTCAACTCATTCAATTCTGGATTCAATCTGGTTTCACTCTGTCAAACTGAATTGTACTGATTTCAATCACACGGGCTGAACTAAATGAATCCATATCTTACCGGTTCTGGTACCCTAGTCCTTTTTTTATGCTTTAGTTGCTTGGTAACCGCCTGGTAGATGATATGTCTGGTAAAAAAAATAGTCAATCGTTGTTTATAAATACTATTTTGGATCGTTTTTTTTTAAATTTATTATCTGTTTATACATATTTTTTAAGTTAGTCCACCAATAAAATCTCCTGACCAGTTTTCATAGTCCTTTGTCTCCAGCTAACGGTAAACTATACCTTTAAACCTATAAATATGGGCATTTCTCTGCAACACTAACTCGATTCAAGTCGCCCATTCGATTCAAATTCAGTCTTATTCGATTATACGCTTGCAGTAGATTTGGGACAGATTCTTTTGTGGCACCAAATTCAATTTGAATATCTGTGTCTGGGGTAACGGTACTGGGTATTGTAAGCTCTTCCTCGCTGCTGTGATCCTGGTACCCGATAGTGGGAAAGGTCAGTGGGAGGATAATAATTTTGGTTCTACTTCTTACCAAGAGTTTCTTTCCAACTCAGAGCTTTGAAGTCCATGCTTGTCGTGGGGGGCGCGCGCGGGGGCGATGTGGCCCGATCGTTGTTCTGTGTTTCCAACCAACCAAATTTATCCTATTTCAAAATGGGGCTTCTTTCTTCATATCAACTTAGGTTGATTAATGTAGCAAAGTTACGAGCTAGTTTTATTTCTTTTTTACTGTAAGTAGTAGGTAACTGAAACGAATGTTTCTTCTAGGCAAGCGACATGCTACATGCTACATCTTAAACTACAGTGGTGCAGGCGCATCAGGCGGGATGTAGTCAAACTTAAGCCTATTCTGTGATAAAAAATGTACACCTACATGTGCAAAACCTATGCCCAACTCATACATAACTTTTCTAGAACCAGTTTAACTTAATTTCCTCAAAACTGCTACAAAGACTTGCATATTACAATTCTTCACCACTTCTTTATTTATAAAAGTACTTCTAAACTATTTGAACCTATTATTTATTTTTTTCCGTTTTGACATTACCTACCAAAGTTTTGGTTTATTTGTTTGAAATTATTGTGATTGGTTATAATTCTTACACTTGTGTAAATTGATACAGTTTTATTCCTGCTCATTGTATAAACAAAGAAACCGTCTTATTACAAAATGTGGTTTAACTAACTTCAGTATTATTTTGTAGTCTTAAACCAAACTCAATATAAACTTACATTCAAAAAACAAAACAAAATAACTAAGCATTCACTAAACCTTATATTTAAAAGAATTTCAAACCCAGGAATCAAACTCGGACCCTCCAGCTTAGCAACCAAATCCACTAGCCACTAGACCAAGACGACAGACAATCAAATAAACAGACAAACAGACATTCCTGCAGCTATGACTCGTATGCACTAGATAGAAATTCAATGGTACCAATAAGCACCGGAATTAATTCTTAACAAGACTGGGTGATGAACTGTATGCGCGAGAGCAAAAGTGGTTCGGATTTTTTAGTTTAGAAAAGGAGTAAATACAAAGTTTTTTAATCTGTTTGTCTGTCCGCCTGCAGCTTAACATCAAGCAGGCTGAGTCAAATGTAATCCTGTGAAGCGTAAAAATTTAACTGAGCAAGAAGTTTTATTAAATAATTAATTTTTAACGCCATGAAAATGCTTTAATTTTTTTAAGAGCAATATTATTAAGTACACAAATGTAAAAAATACAACTTTTCAAGCCTATTTCTTCTATAACCTTTTTTATTTATGCAATAAACAGTTTTGAAAGGAATTTAAAAAATGTTTTTAGAATTTTTATTTTATTAAGCAAATCAAAATGTTATTAAACCACTTACTTATTTATGATGTCAAATTTTAGTAATATAAGAAAATTTGTAAGAACATTAATTGTTTAATTTCACTATACGGCTTTTTTGAAAGAAATTAAAAAAACATAATGTCATATAATATATTACATTTTTTGCTCATAAAAAATGTTACTAAATATATTGTCACAGCGCCATCTATCCCACGAAGGCTAAACGAATTCTCCACCACATTCTGCACACGCCTGTACCGTCCCAGATACTCCATCAATGGTGTGATTAGGGTCACCCATTGAGGCGGCTACTTAGAGCTTTCTACCACTTGTCAAATACACAGCCAATAGAAAACTTGCTAAGACGATACTAAGGAAAGTTACTTACAAGATAATCAACTTGCACTTTGAAAAGTATATATAACTATAAAAAGTATACATATAACTAGCTTTTGCACGCGGCTTCGCAAATATAAACCTACCTCTTTAATCACTCTTTCTATTGAAAACTCTGCATAATAATCCGTTGTGTAGTTCTGAAGATCAAAGTATATACCATAGGGACAGACGCGAAAAAGGACTTTGCTTTATACTATGTAGTGTTAGCACTTAAATAATTTTACTTATACATTCCGTTACTCATGTTGTTCTGGGAGTAAAACTCACCGATCATATCCGTAACGCGAACTACGCTCCTCAAAAAAAAACTCAAATCGCTGACGTGGGTCAAAAAGCGGCCGAATTAAAGTGGAACTGGGCGGGACACATTCGCCGGATGTCGGATGACTTATACGCGAAACGCATCTCGCTGAGAACTGGACTCCTTGTCCGACGTCGCGGCAGGCCTGGACGGAGACGGTGGGATAACCTAGATTCCTTTCGTCAAAACAGCAATAACCAGAGTTGAGTGGAAAGAGGATAGAGAGGTATTTGTCCAGCAGTGGGACGGAACCGGCTCTTAATAATAATACATTCCGAGTACCGTCTTCAGGGCCTAGGATCACAACAGTCGTCGGATAGTAAATAAACATACTATCCTCCTCCTCCACCTCAGAATCAATTCGTTGGGAGAGTTCTCTTGGGCAGATACTTCGCAGGTCCTTCCACGGATGTCTTTTACTTACTATATTATTGATTGAGATACCAGTCTTCGTCATCATCAACCACTGCCCATCATCCATTTGAATCCCACTGCTGGGTATATGCCTCCCTTTGTATTTGCCACCTGCGTTAATCTTGTTCAGATCTCGACCAGGTTGGACCCTACACTTTGTCCCTCTGTTTATGTCTCTAAACTTCTAAATGCAGTAAAAGACGCTAACAAAACGCTTTGCTACCTTCATAGTAAGGACGGCGAGACTATGGAACTCTACCTGGAGCACTTTTTCCAGAAAATTATAACCCAGGGGTCTTCAAATCCAGAGTAAATAGGTTTCTCCTGGCAAACGTGCAACATCTTAGACTACAGCGGCGCTTAACATCAAGCAGGCATCAGATAGACTGTAGTCAAAGGTTTGCCTATTCCGTGTTCAAAGAAAAAAACTCCAAAAAACCACAGATAAACGTGACGTATGTTGACGTGACGAACCAGACTCGCTCAAGATTGCAATCTCCACAACCCAAATCCACATTCCGACACATATATACCGTTACATACAGATTCCTGATAGTCTTCCAGTTTTACTTCTCATTATTAAGGGTCTTGACTCCTCAGAAATGATTCATTAGAGAAGTTCTCATGAGCATGTACATCGTGATACAAATGTTCCGATTTTGTGATTCTCAAACATCTCTGTATCCTCACGATTTCTTTAGCCGCTAAGCCGGTAAATCTACATATAAGTTGAGAAACAAGTCATTGGTGCAGGGCAGGATTCGAACCAGGGTGCGAATAATAAGTGACACCTAGCGTTTGCTTTGGGCTAGATGACGCTGTGTGATATGTCCAGAAATATTTATCTATCTATCTATACATATAATAAAGCTGATGAGGGTCGAAAGTCTGAACATTTAAGATATTTAAAAAAATGTTCGGAAATATCTACTAAGAGTTTCAAAAAGAACACGTTCCAACAATTTATAGATTTTTTGTCTGTTTATCTTTTTTTGTTTTTTTTGAAACGGTTGTCACGCAAAAACGGCTTAACGGTTCGCCATGATTTTGGTATGTAGGTACTGTGAGGTATAAGAAGTGTCATAGTCTACTTATTATCTCAAAATAATGCGTGCAAAACCGCGGGCGTCCAGTCGTCCACTAGTTATAAATATAACACAGACAAACAAACATATTGCTTACAATTTGACGTGACGCCGTCCAAGACAGCAATCTCCACAATACAGCATACATTCCGAGACACCGTTAGATACAGATTCCGTAATGTAACGTAATATTCGCATTTCATTGCGCACGCTTCAGTTGGTACGAAGACTAAAGTACTCGGAGACAACTACATATAAATCTAGTTGTATTAACCGGCTAGCACTTAAGTCAAAAATTACGTCGAAAAATTAGCTCGACAAGTTTCGGAAATCTGAGGTTTCCATCATCAGGAGGACGAGTCAGCACGCGCGTCCCGGTTGGCCGCCTCGTCCAGACTCGTCGGCAGTGAGTCGGCGAACCAGTCTGGACGAGGCGGCCAACCGGGACGCGCGTGCTGACTCGTCCTCCTGATGATGGAAACCTCAGATTTCCGAAACTTGTCGAGCTAATTTTTCGACGTAATTTTTGACGTAAGTGCTAGCCGGTTAATACAACTAAATTTACATATAAATCTTCTATTAAAAACTGTAGCAATCTCTTCGAACTAGTTCATTATAATATATCGTATTAAATTTAGTTGTAATAACCGGCTTGCACGTACGTCAATAATTATGTCGAAAAATTAGCTCAACAAGTTTCGGAAAACTGAGGTTTCCATCATCTGCCTTACTGCACGGTTTTATCATAATAAAAATAAGTGAACTCGAGCTCGTGGTAGCCGTTAGACTGTGTTACGAGGCCAGAGTCATCTCCCAACATAATACTAGTTACCTTTTTCCCATGTGTTAGGCTCATGCTTGACCACAACTCGCCCGATGTTAAGCAACGTAGTAATTAGATAACACTAAAATACATAATTATGGATTAGATTTAATTAACCGACTTCAAGTAAAGGAGGTTACTTATAATTTTTTTCTGAAACTTATTTTTTTTAAAGTACTACGACTTATGAAAGTTCACTAGGAATACTAATATTAGCCGTTCTATTACCCATGTTTTTCACAAATCCTGCGGTTGTGCATGATGATGATGATGATGATGACGAGACTTTGGGACTCGTTTTTTACGATTACTCTTCTATTGAGTGTTATATCGTTGTCTTTGCGCATCTATAGGTAACTCCATTTCTATATCTATGGTAGTTCTGTCCGGATGCGATTTGATTTGTGGGCGATGTGTTATGACTTTTACACCTCTTGCGTGTTTATTAACGCCTGGTAGCTACTTACATGGAATGCAGTTATTTGGTTTTCTAAATTTTAATTAATTTTACTACTTTAAGGTGTGGTTTTTTTCTTTTTTTCTACGCTACGATAAGTATTGATACTAACGAAAATAAGTCAAATAGTTCTATTTTATATACTTAAAAAATGTAATGATATGATAAAATAGCATTTTTTTATATAAGACGTAATTTTTTGTATATTTTTTTAAAAACGTTACACGGTTCCTATTTTGAACATATCAAGGTACCCAGTTCCAGTTCTTCAATTATAGTTTTTTTAAAACTATTTTTTTTTATTGACTGTCAACATGAAAATAAACGGTGTTATTTTTCCGTCCGTCTTATAAGTCATTTTCTAAAAACTCATAAAACTTACCCTTACTCTAAAAAAACCCAAAAACCGTCGTGCATTTTCCACATAACTTACCCTAGCAACCATGATCTAAGTATAGTCTATCAGTCGATCTACATAGCTAACGGTGGTCGTATCTAAAAATACCCTAGTCAGGAACCATAAGGAGTGCATACATCATGTTAATGCGGCCAGTTTTTACACCGATGATGTAAGATAACTCGATTCTACAAGTCTTATAAATGCCCTTTTAAGGTCTTATTACAAAACGTAGCTTAACTATTTAGTCCAGAACTTTGAAAATATGCAGTCCGTTTTTATTGTTCAAAATTTGGTTTCTTCTGTCATAATAAAATTGTCAAAATGTTATCTACCAATGACAAATCAGCGTTCTAATTCGAAGTTGACATTTTTATTTTGTACGTGACGTTAGAAAATCGAGAATCGATTTTTTCTTTTCAGACTTCCAGACTAATATTTAAACCACGTTTTGAAAAAAGACGGCTAGGTTTTAAAGTCAGCAAGGCGGGCAAACGTGTTAATTGAATAAGATTGACTGAATAACTACATATTTGAATCGAATTCAAAAAAGAGGTTGGCAATTTAAGCTGTAGAGAGAGAATCATGGAAAAAGAGATCGCTAAAAAGAATTTTTTTTTACACTTATGTATTCCGTAAATTTCTCTTAACTTTATCACTTTATTTTGTGCACAGAATAAAGTGATAAAGTTAAGAGATATTTTCGGAATAAGCTTTCTCTTCTCAGTCGTAACACTCTTGGCAGAGTGGTCGTGGTCAACATGTAGTATTGTTCTGGGTGGCAGATGTAGCTCGCCTCACGATATCCCGCCATCTCACTCTGCTGAATAAGTATTAGAAAAAATGAATCATTATTTGATAAGGCTAACTACCTTTGCGTGAAATGTGTGCTTATGTTTATCCACGAATTCCACGATAGCTAAAAGATATTAATACTTATAGTTTTTTAAATATTGAAAAAAAAGAGCTCATTTTGCTAAGCGTAGGCATTTCTATTTTTAAAATTGGCATTTAACTATGATTAGACGATACATGTTATATTACTTATTGTGAACAATGACATAACTTTGTTACGAATAAATAAATATGAATATGTTCAATCACATTATAAAAACACTCTTTAAAAAACACCTTTTCTATATTACTAGCTGTGCCTGCGACTTCGTCCGCATGGAATAGTTATTTTGGGTATTAATTCTTTCATACATATTTTTTTGATATCTTGAACCGTTTTCGCGGCGCACGCAACGGAAGCCCTCAGAGATGAATAATTTCCCCCGTTTTTTCACAATTTCCATTGTTTCTTCGCTCCGATTAGTTGCAGCGTGATGTTATATAGCCTAAAGCCTTCCTCGATAAATGGTCTTTTCAACACAATAGAATTTTTCAATATGCTCCAGTAGTTCCTGAGATTAGCGCGTTCAAACAAACAAACTCTTCAGCTTTATAATATTAGTATAGAAGTATAGATTTAATCTTCTAAAACATGTACAAAAGTGATCGGTGTTGCCATAAATAAATTAATCTATCTATTGGACAGATGTAGGCGACGCACAATCAGGCAACATTATTCTACACTGACAGTCAGACGGATTTATTGAAAATAGATATTTTAATGTATATTTTGGTTTACTTAAGAGACTGTTATAATGGATAGGCCAGAATCATCATCAAATTAAATTTTAAAGTATTTATATTTTTGTTTTTTTTGTGTCTTATTTACTTTGTGGTTTTGTGTGTTAAAAAGAAAGCAAGCAATATGACTACAAATTTCACTAAATTTTCGTGTCGGACGTCCGCGGCTTCACTCGCTTATCACTTCAGGATAAAAAATCCTAGTCACCGTAGGCTGCAGCAATGCTTAATATCAGGCAGGCCGTAGTCAAAGACCCCATACTACCTACATACCAAAAATTATGATGATCCGTTCAGCCGATATTGCGTGATGTGCGTTTAAATAAACAGAGACACAGAAAAATAGAATAACTGCTGAAGCGTGTTTTATTATTTATCGATTTAAAGTACACCCAAACATTTTTTTCTGATATGTTTTATGTTCAGATTTTTGACCCTCGTTATTATATGTTTAGTAGGTATAAATATAAATCTAGTGTTTGTCACGATAATATCCTATCTAGTTTGCTCCTATAACTGCGTTTAGTAATGACCATCACGGTTGGTCGGTCACCCATCACACCGGTTAGTAGATCACTGACCTGACTTTACATCACATTAGGTGCATTACCTTTATGTATAAAAAAGGTTTTTTTTTATGTTTTGTCATTCATTCATTTATCTGCACAGGACCGGGGTGAGTGACGTACTAGAAGAGAGGCCTATGCTCAGCAGTGGGCGATAACGGGCTGATGATGATGATGATGATGATTGTAATTAACATCTGGTTTCCTAGACAAATTAAGTAATGGTGATAAGTTATACGGACTTGAAAAGTTGAGGTTATTATCATTAACTCTTTTGATATGCTAGTCTAGCATACGCTCATAGTTGCGTTCCTATTGCTTTTATATAAAAAGTAACCTGTAAAAAAAATTACCTGTGTTTAGTCTGGTCGTTTCTATGTATAATAAGTATGTATTTAGGAAAATATATATACGTAGATATATTATCCGTTATCTAGTACCCATGATACAAGCGTATTCTTAGTATGGGGCTAGATGGCGCTGTGTGATCTCCTGGAATATATAATAACTAATAAGCGACCCTTTTCGTTTTTACTGACAAAATATAAAGTTTCATTTATATATGAATGTGGCCGGATTTAGTAACATACATACTTAAAAGTTTGGCAATTTATAAAGATTGGCTGCAGTTATTCTATCTGCATTATTAGTCTGTAGGTACTCTATAGCCTAGGTTTGCCGACACATGCAAAGAGAGGCCTGTGCCCAGTAGTATGTAACATGTACGGATGATAATGAAAAGATTTAAAAAAAACTAACCGGCTATACATAATGTTTCATAAATTTTTAGAGTTACATTTCTCCCACCAATTTCCAAGTGGATAAATTCTATAATATGACTATAATAAACCCGTACGTCTGCCATTTACAATTATGGCCGCAGTTAGAGGCAGCAATAAAGACATTTCGCTGCACCGAGCAGTGATAAAACTAAATTAAACTTGAAAAAGCTGGCGAGGATTAGAGATCCTTGCCAATTTTGAATGCTAGGTATTTGTTGTAGTAGGTACTTCAATATAATACATAGTATAATAAGTATTGAAGGAAGTTAATAAATCAGTTGTTGTCTGCACTTACGTGTTTCACTTACATCACAACATGGTGACAGCGTTATAAATTGTTTTAGTAGTGATAAACCCGTGAAATAGTGTTATATGTGTGGTTAAAGTGTTAAAGTACACCCACAAAGTGTATTTCAATGTGATTTGGGTGAAAATACAGTGCAATATACCTAAACGTAAAAAATGGAACACGCGCGGCCGCCGGGCGAGCTGAACATGGACGCCGGCGGCGGGCCGGTGGGCCGAGCTGAGGCTTGGAAGCGGTGGAGACAACAATTCATGCTGTTTGTGAAGGCGTCAGGGGTACACTCGGAGAAATCCTGTGTACAAGCAAGCCTACTCATCAATCTAATAGGATCCGACGGATTCGATATTTATCAAACATTCAAGTTCGACTCGGAGGACGAACGTGATGACGTCAGTGTGCTATTGAAAAAGTTTGATAGTTACTTTGGAACTAAATCGAACGTCACGCTTGCGAGATACAAATTTTTCTCTCGTAATCAGGAAGAAGGTGAATCGATCCTACAGTATGTGACGGCTCTGCGCCTTCTCAGCAAGAATTGTGAGTTCGCTTCGTTAGAGGAAGATCTTATCAAAGATCGCATCGTGTGTGGAATTCGCCAATGCGCAGTCCGGGACCGGCTACTGCGAAGCGACGAACTCAATCTAGAAAAGGCGGTAAATATTTGTCAAGCGGAGGAAGCTTCCCAAGAAAGTGGACGGCAAATAGTAAGTGGAGCGAGTACGAGCCAGGAGGTCGTACATGTCGACACAGTGGCGGGCTCGGCGCGGCGCGGGGGCGCCGGCGCGGCCCGCCCGCCAGGCGTCGGCGGCGCGAGCGCGCTGCGGCGCGAGCGCGCTGCGGCGCGAGCTGGCGGCCCGCCGCCGCTGCGGCTGCGGTGCGGCGCGTGCGGCGGGACGCGCTGCGCTGAGGGCGCCGAGGGCCGCTGCCCGGCGCAGCACGCGGATTGTTTCGTATGTGGGTCAAAAGGTCATTTTGCCCGTGCATGTAAGTCATTCAAATCATTTTATAAAAATGGTGCTCGCGAGAAAGTGCGTCGTGTGTATCAGGTCGATAATAATAATGATTCGGACTCGGACGGATATTATTATGTATCAACGGTTGAGCATAATAAGAGTGATAGTTCAGAGGATTGGCACCAAGTTTTAACTTGTAAAAACGGAGCTGAGAAATTTAAATTAGATTCCGGTGCTGAACATGATGTAATGTCTCATTATAGATTTAAAAAATTAGGGTTTAGTGATGATTTATTAACTACCTTCAATACTTATTATACTATGTATTATATTGAAGTACCTACTACAACATCTCCCCCATATGAGTAAGCCTACAGACAATATTACACTACTCATACAGATAATATAATAATTAATAATTAATAAGATAATTAAATAAATGTCTGTTAAACTTTTTTCATCACGGGAAATTATCATTAAAAAACAAAAACGCCAATGTAAGCCTACATAGTCAGGTTTCAATAGGCAATGATATCAGTCAACCATACTACTAGCTTTTTATTTATGTGACCAAATTTCACCTAGTGAATTGAATTACTATATTCGTACTTCTTATTACAAAGAAACATGAATACGTAATCTCCAGCCAAAGGAGGGTCATTTAATTTCATTAGTAAGCCTTCTTCTTCTTCATATCGAATGAGAGTGGCCAACTCTGGTGTCGAGAATCTATCAAGCCGCCCTAAGGGCATCTGACATGGCTTAACGACTGCCGTACTAGCCTAACAGCCGGGACCTACAATTTAACGTATCATCCGACCCACGGAAGCGGTCAAAATGGAATGCCACTTTTCGGTCACTCATCCGCGTCATAGATGACGCTTCAGTCAACTTTATTCCTGAGATAAAATATCTGGTCACGAGCAAATAAATACATCCACGGAACCCACAATACCTATACGATACTCCACAACTTTTCCATTTTAGTGTTTAGTTTTAAAATCTAGATTACCTATCGTCGGCGTAGAAAAGGCATAGTTTTTATGACTGCCTCCCGCCATTCCTGGAAAGAATAAGTGGTTTATCTTATTCAGTATGTCTTTATTACGAAACATGGAGAATTTGCAATAAAAGGTTGGTAATACTTTTTTAAGACGAGAAAAAAGTTTGACTTAGCGAATAGAACAATTTGCGATTACCTAGCTATCTCTTTTATTTAGTTCTTTTAGCACTTGAGTATAGGGACTAGATGGGGCTATATTAATCTATACATATTATAAAGCTGTAATAAGTCGGTGTCTGTACATTAAAGATAATTGAAAAAAAAAATAGTTGAGGGGTCTTCATTGATACAACAGAACACAAAAATCATGTTTTAAATAAAAATCTGTTTGTTTGTCGATATGTTTGTTCGTTATAAACGGTTTTCATTAAGATGTTGGTGCATTTTTAACTTAACATTTAGTATTTATTTCATTTCAATCGGTTCGTAAATAAAAAAGTTAGGTTCATTTTACACCTTTTTCTCTCAAAATGATGCGAGCGAAGCCGCGGGCGTCCACTAGTAATAAATGATTGTTTGTTCGTTTGACTTTTCACAAATTAATCTTTACACTATCTCTTTTTGCATTTAGGTTTAGCAAAAGCATTCGCATTGCAAGCGTAAAAAAATATTGAGTAAATATTTCATAAAAATCTATTTATAACTCCTGAAAAAGTTTTTAAAATAAATAAACTAGCTACCTACAAACGAAAACGTAGTTTTCAGTAAAGTCTAGACTAACCTGAAGCCCTGGTACCTAGGTACCAATCCAGCTCTAAATTACCAGGCGCCCATGAGTTTAAAAGAGGTAGACAATTGAACAATTTGATGGTTGAACAAGTCAGTAATTAGGCAAGCCGCTCAAACAATAGTGCTTATTGTGTGCCTCGGCCGGGTGAGGGCATTGACCTTAACCGTTTTGGTCTATTAGACTAGGTTTACTATTAGTTTGCAAAATTTTAATCAGACACGGGTAAATGAGTGGGAACTTTTGCGTTTTGAACTTTTTGAAGTTGCGCCAAAAAAGTTTGAAATTAGGTACTTTATGAGATTGCGTGAAAGCGATTTTTGGGCAAGAAATATTTATTGAAAATCATGGATGGAAAAAGCTATTTTTCAGTTTTAGAATAAATAAAAATAGAATATATTTTTTTATAAATTGCCTATTTTTTTAATAAATACTTATATATTTCAGTAGAGTATATATTGAATTTGTTTATTAATCTAGGTTAAGTTTTGCACTCTTCGCGAAGTTTTAATTATTTGTTTTACAATGCGATTTAATGAATAAAAAAAACTCATATATGTACCTATATTGAAATTGTATTTATTTATTTATAGATTATGCACGTTTTGCCAAGTTGTAATTATTAATTGTTTAAAAATTATAACTTGGCGAAAAAAGTAAATAAACTTTAAAAATAGGCTATAGTCAAACGTAAGCCTATTTAGTGTAAAAAAAACGATTTCATTAATAAAAATCATATAAATTCTATTCAAATTTTACAGAGAGTACTTACATAATCTAGATTATTTTATGTTCTAAAACTGAATAAGCTTTTCTTACATTTTTTTATTACCATTCTTGCTTTCAAGAATTTGCCATACAGAAGTGGATTAAGTACCAGGAAAGCAGAAAGCTGGAGGAGCATTAGCATTCCTGCAATAACTTAGGTCTCAGAACAAACACGATTCCAATCTGAACACGGCCCTAAAGTATCTAGATTCTATTACATGGTCAACTTGCTCTTGCTAAAAACGCTCGTATTTTGAAAGAAATTAAGTTCAAAATTGAAAAACTGGCCCTTGATACTTTGTATTTGAAATTACTGTAAAATACTTACGCCCTTTTCGCTGAATCAAGTTATTTTTATTTTACTATTGATAGCTCGCAGTAACTTTATGTACTACCTAAATAAAAAACATTATCTAAACAATACATGCCACAAGAAAATAAAAATAATCTCTCTCAGCTTTATGTGCATTGTGCATGCTATCTTTTTTATTATTATTTTTAGTTGTTACTCAATGCTTTTTTTCAATAGTTTTGGTTTAATTAGTGATTTACTTATTAGTTTCAATATTTCCTGATCTTCTTATCGAATGGGAGTGGCCAACTTAGGTGTCGAGAGTTCATAAAGCCGCCCTAAGGGCCTCTGATATGGCTTAACGACTGCCGTACTAGACAAACAGCCGGGACCTACAATTTAACATGTCACCTGACCCACGGAAGTGCTTAAATGAAATGCCTTAGTTCGGTCACCCATCCGCGTACTGACCGCATCGACCTTTGCTTAACATTTGTAATCGCTTGCGATTGCCTCCACTAGCTGAGCTACGGTTGCTTCAAGTACCATAAAAAAATCACTCTTCAATTTCTTCAATTCCCTGATACAAGTAGCATTACAAAATAAACTATGTTAAACTTCAAATACCATCCATTTACTTCAAAGCTCTTTTGGAAGCTTCGAGTGTTTTAAAATTCCACGCAAGTGTACTCCCATTCCGATGTGTTCTACACATTTACCTTGTTTTTGCATTTTACTGCCGAAATTCTCCAAAAATCTAGACTACGCTAGTGCTTGGAAAGTGCCTGAGATTTATTTTATTACACATTAAATTACGGGCGTTTTTATGCGTTACTCCGAGATAATATTGCATTTATATATATTTCTTAGCTAATGACATTTTGATATTAATATTATCAAACTATAAAATTTATCCAATTATTTTTAATACATTTTCATTTCATTAACTTAGGTGTACATATGAAAACTAATTTAGACCATGCCAATTTCATATATGCGATTATGTTATTTATTTGTAAGTATTAGTTTATTTTTGTTTCTTTCTTCTCTTATGACTAAGCCTAACTTGATGAAAATTTGTATCTATGCTCATGTACTGGATTAATACAAAAGTCTCGAATTCGCATATAGTAACTCCACATCAAAGCTAAAATATACTTACATACCTACCTACATATTTATTAAATTTATGTAAAAATCAACAAATGAAAAAAATGGTTGATTAAATTGTACGGAACCCTCTGACTACAAACCACACTCTTATTGAACTCATTATATTATAATATATTCTTATTGCTTAACCTCAAAAATGAACTTTCATTACTCATGTCATTAAAAACGATGCAATGACCAATAAGTGCATGGTAGGTATGTTGGTAATTTTATTTTAAGCGTTTTTACGCTTGAACGATTATATTTTATATCTTGTAAAACTTTCCTTACTTACATCTTATGATGAGCCCAAGGGTGATAAATGTATAACGTTTTGTTTAATATTTTCCTCAATATTTTTTTCACTTTTGTTTTTTACTTTCTTGACTAACGTATGATTTCGAATTAATAAAGTCATTACGGAATGAAAGACTTAAAGTACATAACAAAGGCTATGTTGTACCTATAATAATTTATGAACTAAGAATGTTATTTTTTAAATAGGTAGAAAATAAAACTCAAAGGTGACTGACTGATTGACTGACTGACTGATATAAGATAAGATAAGATATTTCTTTAATGCACACAAAAAAAATTACATAATGAAAGAAATTTAAAAACTAATCTAATGTACATTGGGCGGCCTTATCGCCTTAGGCGATTTCTTCCAGGCATGCATGCAGGCATATAGTGATCTACCAACGCACAGCCCCAAACCACTGGACGGATTGAGTTGAAATTTGGAATGAAGGTAGATGTTATGACGTAGGCATCCGCTAAGCCACTTTCAAAGGGGTGAAATAGGAGATGCAAGTTTTACTTCTTAATGCGAGCGAAGCCGTGAGCACCCACGAGTTATTAAATACCAAGCAAACAGATACCTTGCAAATGCATTATAGAAATCATCCAGCCATTATAAACTTATCAATATAATCGACCAGATGAAGCTTATCTCAGATTTATCCTCCACACCCAGTTGTAGAGAAAAAACAAAGATATTACAATATTCCTGGAAGTAACTACCAGCAACAGTAAATCAAATTATGTAATTAGCTTATGTAAAAAATATTGTCAGGTTTAATAAACAGCAATTTATTGACTCGTATATAGACCATAATATAGTATCGAAATAGAAAAAAAATGTAAGTCTGTCTTCGACTATTAATACGGTTATATTATTTTTTGTAAATTTCTGTATTGTGCTGGTGTTTTTAATAAAGTGTATATCTATCTATCGTGAAAGGACCTGGGCGCCCACCACGATGTATCTGCCCAAGAAAACTCCCCTAATGAATTAATTCTGCGAGGAGTCACGACCCTCAGTCATGAGGAAATACGACTCGAAGAGAGAGAGAGATATCTATCTATCTACGGCGTCTGCAACAAAATGGCGGATTTTGTATTGAACCAAAATAGGGCAAATTAGAATTTTGAAGGCTTACTATAATACCTAATACTTTTTTTTACAAGTCTAACATGTTTTACTGACGGCCACTTAATCCCACTTAAACTGTTTAGGTAGTAGAAAGGTACTAAATTACAAATTTATGTTACTCACTTCTAGTATTCTTTTACCAGATCTAGTAACCCTATTTTATTAACACCCAAGTAAGGACAGTCGAGCCCTGCCTCAGTATAAATAACACTAAGTGCAGTGACGGCGGGCACAATGCATTTTATATCATTCAACTTGACAACCAGCGGAAATTGAACTCTCTTTGCTGCTTTATTTTGTACATAAATAGTATATGCGTTTTGTTCAGTATTTGTTTTATTCATTAACAGGTAGTCAGTTCTCTCTTGAGCCGTATTTCCTCATGACCGAGGGTCGTGACTCCACTGCATAATTAATAAGCCAAGCAAGTAAACGCATATACTTACGTCTGATGTAAATGAAATAATGGTCTGTATATAAGTTTTATTAATTTGAAAAGATACCTATATACTTAAATACATAAAATTCATAAATCAGCCCTATTTCCAGAAACTGAACAATAAAGGTTGTTTCATTAAAGGCACTTATGTGTTCATTAAATTATCCACAACTAAACATAAACATTTACTTACCAACAAATTAATTTTCTAAGCGGCAGGAGCCGCGGCGGACGCAGCAGAAGAAGCCAAGCGGCGAAAATATACATCATTATCGACTGATTATATTTTCGTACCGCTTGGCTTCGAAACTTTTGGTCCGTGGGGTAAAAGCACGAAGTCTTTTATAAAAAAATTAAATAAAATGTTGATTGACATCACTAGAGACAAGAACGCTGGCTGGTTCCTTGCGCAAAGGATTTCTATAGCAATCCAGCGTGGGAATGCAGCCAGCGTTCTTGGCTCCATACCACATGTAGATTGTATAAATTTAGTTTAGATGTAAATACTCTTTTTTAGTTCTATTAGTGTTAATATGTGTAAATATTGTTTCTTATTATTTTAATAAATTTAACTTTCATTTTCTAAGTGCCCATTCTTTGTAGTAGTTAGAAGTAGTATGTTTAGTTTTTCTTCCCTTGTTTTTATATTTTATTATTGTAAATAAATAAGCTTTCCAGAAGTCAGTATAACAAGAAGGTTTATACATGACCAGCTTACCAAGGTTCTTGATAAACTGGTCACTTCGATATTGGTCGTGAAAGGAAAGGAAGATGTAAGAGATTAAAATTAAATCTTTTGTACACTTGTTAACTTTCTTTACACATTATTTGAGTTGCTAACGATGTCTGGTATGAAAGTAGGTTTTTTTTTTATTGCCTTCTGAAAGGAGGTTTTCTAATTGGTTTTTAACTGATAAGATTATGCGCATAGCTTTTTAATAAAATAATTAATTTTCAAGGGGTGAAATCTTTTTAACCTTTTAATATAATTTATGTACCGAGGAAAGTAACATAATAATTAACCTTAATAAATGTAAGAAAAAATAATATATATATTTTTTTTCTTTGGCTGCTTTTAGATAAAATTATAACAATAGGTTCAGCAAAATTGAGCAGTACATACGAAATAACTAATTAAGTATATAAATGCATAAACATAGTATATTTTACAAACTTTCACCTTTATAATATTAGTTCAAGTTTATTTATATTAATCTCTTTTTATCTTTTTTGCTTGAGTCAAACTGATAACGACCACAAATAACCACAAACACAACCTTAACTATCGGAAAAAACCAACACCAACCTTCCTACGAAAACTGAAAAGTAAAAAAAGTGCAAGCTACGTGACCACAATCAGAGGTATAGATTATAATAAGTAGGTAGGTACTACTTATAGCAGTCAACCTGAATTAGCCTTCATGATATCTCAACAACTACTTACCAATTTTCGCACTTATATAAAAAAAAAAATGATATTGACACAGGCTATACATGTTAGCCAAATTTTATGAGTATAGGTTTTATATTATTTGAGTTATTATCACACGAAATATACACGCAAAATATTATATTAGACACTGAATCAATGGACTGGACTTAACGTTTTCAAATAAAACATAATAATAAATTAAGTCTTTTTCTACTTTTTTAAATTAAATTTCATTGATAGATTCATGCTCGACTACACTAAATTGATGTTAAGCAATGTTATCTCAGATCTTGCGCACTTGTGCCTATATTTTATTTTGAAAACAAATAATAAAGTAATTCGATATCATTTCACGAGATGGTTAGACTTCATGCGGCCAGTCATCAATCATTCAAAATACATCATCGGTCCCTAGCAACCTTTTTCTTTATTAAACATACGTTTTAACCGAAAACCAGCCAGCAATTTGCGTTAAAAAGAGTTTAATGACTGGCTCGCTGGATGAAATAAAAAACAAAATGGCGCGCAAAACAAAGATGGCCGACAATTATGGCGGGAAGTCAGGACAATGATAGTTTTACCAGACCGTAAAGAGGCTTTGTGTCCAGGATTGCTGTTTTATAGTTTTTTTTATTCATTTTCAACTGAATGCTGGCTGAATGCGGATGTTAAAATCATTTCCGTGAGGAAAATTTTATACTTATGTATCTGATGGGATTTTTTAATTGTTGTTAAAGTTTCGTATGAACTAGGTTTTGATGATTATAGTCTAATGTTATACATAAATTATTAATACATTGTAAATAAAAATAATTATGAAACGGAACATTTACCTACTTTTCTTTTTAAGTTCAAGTTTATTTACAAAAGACTAAACAAAACCGATAATAGTCGACGTTATTATAATTAATTTATAACGTCTTTAAACGATCACCATAAATCTCAATTATCTAAATATCCAACACGCATCTAAAACCGATACATCAATAAAACGAAATAAAACACAAAACTTATCTAAAAAGGTGTTAAAATTGTTAACACTTAATTGACACCAAATAAATTCGCACCATTCCAAATCGAATTAAATTTATAGCCCCAATAAAATAACAAATCAAAAGTAAGCAGAATTAATTCAAAGCTTCAGATAAATAAAATTGTTAAAAGTGAAAGAGTACCAATTAAGATGAGAAAGTGGGGAAGTGATCTCGCGAAGTGATCGGCCATTCATCGAACAATTTACATATATTTTATCAATTACTTTTGATTATTAAACAAAGTGCGAATCAAGGATATTCTACTTAACATTGAGGATATGGGCGTGCAATTAACAGTTTTGGTTTCCTTTTTTTATCGTATGGCATTTTTTTTAAATCTCTATTTCATAAATTTATTGGTTACCTACTAAATATAAATAATTATCAAAGTGTGTCATCAGTTTGAATGTTAGTCACTTTTTGATCACCCATCCAACCTAATCCGTCTAACAGTACCGAACGTTATTTGATACTTTGATGGTCGCGTATGATTATCTCAATAAGCCAAGCTACGGGCACTTCTTACTTTGCTAAGATTCTTTTATAACCATATCAACCAAAACCTCAACCTCTCATTCAAAACCACACCTTTCGCTGAGACATGAAACGGAAAGTAAATTCAAAGTTAACAGTTACAAAAATAGCGCTAACATATAAAACGCTTTCACTAGCAGTACTTTATAAACGTGTCAAAACATTCATTATGCGCCCGTATGTCTGTAATCACAGATTTAAAGCAGAGTTTGACTTCTGAATACATATGGAGAGAGCAAGTCATCAAGCTAGATCGTAGATTATAACGTTGTTTAACATCAGGCAAGTTGTAGTCAGGCTTGAGCCGATATTTCATAAAAAGTCGTGAGATTGTGATATACCTATAAATCGTTTTTTTTCTCGTTAACAGTAAATCAGAAATATGTCAGGTTATGCGTCTTTCATTGGCATTTTATGAAAAACTTTTCATCGATCGTTAATGAAAATAAAAGACGGTCCCCAAAAGCTTTATAAAAAAAAGTGTCAATTATTGTGTATCTTGATTAGAATGAAGGATAAAACGGATTTTTTATAACTTTACAGTAACTTTTATTTGTGTAGAGTCTGGTCGTTTCTATGTATAATAAGTATGTATGTATTATATCCGTTATGTAGTACCCATGATACAAGTGTAAGTTTAGTATGGGGCTAGATGGCGCTGTGTGAGATTGTCCTGAAATGTTTATTTTATTTAAAAGGTAGGCGTATAAGAACCTGGTTAGTTTCAGGAAAAATCACAGCAACCCATCTGTCTTTTCATTTCGATCAGCTCATTAATTCTGGATGTAGGTAAGTGGCGATGTCCATAAAAAAAGGATTTAACGTTTATGGCCATACAAAAAATACAAACGGTGTCTTTAAAAGCTTCTCATCAATCAAGTTCATGTGTACAAGACTGATTTATAAAAATAAACCTACTTACGGTAAATTATTTCGACAACGAACCCTTCTCAACGCCCTGTCATAATACCGGACTTATGTCATCAATAAATTTGAAGCTTATTTAATCGATGAATACCTACATAATTCATCAAAAAATATCCTGTATGTATATTATAGTTAACATGAATTTGACAACTTGATTTTTTGAACGGTTTTACTTACTGGTTTATATACAACACATTTAGTGGAAAAATGCATATGTATATTCAAAGTTAAACTTCTCACAATAGCTTTCAACGTGTAATAGTAAGAATTGCTTTCCTTCTCTTGTTGGCTAACTTATCTTCCCGTGTGTATTCATCAATAGACGCTCATTGTCGATGTGTAAAGAAGATAATGTTTATTTAAAAGTTTCTTCTAAAACACTGCGTGCTTCGCATTCTATGTTAGTTTAGTTAGTTTTCTTATACAGGGTTATGTGTACCTTATTTTATGGTTAGTAATAAATTAATTATGGTCTTGTTTTCCCCAACCGTATAAGTAATTGAAGGAATGTAAAATTTTGCTAAGGCCGACTGCTGAATTTGAGAGTTAATTTAAATTTCTCTGTATAAAAATTATTTGCCTTAAACTACAGAGTCCCTAGTGAGGATATCGTGTCAGTTTACTTTCAACAAGATTTTGTTAAAATCATCAAAAGATATTAATCTGTATGGGCACAGAATACAGTTTCAGTATTCTTGCTGGTTAAAAAATAGACAGATAACAGAGAAATTTGTATCTCACGAAATAAAAAAAATACATAGAAAGAGATTAAAATAACGTATACCAGTTGATGTCAAAGATAAGCCTTATTAGGGAGACACACTGTTTTCTTTACTAGCGGACTAACTAACATTATCATGAACTCTCTAATTATTTACAAATAAGCCAGTACAGTTTCTCCTACCATTGTAGACTTTGCGGTTTGTCATTATCATTAGCAGTGTGTAGTGTGCATTTTCTAAAGCTTTCGCCGCAATTATTTTGTAGGCAAAGTTTATTTTACACTTTACAAATGGCTACTCTATTTCTATTGATGGAGGTTTCTATGGTAATTTGGTTTCGATTGAATTATAGTTTTTGATTACTTTATCAAACTGTATTACTTTTACTGACATGTAAATTATAGAAAGACTTTTTGTGGTTTTGCTCGTTCTGATATTATCTTATTTTAGATTACTTATGAACGTTATAAAAGCAAAAGTTAGCTTGTAAGTGTGTAATATGTTTATTCCAACCAAACCTTATTGAGCTACCTATCCACTAACCTGTATGGAATTTGTTATGACGATGGAATATATCCTGGATTAACTAAGTTACTATAAAGGATTAACCCAGAGTGAAACCACAGGACGTCGCTAATCCTATATATTAAAAATGAATCGCAAAATGTGATGGTAAGCGCATAACAACAACGCCTGGACCGATTTGGCCAATTCTTCTTTTTTTTAATATTCGTTGAAGTTCAAGGATGCTTTTTTTTGTTTCGAAAAAATGCCGGAAAATCCCTAAAACCCGCCCTTTTCTTTTTCCCATACAAACGTTTTCTAACTAACTAAAGAGTAAAAGAGTCAACAGGCAGAACGAAATCTGTCGGGTGCGCTAGTATTCTATAAAACCTTACTTACTTTTAAATTCTAATTCTAGTACGATCGTTCCATTAAGAAAACTTCCCTGAAACAAGAAATGTAATAAAAAGTGAAAACTAATTAAGATCTCCGACGTTTTTCCTTAAAAAACTATAAAAGAATAACAAGTCTTGGACTAGCAAGAACTAATCAATTTACTTAATCATCGTGGGAAAAAGAAAACTAAAGGAGCAGGTTTTTTTATCAATTCTTCTGTTTAACTACAAAACGAGTATTTTTTCTGCATATTTTTTTTTTAATGTGTATGACTTCGATGGTCTAAATTAATTTAATTATTTTTTTACTTGAACGGGTTTGAACTTGACCATAGTTTACCTGATAGCAAGCAAAGGCTATGGCCTAAGATGGAGCGTGCTTACCCGATAAGAACCGATTCACTCTCGATGTACGAATATCACAAATTTTCGCGTGAAAGAACATGGGTAATATAAAGTACCTAACTATTATACACAAATTACAGTAATAATTACAGCTTTTAAGCTATATCAGACGGTCTTCCATCTAGTATTTTCAAACGGCAATCACATAACAATAAACCGCACTGTTCCCATATTAAAAAACCATAACCATTTTATCCACGCACCACCGTTCGAGACGTCTTGAAGAGTCAAAAGTCATAAATATGACATTACGGCGACCCAGAATCCGGAACGACCAAATGACTTTTTGTCCGTCAGCAAAAAGTCAAAGTATTGTCAGTCGATTTGTCAAATATTCATCGTAAGTAATATATTAAATAAGATCTGTTTGTCGTCCAACGGTACTTTTTTTGCGGGCCGCTATTCAATTGGGCGAATCGAGTTTTTGCACAATTTATATTTGACGCCTCGGAAGTGTGTCAAATTAAACACGATTAGGATCAGTCTGTTCAATCGAAGGCCGAGCGAACGAAGTGAGCGAAGCTGGTCTTCATTTCACAATGCATTTTATATATTAGTAGTTCTTCTTAGCCATGAGACTCTGGAGAAATATGTAGTGTTTTTCCTGTGAATATATACATATTAAGTATATCTCCAGAATCTCATCTATAATGGATTTCCGCAATTTAACGCTTATCCTCTTAGAAACATTACAAAACACCCTAACCACAAGGTCTACAGTTCACAGAATGTGACCAGTTTATGATCACTATCTACCAATCATCGTGATCAATCTGACACAGATCCAATCAAGTCTCTTTATCTCCTGTTTCTATGACTGGACGCTTGTCTGCTTGTCTGACACCTATCATTACCTTTGTACTAATAGTGTTACCTTATCTAGATTAGTGGTGTATGGAGATGTAGGTTTTTTTTTTGTTGCGGACTTTCTTTATATGTAATAATATCATTTTTGTAATCATATCATCATAGTAACATTTGGGTTACAACTTTTTACAATAAATTTTTTTTCGTTAATTATTCATAAAAATACATACGAGAAATCCCACCACAAGGTCTACAGTTCGCTGAATGCGCCCAGTTTATGATCACTATCTACCAATCATCGTGATCAATCTGACACAGATCCAATCAAGCCTCTTTATCTCGTGTATCTATGACTGGACGCTTGTCTGCTTGTCTGACACCTATCATCACCTTTGAACGTGCTAATGGTGTTATCTTGTTATCTATAGTGGTGTATGGAAATGTAGGTTATATCTTTTTTGTTGCGGGCTTTATTACATACTAGCAGTGCCTGCGACTTCGTCCGCGTGGAATAGTTGTTTTGGGCATTAATTCTTTGAATTTTGAACCGTTTTCGCAGCGAACGCAATTGAGGCCCTCAGAGATGAAAAAAAAAACCCCTTTTTTTCCACATCTTCCATTGTTTCTTCGCTCCTATTAGTTGCAACGTGATGTTATATAGCCTAAAGCCTTCCTCGATAAATAATCTATTCAACGCAAAAATAATTTTTCAATTTGCACCAGTAGTTTCTGAGATTAGCGCGTTTAAACAAAGAAACAAACTCTTCAGCTTTATAATATTGGTATAGATGTATATCCTGAGCTATCCTTGTAAATAGGTTTTTTTAACATAATATAGGCTTACGCTTGACTACAACTTGCCCGATGTTAAGCAACGTTATAATCCTCGATCCAGCGCGCTTGATTTAAGGTAGATTTAAGTATAATAAAAAAATTGAGTTACACATTTATTACTTAATGATTTGATTTACACATTTTTTAATTAATAGTATATAAATAAATAATTAAAATAATACATACCTAGTGTTAAAATTTACTTTCTAACGCGTAGTAAATCTAGAATTTAATGTCCTCTAACATTGGTATCTTATTTTTATCCGGAATGAACCAGAATATGCTTGATGGTAAGCCATCATTGAGGTCTAGGATTAAACGTGTTTACCCAGTAAGAACCGAATTACTTATTTACGCGTTTATCTCTATTTCCAAGGTTATCTGTCAGATGTATTGTTAAGGCAAGTTCTAATAGACTATCAACATACCAAATTTCATTCAATTTGGATCAGTATGTCAAAGTGTAAAGAAGGAACCACGATCATCATCATCATCAGCCCGTTATCGTCCACTGCTGAGTATAGGCCTCTCTTCTTGTACGCCACACGTCCCGGTCCTGCGCAGATTGAATCCAGGTGCTCCCTGTGGTTGTTCTAAATATCGTCAACCCACCGCATTGGTGGGCGACCTCTGTTTCTGGCCTGTCATGGGTCTCCAGTCCGTTAACACATAATAATACGAAATAAATTTTCTATAAAAACGAAAAAATTATGACTTAAAAATTGTTATTTTAGTATATGTGACGGATATATTTTATTATTAATTCAGTTTGGTTCAGTCTATAGTAGAGATGAATAAAATATGAACATTTTTTGTCATGGTTTAAGCACAAGTGGGGCAAGTCTCCTATATCAATTAAGAATAATTTCTACTCAGCAAAATGACTTTAAACTGATTTAGGTATTTTAAATCCAAGAGCTATGAGTATGTTGATAAGTAGGAGTAGCTAACTCTAGGGTCAAGACTTTTGAAACCGATGGTCATGATTAATTGATAAACTGTTTAAAGTAAAATTCGGTTTGAAAGTAAATTACAGTTTCGGATTAACATAAGTTATAGCTAATTTTCATCCCATACTTGCCCGTACTTATAACATAATAATATAATAATTCCCTAATACCAATTTTCTCATACAAATTACGGTCAGGTGCAATCCTACAGATAAAAAAACCTATAAATCATTTATTATATTATAGCTATGTTTAACACCATTATTATTTATATTGTAATCTAAAAACGGGAAATGAAAGCAGTGAGATCTTATTGTAATTTAAAAGCAATCGTTTTGTTCGCTAGATTAAGGACAGGCTCCCTATATTTTACAAAATTGACGTATTTTACAATATGGCTGCCATTAAAAACATATTACGTTGAAATGGCCGGGGACAGTTAGGTACGGCTTCTATGGGATGTAAAACATTATGGGATAGGTATTGTTTATTCTACCAAAAAAGTCGATCAGTGTGTTTGAGTTGACAGCTTCAATATTTATTATTTATGTTGATATCTAATATAAATTTGGACTCGCATAGCGGTGAAGGAAAACATCGTAAGGAAACCGAAATGTTGTTTTAGGACAACAATATCTGAGGTCATGTGTCCTCCGTGGGAGGACCTGGGCACCCACCACGATGTATCGACCCTGGAGAACTCCCCTAACGAATTAATTCTGCGGGGGAGTCATAACCCTCAATCATAAGTAAAGACGACTCAAAAGAAGAGAATATAAATTCGAACAACAAATTTCGATCAGCTGTCGTTAAACTGCTGTACCAATCGGATTACAGGTGTCATCCGACCCATGGAAGCACCCAAGGGAATGCCACTTTTTGGTCGCCTACAAAAAAGGCTGTTTGAAATTTTATATGATGAACATTATGACAGCCATACATTTTACATCTGCAATGCTTGGATATGTCAGCTGCCAAAATTATCATCTTAGGTATGAATAACAAAGATATAGGTACATATTAGCTATACCTAATGCCATTATATTCGATTACGTGGTGTTTTTTTAAATGTTATACTGCCAAGTCGAGCAAAAAAGTGGCACGGCCGACTATCCTTGTCTTTAAGCAATTCTGGCCCTTTTCGATCCTTCTATAACTTGTTGTGAATAAAGTGAGAAACCTGAATTTGAAGTTACTAAGCAGGAATTGTATTAAGTATCTTTTTCTATTGTCTGACAGTAACCTCGGGGTAAATATTCACATTCAATATTTTATTGGTACAACAAACTCGGAGCTACCGTTAATGCTTTACATTTATACATTTTCATATGACAGCGGCCATTAAGGCATGAATAAAACTGAATGAATAAATATTCCCTTGACATATTTGAAAAAGCGCCATCTAGCGGCAATAAATGTACCTATTGTGTGCGCATTGTGAAACTTTTTATTGTTTCAATTAATAAAATTGATGGAATGAAATGGATTCCGTTTTTATTAAAGGTATAAAGCATGGCAATTTTATTAATAAACTTTATTCGCGTTGTCATATAAAGTTTTTTAATAACGTTCACATATTCAATAAAAAATAAAATTTATCGCAGTAATTCGTGCAGTTTGCTTACGAGTTTCTTTTTTTAATAAATCCTGTATTTTTTTTAAATTTAGGAATATTTTACTGCTCTATTAGCTTAGTGGCTCTGCAATCTGATGTAGGGGTGCGGGTTCGATTCCCGCATGACACATCATAAGTAATTATGAATTTTAATTAGGAACTTTTGTTGAGTTTGGTCGATTCTATGTAGGTATAATAAGTATGTGTTTACAAAAGAAAAGTATATATGTATTATATCCGTTATCTAGTACCCATGATACAAGCGTAAGTTTAGTGTGGGGCTAGATGGCGCTGTGTGACATGTCAGGTTTTATTATATCAATCAAAATTTAAGCGTCAAATAGGGCCTTGCTGACTGGGCTGTTTTTATTGTTTTTAATAACTTGAATGTACCTTTTACCTTTTCATAATAAGAACCCATCTTTATTGATTTGCAAGAAAAAGATGCATAAGTATATTTAATAAACTTTGTAGTCCCAATTTCTTTTAATAAAAATTACTATATGAAAATTAATGAAAGATTAAATTTTGTAGTCTGCAATGAGTTTAAGAAGATTGATAAGACTCGAATGGTTGTTATTATTATGTCCATGTTTTAAAACAGCTTACCGTTAGTGCAAGTCAACGGCATTTTGGTTGAAGCACTGATTATGATAGCCAGATGGATAAGTTAATCTTTGTAAAGTCATATATCACTCAAATGGCGGTTTTAAAAACTTACTTTATTTTAGGGTTCTGGTGTCATGAGCCTTGCTCCTTCCTTGCATAAGCATTTATGCTTAGGTATACGAACATAATTTAATGAAAATATTTTGATAGCATAGTTTTAAAAAGTCTTAATTTAGGTGCTAGTATTGTTTATAAATAGTTCAATAAAAAACTACATGCTTGTGTGCAGCTTTCCACTCTTTTGTTTACTTAATTTTAAAAAGATAATTAAATAAGATTACTACTACTTAAATATATACAAGGTGTAACAGAAGGGTGTGACAATACTTATACTATATATACCTATGTATATATAGAATACAGCCCACTAGGTTTCAGAATTCTAAGTGTCATAGATTTCGAGTAATCATAAGTTGAACTTTCATTAAAACTTTAAGACGTGCAACCCTACATCTTATCATTTTGAGCGTTCATTGACTTTTGACGCTATCAAATGACACGGCGCGGCGGTGTCTCTCTGCGAGCGCGAGAGAGAGAGAATACGTTGCGTTAAAACCAATGCTAGAACGGGATGAAAGAATGTGTGCTTATTTCGGTTTCGTTCGGTCAGTGATCACTCGCTAAGGCTGCCACGAAATCAAGTGAAAAATATTATCTAATTTTTATACGGCAAAAAATATATGCGATTTATTTTTTCATATTTTGGTATAATAACTCCTTACATGATATATATGTATGCTCTTTAATATTGTCACACCCTTCTGTTACACCTTGTATATATATATATATATAGATAAATGAATTGATACAATCACTTTTCAGTTTTACGCATAAAATTAACATAGTAACACACCAAAAGATATATTAAAAAACTCATCGATGCTAAATTTTAAACTTCTTATCAGTGCAATCAAGCCACATGATCTTGTTTACACTAAACTTCGATGAAAATATTTAAACAGTTTTTTTTTCACCAACACACCAAACTGTCGAGTTATCCATCTGTCTTCATATTCCGTGTTTAAGTGAAGCCCAACCATTAACGGTGGATCTTAACGAGTGGTAAACGAACACATCATTACGATTATTCGATGTTATTGCTACTTCACCCGATTATCCTCGATTCGATTATTATACTTTATTCGATACGGTTCGGCGTTTAGAAAAGGTGTTTGGAAATTTAGCGCCTAATAAGTAGGTGAATTATTTTTTGTATTAGCATGATTACCATAATATTAATGAAATTGGTAGGAGATAGTACTATAATGAAAGTAAGGTTGTATTAGAGTGGCCGGCTCTAGTGTTAGTTTTCAATTTGTTTTTTTATACATAACTAGCTGTGCTCGTGACTTCGTCCGCGTGGAATAGTTATATTGAGCATCATGTTGATTTTTGCAAACAAACTCTTCAGCTTTATAAATTATAGCTGTTACCCACTACTTGAACCGTTTTCGCAGCGCACTCAATGGAAGCCCTCAAAGATGAATAATTTTCCTCGTTTTTTCCACATTTTCCATTGTTTCTTCGCTCCTATTAGCTGCAGCGTGATGTTATACAGTCTTGTAATGCTAAGCTTTCCTCGATAACTGGTCTATTAAAACACAAAAATATTTTTTCAATTCGCACCAGTAGTTCCTGAGATTAGCGCTTCTAAACAAACAAACATACATACAAACAAACAAACTCTTCAGCTTTATACATAATATTAGTATAGAAGAACAGGTGTGAAGAGAGTTATTTAAAAAAATATTACTAAAGGCATTATCACTACATATAGTATAAAGGAAAGTCGCTTCTCGCGTCTGTATGTATTATGTACCTATGTATGCTTAGATGTTTATAACACAATGGTTTTTGATGAATCATATTATGTATAGTGGTGATTCAAGAGGAAGGTTTATATGTATAATAACGAGTGCGAAGCCACTGACTAAAGCTAGATTACAATTACTACATTTAGAAATAAATAAAAAACTACAAAGGTTTTTAATTGATTAAATCTTACTTTTAATTTGTTTTTTTCTTCATAATTAAAATAACAAAACGTCAAAAATCACAAATTACCAGTTACCCAGAACGATTACCTACAGTCTATGACTAAGTGTAAAGATTTAAATAAAAAATGTAGCACATTCACTGAACATGACCGCAAACTTTCGTAACTAAAGACTGTTTCACGACAGAGTTATCTCAGTTAAGGCGCCATAACCGCATGATTATATCATCTAATAACTATAAAATGTTAGTTACAAACTTTTCCGTGGGACTTATTTATCGTGAAACAGTCTCTAATGAGTTTATTTTTTTTCTTATGTTTTTTCTTTCTGGCGCCGCGCGAGGTTCGTATTTAGCCGCGATAAGTGATTTTTAATGTTCCAATGAGTTATCGAATAAAAAGTTGCGAAAGAAAGTAGATATCTTGTGAAAAGAGTATTTAATGGCCAGCTATACTTTACTATGCAAATGTTTATCTAAAATCTAGAGTATAAATTTATTCTACGGCACAGATTAAAAAAAGGACTAGAGTAAAATACTGCCTTACTTATTTGCGATATCTTTTAATATCCTTCGTTTTGTTTCTTGACGTGCCTATCTACAAATCTCAAAACGCAATAAAAATATAAAACCAAAATGCAATATTAAAGAAAAAAAATAAGAACAGACATGATCCGTGTTCAATATGGCGTTCAATTCGAACCGAAGTACTAGGCTATCATAACTTCCGAGAAAGTCTTATTGTATTGCCACTTTCGAGCGGTATTCCAGGTCACAGGTCGAGCCGTGCAGATTCTGCGCCCAAGGCGATGCGTTGACCCGAAAACTGTTTGATTTTATGATTGCCTGGTAAGCATTCGCTGGCTGGGTCAAGGCTGGCTGATGCGTTGACCTCTTTGATTCTATGATTGCCTAGTCAACTTGTTGGAATATGACAGGTTAATTGCAGTGAAAATGCAAATAGTATACATAGTATAGAGAATAGTGTTTATAGTTTGACCTAAGATGTTTTTAAAGCCTAGAAACTAGGTATTACTTTTATTATAATAACAGTCTACCTAAATGGCACTGAACTATAACTGCTGGAATAGTGTTCTCACGATCAAAACCTACCAACGAGAATAGACTCCGTATTAAGAGCAAATTTCTAAGTTTCTTTTAAACCTCAAAAGGAAACTAAATTTAAAAACTCCATTTGTGGTAATGACTGTAAAATAAATAGCCTTGTATGTGTTTCCATAGAAATCACGACTCTAATTTTTAAAGTAACAAAACTTACCAATCATTTAGAAACGAACAAATCACTAATCAACCAATCAAATCTATGCTATTGTAGTTATCGTTATTTGACATATATTTATTACTTAGCATTATGTGTATAGAAATATGTATATGTATATGTATAATATTAGTGTATTTGTTTATTTTGTTTTTCATGTAAGTATGATTTTTTTATGATAATATGTATTTATGTAATTTCACATACACCTCGTCTACCATTATACTTGCGTCTTATCCCTTCCAGATTGGTTACCTGGAAGAGATCATTCATAGCGATAAGGTCGCTAGTTAAGACACTAGGCTTAAGTTTAATATTATTTTTGTAAATTTCTGTATTGTGCTGGTGTTTTAATAAAGTGTATATCTATCTATTTATCTATCTATCAAACCAATTAATCAATCCAAGTAAATTGGCGACTTTTAAGAAAAGATAATATCTTTGAAACACTTTATTTTAATACCCGTCTTATAACTAAGTAGAGGGAAAACTTTAAGGCTTTACAGAGAAAGCTCATTAGAGCTTATAAAATGTCTAAGTCATTATGAAATAAAAAGCTCTTTTATAAACTTGTCACTTTGCAAACTCGTATAGAAATTATTTAAAGTTTCACTTTTTATAATTTTTCATTACTTACTTTAAAAAGGTAATAATGTCGTTAAAATGTAGCCAATTTCATTTTCGGGACAATGTACTAATGTTTGAAGATAGTTCGAGCTGGTAGCAGAAATGTTGTCTGTTTATCTGTGTCTCTGTTTATCTATATCACCGTTTGTCTGTTTATTTAAACATACAAACGGTGATAGATCATCATATTTTTTAATAAGTAGGCAGTATGAGATCTTAGGAGTGTCATAGGCTACTTTTTATCCTGAAATAATGCGAGCGAAGCCGTGGGCTTTCACTAGTTTGTAAATAAAGCGACAAGTTTTGAAAACAAAACCTCAGTAAACAATTTAGTCGTAAAACAAGCAACTTTCGAGCACTATTAAAGTTAAGTACATTCTAAGTACGCGGCAACTTAACAAGCACAAGTTTTGTTTATGCTAACTTAGATTTCTCCGGCCTAGTTGCGGCGCAGCTTTGAGGAAAACTTAGACAATATAACAGAGACACGTAACCTTAACACCCCCATATACGTACCAAATAAATTACTGGTTTTTGCCCATGGCTTCGCATGCGTATAAACCTTCACGTACATAATAAACCTTCCTCTTGAACCAAACATACATTATTATTTAAAAAAATGCATTAAAAGTTTTAAAGATACATTACAGACATAAGGGCAGACGCGGCAAACGGCTTGCTTTATACCATGTAGTCATGTCAATATAAAATAAATGACATGTATATGAATGACATTACCTATAAATTGTTTTATCTGTTTATCAACTTCAACTGAAAACAACACAAAGTTATGTATAATTTAATTTTTGTTCAACGGAAGAACTCTGGCACCGCGACACAGGAAATCCTACAGCGGTTGTCAGGGTCACCTACAATGTAAACAAATGTATGTGCAAATAAAAAATATTTTATTTTATCTTATCTTATCTTATCTTATCTAGTGAAGTAACATTGATGATTTATGTATTATGTTTGTTTCTTCATAAACAGAGAAATATAAGTTAATTTATTAAGTGCTAACCTGCACTATGGTTGTTTTAAATTAAACTTTTATTGGAAAATGAGCGAAAATAATCACGACCGGCAGGATTCGAACCTGCGTATTTCTGCTACCGTCAGAACGCCTTAACCACTAGGCTACGGTCTACTAACTGCCAGGCGCGAAAATCCACACTCATTTCCATACACTTCAGACTGAGCGGCTGATGGCGCCACTTGTGCTGTCAGAATAGGTCTAACATATTTTCGCTCATTTTCCAATAAAAGTTTAATTTAGAGAAATATAACTTTGCAACTTTTTAAATTGAGGTAGGACAGTATATTAAATATGCGGTCCCTTACAAAGTCGTATGATATGGGTGACGGAATTATTTCTGCTTGCAATGATGTGTCCAGCAGGTTTATTGTCTTTGGAGGAAAACGAGTCTCTTATTTATTGACTATTGTATAGGATGAGCGAAACGCACTTTGTAAGTAAATTAGAAATAAGTTATTTATTGTTTGAAAATAAACAGCATAAAAGGAAAGTTATGCAATTTTGTAAGCCAGTGTTTTCATTTCAAAATTATATAAAATGTTATTCTGATCAAAGATTGTAATGAATTTACAGGAAAATACGTAGGTAATTAGTAAAGTAACAGGCAGTAAATAATTAATATTGCCTTGTACCCTTTGAAAACTGTCTTTAAAAAATCACAAATACAATCTACGCAAATCTTCGTTTTTACAGTAAGCTTTCATTTATATTAATTTTGCCAAATGACCTCTAAACTTCTGTTTCAAGATGGCACCCGATGATGATGATGATTTATATAAATTAATGCAAACACATAAAACATATAAGTTAATTCAGTTTGTCAATCGGTCAGCGCTTTAAGCGCTTTACAGCCACAATGTGTGCTTGAGAAATCGATGTGGCTTATTGATGACAATGTAAAGAATCATTTTATGTTATGTACCGCACCGCACGTTTATATTATGTTACAATCTTCATTATCATAAACTTTCATACAGCTATTTTTAAAGCGAGAGTGAACCGGTTTTGATCGGGTAAACACGCTCCATCTTAGACCTTAGCCATTGCTTACCATCAGACAAACTATGGTTAAGTGCAAATCCGTTTTTGTAAAAAAAAGTGGTTTCTTAAATATTTTATTGGGACAGTCTATAATACATATTTATTTAATGGAAAAGTGTTTTTCTTTACGTGGGATAGTTTTGCGTTTGACTACAGCTCGCCTGATGTTAAACATTGCTGTAGCCTAGGGTGCAACACGCTTACCTAGAAGATATCTATTAACTCCAGAGTTGAAAACCCTGATCCTTCTTCTTTTATTATGAGAGTAACTAACTATAGCAGTGATAACCGGCTGTGAATAATGATCTAAGTATATAAAAAACAAAGGTGACTGACTAACATAGTGATCAACGCACAGCCCAAACCACTGGACAGATCGGGCTGAAATTTGGCATGCAAGTATATGGTATGACGTAGGCATCCGTTAAGAAAGAGGTTTTAGAAATGCCACTTTTAAAGGGCTGAAACAGGGGATGCAAATTTTGCTTATTAATGCGAGCGAAGCCGCGAGCACCCACTAGTGACAAATATAACTAAGTTTATACTCAACTAGTCTTGGAATAGACTTGTTTGTATCATATTTACTGCAAATTCCGCCATAAACGTATTAAAACATATAATTAGTTGCCTTAGTGGTTAATTACTTGAAGCTTCCAGTTTTCTCTCTATAAATACAATATTAATTGGACATGATAATTAAAAAAGCGTTACATATTTATATTTATGAACGGATTTCCGGTAATTAAATGAAATGTGTATTTTTGTTATTAATGGTATTGGATGCCGTTTCCGATGTACTATTTTTTTTTTAATTTATTTGGTTTGCACGATTTTGGAAGCTGTTTTTATATTATAAATTTGCATAAGAATAGCGATTACTTGTTGATATGTAGTTTTCAAGATTCCGAAAAGCTTCTGATATGGTTTATCGATTGAAATACCATGCACTGTATGTTCACATTATTTTAGTAACTTTTAACTTTTTTACGTGGGAAGGTTTGCGTTTGACTACAGCCTGCTTGATGTTAAGCATTGCTGCAGTAGGGTGTAACACGCTTACCTAGAAGATACTTACTACCTCTAGATTTGAAGCCCCCTGGATTGTAGTTCGCAGGAAACTCAAAAACTTTTTTTTTTTAAATAATCGATGTTCTTCTTATCGAATGAGAGTGGCCAACTCTGGCGTCGACAGTTTATCAAGGCGCCCTAAGGGCCTCTGACATGTCTGATAAATAATCGATAGAACACACATTTGAAAATTAAAAGAATGAAATGAAAATAGTGGTTGAAGTAATTTATTATTATAATATTGTACTACATAATATGTACAAAGTTAGCATCGTTATATATAGATAGATAATTATTTATTGTCACACACATATACAATAATAAAAAAACTTACATAAACTACTCTAGTGCCACAAGTGGCGGCCTTATTGCTAAAAGCAATCTCTTCCAGGTTACCATTGGATGGAGAGGAATAAATAAAGGATTTCAGATCGAAAAAAGTTATATCCAATTCACTTTCACCGGCCCTTTCGCGATCACGATTGACCTAGCGCTCGCATCGTGATTCACTTGACCCCTACTTCACTATCGATTCAGCATTTAGTGCTCGAAATCGGTATTGAAATTATTGATTTATATTTGTATAAAAAAGGCTTTTGCTTTTAATTTGTCATATCCCCAAACAGTATTTTCCAATATCTATAAATCGTTTTTTTATTGTATTCAATATAAAAAAACGGGATAAACAGTTAGGATACTTTTTATGCCCGTCTCCGCTACCTCCCCACCAATTTTCAGCTAAATCCGTTCAGCCGTTTTTGAGTTATAAATGGTGTAACTAACACCACTTTCTTTTATATATAGACTAGCTGACCCAGCGAACTCTGTTCCGCCTTGGAGGCAGTAAAAAAGCAGATTTTGGATTTTATTCCATTCAATAAAAAAAAAACAGGATAAAAGTATCCTATGGCCGTCTCCTGGTTCTAAGCTACCTCCCCACAAATTTTCAGCTAAATCCTTTCAGCCGTTCTTGAGCTATAAATGGTGTAACTAACACCACTTTCTTTTATATATATATAATAATAATAATAATTATAGATTATATTATTTGCAACACAATTAAACCAATTTAGGGACAGAATAATTAAAGTAGGGACAAGATAATAGGTCACTTTTGACAGATGTCAGTTTTATATTCATAGTGAGGTGCGTAATTTTTTTGTATTTTTATAGTTAGTTAAAAGAATAATAAATATGTATAATTAGGTTTTACTATAATCACAACGTGGTTATAAATTTATGGTGATTTTTCTTCACAAGTAATCATTGCATTCGATTCAACTTACAATCCTATCAGCTTTCGATTTTTAGAGTAACATCCCTAGTGTTTAAAAAGAAAAAGGGTTGACTGACGCAACATTGTAACGACGTTCAGTTCTTTAGATCAGCGGTGTGTTTCACAATGAGTCGGATACGGATCCGATTCGATTGAGACGGAAATCAATTGGCACGGAAACGATTTTTCAAAATCACAATGATTCCATACAAATCTTTTAACAAATTTATTCATCAGAAAAATCGGAACCGTTCCGTGAGCCAAAAGCTAGCGGATTCGTTTCCGTCGATGATAAATTCGATTTTGTTTTTTCATGATATTTAACCCGATTTACACATAATTATACATTGATTTATTTCTATTTATAATTATTCATATGAAATCTACAGTAAAAATGGTAAAATTAGCCTTAAAACTTTTATTTTAAATTTCTACCATTGTATTTAATTTCTACCATTTTTACTACGAGCGGATCGGATCATATCCGACTCATTGTGAAACACCATGCAGAAATTGTTTATTATGTTTAGAATGGTTTATTAGTGAAAGCAAATCGTAAAATTACTCGTATCGGTCATAATTACAATAAATATGTAAACGTAATTGAAAAAAGTTAAGCAATTGTGCAGTTCTTATTTTATGCCCGCCGTTACAAGGTCACGTTGTTGAATTTTGATGAAATGTCAAAAGTGACCTATTATCTTGTCCCTACTGTATGTATAAACATATCTTTAGTATAGATATTGTAAAGAAAGATAAAGCTAGATTTAGCTAACATTCACTTACACCAGATTAGTGTTTAGGTCCAGTCGTGTCTAGATACAACGGGATTTGGCAGGCGACGCCGGGAGCGTGAGCACTAGCGGCCTACAGTCACGACTTACATACATACAAACACGCCCATTATTAGATTTATGTGATTGTTTATATTTTTAACAAGGAGTGACATGATCAATTCAGTACCAGGGTCTCAGAAATGTAAGGAGTTCTCACTATCAAGATTTCGAGTAGTGATTTTCTTTAAACTTTTCGCCTCACACGACGTACTATTCAGTATTAGGATTCCAGAAAAACAAGGAGTTGTTACTGTCAAGAATAATTCCAGATTTATCTAGAACTAGCTGTGCCTGCGACTTCGTCCGCGTGGAATACTTATTATGGGCATTAATTCTTTGAATTTTGAACGCAGCACACGCAACGGAAGCCCTCAAATACCCCCGTTTTTTCCACATTTTCCATTGTTTCTTCGATCCTATTAGTTGCAGCGTGATGTTATATAGCCTAAAGCCTCCGCGATAAATGGTCTATTCAACACAAAAATATTTTTTCAAATCGCACCAGTAGTTCCTGAGATTAGCGCGTTCAAACAAACAAACTCTTCAGGTTTATAATATTAGAATAGATTTATTACAATCAGTGAAAAGATTTGTTGCCAGGTCAGCGCAAATAAGACCAAATATTTGATATCTAGTACCCACGACACAAGCATTTGCTTAGTATGGGGCTAGATGGCATTGTGTGAAAGGTCCTGGAATAAAAATAATTTCTGTAATCATCTATTGCTTCCCGCCTGGCAGTTAGTAGACAGTGGCCGAGAGGTTTGGGCGTCCTGGCTGGTAATCAGAAATACGCAGGTTCAAATCCTGTCGGTTGTCAGTATTTTTTCAATAAAAGGGTTAAATCGCAATAGATTTAAGCTTTCTTATTGAAAATCTTTCGTCATTTCTTGTTACTTGTTAAAAGTCAATATTAAATTGAAATTTCTTTCATTCCAGAGTCCCAACAATGGACGACTGAGCGCGGCAGTGAGTGACGTCATCAGTGACCAATCAGTGACGCCATCTAGTGACCAATCAGTAAGCAGTGAATAGTGACCAGTTTGTTAGTGACTAGTGACAACATGGAGTTCAACCGACACATTCTTGCTGCCGCGATTTTGGTGATACTTGGTAAGTGATTTTTTAAATTATATTTTTAGGAAGATTAGTCCATGTACTTATACAAAATAATTTACAAAACATACCATCGAAACATATTAATTTATTATTTATTTTAAAAATAATAATTAAATACTTACTTACAATAACAAACAAAACATTTTTTTATTGAAGTCGGTTAAAAATAGCTGTTTAGTTCGTTCCGTATCTTCTTTCACATTTCGTTTATAATTCTTAAATGCTCCAAATTTGAATAACCGAATAAAATTTAAATACTTCCTTTGACATACTAGAATAATACGAAAACCGGTTAATTAATTTGTTGATCGGCGATAATCAAATTAGTTTTGCATAATTATTATAATTTTTACGATAATTTATTAAATAGTAAAAAACTTCGTAGAAGACGATATTTTTTTTAAAGAAAAATAGGGGTCAGTGATTATACATTTCTTTAAAAAAATAGTTTTTCGAAATTATACATATATTTTTTGTATCTATCTATACATATAATAAAGCAATAAGTCTGCGTAAGAAGATATTCGTCGAAAAAAAATATTTTGGTTGTCTGGTTTTATATACCAGACAACCAAAATATTTTTTTTCGACGAATATTCGCTCATCAAGCAAGAAGAAACGGATCATCAAGATTTTTGGTATGTAGGTAGTATTAGGTCTTGCGAGTGTCATAGGTTTTTTATCTCGAAATAATGCGAGCGAAATCGCGGGCGTCCACTAGTAATATACGAGCATTGGTGACCAAGAACCTTAAAATTATTATTAATGATTATCTCTAGGCTTTCTAAGGATTTTCTAAGTGCCCTTTTTATGTTTTAGTTAGAAGTATGTAGTATGTTTAGTTTTTCTTCCCTTGTTTTTATGTTTTATTATCTACTATATAAAAATAAGTCGGGTTTTCCTTCCTGACGCTATAACTCCAGAACGCACGAACCGATTTCCACGGTTTTGCATTCGTTGGAAAGGTCTTGGGCTCCGTAAGGTTTATAGCAAAGAAAAATCAGGAAAAAATTCAACAGAAAAGCGGGAAAACAGGAAAAATCATTTTTCACATACAGCGCCATCTCTGATACAGCATGTACTACAAACCAATATTTTAAGTAGTAGCCATCTGGTGGTGAAACGGAGTTCGCGGGGCTTGCTAGTTGTACCTATATATAAAATTTACAATGAATGTTTCACTGTAGAATAGAATAGAATAGAATAGAATAGAATAGAATAGAATAGAATATAATATAATATAATATCTTTAATGTAGGTACACCATAAAACATAGAAATAACAAAACAGGAAATAAGCTAAAATATATTAAAGTGCTGCACATTGGGCGGCCTTATCGCCTTAGGCGAGTTCTTCCAGGCAACCTTTTGGATGGACATTACTAAGAATTATAAACAGGCGGTGTATTAAAAATATAATTAGATACATACATTACTTAAAAGACCAAAACATACTCAAAATATACATAAATAAATACAAACATATTACACAAAACATTTACGAAATAAGCTACTATTTTATAATGCTGGGGCCACACTAACGAGAAATGGCATTAATTATCGCGATAATGAACGTTAACCGTAGGTGTAGCCACGACTAAACGTCATAATTTGACAACGGCATCAACATTGCCGTTTGGCGTTTGGCGATAGCTCCAGTGGCGGTACATCAAAGAGATGAACGCGAGAATTAATGCGATGAAGCGGCCACACTACGTATTTCAGTATGCGTCGTGAGCGCGACGGGATCGCACGTGTTTTCGACATGTGTTCCAAATTGTATGTTTTTATTAATTAAGTAGTTTTTATTAATTATTATTAATACTTAGTTACTTACAGTGTACGATTCCTGTGCATTTGTATCATCCACCATCTTCTTTTTCTTTGTTTCTTTTTTTTCATCATTCGGTAATGATTCAGTAAATTCAAATAATAAAAATTTGCACTCATGAAATACAGAGCTCGGTCAACGTCCATCTTGCTTGGGATACAAGTAAAATCAACGGCGTTTTTAACGCCAAAAATGGGCGTTCACGTTGACCATTCAAGTGTGGCCACCCACTTTAACGCGGTAAAAATTATCGCAATAATTGTCGCGTTAATGGGCATTGACGTTAAGCGTTAGTGTGGCCCCAGCATAAGTAAACTACATAAAATGAATGCTATAACAATGACAAATAATGGTGATACACTAACTTTTGGAATATACTCAGCGACTGGGCCTTCCTGATGGGCAGGGGCAACGTGTATCACAAGATGGCCTGGATGGTGAAGGATTGAGAGTAAAGGAGGTTGGAACATTCAGAAGTAGAAGGAGTCTCTAATATCAGAGTCCGGGACGTGCGCAAGGAGCTGGAGTGGGAAGCGGTAACAAATTTGAAACGTTCTTTCAAGTAAATAGGAGTTGAGGGAATGAATAGGACTTTGTAAAGAAGGGGCGAGAATTGCGACGATGACGGATGGGCAACCACTTCAGCTTTTGGCGAAACTCCGAGACATGATCGTACTTACGCAGACCATAATATGAAACGGATGCCAAAATTTTGTGGTTGTATGCAATTAACAAAAGATAACAACTTCACTCCGCTAACAGTATTTAATTATTGATAATTACATCACTTTTTACCAGCGCGGCATTCACGAAATCTTTATTAAATGCTTTTACAGTAATAAATTCAGTTTTTGCTGAACATTTTGTGCAGATAAATTTTAAAGTTCTTGGTGACATGATTTTGGTATGTGTAATTGACTATAATCTTTTAAAAAATTAAGCATATTATCGTATAAATGGAACTCAAAGGTGACTGACTGACTGATATAGTGATCTATCAACGCACAGCCCAAACCACTGGACGGATTGGGCTGAAATTTGGAATGAAGGTAGATGTTTTGACGTAGGCATGCGCTAAGAAAGGATTTTTGAAATTGCCACTTTTTAAGAGGTGAAATAGGGTATGCAAGTTTTACATCTCAATGCGAGCAAAGCCGCGTGCACCCACTAGTTCACTATATAATTAAAACAATATAAATAATAAACAAACAATCTTTGTTGAATCTTTATTTAATCTTTCAGTGCTAAAAGCTTGTTTGATTTTCGAATTGCATCAGATAAAAGCCAGCAGAAATGTTCGAATACCGTTATTCATGTACCAGGAAGCCAGCAATGCAAGGAGGTGCCAATTAAACGTAAACAAGAGAGGACTTTTTCATTTGGAAATGACACGCATCGCTTGCTCGAATCAATTTCGATTTTGATCGATTATGTATGTTGATGCTTTTTTATATTAAACCAGTTTTAGTATAATATATATATATTAAAATAATAAGAAATAATATTTACACATATTAACACTAATAGAACTAAAAAAGAGTATTTACATCTAAACTAAATTTAAACAATCTACATGTGGTATGGAGCCAAGAACGCTGGCTGCATTCCCACGCTGGATTGCTATAGAAATCCTTTGCGCAAGGAACCAGCCAGCGTTCTTGTCTCTAGTGATGTCAATCAACATTTTATTTAATTTTTTTATAAAAGACTTCGTGCTTTTTCCCCACGGACCAAAAGTTTCGAAGCCAAGCGGTACGAAAATATAATCAGTCGATAATGATGTATATTTTCGCCGCTTGGCTTCTTCTGCTGCGTCCGCCGCGGCTCCTGCCGCTTGTACTGTTCCACTGAGACGAGAAGGAGCTAGTGTATCTAGTTTTAGTTATTTTTTAATCAAACACTGTATTTGAATGTTAAAATGACTGATAAATAAATACCTAAGTCATTAAATAAACTAGCTAACAAAAAACCCAAAAAATATAATTTTAATTTATACAAATAAACAAAAACTTAATTGAAAAAAAAAGTAAAACTAGCTATCCTTATAAATAGCTAAATAAATTTTACATCCGCTTTGTTAAAAATTAAAAAAAACGCATATGTACAGCTTTACACTTTATAAATATCGTGCAGTCTATTTTTTTCATCTATGTCCTTTTCGCTAATTTGCCATCAAAAACCATTACAAAAAAAAAAAAAAAAAAAAAAAAAAAACAATTTATCACGAGCTTATAACAGATAATAATATATTGAAAAGAAAAAAAAGAAAAAATGCAAACATTCCAATTTCATCAGTGTTGAATTTCGAACGATTTAAGTCTGCATTCAACCTACATGGACCGACCTACTTGATTCAATCGATGCAGTTTACACGCAAGGAATTACAACCTTTATGGTACTAAACTGGAGAGATAATTGCAAGTATCAAGATTACTGGAGTGCGGTACTTTTTCATTTAATTTGACATTTTATTATGCACAATAATTATTTGAAAAACTTTTTTTTTTCTTTTGATTTGACTTTTTATTTTGCTCTGTGCGCAATAATCGTTTGAAAAAAAAATCTTTTTTTTTTAAATGGACTTTTTATTTTGATTTGTCCACAATCATTGTACATATACATATTATTTTTGAAATGTTGATATTTTATTTAATTTAGCGTATAGCACTATTAAAATATAAAAAGTTTTCCACTTTTTTTTTAATTTTTGATAATTTTTTGCATTTCAGCCAGTTAATTTTACACATTATAAATTTATAAATAAGAAGAAAAAGTAAGAAGGTGTGTTTCGCATTCGCTCCTCATTAAAGCGACGAATAAAAAGTAGATAAATAAGATAGGGATACATATTGTTTATGTTTACTTCTGACATCAAATGGGTAAGTAAATTGGATTTACGTTAAGTGAACAAAATTCATCGATTCCCAGATATTATATCAGTTTTATCACAATATCCATCTAAATCAGTTCCTCAATAAACAAGCTCCTTCGGCCTTAAATCATAGCGATACATCATAAATTGCACGTCTATGGAGCGAGCACGGGTAACGTGAATTGCTGAAGTTGGAGCAAATTTTCAGATCTCCAATTCAAAAAAGTTGTGCGATAAAGCACATTTAGGTGTCGCTGACAGTAAATAAATTCGTAATTATATTGTGCATGAGGGGCCAAAACCCGGCACCTTTGGGTGGCGCCATCTCTTAGCATTTTTTTACTTAAATTAAGTTGGTACTAGAAAATCGCTGCTTAGTTAAATAAATAATAATTAATATTTCAGGACTTACCACACAGCGCCATCTAGCTCCATAATAAGCTTATGTTTATATCATGATACTAGATAACGGATACAATACATATTGTTATAAACATAACATACATAGGTACAATACTGTGGTTGGATGGTACGGTAAAATATTTATTTAATACTCTCTCTTGAGTCGTATTTCCTCATGACTGAGGATCGTGACTCCCTTTCAGAATCAATTCGTTGGCTTGGGTTGAGTTCTCTTGTGCAGATACATCGTGGTGGGCGCCCAGGTCCTTCCATGGAAGACACGTCATGTCCTCGGATGTTGTGGTCCTTAAACATGTCGGTTTCCTCACGATGTTTTCCTTCACCGATAAGCGAGTGCAAATCCACACATAACTTGAAAACGCAAGACATTAGTGAACCAAATTCGAACCAGAGTGCGTCTGGATGAAAAGCAGACACTCGAACCGCTGAGCCACATTCGCTCTGATTAGTATTATTGATTAGTTTATTTAATTAAAATTAAAAATTAATTATCCATTCTCGTATATAGTTTGTCAATTTGCCAAACGCTGGTGATACTACATTGATGTTTTTCAAAATCAATTCACTGTGTTTATGCTATTCCCCTATAAATATGGTAATGGCTTTCTTCGGTCATTCTGTGAAGAAATATTCAATAGCTTTGAAAACAAGGGTGCGAGTGAAGAATATAAATATAATACACTAGTGGGTGCTCGCGGCTTCGCTCGCATTAAGAAGTAAAACTTGCATCCCCTATTTCACCCCTTTAAAAGTCGCATTTTTAAAAATCCTGTCTTAGCGGATGCCTACGTCATAACATCTACCTTCATTCCAAATTTCAGCCCAATCCGTCCAGTGGTTTGGGCTGTGCGTTGATAGATCACTATATCAGTCAGTCAGTCACTTTTGAGTTTTGTACATTTAGACTTTAAACTCGTATAAAAAATGATATCTGTTGCTACGTTCCCTACGCCAGATGCTGGCGGCATTGCCACGTTGGATGGCAATGCTTATTCTTTGCACCAAGAATGCGCCAGCACGCTGCAGCTGGTCACGGGTTGCCTGAACTATCTGTTCAAAAAACAACATACACATACTAAAACGTAATTTCCACCTGCCCATGTTACATTATAAATTAGTAATCTATATGTTTCATACAATGTATTATTTAATGGCCATTTTGATCGAGTTTCATACAAAGTTTGATGTTAATTTAGTTAATTTTATGGTAAGTACCGCAACCATAGTACCGTAAAAATAAGTTTTTTTTGCAAAGTACGAGTCCGAGTCCTGTCATATTTTATTGTTGCGATGTTGCGCTTGTTCGTTTATTAATTTACTAGTGTACGCCCGCGGCATCGCTCGGATTATTTTCGGATACAAATAGCCTATATATTTGTATGTCAATTAATCTATATATATAAAACTCAAAGGTGACTGAGTGATTGACTGACTGACTAACTGATATAGTGATCTATCAACGCACAGCCCAAACCACTCGACGGATTGGGCTGAAATTTGGAATGAAGGTAGATGTTATGACGTAGGCATCCGTTATGAAAGGATGTTTGGAAATGCCACTTTTAGAGGGGATAAATATGGGATGCAAGTTTTATTCCGGCGAGCGAAGCTGCAAGTACCTACTCTCTAGTTTATTCTAAGTTTTAGTTTATATATTACATTCAGCGAAGTGTCTGAGCCTTGAACTCCCTATGCTGCTATTTCTATTTGGAGATCCTTATTTCTCGTCTAACAGCAAGAAAACACGTTTTTAACAACACGTTCTAAACACTTTTTGCCTAAATCAGTTTAAATGTGGTTTATTACCTCATTGCATTTAATTAAACAATTTTGTTTAAACTTTGATCTAATGTGTAAGAGTCGCGTACCATCACACTCGGCACCAGCTCGTACAACAACAACAATATCAATATCATAAAAACGAACATTCTTGGCTATCAATCCTAAAGCCATGTTCTACTTAAATCGATATGATTTGATCTCCAATCATCAGCAATTTCAATGAATAAATTTTCTATTGACTGCACATAATCAATGATTTCGTGGAATCGCGACGATTCAATATGGTATGATGTCGTATTTTTAACAAATCTGCAATTTGTTTTTTGTAACAATACGTGCATATTTTCTTGTGTACATATTTATGTATGCATATATGTTTATTTTGCCGTTATATGCATCTGCTTGAATGAAAATAAAATTATAGCTATGGTTAGACATGTAGCAATTAATTTTTAATTGACTCACGCTGGGCGAAAATTTAACTAATTGAAAACATATATATTTATAACATTGTCATATTATATCCAAAACGGATTGGCCTTATGTGCTCGATTGTAGGATTTTTTAAATTATTTAAAAAAAAATTAAATACAGACCTACCAAGTACCTAGTTAGTTACATCACATTTTTTTATCTATCTCTAGTGTTAAGTTTTCTTAACTCTTATATTTTTCTAAATAGGTAAATATAATATATTTTCAGGACATATCACACAGCGCCATCTAGCCCCATACTAAGCTTACGCTTGTATCATGGGTACTAGATAACGGATATAATACATATCTACTTTTCTTTTGTAAATAAATACTTAATATACCTACATAGGAACGACCTGACTCAGCGCAAGTAATAACAATTTTTAATATTCATAATTACTTTTGTTATGCGGGAATCGAACCCGCACCCCTAGATTAGAAGGCAGAGCCACTAAGCTAATATAGCAGTCATACTAGATAAATACCAAAGCTATGAACAATCAACAAACTCTATGATCTTGTCGACATTGATCGATGGCCTATTGATCTATGATCTATGGGCGCTTACATTTAACGGTTAATATGACAGTTAATTGATTTATATTGTCGTTTATACTTTATTGATTGGTTAAATTAAATTATTAGTTTTATTTAGCTTACTATTGGAATAGGAAGAGACAAATCTTTATTGAAACACACACAATTTCCTTATTAAATGGTTATTGGCTGATAGCTACTATTTAATTTTCCACACAAAAATAAATGTTTTTTTTTACTTTCATAGATACATTATAAAAAAAGGTCCAAATAAGTAGATGAATTCAGGATTCCTAACGCCATATCAGACATAAATTCAAATTCAAAATTCAAATTCAAAATTATTTATTTTCATAAAAATGCACACATACTAAATATCACTAAAGCACCGTACTAGACGCCGGTGCGTCTGTGTCACGGTGATTAGCTCCTTCCGGGGTCTTATTTTTGCAAAGTATACATTTTTAATTTTTCTTTTACAAAATAGAATTTAATTACATTACATTAAATCAAATATAGTAAATTTACAAACATCAGAAAAGGTCAAATTGTTAAGTATTTAGTCAAAAAAATTAGTGATATATAACAGTCCTTGGATGGGTGACCGAAAAGTTGCATTCCATTATGGGCGCTTCAGTGGGTCTGATGACACGTGAAATTGTAAGTCCCGGCTGTTTGTCTAGTACGGCAGTCGTTAAGCCATGTCAGTGGCCCCAAGGGCGACTTGATAAACTCTAGACACCAGAGTTGACCACTCGCATTCGATAAGAAAAAGAAGAATGGATACATTAATAAAAAAAGATCCAAAAAGTACATGAATTCTGGATTCCTAACACCACATCAAAAAAATAAGAGCCCTCATATACGAATGTCCGTTTAATATACATATATATTATAATGATTTGGGACAACACAGAGAATTTGAAATAACATTCCTTCACGTAAATACTGGCTTAAGTAACAGCTTAACTTGTCAGCAAAGTATCTTAATACAGGGTGTTTTTTATTTATTAAAGTACTAACTGTTTAAAAATATGTAAAATATCGCGATTTTCTCTAAATTCACTTTGGTATTTTAAAGCCACTTCATGCTCAGCTGTTTCTTAGCTAGATAGGCTCACGCTTGGCCATAACTCGCCTCGCTCTCAGTCGATGGATGGGTGACCGTAGATCGAACAATAGATTATAGCTAGGTACCGTTAATTAAATGTTTTCTCAAAGATTATGGGCCTTATTACAAAACGTAGTTTAACTATTAGTCCATAACTTTGAAAATATACAGTTACGTTTTTGCTGTGCGAAGTCTGTCTGTCTACGGTCACAATAATCAAACCGACAAAATTTAACCAATGATAAATCTACTCCCGATTTGTAGTTGACATTTAATTGTTGTATGTATGATGTTTGAACAAGAAGAACCGACTTTTTATTTTTAAAGCCCAGGACTAATATTTGAACCACGTTTTTAAATAAGACGGTATGTTACCAACTTGTAGTTACAATAAAATGATTTATTTATTTACCTTTTATAACAAATGTAGAACGAAGATTTGAAAAAAAAAGACCTTTAAAACAAATAAAGAACGAAGGTTAAAAAAAGAAAAATCATAAAAATGAAACAGTATTATAATTCATTAGGCTTTACTTATTTTACAATATTATTTAAAAAAAAAACATCAACAGAAACATGGCTTCAGGTATTTCACAAAACTGTGTGTTACCAGGAACACAGAAGTGGAGCGAACGGTACTACCAGTTCGGCTATCCTTGTCTCTCATGCTTGTATCATGTGCTGCTATCTCCCTCTGTTGTGAGTGCCGAATCTTGATATGAAGTCTAGACTTTACATGTATGTGTTACCGTCAATCTGTATAATTCAGGCATTCTATACAATGACTAGGCGATGTATAGAATGCCTACTCTTTTTTAGTTAAGCGGATATATATTGTTTCATAGTAAACATTTAAATTATAAAAGGAAATTAACACTACAATAACTAGAGAGGTGAATCCATTATCAACAAAATACAATGGTATATAGAATTCAAATAATTTGCTTAGTTTTATCTATACTAATATTATAAAGCTGAAGAGTTTGTTTGTTTGAACGCGCTAATCTCAGGAACTACTGGTGCGAATTTAAAAAATATTTTTGTTTTGAATAGACCATATATCGACGAAGGCTTTAGACTATACATCACGCTGCAACTAATAGAAGCGGAGAAACAATGGAAAATGTGGTAAAAAATGGGGAAAATTATCATATATCATCTTTGAGGGCTTCAGTTGCGTGCGCTGCGAAAACGGGTCAAAATTCAAAGAGTAACTATTCCACGCGGACGAAGTCGCAGGCACAGCTAGTTGTTTACATAAAATCGTGACTGTCAAACTGTATGTATGTACTTAAAATTTCGAAATTTATTCATTTCGTCTGCATTAGATATTTATTGGCAATAAAAAATTAAAGAAAAACAAGATAAAAATATATCTAAACATACTACTTCTTTCCACTGTAAAATAATAGTTAAATTAATTGATTAGAATGACACATTAAATTATTAGTCAAACGTAAACCTATCACACGTAAAAAAAAAAAAAAAATTGTAGGTCCCGGCTGTTTGTCTAGTACGGCAGTCGTTAAGCCATGTCGGAGGCCCTTAGGGCGGCTTGATAAACTCTCGACACCAGAGTTGGTCACTCACATTCGATAAGTAGAAAAATCCCAAGCATCAGCAGCATAAGAAATATAATTTATAATCAATACGAATTCCTCAAAAAGTATTCAAATGTACTTATTCAAAAGTATATTCTGCAATAAAACCCCAATTAGCGAATAAATATATCATCCGACAGCAACTAATAAAATTATGAAGACGTGCGTAGGGAAAACATTACGATGCCCTCGTGAAATAAATTGTAAAACATTCTAATTGGATAATAAATTTCACTTTCTTTCGGTTTCCGATGGGAAAAATACAATAAATCTTTCTTCTGACCACACCCATGTATTTAGAATCGAAAGTCTTGTTGTTGAAAATGGAAAATCCACTAAACACATCTACTACTATAAAAATAAGTCGGGGTTTCCTTCCAGACGCTATAACTCCAGAACGCTCGAACCGATTTCCACGGTTTTGCATTCGTTGGAAAGGTCTCAGGCTTTGTGAGGTTTATAGCAAAGAAAATTTAAGAGTAATTTCAACAGAAAAGCGGGAAAATCGGGTAAATCATTTTTCACATACAGCGCCATCTCTGATACATAGCATGTACTACAAACTGACGAAACGGAGTTCGCCGGGTTTGCTAGTAGTATATAAATTGAATGTCACGGAAACAAATTTATCTGTTTTCATAAATCGATATATCTATACACTATATTATAAAGCTAAAGAGGGTAGGTAGGTATTAAAAAAAATATTTCATTGATAGCAGAACACGTTTCAACAATTTCTACAAATTTTGATTGTTTAACTGGGTCTCTGTGTCTCTGTTTATTTAAACGCTCATCATGCAAAAACGACTGAACAGATCATCATGATTTTTGGTATTTAGATAGTATGAGATCTTCGAAGTGTCATAGGCTACTTATATCCTGAAATAATGCGAGCGAAACCGCGGGCGTCTACTAGTAGGTAAATAAAAAGTTAAACTGACACAAAACTTTATTTTTTTTAAGCGATAGTGGTATACGTGATTGCCCAAGTACGAACAACAATCTTATTTTATTCCGATGTGGGTATGTAGTAGTATTTATACTAAAAATTGTTTAAAACAAATATTACTTAGTGTTTATAATCACCTAACAACGCTGTGTATAGTCGTAATTGGGCTCTTAGTTCAATATTATTATTAAAAGTGTTTAGTATATATATTAACTAATATTAACACATATACTTACCAAAAGTATATACAAAAATAACTTAACCCGTCAGGCGTCATAAGCTATACCGGGCAGCGTAAGAACATGTACCGGGAAGCGCTCTGTTCTATACGGTATTGCTTAATTTTTGTCTGCCATTGGTTCTTTTTCTATTATAAGTTTCGTCCAATGAACGACACTGATTTAAAGATGCGTTCATAAACTTTAAAATACGTGGCTTTCAACGTGTATGCAGCAACCGGAACTAGCAAAAAAAAATTAAAATATTCTCTATGCCGTGTCGGTCATAAATCCGCCATATTGTACTATATCGCGCATTGGACTGAGTGATGTGAAAATGAATAAAAAATGTTTCAAATGAGAAAAAGGTAATTAAAATCGGTAGAATTACTAAAAAAAACTACGAAGAACTTAGTAAATGTGTTTTATATGTGTTTTTGTGAATAATAAGTGAGATAAATCGGTCAAACCTTCGAGTCCGCCCGGCCGGCCGGTGCGTGAATTTGCCCGCCGTTTTTTCGATAAAAAATAAACACTCTTGCTTGTGTAGTGTAAGAAGTGATAGATGTTTATAACAGAGTCGGGAAAACATCGTAATATGTGATAGTGTTAAGTTTTCTGTAAAAAACTAACCAAAATATACAAAATTGTGTCTTGAAGTGAGAAAAGTTCAAGCAATTTATGTAAACAACATTTTCATCACAAGAAATCTTTATTGGTAAGTCATAATTATAATAAAATTAGTCATTTAAACAAAAGATAATTTCAAGACCTAAAGAATGGTATATCAATCTAAGCATAGGATTAAGAAACATACGAAATATTACGAATTTACCAAAACCTCTCCCTCTCAAAAAACATTCTCCATAGGGCGGTGCGCTTCGGCCATTAATTCGCGAGGGGCCCTTGCGCCTCACGGGTTAAAAATACAGAAATACTTATAAAAAACAGATATTTACAAAAAGTTTAGCACACCCTCCATATTGTCGCTGTGCGGCAGGGATCCCAGGATGGTATATATATATATAATATATTCATACATATAATATTTATAACTAAGGTAGGTATATATATTCATAACTGATTGTCTGTGACAGTACCAAACTAAATAATAAAAAAAAACATTCTCAGTAGAAGCACTTTCGACAAACATCCGATCTAGATTTTCACTTTTGTCTAGGACATGTGTAAGTTGCAAATTACATACAAACATACATAATTTACATACAACAGGATGTTTCGTACGTGCTTAGGAATCATTAGAATCTATAGTTTTTTTTGTGAAGTTGATCGCGTTTGGGATGAAAATCTTTCTCGCTTTTGTTTTTTGAAGTGCGGCGTGATATTACATAGCCTAAAGCCTTCCTAGATAAATTATAGATAATTATCCTAGATAAATAGGTCTGTGGCGATCGTCGCGCCACCTCAAAACATATAGACCCACGCACATGAGCGGGAAGGGGGCGCGGGGAACACCGCGCTTCTAATATCACACAGGACATGCGGTCGCACACACACGAGTCGGTCCGAGACCTTCACCGAGGCTCCCCGCTCCCGCGCCAAGCACCAACGCACTCGCGGAAATGTTTATCGTAGCTTTCTAAGCTCATACCTATAAGTCTTTAAGTCTTATATAATAATGGAGACGTTTTGTGTTGTGTACCTACCAAGTGAATAAAAGAATGTTGTGACTTTACCTGTGACTTTCATTACTACACCGCAAGGCGTCCCAAAGGTCTATTCGACAAAAAAAGAATTTTTAAATTCGCACCAGTGGTTCCTGAAATTAGCGCGTTCAAAAAACAAACAAACAAACAAACTTTTCATCTTTAAATATTCGTATAGATAATGATAACATTTTATTATAGCACATAACGGCACCGATGATTCACACTCCACAGTGATAGCCTGCAAACATATTATATATTTATATACATAATATATTTACTTATGTATATTTTAGATTATATAGTTGTTAATTTACTTGATATTGTTGTGCTGTTTTTTAATTGATATTTGTCACTATATAATAAACCAGTTTGTTGCTGTAATATTGAAAAATATTTCTATGATATCTATTTTCTATACAGTACATAAATGAAATACCTACGAATTACCATAGGTTGACTAATAATGGAAGTTAGAAACATCTGGGCAAGAACAGCGCAAGACAGGAGTATTGGCGTAAGAGGGAGGAGGCCTATACCCTGGAGCAGGTCCCATTAGGCTGATGATAATGATGATAACTCGTAATGACTAAAACCATAGATTTAATGGCTAAGGCTTACTAAGCTAGTAATCTGCAAAGTGTAAACAAAGCAAGCTACACCAATAGAAATGGTTGTATTGTCAGGTACGGACAATAACATAACTCGGCCTGAGCGTGTGCCACATTTTAAACTAGCAAGCAGGGAGGAATCAGGGTAAATAAAATAAAATAGCCTTTATTGTTACTACTCAATAAAACATTACATGTCTTATTACAAAACGCGGCTTAAATATTAGTCCAGAACTTTGAAGATAAGAAGTCGGTTCCTGACGTTCAAACATCACATACAAGCAATCTAAATGTCAACTTCAAATTGGAGCGTTGATTTATCATTGGTAATGTTACCAATGACAATTTGATAATCATTACAGAAGAACACAAATTTTGAACAATAAGAACGGACTGCTTTCAAAGTTCTGGACTTATTGTATAATAAAATAATAAAAACGCTTAAATGCAACTTATACAGGAATTTACATACAATAACTTAATACTAAAACTATAGAATTCCTGTATAAGTTGCAAAAATAAACTTATAGTATTATATTATTAGTCCAGACTTAGTAACTTGCAAAATTCGCCACCAAAATTCACCAAGCCTGTTCTGTTGTTTATTTTTTTTCTGTCTACTGTCATAATAATCAAACTGACAAAAATGTTAGCAATGATAATCAACAGTACAATTTGAAGTTGTTATTATGATTGTTTGTGTGTGATGTTTAATTAACAAAAACCGGCTTTTTATTTTGAAAGATCTAGACTAATATTTAAACCATGTTTTGTCACATGACACAAAGACATCAGGGGGGAATCAGATTAAATAAAATAAATGATAGTCTTTATTCAGTCAGAAAAAAATGCATTTATTCGATCAGACATACGCTTAAATTTTTCAACTAACATAAAATTTAAGGTGCAGTCACCCGAGCGCTATTCCCATACAAACTGTTGTATAGTTAGACTCAAAAACTAAGAAAGATAGACGGATGGTTTGTATCTCAAATTGCAGGTATCTAAAAAAAGATTTCGCCTCTAGAAAACAAATAGCATAAGCTAAAAAATATTTTGTATGAGAAGATATTTTTTGTTAAAAAAAACTTTCAGAAGACTTGATAACCTCATGGAATCAAAATAAGTACCTACTTACACTTATTTTGTGATAAAACATTGTTAATACAATTTATCAATTTTTTGTATTTTTTTTATTAATTGAATACAATCATTATGTAATTACCACATAGAACAAGCAATTTATCTACCAGCCAATAAATACCTAAATCCATCAAACGTTCGAGTTTGAATTTAGAATGTTCCTGCGCGCGCTCATGTACTGTATCGCCCACGAGTTTCATCATAAATGGCTTAGGGTTGCCCCGGCTTTTCTATGTAATGCAAAAATATACACATCTTTTTTTTCCTAGAAATTAAGCTAAACTTTAAAATGGTTTTGTTTATTTTCAATATTGCTTAGTAGTAAACCCGCAATGTGGTTTTTATTATAATATAAACTGGTGTTGAATTTTAACAGAACAAGTGGCGCCATAGGCCGGTAAGTTCGAGAAGCTTAGAAATGAGTGTGGATCGTGACTCCCGATTCTTTGGCCTGGCTAAAAGTCAACCGTGACCATCTAGTTTTAGAAATTATGTAGGTAATTAATTAAAAATAACACTTAACGAACTAAAAACAGTAAAGAATTAAATAAAAGTGTTTTTTTATCCTGCAGCCTGCGTGTAACCAGCATTATCTATACCCAAATACTTGTGCATAGAGTTGCCTGGAGGAACCTGGGGTTCCTTGAGTCGAGACACCACACCGAATGATATCAGCACGGCGGCGAAAAATACGCTGATCCTGCGGAAATATTAATTAGACATCATTTTAAAAGTTAGATCTAAAAACAACCAAACCATCAAATAAGATAGATTTCATTTATTATTCGGCATCAATAATTTACTTATTTAATTGATAACCTCCTTTTTTGAAGTCGGTTAAAGATAGGGCACTGTTTTAGAAGATAAGGACGACATCAAAAATGGCTTCCAAATTTAATAAACAGATGTCTAAAAAGTGCAGGTGAGCATCGTATAACAATCGAGTATGGGTTATACTTTTGTCTTGTACTATATCTTTTTTGGTTTCTTCTAGGCAAGCGCGCTAGAGGCAAAGTTGTAGCCAAGTGTGAGCCTATCTCATGTCAAAAATAATATCTACCTATGTAAATACTCCAAACTCCCACTTTTATTGGACTGGGACTTTGACTCCACGTTCTTTATCTTTATCTTTTATTGAAAATATTGGCTCAGGAACCACGTAATTAAGTAAAGGATTTCACAATATAAATAAATCTATACGTACCAAAAAAATAACATATTTCTCTTGTACTAACTGTTTCTAGCTAACTTTTTAAAATTGATCATTGCACCATCTTTTTAAGTTTTCACGCCGATAACTCAAATTCAACTGACATTTGTGCTGGTTCAGAAAGCAATTTGTCAACATAAGTTTCCTTATTGTGTTTATAAACTTCGGCAGTCAATAAGATGTTACGCAAACACGTCCATTTTCAAAGCCATTGTTTCATCTGTCTACAATTCCGTTATATTTGAAATTTGATTTCGATTAAAAAAAGACTGTTATAACCGGAACAGTGACAGAAGTTGTCTACATTTTCAAACTATTAGAAATGAGACTCAACTGTCGAACCCAGTGAAAGTTTTGAAGCTTCGTAACTCTCTTTAAGGTTTTAGAGCATTTTTTTTTTTTTTTTTTTTTTTTTTTAATTGGCCATAACTTATTTTAGAGCATTGACTACGCCCATGTTCACTAATTGACAGGAAATATGTCTTTACTGTAAATTGATTAAATTTCATGTTTAACTTAATAAATAAATACAGAATACGGAAATGGCATATTGCTTTATGCAATGACTTTTAAAATATAAAAGGGCGTTATTACAAACGTTGTTTAACTATTAGGCCAGAACTTTGAAAAATATGCAGTCCGTTTTTCCTGTTCGAAATTGGTCTGTCTACTGTCATAATAATCAAACTGTCAGAATGTAACCAATGATAATTCATCGTCCCAATTTGAATTTGACATTTGATTTTTTAAATATGATGTTTGAACAACAAGAACCGACTCTTTATTTTCAACGTCCTGGACTAATATTTAAACCACGTTTTGTAATAAGACGGATTATAATCTTTGACAGTGACAGAAAAAAGACTAGTTATAAATCAGTTTCAAATAAAACAACGTCAGATGGTTGGATTCACCAAAACGAACCTTCTATTTATTTACTTATCCTTTGACACCATTACATCGTAATAATAAAAAGAATAGGAAAAATAGTAATCTACATAATATTTACCTTAACAATTAACTTAAGTATCACTTATCTTACTAAATCTATTGCATATGTATCTTCGTATTGTAAGAAACAAAATGCACACACATTCGCACGATCACATATATATCTCACGATCTTTAAGCACACAATTAACACAAACTGAAGTTATCAAATACTTATTATGCAGATACACATTAGTACACACACACACAAACACACATACACTCATAACATACCCACACTCTCACATGTACATATATTATTATATATTATATTATATTTTTTTATATATATATAATTTATTTATTTTTATGGATATGTATTTATTTAAATAGGCTAAAACTTTTTTAAAAGATGGCAACCTGAACTAACCTCCAAACTACTCCAAAGTGTCCAAAAGAATATTTGATTGCCATCAAAACAAAAGTAGAAACAACAAAAAAAAATAATTAACTTATAACTTATCTTTACTTAAATTAATTAACTGCATAATGTGAAGTGAGAGTGGACGTGCTCTGCGCTTCAGGCTCGTTTAGAGACCTACTGCAGAACACAACACATCACAGGTACTTTTCTTTTCTTTTCTATTCAAGTCATAATATTATGTAAATTATGTAAAATATTATTATTATTTATGTGAAAAACCTGTGGTTCCTGGAACATCCTGTGTCGCAGATGCCGCGGCTGATTTATTGGTTAATTACATCATGCAGACATATTATTGATTACTTGATACATCATCATCATTACAAAGATGTTGTTTATTCTAATTTGTTAGTTGTGGTCACGGTATGTCTTGTGGGCAATTATGAAGTACCTTATAGGAGGGGGAATAAGTAATATTATTTAACAATCTTAACCTAGTGTCCATCATGTCGGCACCGTATATTATGCTATGTCCCTCTGAGAGTGATCCTCCCCGGCTCTCGTCCCCGCACCCAAAAACCCACGTCAACCCATCTGCAACAAAACGTCTGTCACTTGCATTCCATTACATGTACGAGTATGTTCCACTAGACACAGTCTTTGTCTATGCAGGTGTCGTTTCAGCTCACCTGCTAGTCAAATCACTCCCGGCTTCTTTGATGGTCTTGTTTGTGACTCGGCCCTAATAGCCACCTAGACTGTAGCCAACTATGCGCATTCGTTTTTAATGTACCGTTATATTACTATGGTAGAAATGTCATATTTTTATTATATAGACAGCTTCCATGTTCAGCTTTTTGATTGCTTCAGTTGTTCTTAGAGAAGCCAGAAATTGGTATTCTAGGGGCAAAGCCGCTTGCTAAATGTGGTAGGTATGGTAAAAGTATCTCACCTTCTGCAAACTTTAATTCTAATGGCAAGTAGTGCTGGCGGCCATCGTCAGGTGTGGGGAACTCTGCTTCGCTTAAAAGAATCGGCTCGAGAAACATTTTTTTCTGGTACAACCGAAGACGTCCTGTCTCACTGAAAAATTCTGCAACAGAAATATCAATTACTCGCCGCAACAAACGAAAAAATGCATCTGTGTCGGCTGGTTTTCAAACTTACCGAAGTAGAATCTCATTCTGTCGTCAATGAATAGATACAAGTTTGTGTCAGTACGGGAGCCAGGAGTAAGTAGTATCGCCAGCCGCTCCACCTGCCCGTCCTGTGGGCGTTTTCCTAGGATGTAGTTAGACCAAGATATGTCGCACCCTGCAGGGACAAATTCAATAATTAACTATGTGTACTCGACTGCTGATATAATCGTGTGAGACATTGTTAGTAGATAAACATTAAAAAAGACATCAATAAGACATTGTTAACGCAACAAGAATATGTTAGGGACATACCTACATGTTCAACTCAAATAGAAAATAGTTATAGTTTGTCATTGATTGACGTTGGTATCCGGGATACAGAAATCTCTCGTCCAGATGCCAACACACCGCTTGCATCTTTGTAATAAGACATACCTAAATATATATTTTCTTAGTTTTTAAGTATTGTAAGTATTGATATAAGTATAAATGAAGTATTTCATAGAACCAGTAACAGAACCGAATAAAACGATAAAACAGGCCTTTCATTATTTCTATTAACTCACCAGTGATGGTACGAAGGTAACTATCGTCGATGTCTTCCTTGAACCCCCTCTGGCCGTCGTCTGGGTCCAGGCAGACAGCACGCCACCATTGATCAGCAAAATTTTTCTTATTCAATGCTTCCACCATATCGCGCAGCTTGCTCTGACTTTCTAGTAGTTCTTTTATCATCGCGCTCAGCTCTTTGTTCGTGTTTTCTTCGCAGACGTTTGTATTTTCTGTTGTCAACACTGTTTTGGCTATATCGTTGTTTCCATCTTGAGACTTGAACGGTATATTTTGTGATATTGGGTGTTGCTAGAGGGCTGGCGTCGGTGATGGCGAGTACGCAACATAACGCGAGAACGAGCGGGGTGCGATACATGTTGAGGAAGTGTGGTGGACACTACGCGTCGCATGAATTTATAGGCGGAGTACAGTTGGGATCAGATCACAGTACAGGGTAAAGGAAAAGTTTGCGATTCTCTGGAAAAAGGTGTTTTTTTAACTAAGACCCGTTTGCAATAGACCCTATTTTACATGATGGTAGAGAAAAGCTGTGAAAAAAATGGAGAGTGCTTACCCAATAAAAAACAGTCCACTCACGCTTTGAAGATCGCTAGATCGTGGGGAGTCCTTGTTCCCCACGTCAAGTAACGAGTCCCAGTTGCAACGAAGCGATGTATCGTCGAGATTTTTGGTATGGTTATAGTATAGGGTATTGAGAGTGACACAGGCCTTCTTGTAAAAATATAACGCGAGCAAAACCAAGGACCAGTTAGTATTACAAACGTCCTTAACTAATAAGGACAAGTTTTAGCTTATGGCTATTGGATACAGAACCCTCGAATCGACTGATTTAAGAATAGAAGCGAATTTGAAGGGCTGTTCGTAAAAACTTTGTCGAGGGTATAGAGATTTTTTAAATGATTCCATGTACTTACTGTATTTAATTTATGTTTTAATAGCATTAGGTATCTGTCAAATAAATATTGTATATACTCGCACCCCTTACAAAAGTCCTTTTAATAAAATTTTGCGACAGTAGCATATTTGTAGAAGGTTATAATCGAATCCAAAAAGTTGAAAAAAATCTTCTGGTAAGTCTGTACAAATTGTTTGTTTCCCCTTTGACCGCTGATAACAGCCACAATGCAGCATTATTAACAGCCCTAATAGTGCTTTATTGTGTTCTTACAATAATTGAATCACTCATTGAGCATATTCCCAGAATTATTAAAAAGTTGCTACACTGTACTGTATTTTCCCCCTCTTTAGTCGTATTTCTTACTAGTCGACGCCCGCGGTTTCACTCCCATTAATTAGGAATAAAAAGTATTAATGTTTGGAATAAATAGTATTAATTATTGACATAGAATACAATTAACCTTAAATGTATTTCAAATAAATCTAAACATTAAAATAACTACCAAAGTAAAAAACACTGTTTGGGATACGGTGTAAGAAAATAAAAGCTTTTTTTTATTATTTTATTTTATTTCAAGAACCTCATACTACCTACATACCAAAAATCGTGATGATCCATTCAGCTGTTTATGCGTGAGACGCGTTTAAATAAACAGACGAACAGATAAAATGTCTTTATATTCTTGGAACGTGTTCTGCTATTAATTCTAAGTATCTTCTCTTCTCCGAAACATGACTCTTTCTAACGATGTTTTCCTTTATCTTTACTTAATCGAACGTGCTCAAATCCTCACCAACAAGTCATTGGCTTAAAAATGGCTTTAGTCGAAATTATTTTGATCAGTTTCGTCAGCTTTTATGTAACAATCGAAACTGATTAAAATAATATTGAACCTATTGCAACCACTTTTGCTAACATTTAGAAAATAATTGTTAGAACTCGTACAAAAGCAAACAAATTATTTTTATGAGAATACAAAATATATAAATAAATATTCCGGGACAATGCACACAGCGCCATCTAGCCCCACACTAAGCAAACGCTTGTGTCGTGGGTACGAGATAACGGATATAATACTTATATACTACTTTTCTTTTGTAAATATATACTTATTATACATACGACCAGACTCAACACAAGTAATTATAAATTTTTATAATGCATAAATACTTGTGTAACGCGGGAATCGAACCCGCAACCCCTAGATTAGAAGGCAGAGCCACTACCAACTAAGCTAACAGGCCAGTCAGGCCAGAAGTATCCCATGATCTAAAGTGGCGCCAAATTGTTTTGATTGGCAATAAACAAAGTATGCAGAAGTTTTAGCTTTGTGGTTATCCAGGGTATAATACTACCTTCATACCAAATTTTGTCCAATCGGACCAGCCGTTTAAGCTGGAAGAAGTGACAGACATACAAACATTCATTTTTTATGTAATTATTATAATAGTGTGATAATATTAATCAATCTTCTTATCGAATGAGACTGGCCAACTGAGACTGGTCTGGTGTCGAGAGGTTTCAAACCGCCCTAAGGACCTCTGACATAGCTTAACGACTGCCGAACTAGACAATCAGCCGGGACCTACAATTAAACGGGTCATTCGACCCACAGAAGTGCCCAAAATGGAATGCCACTTTTCGGTCACCCATCCAAGGACTGACTGCGTCGACTTTTGCTTAACATTGGTAATCTGAAGCGATTGCTTCCGCTAGCTGAGCTATAGGCGCTTCTTAATAAATTTAATCAAAGATATAATAAATGTAATATCTAATACTAATTCAGAAGTAAAAAAATCTTTTAAACTTATTATTACATGCTTACGGAATTTATATTCAAACGTTTCCTTTATAATATAACTTTTTAAAGAAACAAAATAGAGAAAATTGTGTCCACCATCCATTTCAAATGCACGAATTTAAATTCTGCCAATCTGTTTGTTATCGCGCGATCCTAAACTCAAAGCTGGAATCTGTATGCAAGTACTGTTTGCACTTTCTTCTTGTATAGAAACCACTGTGTCAACGACACACTGTAGAAAATAATGGTTTTCTCAAGAAGATGGTAAAACGAAAGTATTTCTTAGAGGCCATTTGTTTTGTTTGCGTGGGAAATTGTATGGAAGATGGGAGAATTTAAAGATGCTTTTTATGAATGGTTACCGAAGCGCCCGTAGCTCAGCTAGCGGGGGCAATCGCATTACAAATGTTAAGCAAAGGTCGACGCGGTCAGTACGCGGATGGGTGGCCGAAAAGTGGTGGCATTCCATATTTTGGGCGCTTCTGTGGGTCGATGACACGTTATATTGTAGGTCACGGCTGATCGTCATAGTACGTCAGTCACTAAGCCATGTCAGAGGCCCTTAGGGCGGCTTGATTAACTCTCGACACCAGAGCCACTCTACTGTTGTCATTAGCTTGGTATTTTTAATAGTTTGAATTAATTCTGCGAGGGAGTCACGACCATCATCATTATCAGCACAATTTAACCCATTGAAGGGCATAAGCCTCCTCTTACGCTAATAATCACCCTCAGTCATGAGGAATTCGACTCAAGGGTAATGGGTTTATAATCTGTATGCTTATTATGCAGCTATTAATGTGCAGTTTTTTTATTTAGTATCTGGCAGTTGTATTTCATTATTGACGATTTTAATAAGGTGTATGTTTTTTTCTAATATAATCGGCATGCAGAATTAAAATATAAAAAATCTTATTGTCTTATGTGTGTCATAATAAAATCAGAAGTATTGTATTTACTTAGTTACCTATACTTGTGTATCACACTATATATGTACATGTACTTTGATAGTAAACTTAAAAATAGATGTACTTTGTTGGTAAATAAATATGTATCTAATATAATAAAATCAAAATTTTGAATATTGTATAAATACAATTCTGGTGTGCACATTGTAAATATTATTTACTTTGCTGATAAATTAAAAAAAATACTGTGCTGGTAAATAATTTCTGATATCAATAAAATCTAAATTTTTGTACTTACCTAAACTGAAACAAAAACTTGTAAGTATACATTGTATAAATTCTAAAATGCACATTGTATAATATGTCATAAAGAAATGGTTCTCAATATAATGTACATTACCTACTTATTTTGTACCTATTCCTTAATGTGTAATAGAAATAAAGGCTTTTTTATTTATTTTATTTTATTTGTTTTTTTCTAAAGTATGTTTCTTAAAATCCGTCTGATTAGCATCTTAAAAGAATCCCATATACCAGGATCGCACAACGCAAAGGAGGTGTGAAGAATTGTGTCCTGAGGATGTTGGAATAGGGATGTGGCCTACATTCCGACTGAAGGTTAGGATTGCACTCTGATGTTTGCTATTCACGGCCGGGGCAATCTTTATGGTCTTTGATATCTCCGCGCGTATTATGTTATCCTAGTAGTTGCAGAGGTACTGAAAGTAATACTTTGTTAACATTATCGTCAGTTATGTTATCATTGCATCCTATAATAGACTCGTAGGTACTAATTTACATTTTTTGTAGTAGGTAGAATTAGTACTAGATTTTCTTTTGTTTAGTTATTGTTATGAAAAATATCGATATTGTATAAATTAAACCAATCCATTGACATATAAAATCATTGCCACGTCTGAGTATATCTGAAGTTCATATAAGCACATTTCTTCGTTCTGTCCTAAAGTAAATAAAGTTCTATTATCTATCTTAATATACCAATCATACCAGATGTGTCATTGAGAAAGTCGTTTTATATTTACATTACAAATTATTAAAATAATAAGAAACAATATTTACACATATTAACACTAATAGAACTAAAAAAGAGTATTTACATCTAAACTAAATTTAAACAATCTACATGTGGTATGGAGCCAGGAACGCTGGCTGCATTCCCACGCTGGATTGCTATAGAAATCCTTTGCGCAAGGAACCAGCCAGCGTTCTTATCTCTAGTGATGTCAATCAACATTTTATTTAATTTTTTTATAAAAGACTTCGTGCTTTTTCCCCACGGACCAAAAGTTTCGAAGCCAAGCGGTACGAAAATATAATCAGTCGATAATGATGTATATTTTCGCCGCTCGGCTTCTTCTGCTGCGTCCGCCGCGGCTCCTGCCGCTTGTACTGTTCCACTGAGGCGAGAAGGAGCTAGTGTATCGACGCAAGTTGCGTCCCATACAAGAGCTTTTCCCCGCTCCCAGGGAATCAGTGTGAGGCCATCGGGGCGCTTACCATCGTCACGGACCATGCCAATCGGTTCAAGAACTGATGGTACGTTGACAGTGGCAAGTGCCCGTCTCACTATAACATTCAGCGATATAGTGAGACGGGCATTCTTCATTCATTTCTATCTTTTCTGTATATATATATATTTTAATAAATAGAGTGATTCAAGAGACATGATTGTATGTAAAATAACACGTGCAACACCGCGGGCTAAAAGCTAGTTAAAAATAAAGAGAACAAAGCGTTGGGTGTTTTATCGGATACTAGCCTTATGTGACTTAGGTACTAATGGAGGTTCGACGTCGCTTGTCTTGCCTGAGCAAGCTTAAGTTTTGCAAAGGCTTCTAACTTAGCGATTTTAGTTGGTCAAAGAGTCTATATCTTAACTTATTTTTTTTTTGGTAACATTATATTTAAACTCAAAACTCGAAGCATTTCTGCACTTAATATATACAGTTATTATATAATAACTTATTAACTATTTAAACTTAAGTTTGTAGTATAAAGCAAAGTAGTTTCCCGCATCTATCCCTAAATCCCTGTCTGTCTGTATGTATATGTACGTAGATTTTGAAAACTACACAACGGATTTTGATGCAGTTTTTTTTAAAATAGATAGATTGATTCAAGAGGTAGGTTTAAATGTACATAGGTATATTAATGCTTGCGGAACCTCGAGCAAATGCTAAGTAGTCTATTATAAAACCGCTAATTTACTGGCCCCAAGAGGCGCATGTTTGCGGCACAATCTTATCACTTCTACTGGATATTCACTTTAAACGTTTATCTCGAGAATTTCACGTACAACAAACAAACGTACAAGAAACACTTATTTATGTGTACAGGGTTGATGGTAACAACACAACCTTTTAATGGAGCCTTGTACGTACAAAAGCTACATTGACACTATTTTGATAGTAAAACTTGACATTGTAACCCTGTAAATTTTATGAAACCTTTATTTTTTTTTACGTGGGATAGGTTAACGTTTGACTACAGCCTGCCTGATGTTAAGCATTGCTGCAGCCTAGGATGTACCTAACTATTATTTAAATTAAATTTAAGGACTATATTTTTAACAGCTGATTTTTTTCGCGTGTCTCCAAAAGTCGAAAAATATATTTAATACGCTATTTAAAAAATGTTTCAGTAACTTATAGTGCTGTATATTTGTAGGCAAATAATTGTTAAGCTCACGATAATGTGACGGGAGTATTTTATAGAAGAATTTGTTTATAATTAGGTACAATATTATGATAAAATATATTAAAAAGATTAGTTTTTTTATCCCGGGTTTTATGTAGTAGCTTTGCTGTTAAGTTTATGTGTAGTAAAATATTATTAATTATGTCATCATTGAAATATTAAAACAAATCTGTATTTAACTTACAATCTGCGAGGAATTCACGACCCTCAGTCATGAGGAAATACGACTGTGAAAGAGAGAGACTTATGAGTTATTTTGTCTAGTACTAAATAAACTTTTATTGGGAAATGAGTGCCTTTTGAGGCATATTCTAATTTCTAACAGTACAAGTGGCGCCTTCAGTTGCTTAGTCTGAAGTGCTTGGAAATGAGTGTGGATTTTCGCGCCTGACAGTTACCGTACCGTAGCCTAGCGGTTAAGACCTTCTGGCTAGTAATCAGATATACGCATTCAGTTCGTATCCTGCCGGTTGTGATTATTTTCGCTCATTTTCCATAAAAAAAATTGAGAGAGAGACTTATCTTTTGAGTATTTTTTCTAACTACCCTCTTTCTCATTGCAGCGGCGTCGTGGAGCGAGGCGGCGCGCGACGCCACCTGCCCTCGCATCTGTGGGCCGGCGCTGCAGGGCGAGCCCGTCTGTGCTACTGACGGATACATCTACCCTTCACTCTGTGAGATGAGGAAGAAGACTTGCGGAAAAGGTAAATAAAATTAAGACGCCGCAGTGGACATGAGAAGATAAAACAAGATATTTTTTTATTTGCGTTAATTATATATTTGTTTACATTGTAGGTATCCCTGGCAACCGCTGTAGGATTCCCTGTATCGCGGTATACCCTGTATCTTACGTTGAACAAAATTAAATTATACATGACATGTGTTGTCATCAGTTAAAGACTCAAATGAATGTCTCTTATAAATTAAATTAACTTCAGCATAGAATTGTGAGAATGAGATCGCAGCATGTGATCCTGAGAGTGGCGAATTATAAATCAGAAATTTTGCTGAAACCCTACTTATTCCGAAAGGGCGTAAGAGACAAAATGGTTTTAGTCGTTTATTTAAAAAAAACTTCAAAAATCAAAGTGCTTGTGTTAATTAACAATGTGGAAAAGTTTTAACGGTCCATTCCATAACCAACGCCGTCAAAATCCATATCCCTGATTTTATAGAGATCTTTTTGATTAATTATTTGTGTTATAAAAGTTGGCCGTTGGTGTTATGCTATTCGAAAAACATAGTCTTTGACTTGATGAGTCTTGTCCATTCATTTTAGTTTAGTTGTTTTTATCCATGTTGAGTAAAATACATAGATATGTAAAAATTTTGGAAAATGTTTCCAAACCAACCCAGCTATAGAAGCTTGCAAATTTAACAATTTAACTTGCATACAAATTATAATGACAATCAAACTAATGTAACTTACGGAATCCCTCCTTACAGTTTAAATACGAGTATATAAAACTCATAGGTGACTGACTGACTGACTGACTGGCGGACGTAGCGATCTGTCACCGCACAGCCCAAACTACTGTACGATTGCGCTGAAATTTGACATGCAGGTAGATAGCTATAGCTATAACGTAGGCATCCGCTAAGAAATGTTTTTTGGAAATGACTCTATTAAAAGGGTCAAATAGGAGGCAAAGATGCAAGTTTTACTTCTTAATGCGACCGAAGCCTCGAGCACCAACTAGTTACTTATAATGGCCAAACAATTTTTATATAAGACCGTCATTCAATCTTCCTTTCCGCAAATATTTCAGGAGTCCGTCTGGCCCAGGACCAAGGCAGCTGTTCCCGCGCCCAGGGCTCCAAGTGCGAGCATCGCTGCACGTCTGAACGCGACCCAGTGTGTGGCACTAACGGCAGGACCTACCTCAACCGCTGCATGCTGCAGGTGGAGATCTGCAGGTGAGGATCTTGGTCTACTCTAGTCTTCTAAGACTGAAATACTTATTCTTACTTGTAGGATTAGATCTATTTAAATTTATGCCTCCTCTTTAGTCGAATTATTAATGGTATTATAATTAATTTAGAAAGTGTTCCATTTAATCACTTAACCTATAGAATTACTATAGTTCTTGATGGTAAACAGTCCTCGCATTTTAAGGCGCACGTCGTCAAGACAAAGAGCATTTCACAAAATAGCAATGATATACTGTCTAAGGTCCAGCAAAACAACAGATTGGCTCAGAGCCAGGTCCACATCCGTGATGATATTTCTGAGAACAATAACTAACATTTATTTTCTTGGTCCTTGTAAAGACTGACTATACAGCGGCGGTCACAGTCACTAAACTAGTTTTGTTCCGAATAAACATATTTTAACAGAGTATAAAAAAAAACGGGACATTGCACACAGCGCCATCTAGCCCCGCACTAAGCAAACGCTTGTGTCGTGGGTACTAGATAACGGATATAATACTTATATACTTTTCTTTTGTAAATACATACTTATTATACATACAAACGACCAGACTCAACACAAGTAATTATAATTTTTCTAAAGTACATAAATACTTGTGTCATGCGGGAATCGAACCCGCGACCTCTAGATTAGAAGGCAAAAAAACTACCAACTAAGCTAACAGGCCAGTTCAGTATGTTTATGTTATATCTGCTTGGACACATCATTCATGATAGTTCCTCATTTGGACTAAGAGAGTTTCTTTGTTTGCTATTGTCAAGCATTGTAAAGTACCTACCTATATAAGTTGTGTAAATCTTCATAAAATATGTCCGTGCCTGGGGTGAATAACATATTTGTCGTATTCTGCTCAAAATAATAACTATTTCATTTATTTACATTATCAGAACGAATGAAAATATATGTAGATGGAAAAACAAATAAAAAAATTGGTCTCTTTTGTGGGTAATTAACATGATAAATGGTATCAAATCATTGCAACAGAACATATAATTAAAATAGTACTGGAGTTGTTGAATTACATCACCCGATCAGAGACCCTTTGCCGGATCGAAAACTCTTGATACCCAGAGTTAGACGAACTTACTTGCTTTTATTGTTGTATTTTAAATTCGTACTCATGACTCCTTCAAACGATTACCTAGTTCCTATCAGTCGAATTTGCAAAAAAATTGCCTTTAAAATAATAATAACAATATCTGAACTCTGAATGTTAAATTACTGCACTCGATTTAATCAACTATTTAAATATTCATATCCATGTTTTATTGAGTAGCAATTGATTAACTTACAAATATTTGTGCTCAACTAATTGATTAAATTAAATAATATAATAAATAAATATTTCAAGACATATATACCAGCCAGTGTATTATATGTACATGGAAACGACCAAACTCAACACAAGTAATATTTATTTTTTTAATTCATAATTAGGCACTTGCGTCAATCGAGAATCGAACCCGCACCCTTAAATTAGAAGGCAAGGGCAGTCAGCAATTATGTAAGTTGAACATCACAAACGATGTTGATCTTCCAATCACCGCGCCAGTGTTCCAAAACTTTAACATATATTCTGCGTAGATGTCCAGGAAAGTCAGTTTACGATTAGTATTCAGTGACAGACTGTGGGTGGAACCATAAAATGTGCAGTTTACTTTGTGAAGGATAAAGCAAGGCTTTGCTCTGGTGCCGTTATTTTACGAGTCTCGTGCTTGCGATTTCTCTTAGAACCAGTACAATAATCTTTCAAAGATTATTGTACTGGTTCTAAGGATTACGGCCGCACAGGAAGACTTTGATTTAAAAGCTTGATTTTAATATAGCATAATGGTCTGAAACCCAATTATATTTTGGATTTTATTGCTTTAGACCTTTTTTGTTTTGGGTGTCATTTTATTATATTTGCTTGGGATAGGTTTGCGTTTAACTAAAGCCTGCCTTATGTGCATTGCAGCAGCTTAGGGTGTAACACGCTTACCTAGAAGAATTAGATGATGTATCATTAAACACAAACACTAAACATAATGTACACTATATTTTGTATTATATATAGGTACTATGTCAGGTGTTTACCTACCAACTACAGAGAATTATAGAACAAATCAAGAAACGCAAAATGAGCCAATGAAATTCTAAACATTTATGAATTATGATTTTGTTTTTTTTTTACTCTTACTACATACACATACTCATTACTCTAGCTAGTAGATCTAATACATAATAATACCTTGGACATACCAACAATCTCTAAAAATGCCATTTATATTTCCAGAGTGGGCATTGGTCTATCTCACCTTGGCGCTTGCAACAACATCAGCGCACATCGCGAGAACTGTCCCGTTGACTGCTCCCAGGCGCCACTGGACGGGCCTGTCTGTGGATCTGACGGCAATGTTTACAAGAACACGTGCCAGATGAAACTGTTGACTTGCGGGTAAGAACACCTCTTTGAAGTTCTTAGGTCCTGGTATATCATTGTGAAAACTACTAGCTAAGCTTTTCGGCGTGGGTCATGGCAAGGCTTCCGGGTAAGGACAGTTCTTTAGAGTTCTTAGATCCTGGTATTCTATTGCGAAATCTGTCTTATTGACTTTTTCAAGCTCTTCTCGACGGGCCTGTCGGTGGATTGTCATTTAGATGAAGTACACTTTAACATTTTTTTAGGTAAAGTGGTTGACTTGTACTCATTTAATTTCTTAGGCGTAGGTATTGTGAAAACTGCCCAACGCCTTCGAAGTTCTTCCGAATCTATTGGAAATAAATGTCTATAAGAAAGAAACCAACCAGTTAAAAAGTTTTTAACGAAGTCTAATGTTGAAACAACTCTTAAGCTCCGTTCATGCGCACTTTTGTGTAGCTTATGGTACTTCAAGGTGAGCATATTTACACAATCCGCACTAAAACTGCGTTTCGATAATCTTAATCCACTCAACTATGTTTATGTAAATTCAATGTATGTTTTTCCTCTCAACTAAAAATTTATTTGACCGCTGTTTCCAGGCAAGGCGTAGTCCGTACCAGCAAGAAGCATTGCCAGACCACGCGACACTGCCGCGAGTCTTGCTGGCGTGTCGCGCGACCGACTTGCGGCTCCGACGGGAAGCTGTATGCCAACGCTTGTCGTATGAAGGCTACCAACTGCGGGTAAGATCTCCATTATCAGGTTTTTTATTGGTATGTTATTTATGGGTATCATCAAGTTCGCTCACTATGGAGATACAGTAATGTTCCGGAATTAATAGCTTGACCTTGACCTGAGTCTTAGGTTAGTAGGTATTAGTATAAAATTAGAAACAATAAAACATGATCAGTTTTTTACATGAGATAGGCTCATGCTTGACTACAACTTTTACTTAGTTTTAGTTAGGCGTGAGCCTATCTTGTTCAAAAAAAAACTAGCGGGCTTGCCTAAATAAATATTGTTTTCTTGTAAATAATTAATGTAATTGGCTTCGGCCGTTTTGATTGTTTTTATTATTAAATAAATAAAAAAAAAAAACATTAATAAGTATAACATTTTGTTTCCAGCAAGCACGTGTTCGAGGTCCCGATGGCATTCTGCGTGTCCCAGGAGCGCACGTCGGGCGGCGAGCCCTGCCCCACGGACTGCTCCGACCAGAGGGAGAAGCTGGTGTGCGGCTCCGACGAGAACATATACAGGAACGAGTGCGAGATGAAGATGCTTAACTGCGGGTACGTAGAGGTCCTTTTTTCTTTATTAACTCTTGCCAGAAAAGGAAGTCATCAGTGACCTTAAGAATGCTCAAAATAGGTACGTCGACCTTCTATCTTCGTATCTTCGTATCTATCGATCTAGCTTCGCCTCTTTAACCGACTTCCTGAGAAGATTTTTTTTACACGAAAATAGGCTTACGTTTGACAACAGCCATTGATGATAGTTTGAAAGAAGAATCCCATAACATCAACTTGTGGAACACTAAACACAAAACCTTAAAATGATTCGTAAATTTAGAAGTTCCAACAAAAACTGTCTTCAATATAAACTTTTTCCAATAATTTACTGGGATTAGACGAATAATGCACTCAGATGTGATGAGACTCCAACAAACGAATGCTGTGAATCAAGGATGCATGTTCGTCAGAAACTGATAAAAATAAACTCAAAGAGCAACATTTCTTTCGTGCTGGTTACTGTTACCTACTGTCTTTCTTATAAATTAAGTAATTAACTACTAGGTAATGAGTGTGATGCCAAATTGTCATTTTAGCCCCTATACAGCTATAGTGACAGTACTAAGATTTATTTAAGTTGACATATTGTATGATTAATATAATAAAAATAAAATAAAATAGCCTTTATTTCTACTACTACAAAATGACTTAATTACTTAATATATAATGATCACTTTTTACGCTTCACTTGACAGTTTTTGTAATTTCATAATAAACTTTTTTTATAAATCTTTATTTATTTTGTTGGTAGAAGTTGCCTGTATGGCAAAGGCCTCCCCTTTATTTTCTTATCGCTATATCTTCTATTTCCTTGGTTCTTCTGTTCGTTGCGGATAAAATGTAGAAACATATTGATTAATATCTTCCTTATTTTGTTTGTGCCTGCATGTTTCACAATTTTATTTTAGCAAAATATTTGTTTGTATGCAATGTTTTTTTTTTAATTTTCATTATTAGTTTAGATTTGTTATAGGGGGATTTGGTCTGACTTCTCCTCGGTGACCGGCCGGCTTGGAGAAGGAGGAGAGGGGCTGCCTAGATGTTTTGGTTTTTGTTGTATGTTGTTGCTTGCAGAAGGTATATTATAGCTTGTTGTGGGTCGGTTTGTTGGACTTTCTTGTACACTTATCTGAGAAGACCGAAGGAAGTTAGTTTTATTTTGTCTTCTTTTTCGCTTGTCTAGTTGTGTGTACTGCTGGGCATGAACTGGTAGTGTTGATATATTCAGGAGATTCAGGGAGTACTCTTATGTTTGGCTGCACTGAAACCATATTAGAGCTCTTTGATGGATGGGATCTGAGTTTCACAATTTTATCATAGTGTAAAGCTACTTTATTTCCAGTTTCTTTTTCTTTCATCAAATCTTCTTGGAGCTCCTTACGTTTTTGTAGAACGTGAGGAGGAAAATCTTCTTTTATATAAATATTTGTACACAAAAGACATCTTTTGTTGCGAAGTATTTCTAATTTCCTGCTCACAGTTGATATCGTGACTATAATTGGTCTGATTTTACCATCGCATTTTTTCCCCACTCTAACAACTGATTCGATTTCCCACCTGCTGCAAGGAATATTCATGTTTTTATTTATTATGTGTAATATTAGATCGACAAGGTCATCATATTTTTGTTCATTTTCCACAATTCCGAAGAAAACGATGTTTTTCTTTCGTAATTGTTTATCTAAATATTCAACAATTTTCTGTTGTTTTCCAGTTTTTCTTCGATCATTTTGTGGCTTTTTTCAATTTGCGCAAATTTCTCGTCGATATTTTTATTAATAGAATCCTTAATATTTCCCTCCATTGGTTTCATGTCTTGTTTCTGAGACTTTATATCTCCTTGAGTGTACTGCAAAATTTTCATCATTTCTTCAATTGTTATGAAAAGGTAATATAATATCCAACTTCTGTACTAGTGCGGTCCTCTGTCGGCTTTTTTTGTTACTAGGTAATTTTGATCGTAGATTGCTTTTCGAGGCGATTGTTGAAGTGGTTCTTACAGTTTTCAATAGATGGCGCCACTTGTTTTTGTTTACGTAGATTTCTGTTATATTTGCCAACATTTACCCAAATTTCAGCCCCTTTCACTTTAAACACTTTACTAGTACAGATGGTGCACTGACTGACCTCGGAAACATATATATTTGAGTTTTCTTCGAATAATCGCTCCAAATGTCTTCGTGGCTTCCAATCCGTTGTAAACAATGTTTTCGAAATATTTGCTTCAAATTCACTATTTCCGAGATTTCTTCTTTTGTTTCACGTGCTTCCAAGTATTGTTTATTGATACAGATATGAATCAGATGAAGAAACGCTTGAAAAACAATTTTAACGATTTAATAAACACGGAGTCGATGTAAACATGAGCACAGCAGCGCCCTCACCTCATATTGTATGATTACATACCTATTATTATGTTTGACATGATTTTAACAACAAAAATTTTCATTATTTTATTAATAAAACTAGACATAATATATGTAACTTCTAAAATTTTATAAAAACTATGTTATAAATTCAATTTGACGAGATATTGTAATTTGTGTAGCATATTCTGTGATATTAGTACTTATACCTATACCTATGTATGTTACAACTTTACATTATCAATAAAGATTATTTATCTTTATATGTTAAGCCACGGTTGAATCCCTTGTCTCTTCATTTTTTCATAATGCCCATCTCCTTACCGCAATCCCAGTTCTTATCGACATTAAGTTGATCTCTTTGTACTTATATCATTTTTTGTCTTACCTTCGCTTTGCCAGAGTCTCCTAGGCATGCCATATGCCTGTCTTATAGATTGTGTAAAGCGTAGCCATAAACATTTGTTACATTTTTTAAAATAATGTCAAAAAGTCTTGATAGAAAAGAAACTTCGTCAAACTCACAAGAATGTTTTATATTTTCAGTGTCAGCAGCAGGAAGATAGTGAAGAAGGTGGACATGGAGAAGTGCCGGAGCAAGATGAGCAAGTGTCTGAAGGTGAAGTGTCCCGCCGAGGCTGACCCAGTGTGTGGAACAGATGCCAACGTGTACACCAACCCTTGCCATCTCAAGGTCGCTACTTGCCTGTGAGTACTGGTTATTTTTAAAATTGATATACACACGCTTCTTCTTATCAAATAAGAGTGGCCGACTCTGGTGTCGAGAGTTTATCAAGACTCGCGCTAAAATCACCACTTGTCGCATATTAAGCCCACTTACCTAACTGACAGGTAATCAAGAAGGGGCAGACGAGGAGTTGGTATTTCAGCAGCAAGAATTGCCGACTTCATTATTCGAGTCAATGTTCCTCTTTGGTCGAAGTCCGCAGAAAATCATCGCAGCTGACACAAGCATAATGAGACCTGTGCCCAGCAATGGTGCAACTAAAGCTGCAGATGATCATCGACTTGCCTTTAAGTATTATTATGCTTTATTTGATAGCCCTAGCTGTTTCTTGCAGATTGGTTCTTTTAATAATTAATAATCTATTCAACTTTTAGGGCTTTTTTTATCTTTACCCATTTGATCTGTGGATTGCGTTTGGCTGCTACTATCTGATATAGACGTAGTCCAAAAATCCAACTTCTAAACCTTTGCTCTTGGTATTCCAGCAAAGGCGTGCAGTTAGCCCACTTCGGTAACTGCACCTTGCTGCCGCGCGTGCAGACCGACTGCCCCGACAACTGTGACAACGCGGTCGAACAACCCGTGTGTGGATCTGATGGAAACGTATACAGGTAAAGAGACAGAGAGTAGTATCAACTTTATTTTTATATAATGCTGCTATCAAAAAAAATTGAAACATCAACGCGCTTGCACAATGAGTCTTCAACACTTGTAAATTTATATGTATTTTTGTCGCAAAGTGGGACTCAAATACACAGACTTTTTGATACCTGCCAGCACGTAGATCAGACAGAACCCTGACATAAAATTTGTAGCTAAGACCGCCCTGGTGTACAGTACAACACAGTACAGTGCATGTTATTTGGCCGTCAATGTCAAAAGTTCATCCATTATGTGCGAGTAGTTTGATATAATAAACATATGCTCGATTTAAAACTGCAAATAAGATTTGATCTGCATTTTAATGCCATTAAAACTAACTTTAGAAACAGTAGCTTTTATTTAAGTACCTAGAATATGACATGCGCTTACTTTTCTAATACTCTTATTACATATTTTAGATCAGAATGCGAGTTGCGTCGCCTGACTTGCGGTCAGCACGTCATCCCCGTCTCCGCCTCTCATTGCCGCACCACAGCTCTCTGCCACGAGTCCTGCCCCGACACACCCGCCTTTGTGTGTGGTTCAGACAACCGCTTCTACAAGAACGAGTGCATTATGAAGAAGGAGAACTGCGGGTGAGTTATGGAGCCCTAGTACTTCTGAATTTTAGTCATCTCTTTCTTCTTAGGATACCGTAGCACTGTGCTACGATGATTTTCTCGACACACTAGCCACACTAGACACGCTAGCCCTTGTCTGTGGTTCCAACAACCACTTCTTTCACACACTTCTTTCAACAAAAACGAGTGTATTATAAAGAAGGAGAACTTCAGGTGAGTTATAAGTCCTAGTACTACTAGGTCATCACTGTCTTCACTGCTGTACCGAAGCAGTACTCTGTGTCCCGAATAACCAGCCTTTGTATAAGGTTCAGGCTACCGCTTCCATAGGAACAAGTGTATTTATTATAAAGCTCCTTCTTTAACCTAACTGTGGATTAGTTAAGAAGCCCTGGTACCGTGAAGTTTTGAACAAAGATGTTGTTTTATTATTGCTCGCTTTACAAGAGTGTCTGCGCATTCGACAATCTTTTTAAGAGAAATATATTTTTTTGTACCCAGAGTCTCATGAAAGAGAACCACTTTTGTCAGTCATAGCATCTACATCATCACACATCAGAAAACTCTTGCATATCCTTGACCATTACTCTTACTACTCCATTCCTCTCCCAGTAAGCACGTGTACGTGGTGCCCCTGAAGCGGTGCCTGGCCCGGTTCCAGTACTCGGGCTGCGCCCGCGTCTGCCCCCCGGAGTACGACCCCGTCTGCGGAACTGATGACAAGACCTACTCCAACAAATGCTTCTTGGAGATGGAGAACTGTCGGTCTAGGTGAGTGGGCTTTTTGTTCGATTCTAGTGGATACAAATACAAATAGTTTATTAATAAATGTCAATGTAGAGGTCAAAATAATAAAAATAATTTATTTAAATCAAACACTTATAAACTATAACAATATGTTCACTGCACTCCACACTAGGATAACCTGTGTTGTGGAGGGCAGGCTATGTTATTTATAAAATGAATGTACAGTTTACAAAAGTACATAGGAAATTCAGGTTCCAATCCGGTAGTGATGATTTTTGCTAATTTTCCAATGAAAAGTTTAAATTAATAACACTTAAACACTTGATAAATAACTCATAACAATATGCATATATATTTTCACATATACAATATGTGATATAAATTTGCATAATTTGGTATTTTGATTTAAGAAACTCATCTACTGAGTAGATTGTTTTGTTTTACTCAAAAGTAACAATTGCAATTTACCCGTGCCTTCACTCGTGAGATAAAATGTAGTTTGTATCAGGCCCACGACATTATTCAAAGTAAAGTAATTAGACACAATGATCCGTTGCTCCGTTACGGCGTGAAGATTAACTAAAGCTTGGATTTCCTAGGAAAGCGGTTCCGACATATAGCGGCCGTAATACAGCGGTGAATGAACGTTGTCTATGTAAACGTAATGGCGCGGTTTCCTAGAGAGCGGTAACTTGCACCGTAATTTACTTTAATTATTTTTGCGTCCGTAATATTACAGCCGCTATATGAAGGCACCGCTGTCCTAGGAAACCAAAGCTTAACAAACACACATTTCCCTGATGGTTCGATAAGTTATGGTTGTTTTATTTATAAAGTTTGTCTCATTTTTTTCAATCTGTTGTAAATAATGGTTAACCAAAGTAGCAAATGTTATTGCAAATCCTCGTAATCAGAATTAATTCTAAATCCAAGTTATGTTTATCTTTCAGGAGCTTGGTGTCTCTCAAATACCTCGGGACCTGCACGGAGCCAATCGCAGAAGAGCCGAAAAACTATTTATATCGATAGACATACTTATAAAAAACATTAATTTTAGCCAGTCATATCGATAAAAATCGCTTTTTCATTATGATAGTTATCGGGGAAGCCCAGTGTTAGTGCCAACTATGATATTTTTAATAAGTGACCAACATTATTGAGATTTTGTCTTCCAATTTTAGTACTGTACGGTATAACTATATACTTCTAATGTATTTTATACCCTAGCTAATTATTGTATACAGTAATTGGTATGTCTATCTTATAATTGCTTTTGACGTCAGTACAAAAAACGAAATGGCTGCCGCTCAATATGGCAAATGAAATCCAATATGGCCGACTTACATGCATTTAGTAAACATTTAATAATTTATTTTATAAAATTAGTGATTTAGTTTATAATGACGACTTTCCGACTGTTTATTTATTGTTCTATGTATTTGTCTTTAATTTTAAGTGAAAGTTGTAAATAATTTAGAAAATTTTCTTGTATTATCAGTGATGTAGACGTGTCTATTTAAATCGCATGAAATACTAAACATTATTTAAAAAAAAAGTTTAACTTGCATAAGTTATGAAAGTTAGTAACATGTAAGCTATATATATATTCATATAGGTAAAACTGAAAATCAAAATAATTAATATCATGAGAAACTAAGTATCCTTAATCTCTGGCCTCAAATGTTATTTGAAGCTTTCTCTCTATTTGTGAATCTATTTGCAAATTCTCTCTGTTTAGGCTAATATAAATTTACTAACTAATATACCATTTTAGTGTAAATTTGGTTCCATTGCTATTTCAGCTACATAGGCGCTCGATACATTCCGAAATCGTGCCTTAACATATCAAATCAATATCGTAAAAACCTTTTGAAAAAGGGACCGATAATAATTTTTGAAATGGACATGGAACCATTCATATAATAAAACTGCCAAGTGTTCTACTGTTCTATTTATAAAATAAATCAATTTTACAATAATTTAAGAGGTTTTTTTTCTATTACCGGTAAGGATATCCATACAAAAAACACTATTAAATAATGAAGCATCATTTTTGTACTACAAATTTGCTAAACATTAAACGGAAACAAAGCTACGATATCTTTTGAAATTACTTGTCGCGAGTCTTATATGGATGTAGGTCTGCACAGAATCGAAGCAGCTGGCACATGGAAATAGAAGCCTCTGCCCAGCAGTGGGACAGATAAAGCTGTGGATGATGATGCTGTGTCCCCAACTGAGCGTATACAGTCAAAATGATCAACTGCCACTTTTATGTGCAAAACTTTTCAAACTGAGAGTGCCAGACATCAATTTGATACTCTTTACGTTTAGGTACGGCTAGACCTTTGTTTTTGAGTGTTTTAATCGTAGTCTACTATCAACACCAAGGAACAAACATTATATCTGTCTCGTCTACTAAATACTTACAAGAATATTATAGTATTAAACATTTAACTGTTTACCTCACAGGGCTTTTGTCTAATTAGTTGTTCGTAACGCAAATTGTAACAGGACAATGGTATAAGTAGCGACAGTGGCGACAAAACGGAACAGCAGAGAAGCGTCGATGGTAAACACTGAGCATGCTGTCATCTTGCTGAAATGACTGTCGATGAGTTGACAGGTGGACTTGCCGAAACGACGCCAGCTCTCCAGGGCTTGGACCACGTGGAACTCTGGAAAACCAAAACAAATAGCCCATTTGAAAGAAAGAAAGAAAACATTTATGGTGGCTAATTTATCAGAGAAACAAACACAAGTAAGAACATAATAAATAAACAAACAAAATTGACCGTGTCACCATTAGCTTGTTTTTTTATACAGGCAAAAAATAATGACTGAGCTAAGTCTGGAGCACTTCCACTGAACTCGCCAAACACATACAAATAAGTAAATATGGTCAAGTGCAAACCCATTCCTTGTAAAAAAGGACAAACTATACAATCACACATATTAAAAATGAAACTCACCTGAATATCCTCGTAAAGTGTTTCGAACCAACAATTCTCGAACATTGTTCAGTTCCAGATAAAATTTCTCGCAAGCAAAGCATAGTGCTACTTGCAGACATATCATCTTGGACATCCATCCGTATAACAGACAGGTCATGGCAGAGAGCTCTGTGTATTTGCTGATTGCCTGGTAACAAACAACCACAAAATTTAAAATCAAAACGGATTCATAAGCTAAAAACATCAATATGAAGAAAATTTATTTTAAAACTTGTAGAGTAGAAGAGGTCTGATTTTTTATATACTTAGGTACTGACTGTGATTTCGTCTTAACATATTACTTGATTTTATTACATATTCAGTGCGATTTATCTTTATATTATTTATTAGTAGTATAATATACCATTGTACCCAATTTATCTCACTATAACGAGAAAGTGCCAAAATTTCATCATTTTAACAAGAATCAAGATAAACCCACATATAGATATTTAGAACACTTATGTTAGTACCTGATCCCACTCTGCCCAAATGATGAACAGTCCTTCTAAAGTTAGAAACTCAAGAAATGCCACCACCATGCACACTAGGACCTGAAATTGAAAAATTAACTGATTTTTTTCTATTCATCTATTGCCTGAAAATAAAGAACTTTTATATATTATTTATTAATTTATTTATTAAATCTTACTACAAAACTTCTAAGTTTGGTCTATCTATATTATATTCGTGTGATACAAGTTTTGTTATACTTTTGATTCCTTTTTATTCAACTACATTCAGTTTTTTTCGTTACTACTCTTTGGACTTGCTTTTAGTAACATGCCTACCTAATGTTATTTTTTTTATAGGACCAGCAAAATTACTTGATGCAACACAACACAAGCATAAGCAACAAAAAAACTAAGCTGCTTTTCAAAGTCAAAGAACATGGTGTCATCCGTGGAAAGATCTGGAAAGAAAAATAACCTCCACGATGTATCTGCCAAAGAGAACTCCCCCAACGAATTGGTTCTGAGGGGGAGCCACGACACTTAGTAATGAGCACGACTAAACGGGTGAAACTTTTTTCAAATGGAACTGAAGCACAAAAGCTACTTACGATAAATTTAAAAGCTTTTTAGTCAATGCATAAGACTCCAATATTCTTTCAAATATCGACATCATCACTATTTGCTTAGCTTTATCAAGTTCTTCTCCAATAGATTCCAAAACCGCATTCCTCCAATTCTTTAATTTAATCGCCATGTAAAACATTGTAACAGCCACGTTTATAATATACATTTCAAATAAAACTGCATTAGTTATTATAACTGCTCTACCCCACACCCAATACGGGTCTGAAGTACATCTTATATAAACAAAAATAGTATAATAAGAACAAGTATATGATAGGAAACACCATACAGATGCCTTGAGCCATCGCACTTGAGAAACTTGCAAAATCTCACCAAGATCTTGAAGATTTTTCATAAGACGAAAATGGGTATCTGCCGTTATCCAGTTATGTATAGTAAAGACAAAGAAAACAATCGAATGCAAGAAGTATTGGAAATAATAAATACATTTAGTTTTAGAGTCAGGAAAGTGAGACCATTTTATTGTGTGAACGAGAGAGGTCAACATGGCTACGTTTGATAGAACACCCAAACATTTATTCCAAAGTTTAACAGGATGTGCCAAGCCGTTTTTGTAGTTGTAAACTCGTAATCCAAATATCGAATTGACGAAATAGAACGGTTTGAATATCTCTTGATAATCATTATTTAATAGAATTGTATTTAGTTTTCTAGTACTAAGCGGAGGGCTTATTTTTAATTTGTATATTTCTAGTTTTTTCTTTAGGACACTCATATTTTTTATATTTTAAATTGTGCTTCACGTCCAGTTCGGCGTTTGGTTAGATAAGTAATAGTAATAAGAAGTAGTAATACTTATGCCAACAAACTAATAGGTCACTTTACTTAACAAAAATTGATTAATACTATTTTGAGGCTCCAAGGCCGGTCTTGTAGTCTAATCACTTAAAGTTAGTACTTAATGTGATTAGATTTGAAGTGGAACACCTCTTAAGTCCAAACAATAGCTATTTTTACTAATCGACATAATCTAAGGTCTTGATATAACCCCATCTAGATAAATTTGTAAATATTTAAAAACACGAACACAAGAAATATACATAAAGACACTCATATATCTCAAAACTAAAAAGGATTAATTAATTTACTAATAATTTTTTTGTTCTTTTTCCTTCCTTTCTCTAAAAGAAATTTCTCCCAGGCTCCTATTTTTTTATTAATTATCTTACGTACATTACAAATTGTATGTGAATTTGCTCATACATCGAGTAAGTCAATGTATTTTAGAGATCTCAAAATCCAAAGAATTGTTACATCCATGGAAGAACCACGATGTATCAAATTGTAAAAAAAAAGTAATTTCATTCAAATATGTTCCTTTTTTGACCCAGGAAAACCTTTTAAAGGTACCACTCGACCCCGGGGAGGGCGAGTGGTTATGTTGGAGTCCGCCAGAATGACGGCATACACACTAAAAACCTGGGGTGTTCCTCCTCTGCGTCGGTGATCGGGGCTCCGAGAACGCTAGGCATACTACCGCAGCCCCGGCGAGATATGTTCCTATGTCAAGTCAGATTAATAATTATTAATCTCATAAAAGATCTTATAATCTAAATAAAAGCAAGTTACAAAGCGATTTTGTTTCTTTCCAAATATTACATAATATGTCCAAGCACAACAAGCTAAGTAACATGGATCTTGTACACAAATTAAGTTTATTGATTGTAAAACGAGCGGCATTTTCATTTTTCATTTGACTCATTAATCATGTCACAGGAATGACGCAGTAGATAATGTCCTTAATGTAGTGTATTTATGTCTAGCTTCAAGTTCTACTATATATACTTTTTAACCATTAAACTTACATTTTGTTAAAAACTAATTACTAACAATAGTTCTACTGGATGGAGCAAAGTTATAACTGACTGCACCCACGTCTTGGCAAGCGAAGTGTAGGAACACCTGTGCAGTGCCGGCGTTAGGGTAGGGCGAGGTTGGGCGACCGCCTAGGGGCGCCGGATATAAAAGAGCACCGCAGGCGCCCCGTCAGCTAAAAGATACAAAGAGCCACGGCAAGAATTCGATATGTTAAACGCCAAGCTGATGAAATTGCCCGCGACGAACCTATAGCTTGAAAAATGTAAAATTTGATTTCCATACATAATTTTATCGAAAATCTTCCATACTTTTGTATGGAACAGCTGATATTTTTCGCGAATTTCTTGAAGTCATTGAACAAAAGTTGTTGGTATAGATGTACTAAAGCCACCCTTAAAAGGTTGTGCGTTAGTTACCAGTAAACCTGTATATTTTCTTTTTTCCACATGGGTTTGAATTGCAGCTAGGGGGCGCTGTATTAATCTCGCCCAGGGGCGCTGCTAGTGCTAAAACCGGCACTGCACCTGTGCAACGGTGGTTGGATATTAGAAAGTTAGAAAGAAACAAGGAAACATCTGGGCAAAAGCATCGCAAGACAGTGATTATTAGCGTAAGAAGGAGTAGACTTAAGCCTTGCAGAGGGTTTCATTAGGCTGATAATGATGATGACATGTTCTACTTTAAGTTTATTATTTTAGCTATTGAATTAGCTACAGGATTTCAATGTGATTATGAAACCCTAACAAAATATGATACCTACTAATTTGGCCAAGGCGACATTGGCCACCTTATCTTAAATAAATACATTTTTCCTCGATACATATATGATTTCTAATATAATATTTAAATTAATATTTTATTTATATTAATATTTTCTGCCAATATTAGATTACGCTGACGCTTGCTACCTTGATGTAACCAATGAGCAGCTCGACAAACTCGAGCGCCTCCAAAATTTCTGCATACGGTTTATATTTGGTTTGCGCAAATATGACCACATATCCGAATTTCGAAAAAAGCTCAAATGGTTACCTATCTGCTTTCGCCGTAATGCTCATATCCTATCCCTTCTGTACAAAATCCTCTTCAATCCTTTCACTCCGCTTTATCTAAAAGAAAGATTTTCTTATGTCACGGCTTCCCATACCGACTCCCTGCGAACTTCCCGTGTCCTCCGCTTGTGTATCCCTGACTTCAACCATTCCAACCTTGTCTACCACTCTTCTTTCACCATGCAAGCTATTCGCTTATGGAATGATCTGCCACTTCATATTAGGCAGGCCAAATCCCTTCCTATTTTTCAGAGCTTGGTTCATAATTATTATATGCATGACTAATTTGTGGACTCAGGTTTTTTTTTTTTTCCTTCTTTTTGAGTAGGTTTATTATGTGTTGTTTTCCTTTCTCTGTTTGTAATAGATATAAATGTAGGCATTTTACATGTTTTTAGGTTTTTAGTTGTTCTTTTTGTTAAATTATTATTAAGTTGTATTAGTTTTATTAGGTACGCCAGCTTTACTGTTTTCCTATCGTTGTTTTCCAAACTAGGTTGCCTGGAAGAGATCACTCTAAGTGATAAGGCCGCCCTCTGTCCCAATATTATGGTTTTTTTTTTCTTTATACTTGTGTTCTCTTGCTATATTGGTGTACAATAAAGAATTTTTGATTGATTGATTGATTGATGATTTCATTGAGACATTACCTCTATCAGTTACCAAAAAGTTACTTATTGGTAAAACATAATTTTATATCAGACATTACAATTTAAAACTTTAGGATATTTGTACATAGATACGTGATAAGGTCGCCCAATGTCCCTGGTTACCTTCCACCTTTATGTTAAATATGTTCTTCTTTATTTGGTGTACAATAAAGTATATTTGATTTGATTTGATTTGATACGTTGATATACTAAATTAAATAAAACGAGATTTAAACAAAACAATTCTATATTTGGTATTTCCTTTCTGTATTTTTTCCTTCTTTTTCTTTGGATTGGCTATCATAAGTTTTTACATTAATTTAAGTACAAAACTTCGCATTACTAACCATTTAACTGCCTTAAGGTTGGGCTGCCTTAGCTTGTGCCTTTTCAATCTGTTTTTGCTTTTCCTTCTTTGTCTGTAGGTTGGTATATATTTCTGAGACGCTCCTCATCTTGGTCTCCGGAACAGCTACTATGATGAAGACAGCAGACAGAAGACAGACTGCTCCGAAGAAGTAGAATGCAACATGGACGCCCACGGCTGCTACGAGAGGTTTGAAGAACAGAGCTTGAAGGAAGGCTGCGAAGGAAGCTGTCGCCATCGCTGTAGCCATTACTGTGCCTCGGTACTAGAAACAAAGACATCACAGTCATTATTTTGTCGTTCATTACTAAGTGATGATAGAATGATAGAAATAATAAGTCTTACTAAACCTAACAAAAATGCACCACAAGTTTAAACAAAAAATAAACAAGAATTGCTTGCTGGAATGTTGCATTTGTTTTATAACTATAAGATTGATACATTAAGGGCTGCTAAAATAAAATAAGGACTTCGTTCGACGAGGCAAACAAATACAAGCATGTAGCTTTGTAGATGCAATTGGAAGGAGGCTTGACTTATTCACCAGGTTTGCTATTGCATCTCAACTCAACATCGTTTTTCAAACTAAAAGATAAGGTTAAGACTTTTGTTTGGAAGATGTACAACTAGTAGAGTATTTCTCTGCATAATATAATTAATATTGGAAAATAATGTTACCTTGAAAGAGAACATTTCGCCAATAAGAACAACGGACACGGGCTGCAGGCCCGAGGAGTCACAGAAGATGCAGAGGCACAGAGTGGCGACCGGGATCCATTCTGGTGCGTAGAAGTTGTAGTCTCTGGCCAGGTACCATGAGGCCAGCGCGCACATACTCAGCCCGGATACTAAGGAAGTGATGAATAGCAGCGGCTGGAAGGAATGATTTTATATTGGTTGGAACACCTCCTGCAGACTTCTGAAGCTCTAGTTTCCGCTAAGAGTCAAATTTATGCTAAGTATCTATCTATCTTAAAACTGGACTTTTAACTATTCTGTTGGAAAATTATCATTCGAAAGCGAAGTAACCAATCAAAGGAGTCTAAAATGACTGATTCCAATAAAATGGAAATAATCATTCCATTCAAATTCATATCAACAATATGAGTGAAAAATTTTCAACATGAGTGAATTACAACAAATGAGACAGGGATCATGTTGAAAAATAAAAATTACAGTATGTTAAATTTTTTTCAAGAAAAATTTGGGTTAGAGAAATTTAATTCTTGATCTAGGAGTACTAGGATGCCATAAGTATGTAAGAGTTACCTTTCTCCCAGCCTTCTCCACAACACTAGTTCCTAGCATGGACCCGCACACTTGCACAGCGCCCAGCATCATGGCCTGCTGGTTCGGAGACAGCACCAGCGTAGTGGATGCCTTGGCGAAGATCTCTCCAGCGAAGTTCAGGACTGGGATGGCTCCGCAGACCTCGCGAGCGAGGGAGACGAAGATAGCCACTCGGAACGCGCGGAAAAGGACGGAGTCGGTTACTGTGGAATAAAAAACCAGGTTTAGTATTAATGCTATAGCAGAATATTAAGGACTCTAATCGACTAAATGATCGGTTTGTTCAACATTTACGCAACAACTGAGTGAGGCATCATCTTGACAATCTGTGTGGTGATAGTAGGTATATATATATAGAACCCCGAGAGTGACATAAATAATGAGTACTATTTTTTAAGTTTTGCACGTGACGATGATGGATAAACATCGAACAAACACAAAACGAGAATCTTTCAGAATTTGGGCCTTAATCGTGATGTTTCAGATAGACGAGTTTTCTTAATGGTAATGGATGGTAAGCAATCATACCTTCAGGTATGATTGTCATCAGGCGAATTACGGTCAGAGCAAACCCATTCATTGTTAAAAAAATTAAAGAACGTAATAAAGATGCTGTTGTAATTTCTTTTCATTTGCAATAGTGACATCACAGAATGTTACTACTTGCTAAGTACATACGATAAACGGGAAAATAACTAGATAACAATAGATACCCAATAAGCATAACGATTATACTATTGTTTGTTTTGCATTCATTGCGTCGCTTTCCACTGAGATTTGCAAACACTACTGGAAAAGTATTGTGTACTAGCTGTGCGCGCGACTTCGTCCGCGTGGAATAGTTATTTTGGGCATCATATTTATTTTTGCAAACAAATTCAGCTTTATAAATTATAGCTGTTACCCACGGCTTGAACCGTTTTCGCAGCGCACGCAACGGAAGCTCTCAAAGATGAATAATTTTCCCCGTTTTTTCCACATTTTCCATTGTTTCTTCGCTCCTTTTGGTTGCAGCGTGATGTTATATAGTTCCTGAGATTAGCGCGTACATACAAACAAACTCTTCAGCTTTATAATATTATAGTATAGATTTAACGTAATAGAGTATCTACAATCTACATGAATAATCATCGTGTGATAGTGGCGAATCCTGGTGTCGATAGTTCTCAAACCACTCTAAGGGCCTCTGCATGGTGTTTCACAATGAGTCGGATATGATCCGATCCGCTCGTAGTAAAAATGGTAGAAATTAAATACAATGGTAGAAATTTAAAATATAAGTTTTAAGGCTAATTTTACCATTTTTACTGTAGATTTCTTGTGAATAATTTTATAAATAGAAATAAATCAATGTATAATTATGTGTAAATCGGGTTAAATATCATAAAAAAACAAAATCGAATTTATCATCGACGGAAACGAATCCGCTAGCTTTTGGCTCACGGAACGGTTCCGATTTTTCTGATGAATAAATTTGTTAAAAGATTCGTATGGAATCATTGTGATTTAGAAAAATCCTTTCCGTGCCAATTGATTTCCGTCTCAATCGAATCGGATCCGTATCCGACTCATTGTGAAACACACCGCTGATATCGCATGAAATTGAAAATTATTGCTTACCAGGCAAACTATTAGTCAAGTGCAAACCTGTTTTAGTTAAAAAAAATTGTGTATCTAGACTGAAGATGATGATGATAAGTTGAGACAAAGTCCCAATTTTTTATTTCGGACTTTGACCAATTTGTTGACTCGCAACATGTATACAATGAGGTCAATTAACATGCGAATGTTTCTAAAGTATATTATTATGGAACGGTCAAGGCCTTAGCAATTGATTCGCATCATTCTATGGAGAGTGGAAAAAATATGCGACAACGAGATCAATTAAAACCCAGATTGGACAATAGATCCTTGGTTAAGAAGGAGAGTACTTGTATAGTAACAAAATGTGAGTGAATAATAAATAAATAAAATAAAATAAATAAATATTCCGGGACATTGCACACAGCGCCATCTAGCCCCACACTAAGCAAACGCTTGTGTCGTGGGTACTAGATAACGGATATAATACTTATATACTTTTCTTTTATAAATACATACTTATTATGCATATATTAATAATAATATTAGAATATTAATTAATTGTTGTAAAAGGAAATATATATAGGTAGATACTCGAAATTGATAACTACAATACAGATCCTGCTAATCTTGTAGCTTTTCCTCATTACTGAGAATCATGACTCCCCCGGAAAATTGATTCATGGGGACATCAACTCGTGTGTCAAAAATTTTCACACAATTATGGGTCATTATAACCATGACCAAAGATTGCCATCACACTATTATTATAAAGGGAAAGTGTCTAAGTGTGCGTATGTGATTTTTACGTTCAAAATGGCTGAACTGTTGTTGATAAACAAAATAAATAATTATAGAAAGTAAACGCTTGTGTCGTGGATAAGGGATAGATATAATACGTACATATATACTTTTCTTTTGTAAATACATACTTATTATACATACAAACGACGAGCATCTACACAAGATATTATAAAATTTAATATTCATAAAAATACTTGTGACACGCGGGAATCGAACCCGCAACCCCTAGATTAGAAGGCTGAGCCACTACCACTAAGCTTACAGGCCAGTCATGATGAAGGTATCGAGATTAGATTAATAAGATAGACTACTTTTTAAATAATTATTCATATAAAATCACATGACTTTGCTTATTGTTAGTATATTGCGAAAAAACATCGTTAAATAATAAAAAGATGCATAGACCAGTTTGTTATGCGTCATTTACAGACACCAGTGACTTTATGGTAATATCATTAAACCTGATTCCTCTACTAAAATAAACCTTGAACTCTAAGATTTGCATAAAACGTGTTAACTTAATTTAAAAACTAAAGCTCAATTTGCAGTGAATTTTCGTTGTTGAAAGCTGCTTTATCAATAAGACTTAATTTTCTTGTAACTGCTGTAATAAATTTTACTGGTGAAGGGAGAAAAATACAATTTCCATTTTATGAACCCTCTTATAGTTTACCTAGTTCGTTAACTGGGACAAATTGCAGAGGAACGACATTAAACTTTTTTTTATAAAAAATATTTTTTAAAAAAAAATCTAAATTGGTACTTAATTTAAAATTAATTAGTAAAATTAATTCACTCATAATAATCAAATTGCCAAAATGTAACCAATGATAAATCAACCTTTATTTAAATCTATCTATCTGTATGTGATATTTGAACACAAGAACCGACTTTTTGTTTTCAAAGTCCTAGACTAATATTTAAACCGCGTTTTGTAATAAAACGGCTTCACGCGGGGTGCTATGTGAAATCGACATTATATAAAAATCAAATAAAATAGTACAGATTTTTTTTCCTTTTTTTCCAAAAGTAGTTCAGAAATTTAAACCAATTGAATTATATCTAAAAATAATGTTATTATTTAGAGGAGTAAAGAGCCATAAATAGAATATTCTGAATTGCTGATTTTATATGAATTTATTTCGTCAAAAACGTCTGCAAAACTGCTCAAATTGTGCGAAACTGTTTGCGTGTGGACAAGACTCGTCGGCCGGAGCTATGCGCGCGATGCTCGCCCTTGCTTCCATGTATACGGCGTGGAATGGCATGTGAAAAAAAAAACTGTAGGCATTTTTCCAATCGCAAAGCGTTTTCGGGTGAAATATGGTGGCCTTAAGACTTACTATACTGTTTAGTGATAGTAAAAATAATGGCTTACCAATATTCTTAATAACAAACTTGCTACTCTCGTCGTCTACCTTCTGCTCCCGTTTCATCTCATTCAGTTCGTCTATCAGCTTGGGATCATCTTCCTCTCGACAGCGGAGCCAGGAGAGGACACGGGCTGCTTCCTGAAATGAGTTAACATTTCCTTGATGTATTTTTCAGAGGCCCTTAGGGCGGCTTTATAAACTCTCGACACCAGAGTTGGACTCTCATTCGATTAGAAGAAGTAGATGTATAACTGATTCATATGAATGGCCTGTTAGCGTAGTTGGTAGTGGCTCTGCCTTCTAATCTAGGGGTGCGGGTTCGATTCCCGCGTAACACAAGTAAATTATAAACTTTAAAATTTGTAATTACTTGTGTTGAGTCTGGTCTTTTCTATGTATAATAAGTATGTATTTACGAAAGAAAAGTATATATGTATTATATCCGTTATCTAGTACCCATGATACAAGCGTAAGTTTAGGATGGGGCTAGATGGCGCTGTGTGATGTCCTGAAATATTTATTTAACTATAATAAGTTTCATTAAGTCTTGTGAAGCTTTGGCGTATATTAAAGACTAGTGGAAGCGCGCGGCATTGCTCGCATTATTTCAGGATAAAAAGTAGCCTATGACACTCAAACAAACAAACCTCATACTACCTACACACCAAAAATCATGGTGATCCGTTCAGCCGCTTTTGCGTGATTGGCGTATAAATAAACAGATAAACAGAGGCACAGATAAACAGACAAAAATTATAAAAACTGCTGAAACGTGTTTTGTTATCGAATTAAAGTACTTATAACCAAACATTTTTTTCTAATATCTTCTATGTACAAATTTTTACTAAGACTTGATAATTTTTTTTTTGTTTTTGTTTTTGACTTGATAAACTTTGACTGGCCTGTTAGCTTAGTTGGTAGTGGCTCTGCCTTCTAATCTAGGGGTTGCGGGTTCGATTCCCGCCTGACACAAGTATTTATGCATTTTAAAAATGTATAATTTCTTGTGTTGAGTCTGGTTGTTTGTATGTATAATAAGTATGTATTTACAAAAGAAAAGTATATAAGTATTATATCCGTCATCTAGTACCCACGACACAAGCGTTTGCTTAGTGTGGGACTAGATGGCGCTGTGTGCAATGTCCCGAAATATTTATTTATTATTATTTATTTATTATTATTTGATCCAGAGAGAAGACCTAGGTCTAGGATTTTTTTCTCACTCAAAAGTTAATCATTTTAACTTACTCGTATTCCCAAAATATGTAAAATATTCATTGTTCACCATAGTAAGCAAACCATAAAGCAAACAACTGAATATGAGCCCCTCTTATTTTGTGAGTCGGTCTTATCAGTCATGCCAACACCACGTTAGTTCCTTCCTTTAACAATCAAACGTAGTTACTAATTAAAGAGCAAAATTAACTAAACATCGTAAACCACATCATTAAACATTTAAATACTGGAATTACACTTGTTAATTTATTGCTTAGTGTTATTATATCTTATCAAATAATACTTTTAATAGTATATGTATGTAAGAAGTATGTATTTATTTTAGTTTTGTATTTATTTTGTGTGATATGTCCTGAAATGTTTATATTTAATCTGGTTATGGAAGTCACATGAATTTGAATTTGAATTGAATTTATTTATTTTTCTTTCCTTAAAGATAACTTAACTATAACAGAGTTTTAAATTTTTTATTTTAATTGACTTTAATGTAGAGTTACCAGTGGCTACTGCACTAGGTACCCCTGTATCGCAGCAGCCACAGGTGCTTTTAAACGTTATGATTTTAATATGCAGCTACGGTTTTGGTTCATAATAGTTGAATAATTTTACAAAATAGATTTAAACTAAAAACAACGGACGACGTGTGTGTGTTGGTGTGTGTGTGTGTGTGTGTGTGTGTGTGTGTGTGTGTGGGCGTGGCAACTCACCAGGGGGCGCTGCTGTACGCCAATTAGATTAGAATAATTAGAGAGATAATTTGATATAAGAGATATGTATATATTCGAATAGCGTACAAATTTGAAGTTTCAACGGTTATTTTTATCAGGCTCTGTAAGTGGGTTATTCTTGCCTTATGGTTTCCCTTCTTCACCAGGTAAGACGGTGACTCCGGCATCATCATGAACAGCGCCAGGTGGGCGGTTGGTACGGCGAGACACACCCACAGGATCGCTCGGTACGAGAGCAGGTCACCGATGATGTAGAGGAACAGGTTGCCGGTTGTATGGGCGAAGATTAGCTGCAAGGACAAAGGAAGAATTAGATATTTTACTCAAAATATAATAATAACTAGTGGGTGCTCGCGGCTTCGCTCGCAATATTTTAAGATAATTCTATCCTACATTTCACGACACAAGTCTCGGACTTAGTGTGGAATATAGTGCACACTGTGTTTAATATCTATGTTGTACCAATGTAACCTATCCCGTAAACCATGTAAACTACTTTTAAGTATACAAATATTTTCACATAGAATTAACATATGGAACTAGTTATTAAGTGCAAATAAATAAATTATTATTATAAAAAGCTATAATTCTTCTAAGACCTCATACTACCTAAATATAAAAATTCATGATGATCCGTTCAGCCATTTTTGTGCAATGAGCGTTTAAATAAACAGAAAAACACACACACACATTCTAAAATCTGCTGAAACATGTTTTGTTGTGGATTTAAAGTATACCTATTTTTTTTTCTTATATCTTCTGTGTTCAGATTTTCAACCCTCTTCAGATTTATTATAATTACCTACTTAGTCAAAACGTTGTTTAAAAGCGAATGTATGTTTGTTGGTCTATTTGTTTCGCTTTCACAACACACAAGAATGTCCTAATTTCAGCTCTCTGAGTTTATGGGAAGTACTAGATTTATTTTTATGATCATGAGTGAGTGAGTGAGTGTCATAAATGCGAAACTTTGCTTTCCCTTAGCTTCGGAACTAAATAATATGACTTGAAATTTTGGATTTCAAGTGTGTCCATACAGATGACAAAAATTTCAGCGTTCTAGTCCCATACAGAGGTTCTCAAATAGGGTCCTGAAAATGCGGTGAAATGGTTCCAGTAAAGGATGGTGCGGCAGTGTTATCTTCGCGCTCGACTTGGCGGGGGCACTGCCGTGCCCCCAGACTTAAAGACGAGGGTGAGCACTCACCAAGCTCCCCAGCGAGCCTCGTATGGACTTCTCACTGATCTCCTTGGTGTATATCGGACAGGTGACGTATGCCCCCGCCATGGTGATACCGAACAGCGCACGCGCAGATACGAAGGCCCACGTGTCCAGGGAGGATAGCTTCATTATCCAGCATATCTGTGAAAAATAATTATTAATGAAAAAAGTAATTTCAACAAATAGACTTTAAACAACAAATACAAATTCTTTTAGTATGCCAGAATAAACACAGTTAGTAGCTAGATTCTGTATATATATATATATATATATTAGTACAGGAGTTTAAATCTTACATGTAGCAATACGAGGTGGTATTCTATTGTCCCGTGCTAAGTCCTATACATAGGCTTGTGTTGTTGTTAAACTAACTACGTAAGTAAACCAAGTTTCCAGGCGTGGTCGCACGTTGTTTTCGGAAATGCGTCATACACTAGAATTGTATCCAATTCTGGCAATAGCAAACAGTTGTAATTTGTTGTAAAAATACAAATAACTCAAATAAATCGGTTAAAAGGGCATTTAGGATTTTTTTATAAAAGCCTAAAAATATTCTAAGTTCTGCTGCTGCTAGGGCACTACCAGAGGTCAGCGTGCTTAGCGTACTGGCCGCATTACCACGCTGAATAGCAATGCTGATGCGTTGAGCCAGATTATGTTATTATTTAAGCGTAAGCTTAGTATGGGGCTAGCAGAGATGTGAAGTATCTTATCTTAAAAGTATTTGAAATACAGATACAAGATACAAAATACGTATTTATATCTTGTATTTGAAATACTTTTTATATATTTTATCTTGTATCTTATATCTAGATACATTTTCCTGGTATCTTAGTATTTTGAAGATACTTTTTTCCCCAAGATACTTTTGCTAAAATAAATTTCATTTTTTCTTTCCGAACGCAACTACAAACCACCAACCAAACGTCGTCTAAACATTTTGACAATATTGCCGAAAACCAAATGACAGATGGCAACACTATCTTTCTCAAAATGTCCCCGCCTAAGGTGGAAATACGCACACTATAGGAAAAAGTTTCCAAAATGTCCGCCCACTTTGTAAACGATCTGACTAAGACTTGTAGCTTGTAGGTATCTTCATAGAAAACTACTATTTAAAGCTATGTTTTACAGTTAACGATATATAATTCGCACATCATTCTCATCACCAAATTTCTGAACTCTCGCTCGCAAATGCTAAAATAATGAGATATACTCACATTAAGATTTTATGATGATTATAAATTGTGGTTGTGATGTTTTTCACTACTCTGATTAGGGCATTATGTACCTGATACATTTTAATTTAGATTCATCGCTTTATAATATTGTCTCAAATAATGAACCAAAACAATATTTACTTTATTGTGCTAAAAACTTGTTAAATGTTTCACTATGGTAGATAATAATTGTAGCATTCCTTTCTTAATATGTGAATTAATCTATATTGCATTGTACATTATAGCAATTTATTGATGTTCAGAGAGCTAAGTTGTGTTTGGTGTCATGTTGAAATAAAACAATATAATATAGGTATATAAAAAAAATCAATTTATAACATTTTCGAAGATTTGTAAACCCTTCCTACATTATTCTTTGAATTATTAAAGTCGGCAGTTAAAATAAATGTTGTTTTCTTACAAAAGTATTTTATCTTTAAAAAGTATTTGAAAGATAGGTATTTTGTATCTGGTATTTCAAATACCTTTTTAGAAAAGTATTTGTATTTGGATCTGAAATACTTTTTTTTAAGTATCTTGCATCTTGTATTTCAGATACTTTGTATAGGGTATCTTATACATCTCTGGGGGCTAGATGGCGCTGTGTGATATGTCCTGAAATATTTATTGTTATAAATTTGTGTGACCTATCCTTTATGAAAACACTTGACTGGCCTGATAGCTTGGTTGGTAGTGGCTCTGCCTTCTAATCAAAGGGTCGCGGGTTCGATTCCTGCATAACACAAGTTATTATGAATTTTATGATTTGTCATTACTTGTGTTGAGTCTGGTCGTTTCTTTGTACAATAAGTATGTTTTAACAAAAAAAAATATCAGTTATCAAGCTACCCACGACACTTGAAGCTTTGCTTAGTGTGGTGCTAGATGGCGCTGTGTGCGATGTCCCGGAATATTTTTTATACTTACGGCAGTGACAGCAGACATGAAGAGTAGAGTCCTCTTCCTCCCGAGGCGGTCGCTGAGGAACGCCATCAGGAAGTCGGAGGGGATGCAGGTCAGGTAGCCGGCCGCGGCCATCCACGAGATCTATGAACGAAGAAAGAATATTGTTAGAAGTCAGTTTTATGACATATAATAAAATGAATATATTATAGTAGCAATATTCTGTCGATCGTTCATTATATATAATGGACGATCGAAAGAAGCTACTAGTCTCGCTTGAGTCGTATTTCCTCAAGACTGAGGGTCGTGACTCCCCCGCAGAATGGAGTTCTCTTGGGCAACTACTTCGGGGTGGGCTCCCGTCCTTCTATTGTTAGTAGTAAATTTTATGAAAAACTGATCAAAAACAATTTAATCACTCAATCTTTCTTACCATTTACATCATACTATTTTTACGATACTTATTATCTATACATATAATAAAGCTGAATAGGATCGAAATACTGAACAATGAAGATATCTAAACAAATAGAAATAGTTATTTCGAATTCAAATCAAATCAAATCAAATTTATTTATTAAACAAAAGCAGTTACAAACCTTAAGCTAACTTAATTGTATATTAAACCTATTTACATTAACTTGTTCTGGTGAGCCCTGCACTGGGTACGAAACCTGTATCGCAGGCGCCCACTTCAAGATGCGCTTACTAAAAAGTGGTGCGAACCTTTTGATTTTATCAAATTATAATTCACATTATCACAAAACGTACATTAGAGTAAATTAAGTTTAAAGTTCCAGCTATGTTCTTTAAATAATTCTACAGCAAGACACTTTATGTGTGAGTGTGTGTCTGTGTGTGTGTGTGTGTGTGTGTGTGTGTGTGGGTGTGTGTGTGTGAGAGAGAGAGAGAGATTGAGAGAGCATGTATGTGTTTACCTGGTGTGAGCGTGTGTGTGCGGGTATTGTAGGCTAAGAGTTCCTACTTTATTATTTTAAGAAGTTCTTCTGTTTCCTTATATGTTAGATGCTGTAAAAACGTTTTTAAAATTATCTTGCATTCTCTGTATGATTTCGATATTATGTCACATTTATTGTCTATTCTGTTATAAATATATGGGAATCTAAAATTGGGCATGCGTTGAGCGAATACCGTTCTAACAGCAGGCAATTCGGCACGTAGAGGTCTTTTCTTAGATATAATTGATAGCAGAACACATTCCAAAAATGTCTAGTTATTTAGTCTGTTTATCTGTTGTATCTATGTCTCTGTTTATTTAAACGCCCATCACATTAAATCGGCTGAATGGATCATCGTGATTTTTGGTATGTAGGTAGTATGAGGAGGATTAGTGGAGTCATAGGCTACTTTTCGTCCCGAAATAATGCGAGCGAAGCCGCGGGCGTTCTCTAGATGGTATATATAATAAATAGTATGAATATGCTACAGATAACTATTATGCTACATAAATTACAATATCTCATCAAACCAAATAACGATATTAAACTTCATATGGCCATTAAAATTAAAAGCTCGTTCATGCAACAGATATCTGCGCTCTTTGAGGATCAATAAATCTTCGTTGTTAATGTCTTGACTAGTATAGCTGGTTCAAACAAGAACATCATTGATAGGCAAGAATAATTGACATTATCGAAACGTAACTAAGCCAAAAAATAAGTCCACAGTCAGCGCTCGGTTGAGTTGATAGCCGACACCTTGCAGGAACCATTTGCGTCCAAGCAAAATTCTGTTATTGCGGCCATCGTATCCAAACACGAGCAAGTAGAGATAGAGGTTATATGGACGCATTTACGCGTAACACAAGTATTTATGCATTTTAAAATGTATAATTACTTGTGTTGAGTCTGGTCGTTTATATGTATATAAAGTACATATGTATTTACAAAAAATAGTATAAGTATTATCAGTTATTTAGTACCCACGACACAAGCGTTTGCTTAGTGTGGGGCAAGATGGCGATGTGTGCAATGTCCCGGAATATTATTTTATTTTCGATGCGTCATTTGTAATTTAGAGTAGCCCACACTCGCCGCTCAGTTGGCCGGCCTGTTTAAAGACCATTTCAAACAACATTCTGTTATTTCTGGTACCTATGTTAACCAATCACCAGCAAGCTTTGTGTGTAGGAAAGAGTCGTTAAGTGGAAGCATTTTCGACGCACATTTGTGAGGAGTTACAATTCCAAAGTCCAAGAGATTCTTCGTACGATAGAAAGTATGCTCGTGAACTAAATTTGGCACAAATTAAAGCGAGGTTAGAAATTAAGAGGTCCATCTATGAATGTCGTAGTAAGATTTTATCACCATACTAGCTGTATCCTGCGGTTTTACTTCTTTGAAATGGAACTCTTGGTTTAGCGACCCAAATTTTTTCTCCGGAACCTTCTAACTTTGACTATGTCATAATGAAAAAAATAATTGCTCTACATTTGCATGGGGAGCGTCTGCGGTGGTAAATTAAATCTAAATTTACAGTTTTCTTTTTATTTCCTTTATTCTGTAAGCTAGGTTTTAGTTTCTAGTTTGTATTTAGTTAAGCTTTTGATTTGAGTTTAGTAAGTATAGTAAGTTTTTATTTTTTTAGTTATTCTTATTAAAGATATGTATTTTGTGATATAAGAGATGCATGATGAAAAGAAAATATATGTACATAGCATGGTATCTCGGGCTCGTAGCCTCCACTACTATCTATAACCTACCACGATATCTCTTCGTCTTGGATAGGGCGGGTTTCGCGGGCAAGCGAGCAATAGGTACTCCTCCCCATTTTTTTTTGAGTAATGGGTTAGCACTTTACCGTAATTCGTCTGATGGTAAGCAATCACTACGGTCTAATGGAACGTGCTTTCCCAGTAAGAACCGATTCACTATCGCTTTAATTAATTTAATTAATTAAATAATTAAATGTATTTGATTCCCGCCCATTATAGCCTTTACCTATATGTATAAATATCAATGTCTTATCAGGTCATTTCATCTTGCTTTAGTTTTCAAGTTCATTGCCACGGTCAAGATCATACCAAAATAGTTAATAAATATTTTGGCTAACAACGTCTCTCTTCTGAGAAAAGCTGTGACGATTTTGACTTTTTAACGTAACTAATGACATAATATTGCTCAGTTTTGGCATGTGAGTGGTGTATGAATGAATGATACGCTATTTGGGTATTTGTTTCTTTTTCAAACAAAAATAAAAAAAATATATATTTATGTAGGTACAGTAACGTGTGAATCCTCTGACCTCGTGGCAGCCGTTAGACTGTGTTACGAGGCCAAAGACATCTCCCAATATATTACTAAGTACTTAAATTACGTTTTAGTTATTAGAATTCGAAAATTAGCAATTGACAGAACAGATTTCATCATTTTTTTTAAATTTCTCTTTTTCTTTTTTTTTTATATGAGATTGACTCACACTTGACTCCAACTTGCCTGATGTTAAGGAACGTTATAATCTACGATGTAGCGCGCTTGCCTAGAAGAAACCGGTTTACTCTCGACTTGAAGACCGACTAATTATAGTTCAAGGGGAATAAAGATTCGGACAAGGAGTTCCACAGTTTGGCTGTTCGCACGATTTAGACTACACTCTAGACACCAGAGTTGGTCACTCTCATTCGATAAGAAGAAGAAGAAGTGTATATATGTAAATACCTCTATATCAGACAGTGGGATCCCCCGGGGGGAGTGCTCTGACTGCAGCAGCAGCGTCATGGGGGACATCCATCCTATGCTCATGCCATACGCGAACACCGGGGTGTTTACTGGAACAAAAACACAAACAAATAAATAAATATAGTATCATCAACATCAGCTCACAGACGTCCACGTCTATACATAGGCCCCTCCCGAGGTACGACACTCAGCATTATATATCATAATCATATATTACATCATACCTACTCATTCTTCCTCCTCAAAGGATCAATTTGTTGAGGAAGTTTTCTTCAAGCTTAAGTTCTGTTATAATTTAAGGATTTTAGAATTAAAATAAACAGAAAAGTAGAAGTTTCAAGAATGTACCTAGGTTAAGTAATTTTACTATAAATTGTTTCTGTATTTTGTTTTCTGGTGTACAATAAAGTTATATTGATTGATTGATTGAAGTTTCACCATGCAAGCTATTCACTTATGGAACGACCTGCCACTTCATATTAGGCAGGCCCTTCCTCTTTTTCAGAGCTTGGTTCATAATTATTATATGCATGACTAATTTGTGGACTCAGGTTTTTTTTTCCTTCTTTTTGGGTAGGTTTATTATGTGTTGTTTTCCTTTCTATGTTTGTACAGGTGTAAATGTAGGCATTTTACATGTTATTAGGTTTTTAGTTGTTCTATTTGTTAAACATTATTAAGTTGTATTAGTTTTAGTAGGTACGCCAGCTTTATTGTTTTCCAAACTAGGTTGCCTGGAAGAGATCACTCTAAGTGATACGGCCGCCCTCTGTCCCATAATATGATTCACATTTTTTTCTTTATACTTGTGTTCTCTTGCTATATTGGTGTACAATAAAGAATTTTTGATTTGATTTGATTTGAAAAGTAAAAAGATTTTTCTGAAGATACTGTAATGTACCTAAAACTTATCAAAAAGTTTGTTAGAGCCAAAACTCTCCAGGAATAGAAAAATAATAAATAAATAAATAGAATACATGTCATATTTAAATCGTATAAGAACGAATTGAATTACTAACTAACCATTAATTAGTTCGCCTCTCTTATAATATTATAAAATAATTTGCAAACTATTTACACTAAAAACATCATCTTTATTCTCTGATGGAAATAAAATCTGAATTAAATAAATTAAAAAACACAATACTCACTTAATATGGCTATAAGTATTTGGTTTATCTTGCTCCCTTCTTTGAAAAAGAAGTAATAATTCTTCATCTTGACTTATTATTTAAATTTCACGGTAAAAAAATACCAAACTTAAACTACACTATTATATGCACAGCCTTTGAAAATACCAGAAGTATTTATGAATTGACGACTTTGGATCACAAAGTTTTTGAGTATTGATTTTATTTCGCGGCCAACATTTTGGAATGTTTTTGGCTAGTATTTTACGTATGGAATACGCTCACGCGAATCGCGATTGTTTTACATTTCCACGAGAGGGCGCGTGTGTCGTTCAGCGAGGTGACACGGGTACTGAGGCCGGGCATATGATTTCCGACGAAAAAAGCTCCTCTAAATATACCATCTCCTTATCTTTATGGCTGCCTGGTGATTACAATGAGATTTTGCGACGAAAATAGCGATATTTACCAAACTGAACCGCTTTTATTACTGTTTAAACAAATATTTTAGTTATTTTAGTATGATTTAAATATTGCGCAAAGTATCTTTTTGTGAATATCCCATATTTTCAAACGGGGGTAGGTTGTCACCATGATATAGTCATGTGCAAACTGTGTTGCTAATTTAAGCTAAATATATACAACTCAAAGGTGACTGACTGACATAGTGATCTAACAACGCACAACCCAAACCATTAAACGGATCTGGCTGATATTTGGTATGCAAGTAGATTTTATGACGTAGGCTTCCGCTAAGAAAGAATTTTTGGAAATGCCATTTTTAAAGAAGTGAAATAGGGGATGCAAGTTTTACTCCTTGATGCTGGGAGCACCCACTAGTCGAGAACCGATCCACTCCCGTATTCTCCCATGTCACTGCTTCTTTTTATCGTATGAAAGTGGCTAACTCTAGTGTTCTATCATTAATAATTCTGAACAATCGCCTTCCTATAAACAAACATCTACAAAAAACAAAATCTTTCCTACTAATATTTCAAAAGCGGAAAATTGCGGATTGAAGTCGATCACAATAACAATTTTGTATCTATGGAAATGTACAAACACAAAATTATTCATTCAATGAAAGTATTATATTACGTAAACCCTTAAACTATTGGATATAGTTAAAATTACTTATTAATAGTGATTTGTTTGTGTTCTCGTGTGCCCTGCACTGTATAGGTACCTGTCACATGACAGATTGCTTTTCATTCCGCAAGCCTGACTAAATGGGAGTGAACCAGTTCTTATTGGGTAAGCACGTTTCATCTTAGGCCATAGCTACAGCTTAATGCTTACCATCAGGCAAATTATGGTAAAGTGCAAGCCCGTATTGTTTAAAAAAAATATTTTTCTAAGGACATACTTAGACTACAGGCGGTTCTGTAGTCAAAAGTCAGACTACTATTCCATATATAAAAAAACTTTTATTTATATTTGTTTTTTTTTATGTCCAAACTGGATTTTTAACAAATTTAATAAATTAATTTTATACAGTTATTTAACTAATAAGTAATTACTTATACTATAAGTAAATGATTTTAGATGCAATTTTTCACTGTTAATTTTTATAACGAGATTTTTTATATGCATGTATATTTATCATGTGACGCGAATATTTAAACACTAGTAAAAATCTGCTACATGAATAGGATAGCCTGACAAGAAAGCCTAGTTATTTTGTTAATTGAATATATGTGTCAATTAGACCAAATATTTAGTAAGTTTCGGGTGAACAGTTGCCACAATTCGGTTTAAAGAAGTAATTACGTTAATTGCGTAAGTTAAGCGTTTAATTTGAGGTTGTTTTTAACATGTTTAGGAATAAATATAAGCATAAAAATAAAATACATATGTTGAAAAAAGTTTGTGTTTTTAGAATTAACCGCAGGGTAAATAAATATTATTTTATGCAATTTTGGAGATTTATTTAATGTTCTTCCCCTGTGACTGCTCCTGACGTGTTGACTCCACGAACTTTCATCGAAGTAACGCCTGATTCAATATCATTTTGTTTCATGAGTAAAGCTCTAATGGTTATGCAAAAGCTTTAATATTTTTTTTGTGCTTTCCTAGCAACAATTTAGTGTTTGGTATGTTTGTTTGTTAAGGTATCTGTTATGTTGTTGTTAGTACGCCACCGACTTTTACATGTTTCTTTCCTAGCGATCTTTACTAAGGTTGCCTGGAAGAGATCGCTCTACGCGATAAGGCCGCCCAATGTACCTTGGTTAAGTAATTTTACTGAAAATTGTTTTTGTTTGTTTTTGTGTTCTGGTGTACAATAAAGCTATATTGATTGATTGATTGATTGATTTAATTTGGCTTTAGTATATACGAACAACAAATGACCTACTATTTTCCATCCTGGGCGAATAATTTTTGTTTCAATGTAATTTGTATATATACTTTATATACATGATAATGAATCAAATACTTACTTACATTTTACCTACCCTTATTTCTTGAGAATAAAATTCTTGTTTTTCTAAATTTCAGTAAAAAAAATAAATCTAACAAACAATTACTCGGCCGAGGTTACATCTTTGAGCCTTTTGGAGTCGAGACTTTGGGGCCGTGGGGTCCGGGAGCCCATACTATTTTCCAAAACCTCTCGGAGCGCTTGGTTGACGCGACGCATGACCAAAATGCTGACCTTTTTCTGGCTCAACGTATCAGCATTGCCATCCAGCGTGGTAATGCGGCCAGCATGCTGGGCACGCTGCCCTCTGGTAGTGGGCTGGAGCACTTAGATTATCTTTAGGCTTTTCTAAAGATTTTCTAAGTGCCCCTTTTTGTAGTAGTTAGAAGTAGTATGTTTAGTTTTCCTTCACTTGTTTTTATATTTTATTATTGTAAATAAAGTATATTTATTTTCTACACTAAAAAAAAAACAAACAATAGTTTGCTGCTCGAGTGGCAAAATATAATTCCTTATATCAAACTATTGTTTTTTAGATTTTATTTTTCAAGAAATAAAGGTAGGTAAGTGTAATAGTATAGGTAGATATAAAATTAAGACTTATTTAATTTATTATAAAATGTTGGATCGTTCAATTTGCCCAATATTTTGCGGGTAGTCACGACCCTCAGCCATGAGGGTCAACTCAAGGAGGAGAATATATTTTTGTACTCATTAAACACAACTAGGTGTCACCAAAGTAAGCCTAGTTTTATCGTTTTAGTCTCTGGATAACTTCTTTATCATCGACGTTTTATTTGATTTGTATAATATATATAATCTAAATAGCTTAATATTTATAAAATATTTAATTAAGTACTTACGCTTTGAAATATCTTTCATTAAATAACATGGTCTGGTTTATTTTTAGTTTTATTTTAATACTAGCTGCGCTCGCGACTTCGTCCGCGTGGAATAGTTATTTTGGGCATGATATTTACTGTAGAAAAGAACCTCTTCAGCTTTTTAAATTATAGCTGTTACCCACGACTTGAACCATTTTCGCAGCGCACGCAAATTATTCATCTTTGAGGGCTTCCGCTCAAAGATGAATAATTTTTCCCGTTTTTCCCACATTTTCCATTGTTTCTTTGCTCCTATTAGTTGCAGTGTGATGTTACATATATAACCTAAAGCCTTCCTCGATAAAAGGCCTATTCACACAAAAATATTTTTTTCAATTCAGACCAGTAGTTCCTGAGATTAGCGCGTTCAAACAAGCAAACTCTTCAGCTTTATAATATTATTAGTAAAATTAGTAAATTAGAATAGATAGTATAGATGAGCGTCAATAATTTAGTACAGTATCTCTCTTTGGTATCAGTGCAGTAAATAAGTTAACACTGATGATGATGATGTATAAAATAACATATTAGTGATTAAGATTAAGATATTTATTAAGATTGATTTTGATACTAAGATTATATGCCAGCGTGGTAATGCGGCCAGTGTGCTGGGCACGCTGCCCTCATATTGCCCTAAAATTGGAGCACTTAGACTATCTTAAGGCTTTTCTAAAGATTTTCTAAGTGCCCTTTTTTTTAATAGTTTGAAGTAGTATGTTTCGTTTTTCTTCTCTTGTTTTTGTGTAATTATTGTAAACAATTATTAGCAAACTGAAACATGTAAATAATAATGAAATATAACTTCCAGAGTTCACAAATCGCCATAAAGGCCTCTCTTGATTTCTTTATGTTATTTACCGACTTCAATAAAAGGGTATTCAATTTGACTGACTGTTTTTTTTTAACATAACTCCAATTTCCATTTCAAAGCGTAATTAATTAGCAACATTGTTAGGACTTCCATTCCGTGAAAAGTAGTGGGCGCCCACCACGATGTATCTGCCCAAGGGAACTAACGAATTAATTCTGCAGGAGAGTCACGACCTTCAGTCGTGAGGAAATACGACTCAAAGAGAAAAGGACTTCCTAACAAATGATGTCTTAGAACTAAATCTTGAATGATTTACAATTGAAACGTTGCTATAGAAACATCGTGACAAAACTACACAGTGCAAATATGAATTTATCTAACAAATTACTTTACAAGTACATACTTATTTAAATTGTTTCAGTTTCTTTGTACATTACTATTTCTGAGCGGTTATTGGCTTCTTTAGAATCCTCGGCAATAAAACTAACACTCGTAACAAGTTTCATTCATTTCATCATCATCATCAGCCTGTTATCGCCCACTGCTGTGCATAGGCCTCTCTTCTTGTACGCCACTCGACCCAGTCCTGCGCAGATTCAATCCAGGTGCTCCCTGCGGTTATTCTACTGTCGTCAACCCACTGCATTGGTGGGTTGGGAGACCTCTGTTTCTATGGCCAGTCATGGGTCAAATTAATTAATCTAAATATATAAAACTCAAAGGTGACTGACTGACTGATAAAGTGATCTATCAACACACAGCCCAAACCACTGGACGGATTGGGCTGAAATTTGGAATGAAAGTAGGTGTTGTGAAATACAAGCGAAGGAAGAGGATTAGAAGAAGACAACAAAAGTTAATATATGTACCTAATTGATACATGCGTCGATATTTTTTAAGCAAATACTTTTATTGTAGATTCTGTACCATGCATTTGGCGTGTTCATCTATACTTTAATCATTACTCAAACTTTCATAGAAGGAGCTGTTGTTCATAATATGGACGTAAGTACATACATAAGGAAACTAATATAAAATTGTAATAGAATTAGCCAATATTTTATGATTAGTGGACGCTTGCGGCTTCGCTCGCATTATTTCGTGATAAAAAGTAGCCTATAATATTTCTAAGATCTCATTCTATCTACGTGCCAAAAATCATGATGATCCGTTCAGCTATTTTTGTATGATAAGCGTTCAAATAAACAGATAAACAGAAGAAAATTCTAAAAACTGGTGAAACGTGTTCTGTTATCAATTTCAAGTATACCCATAAAAAACTTATATCATCCATATATGAGTCAAATATCTGTAGATATTTGACTCTCTTCAGCTTTATTATATGTATAGATTTTATGATAGTGTTATGCAAACCCAGAAAGTTAGTTAAATTTGACATAATCCTGCAAATTAATTGAGTGTATGTCCAAGCCTATATTTGATGCTGAGTTTTTTTAGACCTGCTAAGTTAATGAAAGTTTCATTAAAATCGGTTCAGTAGTTTATGTAATACAAAGTAGGTAGAAACCTAGGCAAGAAAATCAGTTCTTCTCCTTATCCAATGAGAGTGACCAACTCTGGTGTCGAGAGTTTCTCAAGCCACCCTGAGGGCCTCTGACATGGTTTAAGGACTGCCGTACTAGACAAACAGCCGGGACCTACAATTTAACGTGTCATCCGACCCACGGAAGCGCCGAAAATAGAATGCCACTTTTTGGTCACCCATCCGAGGAATCCAAGTTTTTGGATGGGTGACCTTTTGGTCACCCATCTTTCACGTCACTTGCAATGGTCGTCACATCAAAAGATGTGATCGCATACGATTGCCTCTGTTACCTGAACTACGGGCACTACAATAAAATCTGTTAAAACCACTAGATCGAATCATGACATGTGGGTTTCCTTATTAATTTCCACAGGATCTTGTAGCCGCTAAGATCCTTTTCATTGTTGTGTCCAACTTGCTCCGCAACGTGCTGTATCAAGTAGTGCTGGGTGTTCAATGTGAGCTCGTATATTCTGACATGGAACAAATACGTGCGGGTTGTACGTTGCTTCTACACATTGTAGATCGGGGTGAGTTAATCTTATTTTACTACTACTACTACTATTACTAATGTGGCGCTGCGACCCAAAGTGGATCCCGGCCTCCGACACGTGGAGACGCTACTCCTCTCGGTTCTGCGGAATCTCCTGCACTCGGTAGCATGGAGTTGTTGCAGATCCTCTTCTGCCTGGTCTACTTGAATACTTTTAGACATGTTAGAACACTAATAAACATCATATTTATTTTCTTTACTAGTAGACGCCTTAGCCTAGACCTCATACTACCTACATACCAATAATCATGATGATCCGTTCAGCCTTTTTTGCGTGATGAGCGTTCGGACAATATGTCTAGAAATTGTTGGAACATATTCTGCTATCAAGTCCGAGTAACTCCAATTTTTTTTATATATGCAATGTTCAGACTTTCGACCCTTTTCAGCTTTATTATATGTACTTACATCCTTCTAGTTTTATTTTTTCAATAAAAAAAACACAATTTCACTTTCTTCAATTTAGTTTTAATTTGGTTATAATATTCGTTAAAAAAAATATGGTCTTTCTATCTATGGTGTGGAGCACACGACATTCTTCCCAAGATTTTAATCCAATTCTTGGACTTGCTTATACGACATAACACCTATAAATGTCCCTTTTCAGTTCAAAATAACTCCTTGGCTATTTCCTTATCACATCATCATCATTATCAGCCATGTTGAAAATATGCCTCTCATCTAGTACGTTACTCGTCCCAGTCCTTCGTAAATAGAATTCAGATTTAGTTATTATCGATTTATTCATAGTAAAATATTAATACAAAATATATACAATACACAGACGTAATAACATTTACAATATGTGTTATGAAACCTCTGGCCTTGTGCTAGTCGCGAGACTGTGTCACAATGCCAGAGTTTTCTCCCAGATGCGAGACTTAATTATATTACGTCTAAGATTAGGTACTAAGCATATAATGCCTGCACCATTTTTCTACGCCATCAAGCCACCTCATGTCCTATAAATAAATTATAAAATTATAAATATTTCAGGACATATCACACAGCGCCATCTAGCCCCATACTAAGCTTACGCTTGTATCATGGGTACTAGATAACGGATATAATACTTATATACTCTTTTTTTTGTAAATACATACTTATTATACATAGAAACGACCAGACTCTACACAAGTAATAACAAATTTTAATATGCATAATTACTTGTGTTATGCGGGAATCGAACCCGCGCCCTTTAGATAAGAAGGCAGAGCCACTACCAACTAAGCTAACAGAGCAGTCAACTCTTAAACTTAAATGTAATAATAGTGTTATTTAATTACAGAAGACAAACAAATCTGCAAGAATATCCTACGCATGTCTCACACGTACTTCAGCAAGTTGTCCATCTATGGTGTGTTCTGCGTGGACAGTTCTCTGCCTCTGACACTACTCCGCCTGATCGCCACTTACACCGTCGTCTTACTGCAGTTTGCTTTCGTCGAACTTGTGAATCATTTCCGACATATATCGTAAATAAACACACACCACAACCACACACAGTCAGTCACACATATGTACATCTGAGGTGTGTTCTACATGGACAGTTCTCTGCCTCGGACATTATTTGACTGATCTCGCCACTTACACTGTCGTTTAACTGCAGTTTGTTTTCAACAAACTTATGTATCATTACCGACATACATCGTAAATAATCACACACACACTCTCACACACATCTATGGTGTGTTCTGCATGAACAGTTTTCTGTCTCGGACGTTACTCCGACTGATCGTCACTTACACCGTCGTCTTACTGCACTTTGCTATTGAAAGAACCGACATATATTTTTAATTTAACGTACACACACACACGCACCAAAATGTGTATGCGCAGTATTTAATCTACAATGCCTTATAATAGATCAATGATTAAAATAATTGTATTAAAATATGTCGTTTTTATTCGTTTTAAAACTATCAGCTCGAACTCCTACAGCATATGCATTAATTTATTTATTTTAAAAATGTTACAAACCAAATATTACTTATTAAAATAAAAACCTAACTAACTTATAAACTAAAACTTATAATAAACTTGATTTATTATTAACTTACTTATATATTTTTGTGATCAATTTTATTTATATCTTACTCAGAGTATAGTAAGGGTTAGGAAAAATAAAAATGAAACCTTCTTAGGGCGGCTTTTTACAGCTAAGCAATATCAGTTAAAAGCCGTAGAATAAAAATTGCTGCTAAAAATCACCCTTAACAAATTTGATGTCTGTCGAAGTGTGTTATTACGAATTTCTACATGACGAAAATTTTAGCGTTTTAATCCTATACAGAGGTTCTCAAATAGGGGGCTGAAAATGCGGCGAAACGGTTCGAGAAAAGGATGGTACGGCAGTGTTTGCTTCGCGCTCGACTTGGCGGGGGCACTGCCGTGCCCCCAGATAACATTTTTTAACTTATTCTTTAGTTTGCGTAACATTTTGTTTGTGCAATTTTTTTTTAAATAATCGAAAAAATACTATGGCGTCTGCAGGTTCCCGTTATTGTATCGATGATCAAAACAGAAAAAGTTATTAATATCATTGGTTTGGTACACAACATAAATAATAATTAAGACCAATAATCACATTAGCGTAATTATTTATTTGAATAATTGTTGTTTTGTAATGTTTACATGTACATAGATGTAATGGGTGTATTAATTAATTATACGTATGAGAAACGGCTAATAAAATTAGTCTAAAGCAATAATTTTAAGAAACATAATCACTTCCAACCTCATACCTACCTACATACACCCATAGGGGCCGTCCATTAATCACGTGATGTTTCTTTTGGCATTTTTAACCCCCCCCCCCCCCCTCCCCCACATATATCACGTGTATTTTTAGACCTATGAAGAATCTTAATTTTTTGCTTGTATTCAAATTAAATATTACAATATTGCTTAGCGGTAAACAGAAAGGTTACAGGACCTGCAGATTGTTTTTGCTTTTCGCGCGTTAGTCGAAAAAATAAATACACGTGATATGTCACTACACCCCCCCTCCCCCCTTGTGATATTTCGTGACTTTTTTATGGACCCCTCCCCCCCCTTACGAGCCTCACGTGATTAATGGACGACCCCATACCTGGGCAAGAACAGCGCAAGACGCGCACATTATTTGCATTCGAGGGGCTTATGATATATAGATAGATTCTTTTTCACACAGGGCCATCTAGCGCCACACTAAGCTTACGCTTGTATCATGGGTAACTAGATAACCGATATAATACATATATACTTTTCTTTTGTAAATAGGTACATACTTATTATACATAGAAACGACCAGACTTAACACAAGTAATTACAAATTTTAATATTCATAATTACTTGTGTCATGCGGGGATCGAACCCGCACCCCTAGATTAGAAGGCAGAGCCACTACCAACTAAGCTAACGGAGCAGTCGTAAGTAACGGAGCTGCGGAGCAGTACCTAATGCTTTATTGGACACTCAAATAAAAATAAAATATACTTAATACAAAAAGAGAGAAAAATTAAATCTATTGCCACAAATGGCGGCCTTATCGCTGAAAGCGATCTCTTCCAGATCATCTTCCATTCTCTTCTTCTTATGCTAAACCACGGGTTCTAATGAGCTGCTGATGATGATGACGTATCAAAGGAATAAGTATAATCCGCATCCCTACTCATATACCACTTAGATGTGGCGTAAAAACAGACCATCACACATAATTATATTAGGTACTAACAAACCCGGCGAACTCCGTTTCGCCAGTTTGTAGTACATGCTATGAAGCAGAGATGGCGCTGTATGTTAAAAATGATTTTCCTTGTTTTCCCGCTCTTCAGTTGAATTTTTTCCTGAATTTTCTGTGCTATAAACCTCACGAGCACGAGAACTTTCCAACGAATGCAAAACCGTGGAAAATCGGTTCGTGCGTTCTGGAGCGTCAGGAAGGAAAACCCGACTTATTTTTATATAGTAGACTTAGATTGTAGTGTTTCTTCTTGTTTGGTAGGTATTTATTGCTTTTATGCACAAAAAATAACCTTTTTTTTTAAATTTTGCATGATGGTTTTGTTTTTCCATCCATAAATTCCGATATATTTTACGAGTATATAAAACTATAGCTATTTAAAATGTATTTGATGACCTAGAAGGTGATAATTTACGTCACAATCTTCAAAATTATATAATTAATCTATCTATCTATCCTCTTGCTATCAAAAAAGCTCCGTCCATAGAAAGCTTCAAGACTCAAGTAAAAATATGGTATTTGTCATCATTACAGTGAGATCTTTGTAGTTCCTTTGCTATCATCATCTATGTATGTGTATAGTGTATACTCAATCAGTAATTATTAACAATATGTATTAATTTATATTATTTTTGGTATATTGTTATTATATGTATTAGGGTGTATGATTTATATGTATAGTTTATTAAGTAGGTTTGTAGTATGTATTTTTAATCTAATCTTTTCTTCTTTATTTATTTTATTGTATACCACGTCCTCTGTTATCTCTTATTTATTCCTTTCCATCCAATGGTTGCCTGGAAGAGATTGCTTTTAGCAATAAGGCCGCCACTTGTGGCACTAGTATAAGTTTTTTTTCTTCTTTCCTTTTAATTTTATCGTGTGTTACAATAAAGAATTTTCTATCTTTCTATCTATCTATTAATTTACAGAAGTAGGCATTACTCAACTTAATTAATTTGTTAACCCTGAATGTAACATCTGTTTAATATGACACATATTCCTCATACACATTTTGTGAGGAACAGTATCAGAGAGAAGTGTCTAGGCATATTTTCACATAATATTATGTTGTCTTAGATAATTATTTAAAAAACTTACAAGGCGAGTCTTCTTCCGCGCTCGTGTTTGAGCGTGGTAGGAACCAATTCAAAGATCAACTTTTTGTATGGGGTAGGGCTCCGGAGCACGCAGGCTCCGGGGAAGTTAGAGAGGGGTTACCTTAGCACGGCCATTTCTTTTGCGTGCTCTCATTGAGTAGTCGTGCTCCCCAGGCTTTGCTCTTTTGCACTGGATGCTGTTTTAACGGTACTCAATGAGTACGGAGGGTGCTTGCTGTTTTTTTAGGTAACCCCCCTCGTGTAAATGTGGTGTGTGAGTGTGGTGTGTGAGTGTGGTGTGTGAGTGTGGTGTGTACTATAGTGTAGCATGCCTCGCGCCAGTCAGTCGGGTGACCGACGGCGCAAGGCGGCGGTGCTGGTGATACTAGACACCGGTGCCAGCCGAACGGCCGCCGGTGTCTAGTGCGGGCCGGTGAGTGCCACCGGCGCGTCCGTCTACTCCTCCTCTTCTGTGCTGGAGACGAGGAGCTCCCTCTGCAGGACACGCCGGCGGGGCAGGTGGTCGTCGGGTGGCCTCGCGTGGAGCGGGGCCAGACCTCGCAGGTGCGGGTGCGGTCCGTTGTCGGCGCGGTCGAACATGCCGCGCGACAAACGGACACAAACTGGTTTATTGTCTCCTAAAAAACTTACGTATAGTACTTTATCTCATATTAATAAAAATCGTGACCGAAAAGTAGCATTCTATTTTGGGCACTTCCGTGGGTCTGATGTCACGTTAAATAGAAAATCCTGGCTGTTTGTCTATCGCCATCTTTAAGCTATGTCAGAAGCCCTTAGGGCGGCTTGATAAACTCTCGACACCAGAGTCATCAGTCAAGATGGAAATTAATAATCGCCCCGGACTAATTGTATAGATCGTTAAATTGGCGTTAGTAAAAATACTTATAAAATACTTTTTAGTAAATGAAACAGCGCTTTGTGCGGTTAATCATACATACATAAAAATATCAGATAAATAACATAATGTAAACCGAGGTGATGGTTTATAACCAATTAAGACACAAATTTTAATTCCTAAGTAGGTATTTTGTATTGTTTTTATATGTGCTGTTTTAATACGGTATTTATCTATCTATCTGTAGCTTTTTCGTGTAGTTAAATGGTATTCTTCTTCATCATCATCATCCACAGCCCTCACTATCCCACTGCTGGGCATAGACCTCTCTTTGAATGTGCCAGCTGCGTCGGTCTTGCGCAGACCTCATCCACTGACCGCCGGATGACCCGCTCCTCGTCTGCCTGTTTTTCAGAGTCAAAGTCAATGTCAATGAATTTATTTGCCGAGCACCTACAGGTAAAGAAGATGCTACATTTCATTACATAGTTCTTGGCATTGGTGTTCTTACTAGGGTTAAATTCTATAAGCTGATGTAAGCAATCAACGTAGGCTGAAGTTTGTTGTGTTGGGTCACGTCGTTATGTAATGTAACAGGCTGATATTGGTTTGAAGAAATTAATGTGTAAATGGTACAATACTTACAATTTATTTTTACGAAAAAAACTACTTGATTTTGGTCACGTGAGTATTGTTGGACTGTGTCTAGAGGGATTATTACTGGAACATTGGTTTTTTTTGTTTCTCTGTCTGAATTCCCCCCGCATGGCGGAGGCCCTTTGTTAGGGTTATTTCTGGTATTGTTTTAATGTTAATAAGTGACCTTAATGGTCAGGTGACGTGTTTTTTATTTGTTACTCTGATACTCTTTTTCTTTTGTTTGTTTGGCCTTCTTGTACGTGCGTGACGTCACAGCCAGCCCCAACGGAAGACCAGCGCTGGTTGCTTCCATACAACCAGCATTATGCTGAGTTGGGGCTGTGTTGTAGCAGATTTTATCTTTGTTTATTATGTTTTTTACTGTGTGTTCTTCTGTTAAATCTGTCACAATAAATGTTTTCTTTCTTTCTTTCTTTCTTTACTCTTGCCTAATTCAAATTGTTTTTTTTTTTCAACTATTTTATCATTGTGTATTTGGCTAAAGTTTCTCTTTCTTGGAGTCCTCGTTACTGAAAATACGATTCTCGCAGAATTTATTCTTTAATTAAACACTCTTGGGCAAGTACTTCGTGGGCTCGTGGTGTATCATGGTGGGCGCCTAGACCCTTCCACGGAAGACTCTCGAAGATGTTCTCGGTTGTGTAGTCTTCAAACATGTTTGTTTCCCCACGATTGTAATCAAATTTTAATTACTTTCAGATAAATGTTCCAAAAACTTGTACTTACTACTACTTGTACTACTTGTAAGGCTGATGGATCCACTAAACAATAATAGAATTGGAAGAATAACCAGCAAAATGAAGAAGTGCAACTTGTTTCGATCAACACACATAGAAATATTACTGAACAACAGACTTTCGGAGGAATTCCAGAAACACATCCTACCATTAAAAGTGATGCAAATAATGACATGCAACTTGAAGTTCTACGTTCGAGATAATTTCATGACTTCAAATTCTTTCTCCATAAACTTACTAACAATTTTTTCATCATTATTATTCATCATTTGCACCATAAATACATTTTTTTTAGAAATTGACGAAGATTGGCACTTGTATGATTCCGTATTTACAGTGGCAGATGCTTTCAATTTGTTATTCTACAATCTAGGCATGTTACTACATGTCGTGTCAACTATTAGAAAGAGCCAAGGCATGGTGGATATCATTTTAAAAATGAACAATATTTACGCAGTATTACGTCAAAAAAGATACAAACGAGTACTTATTTCGTCTTGGACCTATATATCAATGTCTTTCATATTGGCAAATGGAATAAGTGTGTCTTTGTACATTTTAGCGTCAATGCCGTTCTTCTTATATTCCCCTATTGTAACTATATTATTTTTGGTATTTGATTTTAATATGTACCACGCCATCTTCATGATCCATTGGTTGAGAACAGCAGTTGAAATATGGAGTGAGGAGTTTAAAAAACACAATACTGATGTAGAAGAAGATAGAGTGAGACTAAAACTGTTGTTGTTTAAGACGTATGAAGATATTTTGGAGGCTTATAAAGCTGTTAAAGTGGCAACTCAAGAAGCAGTGAGTATTGTGTACAAGTACATGAATATATATTTAGTTGGCAGTGTATATGTCGTAGGATAATTCGATACTTCGAATCTTCGCGGAAATCCTAGGGGTTTTGCGAAAACGCGGATAATTAGACATAGGCGAAAAATTATCAAATCTTACTGGACAAAGTCAGGATTTTTGCCCCACCACTTGCACTACAACAGGACTTGGCTCCTCCTCGCTTCGCTCGTCGTCGCATGTGCGTGGTAGAAAGCAACCTAACGAACCTAATCTACCTTCTGACACAGACAAGTGACTTCGAGTCCAACACTAGCACTACAACAGGACAGATAATTTTTCGCCTATGTCTAATTATCCGCGTTTTCGCAAAACCCCTAGGATTTCCGCGAAGATTCGAAGTATCGAATTATCCTACGACATATATAAACTTGTTACCGATTATTGATTTGATTTAATCTGGATAAGGCTGACGAAATATCGAATGTCATATCAAGGGATGATGATTGTGCAATAATGTTAAAATAAATATTTCAGATTTTATTTCACTCCGTCGAAGTGGTTCGTCACAGTCTGCTATACATCCAAACCGCGATTATAATTTGTCAATACAACGCTTCCCTCAAAGAGAAGTCGACTGATGTAAGTTGCATTTTTATTGTGATATCACTAACTCTATAAAACGAGGTAAACAATTATAATATACTAGTGTGAGTTCGCGGCTTCGCTCGCTTTGATAAGTATAACTTGCATCCCCTATTTCACCCCTTTAAACGTGGCATTTCCAAAAATCCTTTCTTAACGGATGCCTACGTCATAACATTCTGCATGCCAAATTTCAGCCCGATCCGTCTAGTGGTTTGGGCTGTGCGTTGATAGATCACTATGTCAGTCAGTCAGTCACCTTTGAGCTTTATATATTTAAAGATTTTGTGAAGCCGATGTATCAATAATTCAGATTAAAATTTATTATTATTCATTCCTACTCATTTTATCATCATTTCTTAATATTACTTTTTCAAATGGACCGCACCTGTATTCCTACTGGTATCTATAAATCTACGAGTACGGTTCATTTCCGTGCGTGCAACCAGATGGCGCTAGCAGTCTCGAAATGCTGCTACGTCTCGCGGACTGAATGTTTACTTCGCTCACTGCGATTGGTGGATAAATATTCGCCGTTGGTTCTTTAATATTATCTGGTTTCAGGAGCTGATATTTCCAATACAACTAATGTCAGTGGCATTTTGGATTCTGAAGAACATATTTTTGCAAGCCTACCTCGGGTTCCAATGTGAACAGTTTTATATCGCCAATAAAAAGGCTGTCGAAACCAGCGTGAGATATATCAGAAGCACTACTTCTGGTAATTTACATTTATTTTACTTAATAGCATAGTAAATAGACCAGAGAAGCTGCAACCAACACAGAGGCAGACCACCGGTCTGTTGGGCGGGTGACATCGTTAAATACGTTGGAACGATCTTAGACAGGCTGGGTACTGTGCTCTATGGCACGTTGAAGAAGAGACTTCTACTCAACTAGTGGGTGCTCGCGGCTTCGCTCGCATTAAGAAGTATTGTAATCCTTTCTTAGCGGATGCCTACGTCGTAACATCTACCTACATTCCAAATTTCAGCCCGATCCGTCCAGTGGTTTGGGCTGTGCGTTGATAGATCACTATGTCAGTCAGTCAGTCACCTTTGAGTTTTATATATTTAGAAAGATATCCATTTCACTACACGCATGTCTGACATGGGCCACAGTGCCATACTTATACTATCTGCTTATAAGTACGACTTTTCAATAACATGAAATCGATTTCTACAGAACAAGAGAAGCAGATTTGCAAGAACGTGCGTCGCCTGTGCAAAGCAAAGTTCTCCAAGTTGACCGTCTGCGGATTCTACGACCTAGACGTGGCGGCCATTATGCAACTAATCAGTGTACTAGCCACGTATACTATAGTCCTACTGCAGTTTGTTTTTCTGTAAAATGACTACTTCTTTTTGATTAATCGTCATACGGTGGATAATTGATTGATTGATTGATACTTTATTGGACACAAAAAAACATAATACACAAACAGAAAAGAAAATTAATTAAAACTAATGCCACAAATGGCGGCCTTATCGCTGAAAGCGATCTCTTCCAGGCAACCGTAGGATGGAGAGGAAAATATATAAAAAACAGACTAGACGGGGTGTACAATAACGATTACATGAAATTTGACTATAAAATCTTAAACAATAAACATAAACATTTAAAATTATAAACTATTCTAACCCATACTTACATCATGTATATTATACTACGTAATATATAAAAATATACTATGTGCTAATACTACAGAAATAACTACTATAAACTTACATATAAATAAGTACAATATACTATAAACTTACATACAAATAAATACAATATATATATATATATATAAATATAAATTCATAGACATACATAGACTAATAAGCAGCAGGTTTAACCAGTTTGCATGGACAGATACCAGTTCTTTACTTGGCTTTTAAAAGATTCCAGTGACGGGGCCTTCTTAATGCTAAGAGGTAGCTCATTCCAGAGGCAAACAGCTTGCACAGCAAATGAGCGCCCAAAGAAGGATGGCGAGTTAAATTTAGGGTGAGATAAAGTTAGCATTTCCGACGACCGAAGATTACGAGCGTGGGTGTCATGTACATATTTGAATCGACATTTTAAATAGCTGGGAGTTGTAGGATTGAATAAAACATTATAAAGAAGAGACAAGATATGAGCATTCCGGCGAAGGCGAATTGGCAGCCACTTGAGCTTAAGGCGATACTGAGATACGTGGTCATATTTTCTCAAGCCAAATATGAACCTAATGCAGTAATTTTGGAGCCGCTCAAGTTTAGAGATAATATTAAGTTTTAGATTTTAGAATATTTAGTTTTAATTTTAGCTACGCCCTAATTCCCCTCTTAACAGGGTAAATGTAAATACATTCAAAGTATGCTAATAAAGAAGTTTGAAATTTGAATTTGAAATTACTAAAAGCGATTGAATGTTCATTCTACGCTGACTTTATTAAATTCTCTCAGTGTAAACGGGATGACAGCATTCTTTCGTTGTTTTAGTTCTAGCTGGCTCTTTGTATTTTTGGTGAACGGAGTTTGTCTGTAAATAATCTGTAACATTAATAAGTCTTGCATATTATATCTATATGTCTATTGTGCACCAATGTTTTAATGTTTTCATGGTAAATAAATATATTTTTTATTTTGATTTTGAGTTTTCGTTTACACTGGAAGATCGCAAAAGAATGCTCTTCTTCTAGCTCTAGATTAGATACATTGTTAGATTTTATTTTCACATAATTGAGACTTTCAAATGTGACATATAGGTATATGAAGATTTTTCGTAAACAAGATTGTGCATATCACTGTGTTGTTTTTTTTTTTCATAATATTTTCGGTATCTTAATCCAGCGATCTTCAAAAAGAGAGTGAATCGGTTCTTATCGGGTAAGCACGCTCCATCTTAGGCCATAGCCTTACTTGCTATCAGGTAAACTATGGTCAAGTGCAAACCCGTTCAAGTTACAAAAAAAAAAAAAAAAAATCTTGACCAGAATCCAAGGCTTTTCACAAGGTGTATTTACTTTGACACACTAGTGGTTTCTAATTTGTGTTTTGAATGAAGGCGTGGCAGCCATGAGACAACTAATCATTAAACTCGCTTCGTATATTATAGACCTACTTCAGTTTGTTTATTAATTCATTTTAATATCTTAGTACTTAGCTTGAAAAATTGTAAGTAAAATAATAATATGACGTTATATAGTTTCTAATACTTTAGATTTCAGATGCCTGGAAGAGATCGCTCTACGCGATAAGGCCGCCCAATGCACCTAGGTTTAGGTAATTTTACTGTAAATTGTTTTGTATTTTTGTTTTCTGGTGTACAATAAAGCTATATTGATTTATTTATTGATGTAACTTTTCTGCGTGAGTAGTAGGTAATCTTTACTTCGAATATTCAGATTAAATAAATGAAATCAAATTTTCAAAATGGAAATAACCTGTTTTATTATAATCTCAGACATCATCATCAGCCTGTTAACGCCTACTGCTGAGCATTGGCCTCTCTTCTTGTAATGCCACTTGTCCCGTTCCGAAAATTAAAATTGAATTTTTGATACATTTAATTTATTTAAATAATTACCAAATCACCAATAGGTGACAAGTTACAGTCATATTAGTGTAGTGTAGCTATTAGTGTGTCTTTAAAATATTTGGCCGTAGAATTATCATGAATAATAATTATTAAACTTGATAAAAAACCATTAGACAGTCAACTAAAAACTACTACTAAATTTATGTGTGTTATCTGCTTTAATACCAATCGTTTCAGAGATTAAGTACCTAATTTATCCGTAAAACATAAAGTAACTGACTAATAGTATATATTTACAAGTCCTAAACATAATATTAAAATATATCTTACCTAAAATAAAATATGAAGTAAAATAATTTATCCGTGGAAAGGGATCCTATGTTGCAATCAAACACCATCTGTATTGAGACTGATATTTTATATAGCGGGTAGATAATAAGTAACTATTAGTAAATACTTATAAGTAAGGGGGTAGATCTATTCTCATATGACATCTGTCATCCCTATATTTATACCTATATATAGGTGATTGCATGAGGTGAGCGGGGAGGATGTTATCATCCTACTACTTGTACATAATACATTAATTAATAGATCGGTTGATTCTTAAAAGACTCGAATTGACACAATAGAAAATTGGACTTATTTCCATTATTAATTATAATTATTCACAATTTGTAAATATTAATGAAGGATATTTACATACCATCGCGTATTAATTCTACTATTATAAAATATTAAATGTATAAATATGTAGATAATTAATTTTAACAATTTAATTTGATGGTACGTTTATTTTTCAATATACTGAGCATTTTTCTCTGTTATTTACAAACCTGCAGTCCTACAGCTCTAATAGTTTGTGTGATGTACAACCATACCTAACTAGCGACTTGGTCTGGCTTTGCCCGGCCATGTACGTTCTTTTCAAAACTCAAATTCAAAGCATTTATTTGGACACACAGGACACAACAATATATACATACAAAAGTTAACAACAGATAGAATAGAAAGGTAGACAAGCTTACGGGACGTGAAGCTATGTTTTTAAAAACTACTTTAATTAAACACTTTGCCAATTTTGAGGCTTTAATAACTAAGGTTGTCCGATACTGAGGACCTAGGACTAACTTAAAGTACGTGTGCTCGATACAGAGAGCTTAGACTAACTGCCTGAGCCGGCCTTATCGATACCCTTATATTAACTACGCTACCTGGGTGGCATCACGCCACCAGACGCAGTGTAAGCAGAGTCAAATTACATAGACTGCTGACGCTGCGGCAGCTTCTAGGTATTTAGCCTAATACATTAGAGAGAGGTGGGAACTTAACTCCTCCCTCCCTAAGAGAGGAATTATCGGGCGCACGATTTTGAGGGCGCTTACGATAATTTCTCCAAATTATACATGAAATATAACATATTATCGTTATCATTACAAAAATCACTATACCTAAACACATATAAACTATGGCACTGAGGCTAGAGTCTTTTTCTCTATTTAATTCACTTTCATACACTTCACTGTTACGCTGCGCGTACGCCATGTACTTGACGTCATCGAAGTTGATCTCGTGCATGTTGAGTGCGCGTGCACCGGATAGATTCTCCGTCGTCGGGAACGGCGGCAAGCTTATGATGGGTAGCGGGGCCGTCTCGTCCAGCTCGTGGTAAGCGTGGTGGTGTCGGGCGGTCTGCTCAGCTACCGTGACGTCACAAGGTTCGTCGATGGTCATTACGTAGGTGCCGAACACAGGATGCTTGGAGGTCTCATCGTTACATCGCTTCGTCAGCACCGTGGGCGTGCGTGTGAACAGGATCCAGCTGTCATCATCAATCCGCTGAAGCTTAACGGCTTCCAGGTGTACAGGAAACTGCTTGCAGCTGGTCAAGTGCGTGTCATAGCTGAGGAGTTGTTCTTCGCAGGTAGGACCGCTGTACGGTGCTCGGTTGTCGTCTGTGCACAGGAACTGGTCTCCGGCACCAAGAGCGTGGCATTGTGTCACGATCGGTAAGTACGCTGTACCTTTCGCCAATAGGTAGGGATACTTAGGAAAAATGGCCAAGGTTTGGTTCAAGGGTTCATGGAATATAGGGAGCATGTACAATTTGTAATAACTATACGTAGAATTATCTATGAGTGGAATTTCTAAAATAAATGTTACTTGATTTTTCTTTACATAAGATTTTACAGAAATAGTTTCCTCTATTTGTACTAAATTTATTTCAGTAGGCTCGTATACTAGTTTACCTACTTTAGCTATGAGTTGGAGATGATGTAATAACTCGGTAGAGTTTACAATTGATTGATGTAGAACAGAGCTTTTGCTTAGAGCTAGTGCGGTTTCAATTTCACTTAATCTTATAAATATAGAGCGGAAGTTATTCATAAAGAGGCTATACAAACCAAGTATGTATGAAGCTGTGGCTATATTGTTTTCTTTTTCGAGAGAGGCCTTGAGGGAAGTCTCAATTTGTTTAACACGGCTATCAAGAGTGAGAGAATTTTGGTGAAGTAATTCGGTGATATTTACAAGGCTGTCCAACATTTTAGAGGTCACTGTGAGCTTCTTCGAATATATTGTTTGATCATGAGAGATTTCGGAAATGATTTTGTCGTATCTAATCGCGTCATCGTGATCTAAGTTACCAGTGATAATTTTTATTATAGAGCCCATAGGGTTGAGGATACCTCGCTTAAAACGCTGAGGCATTAGTTGCCGAAATTTATTAATTGTTATCTCGCGGAGGTGGTCTGTATGCATGAGTATACTTATGAATTCGTGCGGGAATGTTTTGTTTTTTATCAGGGTTTCAAATTCGCTGTACTTTTTTATAACTAGCTCTAGGTCGGTTTGTATGTTGTCAAGGTTGAGTGTCTTTAGGATTGTCCATTGGTCGTTTTGCATAAATGCTTGGCCCTTTTTCACTGGGAGTATACCAGGGTTGTCTTCAATCTGTTTCAGCTGAAGCGCTGCTACTGCTGTGGCCAGCATTGCCACGCGCCACCTGTGGAGGGCGTTTGATATTTTTAATCGGCGCCTTTGTGTCTCGTCTCTCTGTCTCTACGTTAATAGGCACTACGTTTCGGGATGTTTCGCCTATCACTTTTGCCTTTTTGTATCGCGCCTTATCTTTGCTCTTTCGTTTGTTTATGTCCTTGACGTAGACTGTCTCTCCGGGTGAAAACTCGATTTGATTTTCTCCGCCTTTTTGTTTTCTTGTTTGTTCTTTGGTTTTTGTCAATTTTTCTGCGATGTGTTTATACAAGTATTTTATTCGTTTTGCGTGGTCTTTGACTAGTTTTTGGAGATAGACTTTTTGGAAATCTATGTTGAAGGGGCTGTCTGTGTCCGTGTGTCCGAATACTACCTCGAAAGGGGTGAGGCCTGTTGCTGAGTGTATTGTGTTATTATATGCCATAAGTGTGTAGGTCATAATCGTTGCGGGGTCGGTGCAATGTTGCTCTTGTTTGCCTAATCTGTAGATTTCTATTATAGTTGAATGAAAGCGCTCTACAACGCCCATTGAGTTTGGATTATTTATTGTGCCAATGTGTCGATTTATTTTATGAAGGCTTAAAAATTCTTTCATCAGTTCGTTGTTGAATTCCATGCCTGGGTCTGAACTAATTTTTCGTGGGATTCCGTAAAATGAGAAATACTTCGTTAAAGCTTTTACTACTTCCGGTGTTGACTTGTTCGGAATTTCGATGGCTTGACCTAGCTTGCTGAAAGCGTCGACTAAGGTCAGGTAGTATTTACCTTCGATGGTGAATATGTCGATAAACAACTCTTGAAAGGGTGCATCTTGTGTCTGCGTGAGTTGTAAGAAGGGCTTTATAGGGTGTCTGTCGTATTTCATTTTTCTACAGTCTTCGCAGGCGTTGATAACGGCGGCTACTGTTTCTTCCATTTTCTCCCAACAGTAACTTCGTCGTAGTCTAACCAGTGTCTCTTTGATGCCTCTATGGCATGTCTTGCCTTGATGGTATTTAAGGACTATGTCTCGTTGTTCATTCTCGTCTATCACAAGTACTACTCTCTCAGTGCATTCGTGGATGTTAATCATGTCTTTCTTAAACAGCGCTATAACTACAGCATTAAACTGACGTCGGTGGTCTTTTTCCTCAAAATAGATGAAGTACTTGGTTTTTGGTCGGATGTATTCCTTCAGGAAGTCTTTCACTAGCTCCGGGTTGTTTTTGGGTAAAAATACCTCTAAAATTTTGTGTTTTCCGATGGATATGTCTTTTACTTGCATTTCATTTTTGAACCATGGATGTACCAGGATTTGATTAGGCTTGCTGTCGATTGCTTCGTGTAATATCGGTATGCCTGTAGGCTCTAAGTCTTCAACTGAATGTATAGTTTGTGACCTGCTACTTTCGGATGGTATAACCGGTCGTTCTAGTTCATCTAATCTCATAGTGTCGTCTGAGTCCGATAAGCTGATGTGGCTAGCTGTTGCTGTCTCACTTGAGTCCGATATTGTTATCGTGGACGAGTCTTGTCTTGCTTCCTTCCTTGCTGAGAGTTTTACAATCTTCTTTACCACGTTGTCCATTTCCTTCTGAAGCTTCTTATCTTTCTTCCTATCTTGTACGTTTACAGCCATTGAGTCGGCGTCGTCGTCTGAATGTAAGGCGTTAACCTTAATTCGGCTTAAAGCGTCGGCATTGGTGTTCTGTTTTCCCTTTTTGTACAGAATTTCGAAGTTAAAGTCTTGTAGACGTAACCTCCATCGTGTGAGCTTGCTATTTGGGTCTTTCAGGGAATTCAGCCAAGCTAAGGGTCGTTGATCCGTGTATATGTAGAATTTCCTGCCATATAGGTAGGGGCGGAAGTGTTTAGTCGCCCAGACGATAGCGAGTAGTTCGCGCTCAATCGTACTGTACCTAGATTCGGTGTCGCTAAGCGTGCGGCTTGCGTACGCTATCGGTTTATCACTACCGACTTGTCCTTGTGATAGGACTGCTCCTAGAGCAACGTTTGATGCGTCGGTCGTTAAGATGAACGGCTTGTCGAAATCGGGGTATTGCAGTAGCGGTGCGTTGGTAAGCATTTCCTTGCAACGGTTGCATGCGTCAATGAAGTTTTGGTCAACTATTACTTTATTGCGTTTTTTTAGACAGGAGGTCAATGGTTGCGTGACCTTGGCAAAATTTGGGATGAAACGTCGGTAATAGCCGACGAGGCCTAGGAAGCTCTTAATTTCGGTAACAGTTCGTGGAATCGGAAAATTCATCACCGCTTTGATCTTGTCATTATTGGGTTTCAGGCCGTTTTTCGTGATGGTATGCCCGAGGTACAAAACTTCTTTGCGTAAGAACTCAGATTTGTCCAATTGTACCTTTAAGTTCGTTTGTCTAAGTCTGTCGAAGACAAGTCTCAGTTTTTGTATGTGTTCCTCCAGGCTAGACGAGTAGATAATAACGTCGTCTAGGTAAACCATGCAGTGTAGTCCTTGGAGGCCGCGCAGGATGTTATCCATTGTCCTTTGAAAGGTTGCGGGCGCGGTCTTTAGTCCGAAGGGCATTCGCAGGAATTCAAAGTGCCCGTTCTGCGTGCTGAACGCTGTCTTTTGTCGGTCGTTTTCTTCTACTTCAATCTGATGATATCCGCTTGCTAGGTCGATGGTAGTAAAGTATGTACTTTTACCTAGCTTGTCAAACAGGTCATTAATATTTGGTAGCGGATATTTGTCGTCTACTGTGATGTCATTCAGTCGTCTATAGTCAATCACCATTCTGTATTTTGGTTGTCCTGTCGCGTCTAGTTTTTTGGGTACTAAGTGTACCGGTGCATTCCAAGGAGAATGCGACTCCTGTATTATGTCATCGTCTAACATTTTTTGAACTTGTCTGTTTATCTCTTGGGTCTGAATAGGGGCTTGTCGATAAGGTTTAACATAGATTGGGTCTTCGTTTTTGGTTCGAATTCGGTGTTTTACGTGATTAGTGAAGGTCAAGGGTAAGTCATCGGAGTGGAAGATGTCCTTGTATTCCTTGCACAAGTTGTAGATCTTGTTGCGCTCTTCCTCATTCATGTGGTCGAGTCTAAGTTTTTGTAGGTTCCTTTCTAATATTTTGTCAATTGTCCCGTTATCTGTTTTGTCCTTGGTAAAGTTTACTTTACAGTCAGTCTCGCTGTGTCTTGTCACTTGTAGTGGTCGTGATACAGTCATAATCATTGTCTCGTCCGAAGCGTTCTGTATAACAGTGGTGGCGTAGCCATTGTCACACCTTACAAGGGCGCTAGGCATTCGAACGCCTGTACTGAACTCTCTATAGTCAAGTATAGCGTCGCCTGTGTGGTAGTTAACAGGGAGCTTTACTCTTGTCTCTGTCCGGGGCTTCAGCTCTACTTCGTAGTTTAAATCGGTGTTAATGATTTTGAAGCGTGTGCTTTCTGTTGTCAGTATAGACCTGCCTAGGTCTATGGTCGCTTTCAATTGTTGGAGTAGGTCGTTACCTATCACGCCGTCATAGTCAGGGTCAACCGTGTACAAGTAAAACTTGTGTGACATGTCAGTTTTGAATGAAGGTGGGAGTGGTATGTCTATGACTTGGTCATGGAGGCTTGAAGCGTGTGTGCTGGTGACCTTGAAGGGTTCGTACTGTATGAATTGCTGATACAGTTGGTAGGCTTTTTCAGGGTTCAGGAAGGACCTTTGGCTTCCTGAGTCAATCATAAATTTGGCATCAATTTCTGGTATTATTATGTAAGGTAATTTAAGTTGGGGGTCGCAATTAATTGTTATTGTGGTCACTCGGGGTCTCGGTTGGAGGCCTCCGGGGTAAAATTTTCGAATTCTTGTTCGTCAGGGATGTCAGAGTGGTAAGGGTACTCCACTGTCTCTAAATTGTCATTTTGTTCGTATACGTCATAGTCGTACTCGAAGTCTTGTTGAGGGTCCGAGTCGTGGGTCATGAGTTCATTGAGTTTAAAACCGTCGCGTGGTTTTTGTTGCGTCCTCATGGACACGTCAGTCTTTTGGAAATGTGGGGGATTAATTTGCGGGGGTTTGTAACCGAATTGTTGTGGTTGCATAAAATTATTTGGTCGATAACCGAGTTGGGGACGGTATCCTAGTTGTGGCCTATAGCCAAATTGTGGGTTGTTATTTAACTGTGGTCTGTAACCTAACTGAGGGTTGTTGTTTAACTGTGGTCTGTAACCTAACTGAGGGCGGTAGCCTGTTGGTTGATTTGGTTGCACGGCTGGTGGACGGTAACCTGTCGGTTGTTGAGGCGTCGAATTTGGTATTCCAAAATTAAATTTTTGCTGTACTGGTAGTACATTTGCCGGTGTCATGCCGAATTTGAAATTATTTAGCGGCAACGGGGCGCTAGATATTATTGGCCGTGATTGTGCGTGCGCGCGCCTACGCATATTGTATTGATCATGGAAATTTACCTCCTCTAACACAACACTTAACGCGTCTTCGATTGATTTTGGGTCTTTTAGGCGTACTATTCGTACCATGTCTTCAGGTAGGTTATATAGGAATGTGTTAAGCGCTAGATTGTTGTAGATTATTGCCTTCGCGAGTTTCATATTTTGGTCGGGTAATTCGTTTACTTTTGACAGGAGTGAAGATCTTATTCCTTGAATTCTATTGCATAATTCCAAATAACTTTCGTTTTGTTTGATTTTTACGCCTTCCAATTCTATTGCAATGCATTGTTCGGTTCGCGGGTCGCCAAAATGTTGTATTAGTACAGTTTTTAAGTCTGGCCACGTTTGAATGTCCTCACGTTCTGATAACAATGACGCGGCCTTGTCGACTAGTCGACTTGTGATTGAGTGATATACTAACAATTGTTGTGCCGGATTTTCTATTCCTTTAAATTTATCAATGACATATTCTGCTTTACGGATAAAAAGATTTAGTGTACTTTTGTCGCCATTGTATTGGGGAATTAAGCTTAAAATTTCGCGGGGGATAGGTGTAATTTCGACTGGTCTTGACATTTCCTTGGTTTATATTTACACTATTTATCTTAAAATTAACACAGTTATACAATAAACACAATATAACACACAATTACTTAATACTAAGCACTATCGATTTGGAGATATATGCTCTTACTTTTGCTCTTACTCTACTAAGTTACTAATCCGTTCTATGCAATCTTATAAGTCTATGGTTGATTCTTATCGGCTAGACTAAACAAAGTTTTATGTTACAGTCGGCCTTCTAACTAACTAAGCTATAGCGAGCGAGGATTAATCTCGTCTATAACGATAACATAACTCGAGGATGGCAGGGAGGAAATGAGGGAAATTGGCGAAAAGTCGTACTCACCAACCACTCGTTCCCATGCCGCTCGGGGTCCGCTTGACTTATTTGTTTGTTTGCGGAATCTCGCCGACAGCACCGTGGTTCTATCAGGAACCACCTGGAACACCTGGGGCACCTGGAACTTGCACAGCACTCGCGAGATCCTACCGTCTGCGCCAGACAAGCTTACGGGACGTGAAGCTATGTTTTTAAAAACTACTTTAATTAAACACTTTGCCAATTTTGAGGCTTTAATAACTAAGGTTGTCCGATACTGAGGACCTAGGACTAACTTAAAGTACGTGTGCTCGATACAGAGAGCTTAGACTAACTGCCTGAGCCGGCCTTATCGATACCCTTATATTAACTACGCTACCTGGGTGGCATCACGCCACCAGACGCAGTGTAAGCAGAGTCAAATTACATAGACTGCTGACGCTGCGGCAGCTTCTAGGTATTTAGCCTAATACATTAGAGAGAGGTGGGAACTTAACTAGGTATTACATTGTTACATCGTTTTCCTTTATTTTTATTAATTTGTTACTTACAAATGTGTTTCTGTACCACTTTGTTATATACTAACAGAATGAAACAAAAAAAAATAAGTTTTATCTTATAAGCCTTAAAACTTGCTACTTAAATGTGTCTCAGTAGGTATCATTGCTAAAATATCACAAGTATAAAAAAGCTGCGAACACACTCTGATCTTAATCGTGCATATGTGACCATGCAAAGCCGCGCAAGGCCGCTAGTAATATATGATCTTACCGATTCTGGACGAAGTCACTCCTATAATTCATTATCTCCTAAATTTTTCCATATCCTCTGGCTGCTTCCCATCTTCATGGAAAGAAGCCAATATCATTCCGTTACCTAAAAAGTCCAACCCATCATCTTTCTCTGAGTATCGTCCTATCTCTATCCTTCCTTTCCTCTCCAAAGTTTTAGAAAAACTGATCCACAGCCAACTTACCACATTCCTCACCAACAATAACCTCCTTAATCCTTTCCAATCTGGCTTTCGTCCGGGTCACAGCACTGTCACTGCTCTTACTAAAGTAACAGATGATATCAGAGAAGGAATGTCGAGTTGTTACCTAACAGTTCTGACTCTACTTGACTTTAGCAGTGCTTTTAATAACGTGGACTTTGATGTGCTGTTAGGTCTTTTACGGTCTCTTAACATATCTCCAACAGTAATTGAATGGTTTAGAAGCTATCTGTTTGGACGCCGGCAACGTATACGCATTGATGACACCTATTCATCATGGTGTAATATTTCTGCCGGTGTACCACAGGGCGGCGTGCTATCTCCTTTGCTATTTGCCATCTTCATTAATTCTATTTCTCACAATATTTCTTCTTCCTACCACCTATATGCGGATGATTTACAGATATATACACAGGCTCCTTTATCTCTGCTTCATGAGGCGATTGACACCACGAACTCTGACTTGGAACACATACGAGACTGGGGTAGGTCGTATGGTCTTGCTATCAATGCTAATAAGACTCAGACGATTATTATCGGTAGTTCTCGTATGGTGTCCAAAATTGACTGGTTCCGACTGCCCCATGTCATATTTGATGGGGTGGTGATACCATTCAGTGAAGTAGTTAAAAATTTGGGTGTTTTCTTTGACTCAACTTTTTCTTGGGGTCCACAGCTAACTGAAGTAAGTCGTAGAATTTTTGCATCATCAGCCTCTCTCCGCAGATTGCGAAATTTTCTTCCCATATCTACTAAAACTGCGCTTGTTAAGTCACTTCTCTTACCACTTCTTGATTACGCTGACGTTTGTTATTTCGATTTAACCGAAGAGCAGCTAAACAAACTTGAGCGTCTCCAAAATTTTTGCATACGTTTCATATTTGGTTTGCGGAAATATGATCGTATTTCAGAGTCACGCAAGAAGCTCAAATGGTTACCGATTCGCTTTCGCCGCAATACTCATGTTCTTTCCTTTCTCTACAAAATTCTCTTCCATCCTGTCACCCCTCATTACTTGAAAGAATATTTCAGTTTTGTGACTCCCACACATTCTGTCTCCTTACGTCCTAGTCGATCTCTCCTTCTGTCATTTCCATCATCTTCCTCTACTCAGGCTAATATGTACTTTCATAAGTCGTTTGCAGTACATGCTGTAGCCTTATGGAATGCTTTGCCTCTTTCTATACGTAAGTCTAAATCCTTATTAATTTTTCAAAATCAAATTTTCCACCATTTTTTAACTTTGGCAAATCTGTAATTTATTATTCTGTATGTAAGTAGTGTATGTGTTATAATTACTTGATTGTGTAGGTATTTGTTGTTGTAGTTAGGTTTTTTTTTGTATGTATTTATAAATTCCTTATATTTGTTTTAGTACACCTCTGACCCTTTTCTTCTCAGCTAATCGTGTCCATCCAAAGGTTGCCTGGAAGAAATCGCTTAAGGCGATAAGGCCGCCCATATGTACGTCATCATAAATTTATCCTTTCATGTATTTCTTTCATGTTGGTGTGCAATAAAGACATATTATTATTATTATTATTATATGTATAGGTATATATTTATAAAATTCCTGGGACATTTATACATTTTTTTTATATTACAACAGGAGACGTGTAGGTACGGGCAATGAAAGTAGTCAGTATTTGTTTTGTAAACTCCCACGTTTTATTATATACATTTCACAGAAACACAAACTGTAAGATCACAATACTATAGTTAGCGATAAACTTGCCGAAACTAAGAATGGTGCTGTTTCCAAGGACATAACAACCACAGATAGTCAATTTATCGCATTTCGTCTTGTAGAGGCGCTGCACGTTCTTGCAGATCTGCTTCGCTTTTACTGAAAGCCAATAAAAATAAGTTGAGCAAATTAAAAAAAATACGACGTTTTAAACTTTAGTTATTAAAAAAGTGAACCGTTCTTCCTACTAGGCAAGCGTGCTAAACCGTAGAATGCAACGTCGCTTAACATCAGGCGAGTCTAATGTAAGCCTATCAGTGTTAAAAATCTTAATCTTTCGGTTCTTGTTGGGTAAGCACACTGCATCTTAGGTCAAAGCTGCTTACCATCAGGCAAACTGAGGTCAAGTGCGAACCGAAAAAAAAAATTTACCATCACAATTCCCAGCAGACTCTGCTATAAGTAGACATTTGTAAACAGCTCGTTCATTCGCAATATAGAACTCTTCGCACTTGCAACCAAGGAACGATTGCATCAGCATATTCTTTAACAACCAGATGGAAATCGCTATTATTTGCACGGAAAAGGACACACCCTGTGAAATAAAATTAAATATAATAGACAATTAACGACCAATTGAATTAATAAAACTATTTTGGGCATGAGACATGAAGATAACTGAATAATGAAGAGAAAAAATAAGATAAGACTTAAATAAATTAAGTCAAGATGTGATTTTACGTTTACATGTACAAAGGCAAGGAATCACTTTAATTCAACTAAAGTTTAATTCATATTCTAAGTCTAATTTATCTATCTGTATGCTATATTTCATCCATAACGGTAGCCCCTTTAAGGGTGAAGACGTAACCAATACAATTCTCAAATAAAACTATAATATACATTCCTATGTACTTTGTTATATAATTATAATAGAAGATCTAATCAAAAACCATAAAAGGGATTTAAATACTCACACTATAGCCCTTAACAATATAACTTTGACATATATTGATTAAAGCCATTATACAAATAAGACTATCACTGATGACTTCTCCAGCATGGAATAGTGTCTGAAAGTTATTAAAATGACAAATTAGTAAGATCCTTACAACAGGCGATCTCTCTTGAGTCGTATTGCGTCATGAGTGAGAGTCGTGACTCCCCCGCAGAATTACTTCGTTAGGGGAGTTCTGTTGGGTAGATAGGTACAACAGTGGCTACTGAGTTGAATTTGCAATTAACGTGATCTCAATTACTTACCATAACTTCAAAATTCTTTTTAGCCAGCGTATAAGACTCTAAAATCTCATCGTAGGTTACAAAAAGAATTTTCATTCGATCACGTTTTGTCTCTGCATCTTCAAGTTTACAATTTTCGAACTCCTCGATCCATATTTCGACACTTCTCGTTAGCCAATCAACCACAAATATTATATGAATTATGTTGGAATCACACGTTAGGAATAAAAGAGACAACAGAACCATTATTACATTGAATGATTGTTTACCATCCGTGAAGTATAAACTAACAATTTCAACTATAACAGTGACGGCAGTCGATACGAAAAACCATAACCAAGTTGTGGCTATGACCTGTTTAAAATTAATCGATTTATGAGTAAAACTTAAAAATATCTTGTTCATTTTCACGATCATCGTGACTAGGTCTTCAGTTGTCCGGACAGTTAGTACAACGTTTATAAACACACCAACGTTGTAGAAAAACAAGTTAAAGATATCAGCGAACCGGAAATTTGTGCCGAACCATTCCCAATTCAAATGGGGAGAAATGACCAAAAAGTTAGTGAGGGAACAAGCCGCAAACGACAAGAATGCAAATGCAGAAATAGCGTTAAGAAAGAAAGAATTGGGTGTTATGTAGTTGTCTCGAATCAAATATTTAAGGTTGAATGTCATGTATTGCATGATCTTCAAAGGCAGTAAACATGTTTGGAATCTCTCGTCGACTCGGTTTTCGAGTAATATTTCGATGCCTGTCGGTATCGGATGCGGCTTTTTGATAAACATTTTTTTCATTATTAATTCCAACTTAGTTTGAGGAAAATATATAATAATAGTTTAATGTATAAAATTGTGTAAAAATACGTTCGACTGGGTCACGTCCAGGAAAGCCAATGTTTTAATTAATTATTATGAAAAGTATCTACGTTTTTTACATATCAACTAATATTAATTATTTATTTAATCTATTTATTATGTATGTAATAACACAATGGAAAACAAGTCGGTTACGTAAACACACTTGAAACTAAGCGTTGAACAAACTAATAACTTGAAAAGCACTTTAGTTGATTACATCCATCTTTACAATCTATAACTTCAAGTGCATTCCACGCTGTTATTATTTCAAACAAAGTCGTTTCGATTAAAAGCTTTTCAAAAAGAGACGATATTAAAACACTAAGTACAACGAAACAACACATAACATAATTTCTTCTAAGAAATAAAAGATTTTGCGGTCGTAAAATGAGACAAGCATAGGTAATGTAAAATGACGTCGTCTCAATTAAAAGCCTTTCAAAAAACATCAAGAAAATCGGACATGGAGAGCGACCATACGATTTACCTTCATAACTTCGTCAGCAAAGATTTGGAAAAGTTCTTCAAGCCGTTCAATATAATTCAGGTGCTCCTTATGACGCCAAGATACAGCATCAAAGATGGTTTTATATTCCCTAACGGTTGGGTCGCTCACATCGCTTCATTCTCAAGCGCATTTCTAAATATACTAGGAAAGATAGTACAAGCAGCTGCACCTGGCGATACACTAGAAAATAGATATGAACGTGGAGCATTATACGCAACTTTACTCCTCGGAAATTCCATTTACACCATCGGATACACTGTGAACTTCTTCTCCGCTTTCAATAAAAGACATAAAATAGTCTCTCTCATGCTCAAAATCCAGAAAATCTCCAATGTCTTGGACTTCAACAGCGAAAGATTCAAAAGGAATGTAACGTTTAACAATCGGTTGAACCTGGTCCTCTGTTTCATTTACATTCTATTTAATCTAACTGTGTTTGCTGTGGCTATTCAAAAGAGCCACATGGCTTCACTGGGAGATCTCCTACAGATACCATTCTTCATGAACATATTGTATTCTATAAGAATGATAGTGATTCTGCAGAGCTACGCCATGTCGTTGGTTGAAAACATGAAGAATCAAAATACAGGTTTGAAAAGTAGAGAGATGCATTGTTTAAGGATTTCTAAAGCTTTCGGAGATTTGTTGCAATGTCATCTACTTTTCATTGATGTGTTTCAAGATTATGTGAGTTTGGTGTTTTGTTTTGTATTTCTTTATAGTCTTCTTTATGTTGGGTGTTGTCGTACGTTGTTATCTTGGAAAATAGTAGCCATTTTATTTTTAATCAGTCCATTCTTTACGGTTGATACGTCAAATGAAGGATTCCTTTGGTTGGTTCCTGATATGACGCGCCTGGAAATTTTACAATCAGGCCTTTCTTTAGTCCTTATTCTGAAAATAAGGCTCTATTGCAATCGATTAGAAGCTCGTTTGGTGCGAACCAAGCGCCATCTGTGTAACAACGTATGCTTTATCTCATATATTTGCGCCAGCTCGCAATCGATACTATTACAACAAAAGCTTACTCGCGCAATGATTTTTAAATATATATACAATAATAATATATATAATAATAGATACGTAGTAATAATTAATATAGTTGAATGTTTTAATAGTCATAGTGCAAGCAGACATTAAATATATAGTTTTTTATTAGATTTGTCTTTCCACTTACGAGTATAATAGATTTCTTTAAGTGTCTATGCCTGTCCAACTGTGGCTGGACAATGTAAAAAAGTTAGAAGAACACATCTGGGCAATAACAACACCAGATAGGGATTAATGTCGTATAAGGGAGGAGGTTTATGCCAAGCAGTGGGCTCTACTAAGACGATAATATAACATTTATTTATTTATTTATATTATTTATCACATGGAATTTGTTCTGGATCGAAACCAGCTTAAAATTTATTTTCAGTTAATTCAAGAACATATTCTGTTTTGTGTCCTTTGTAAAATAAATAAATGTTTAATTCACTTGCACGTAACTTCCAGATATTGTACTTCGTAGCAGAAACATTTGGCAATACTCTGACGTACGTGGAATCCACCATAGCTCTGCTTCTCCTGAACCTCGAAAGCCACCCTTCTGAATCAGCAGAAGATTATTCAGTAAGTTATATACAGGGTAAGTGGTAACTAACGCATAACCTTTTAAGGGTGGCTTTAGTACAACTATACCAACAACTTTTATTCTACAACTTTTGGTAATTCGTGAAAAAAATCAGCTGTTCCATACATTTTGTCGAATATCTTCCATACTTTTGTATGGAACAGCTGATTTTTTTTACGAATTTCCAAAAGTTGTAACACAAAAGTTGTTGGTATAGATGTACTAAAGCCACCTTTAAAAGGTTATGCGTTAGTTACCAGTAGCCCTGTATAACAATAGGTGTATATACATTTTGGCAAAACTATCTACAGGTCTTCTATCTATACATATAATAAAGCTGAAAGGGGTGGAATCGAATGTCTGAACATTGAAGAAATTAAAAAAAATGTTTGGAGATACTTTGAATTGATAACAAAACACGTTCCAAAAATTAAAAAAAAATTGTCTGTTTTTTTTAAACGCTCATAACGCGAAATTTTTTTTATTTATTTTAATGTTTAGGCCTTGACCCTCTTCAGTTTTATTGTATGTAGATATAGATATACATATAGAAATATAAAGTTAATATAATTTTTATTAATTTAATTTTGGAGACAAGAACGCTGGCTGGTTCCTTGCGCAAAGGATTTCTATAACAATCCAGCGTGGGAATGCAGGTAGGTATATATGTATAATAATTTTTTGTTGTTAATAAGTATTTAAATGTTAATTTAAGAAATCAGAACTTTTCTATATTTTTTCCCTGAATCTTTCAGACGGCTACGTCAGTCATGGTCATAATAATATTCTGGATGGTGAGGAACCTGGTGCTGATCCATATCCTCGGCGCCGAGATGGAGAAGTTCTACCTGGTGCTGGACGAGATCTATGCCCAGTCCTGTGTGTTTGCCGACACGCCTTGCGAAGGTAGTAGGCCCCTAAGGCTATTAGAAAACTCTCGATAGTATCTATATATATATATATATATAGATACTATCGAGAGTTATATATATATATATATAAAACTCAAAGGTGACTGACTGACTGACTGATATAGTGATCTATCAACGCACAGCCCAAACCACTAGACAGATCGGGCTGAAATTTGGCATGCAGGTAGATGTTATGACGTAGGCATCCGCTAAGAAAGGATTTTTGGAAATTACACTAATAAAGGGGTGAAATAGGGGATGCTTTAGGGGAAGTTTTACTTTCTAATTCGAGCGAAGCCGCGAGCACCCACTAGTATAATATAATAGTGTTGACTATTTACTTACTTTTTATTAATTACGTCCACTAGTACTAAATAAAAAGTAAGTAAATAGTATATAATAGTAGCCCACGGCTTCGCTTGCATTATTTCGGGTTAAAAAATTGCCTATGACACTCCTAATATCTCATGCTACCTACATACCAAAAATCATGATGATCCGTTCAGTCGTTTTTGCGTTATGAGCGTTTATATAAGCAGATAAAAATTCTGAAAACTTTTGAAATGTGTTCAGTTTTCGATTTAAAGTATACTTAAGCTATATATTTTTTTTTACATATTCTATGTACAGATTTTTAACCATCTTTATCTTTATTATATGTGAAGAATGAGCAATAAATAGGTACAAAATAATCTTATCATTGCAGAAGTGGAACGTCGGATGCTAAAGAACATAAGACGCGAGTACCGAGCTCGCTTCAGCAAGGCACGAGCTCGCGGAGTGTTCTTCGTGGACGCAACTTTACCACTGCAGCTGGTCACATTGATCACTTCTTATATAGTGGTGATCCTGCAGTTCAACTTCACCAAGTAAACTCCTCACTTGTCATGATGCCCTAGTAGAAAGAAGAGAGAAACATCTGAGATAGAGTGGTCCAAATGGATGCATGTTTACCCCTGACACTGGTCACGGTCCTCATCTCTTATATTGTTGCACTCTTTCTGCAGTTCAACTTCACAAAATATACTCCTTACTTGTCATGATTTCCTGGTACATAATAGAGTAGTGTGTAGGTTTTAATAAGGGTTTATATGGCGCAAAAATTGTTTTAATAATAAAATAAAATATTAAAATACAAAATATGTTTTATTTACAAAACTACATAAATCTGTAAAGCATTTGTTTTGTACTTTATGAACTAAAATAATTAACAACTAATGAATCTTAAATGTAAATTACATTGTGACAAAATGACTAAGAATTCGACCAACTTTTTATCTAAAAAACTAATTTAATTACGAAAATACAAATGATTTTATAAAGTAACGTCTAAAACTTAAATATAAATTTGTGTTATTGAAAAAAATATCATTCATATTTTCTATCTTTGCATTCACAACGTCAAGCAATAAGTTATTTAATTTTATTAGTGGTAAATAAATAAAATCATTACCGGTACATAACTCTCAATTAAATTTGATTTGTGCATTTCCGGATAACACATGAAACTTTGAAAGGTTGGTTTAATTTTTACAATAACTTCCCTTTGACCAAACTTAAGCAATATTGATTTAGAAAGGGATTTAGTCTACGAATAATTCATATCATAGAGTTGTTGCTGTCTTCCGTGGGTCGGATGACACGCTAAATTGTAGGTTCCGGTTGTTTGTCTAGTACGGCAGTCGTTAAGCCATGTCAGAAGCCCTTAGGGCGGTTTGAAAACTCTCGACACCAGAGTTGGCCACTCTCATTCGATAAGAAGAAGATAGAGTTGTAGCTCCTTACAAATGTCGCATCGTAAATGCTTTCAACTGGCAACCGACGGCGGTTGACTATCTCGTGTTTTTTTTACTTAATTACGTTATTCGCAGGAAACCATAATAATTTTCACAAAAATTTAATATGATTAAAAATTGATTGTTTTTTTTTTTCATAATAAGTAGGTAGTCCATCAAACACTGCACCTCCTGTTCCTGTCACTATCAGCCCCAACACAGCTGAGTACCCTGAAGTCTCTTCCGAAGAGCTCTCCATCCCCCAGGGTCTGCGGCAGGGGCTGGTTGAGGGTCTCCGGGAGAAACAGCGAGCTGATGCCGCCCATCACGCAGAGCACCCCCATGATGAGGAGGGGGAGCGCTCGGGAGTATACTGCCTGGAATTAATAAACAATGGATTAGTTGATTGCAAAGAAAATTACTGGTAATTACTTTGTGCTCATGACAGTCGGCAATAGTTCTCCTAACTAGGAACTGCTACTAGGATCACATAACTTAAGAACAACTTACCAAATGCACAATATACGGACAGGCCAGTAGTCCAAGTCCGGATATAAAAGACGCGGCGCCCATAGCCTGCGCTCGCAGCACGGTCGGCAATAGTTCTCCTATTTGCACGTAGAATACTGCGAAGGAGGACGCGGCGCAGAGTCGACCCAACATGGCTAGAGATACTGTGATCCAGGGCCACGCTGGAAGGGGAAAATGTGACACTATTTATTTACTGGTAGTATATTATGGCTTGTGTAATAACATGTTAGAAAGTTCATTCAAAGATTAAACTTATGATGTATTTTCTCAAGAACTGTCTTAGAATAATTGCAATATCCTTTCCCTACTACCTAAGCAGATAACGTCGGTGTCTCAGGATGGCCTTTATTAAAAGACTAGGTTATATTTTTATGTAAATGCTTCCGTGGGTCAGATAGCACGTAAAAAAATCACATAAAATTGTAGTTATTGGCTGTTATAGTACTTTGTTAAACCATGTAAGATAGGCCAATCGGGCGTTTCGAAAACTTTCGACAAAGAGCTATGCCGCACACACGTTCGATAAGAAGAAAACTGAAATTACAACAGTAAAACTAAGGCATAATAGAAACAAAGAGCTTACAGTCAGGCACCAGCACAGTGCTAAGACAGGCGAGGCCGCCGACACACATGAAGCTGCAGAGCACCCAGCGCCGACCGAACCGCTCCATGCAGCGCCATGCGAGGAAGTAGGAAGGGAGCTCCACTGCGCCTCCTGGAGATAAGAGTATCTCTTTTATGTTATGGTAGCCTGGTAATCCTGGTATGATAAAACTTTGAAAAATGATCTAAAGAATATGGGGCTAAAACTTCAGCTACTCTTATTTCTTTCTTCTTATTCATGGTAAAAAAACTTATCGGCCGCAAGAAAGCCACTAATCAATCCAGTTGAAAACTTTGACATTTGAATAATAATCTAGTCATTTTGGTTTCATTCGTCGACTTTTCCAAGAGAGACGCAGTAACGTGGATCGAAATGCTTATTACATATTAAACTCACCAATAAAAAACGCCAAATAGTCATCCACACCCAAATTCGGAGTATTATAACTCAAGCTATTATACACAACACCTAGCGCCACCCAGTTGAACGTCAATATGCAGAACTTCTTCCTAATATTCGGATATCTGAACACATCCAATGGAGACGCTTTACAATCCCCTTCAGAATTCTGATCGTCCATTCTCTTATTCTCTATAATGTCTTCCTCTGCGTTCTCGTTTATAAATATCTTACTAACTAGTTGCATGGACTTTCTTCTTAAAGTACTCGCTGGTGATTTTGCGAAATCCGTTTGAGTAGACTTTTGCATTGTAAGTTGTATTTCTTCGTTTTCATCTTTTACGCTCTCTCTTTTTCTGGATTTCTTGTTTACTATATCTGCTACTTCCATTGCTATTATTTTTTCGAGACTGTCTGCTTTTTCTGGTTCTGTTTCTGGGATTTTGGTTAAATCTGGTTTGAAGGTGAGCATGTTACTTATCCTTCTGTCGAATTCTTCTTTATTTGTTTCTGTTGGGACGTGACCGTTCATATTATTCGGAAGCATCGCGAGTTCAGCTTCTGCTGTTTCTTCATCTTTTATTCTTTTCTAGAAAAATAAACACACATGAATAAACCTGGTACCTGCAACATAGATTTGTAGCTGCTGTAACACTACAAGAAATACGTAATTATATCAATGCCACTCAAACTTAATGTGTGTCTAGCTTACTAAAGAAGAACTAAACTTTCAAGCTACAATCTAACAATTCTTGTAATATCACGTCTCGTTTGAACTTAGAGTACTACTGTATTACATTCGTCAAAATCAAATGGTCAGAAAGATGCTTCTATCGGGCAATGGTTTTTACTATCTTATCACGAATTCTCTTTTTTAATAAGAGATTAATAATCTAAAACATAATCTTCTTAAATGGTTGAAAGTCTATTCTCACATGTAGCTGTATAAGGAACCCCCTCTGCAGCGTGAGTCCGTTCCTCCTGGCCAGGTTTCTCAGCACCTTCTCTGCCTCGCCGATGCGGCCGCGCCCCGCCAGCCACCGCGGGGACTCCGGGATTAACCAGTACAAACTGGAGAGAAAACACATTCAGCCGATATAATATCAGCACGATCAATATTAGCCCATAGCTATTGCTTACCATCAGGCAAACTATAGTAAAGTTCTAACCTGCTTTATTCAGAAAAAAATTAAGTACCTCCTCTTTTTTTGAATCCGGTGTAGGTAATATAATCTATATCCTAATTTATATAATGGCGTCATCACATATATCAACTCTTGAAGAATTTTCAACACCATTTACCGCGTGAAGACACATCAGTAACCTACCTTAGAAATACTCTGTAGCATAATTCAGCTTGGAACGCATCATCATCGTGATAGTGTATTTGTTGGACTGTTTGTTTGTCTGTTCTGTTTTGGGTGACATACTTTCTTGAGTCGTATTTCCTCATGACCGAGGGTCGTGACTTCCCGCACAATTCGTTAGGGAAGTTCTCTCAGGCAGATACATACATCGTGGCGGGCGCCCAGGTCCTTCCATTTAAAGAACATTTTAGTGATATATTAAAGTGTATTTACCAGATATTTGCTAGTTAATCGTGCATTTTACCTATACAGCAGTAAGAAGGGCAGACTGGTAGCCAGCGAGAGTCGGTACCAGTCCCGGAACAGATACGCCAACAGGGAGAGTGCACACATGCCTGTCGCGAACAACATGCCTACCACGATACCTGGAACAAGTCACAAAAACATCAAAGTTAAAGTCAAAGATATTTATTGCGGAATATAAGTAATTAAAGATGGTTGTGAGATTACATTGGAACTATAATCCCACCCATAGGGCGTGCAAATTAGAATCAAAATATAGCACTGAAAATTAAATTTAAATATGTATGTGTACAATATGTCACTATAAATATACCTAATGTCAATGTACCTGTAACATGGGTCTATGTCAAGGATTATAATAGCCACTGTAGGTAACTCCACATTTATTTATCACTATGTAATATATTTTACTATATATATTTTATTCTTAACATTTTCACATATTAAATATTTATTTCTATATTTATTTACATAGTATATCAACACTCCACATTCATTACTCACTTACATTCCACAAACATTCAAACATCACACTAAACTTAATAAATATTATTTACACAAGCATAGCCGCGAGACAACACTGGTATAACCATCGCTATTGTTCTCGCGGCTGTGTCGCGGAGATACCGAGCTCGAAACCGGTTTCGACGCGGGCGCCGGCCAGCGGCCGCCGCGCCCGCCGCCCGGCCACCAGTACCACACGGATCGTTCCGACGCACACTCGCGCTGCTTTTCATTCCAATTCCATATCGTTCTCGTCATTTCATATTTGTGTTTTTATTGTTTTGATTATTCATTGTGCCAGTGTTAAACCACTAAACGTAACGTACTAACGTGATTCGGTGACCACTAAACTGGTGACCTCTCATATTGGACCTGCCACGCGGAGCAAAACACACACGGCGAGACAACTGGAACCTGGAATTTGGACTCCATCATCATCATCCGAGTTAAGTACTATTCGGAAAGGAATGTGATTGTTTGCCCATTAACTACCTGCATTTCGACGGTGACATCATTTTAAATTTAACCAAAATTACATATATACAAAAAATGTCTTGTCTGTCATCCGACAATCACTTGGCTGGGCCCGACATTCCGGAAGATTTCTGGCGGAGAATTTGGAGCAGCAGCATCGCATCTCAAACTGCGCTGCCACACGACGCGCTTGCTGACCATGAGCACAACAATGCCGTATCGACGCCAGCTGACCACCACGTTGCCGCATCATCATCATCGCGGATAGACGTCAGTCCTCCTGCAGAATCAATAACCATCGACCTGTTGCTGAGTCAAGTGACGCAGCTCACGAAGATAGTAGATGCCTTGACTTTGACGCACTCATCATCATCATCATCATCAGCACGATCCCGACCTACCAACCGACGAGATGCTTCGCATCGCAGCCGCAGCCCCTCGCACAGCGCACACCGATCCGCTTCGAGCTACAGAAGGTACCCCATCTGCTGGTACCACTCACAGTTTGAAGACAAGACCGAAAAATGCATGAAACCATGCGACTACGCGAAGACTTCGGGAAACGCGAGGGGCGGTCAGTAGCTGCGACGGACGACTGCCCAGGAGAATCTCGTCGCCTATTCATCCTTGATGTCAGAATCAGGATCTCTTTTCTCATCGACCCCGGGAGCGACGTTTGCGTCTACCCGGTGTCTGAGCTCAAAGAAAAGCGACAAAAGACACCATTCCAACTCTGTGCCGCAAATGGGTCGGCTATTGACACCTATGGCCACCTACAGCTGTGTCTCAACCTGGGCCTCCGCCGAGACTTCAAATGGCGCTTCATCGTCGCTGACGTCACCAAGGCGATCATCGGTGCCGACTTCCTGGCGCACTACCGCCTTCTCGTGGACCTCAGCGGGAAGAAGTTGGTCGACGGAACAACCAGCCTCAGCGCAGCAGCATCAGTGTATAATAGTAACGATGTAATGAGTGTAAAGGTACCGAATGGCGGTGATACTGTGTATCACAAGATCTTGTCTGAGTACCCGGAAATTACACGCCCTTCAGGCATACCCGGTTCTCCGAAACACAACACTACACACCACATTCGCACTACACCTGGGCCTCCCATATCATGCTCACCCAGACGACTCGCTCCAGACAAACTCAAAATTGCCAAACAAGAGTTTGAGGACATGCTAGCCAACGGAACCGCACGACCGTCCGACAGCCCTTGGTCCTCTCCACTTCACCTGGTAAGTAAAAAAGACAATGGTTGGCGACCTTGTGGCGATTACCGCCTGCTCAACGCCCGAACGATCCCAGACCAGTACCCGATTCGTCACATCCATGATTTTGCGCACAGCCTATCTGGATGCAAGGTATTTTCTGTCATAGACTTGGTAAAAGCCTACCATCAGATCCCAGTCCAGGAAGAAGACATCCCAAAAACGGCCATCACCACCCCGTTTGGTTTGTATGAGTTCCCCTACATGACCTTTGGTCTCAGGAACGCAGGCCAAACCTTTCAGAGGTTTGTCGACGAGCTTACCCGTGGCCTAGATTTCTGTTACCCATACCTTGACGACTTCCTAGTCTTCTCAAAGTTGCCAAGCCAGCACGAAGACCACCTGCGCCAACTCTTCGAACGCATGCGCGAGTATGGCGTACTGGTGAATACTGCCAAGTGCGTCTTCGGAAAACCTGCGGTAACGTTTCTAGGCTACCAAATCTCGGAAGAAGGCACCAAACCTCTGGACAGCAAGGTAAAGGCAATCTCTGAGTTCCCTGCACCAAAAACTGTTCGAGAACTCAGACGCTTCCTGGGCATGGTGAATTTTTACAGGCGATTTTTACCCAAAGCTGCTCAAATTCAGGCACCTCTTAATGCTCTGCTCACTGGTTCTGTCAAAGCCTCCCACCCCGTGACATTAGAGGGAGACGCTTTACGCGCATTTGAGGCCTGCAAACAGAACCTCTGTGACGCAGCATTATTAGCCCACCCTGATCCTGAGTCCAAACTTGGACTTGTCACTGACGCCTCCGACACCGCAATAGGCGCAGTACTTCAGCAGCTCAAAGATGGACACTGGCAGCCGCTAGCATTTTTCTCACGCAAGTTGAGCCCATCACAGAGTAAATACTCTCCATACGATCGGGAGCTCCTTGCCATTTACGAGAGTATCAAATACTTCCGGCACATGCTAGAAGCCACTCACTTCACAATCTATACTGACCACAAGCCTCTCTGTTACGCTTTCCATCAGCGGAAAAGTAACTGTTCGCCCCGGCAGTATAGACACCTCGACTTCATCTCTCAGTTCACCACCGACATAGTGCATATCGCAGGTAAGGACAACTTAGTTGCCGATACTTTGTCGCGCATTGACGAACTCGAGAAGCCAGTCGATCTTGAAGTGATGGCCCAACTGCAGACCAGTGATCCAGACCTTTCTGCTCATCTCACAGGTGAAACAGCACTTCGCCTGGTCAAAACGGACATTCCTGGAAGTCGTGCATCCTTGTACTGCGACGTCAGTACAGCGACACCCAGGCCATTTGTCCCACAACAACTTCGCCAGCAAGTCTTCAATAGCTTGCACTCGCTCAGTCATCCCGGTCCAAACGCCTCAGCCAAGCTCGTTGCCCAACGTTTTGTTTGGCCACTGATGAGGAAAAACTGCCGCGACTGGGCTAAGGCGTGTTTGACTTGCCAACGCTCGAAGGTAACCAGACACGTCGCCTCACCAATTGGTACGCACGACTTATCTTCAGCGCGTTTCAAACACGTCCACATAGACCTCATTGGCCCACTTCCTCCTGCTGGAAATTATCGGTATTGCCTCACAGCCATTGATCGCTTCACGCGATGGCCTGAAGTAGTACCAATCACCGACACTTCCGCCGAAACAGTGGCCAAAGCATTCATATCCTGCTGGGTGTCTCGATATGGTTGTCCTGTTGAGATCGTTACTGATCGAGGTGGACAATTCCAATCTGCACTGTTCGAACAGCTGTCCAAATTTATTGGTTTTGATCACCGCAAAACGACAGCATACCACCCGCAGTGCAACGGCTTAGTTGAGCGTTTTCACCGACAGCTCAAAGCAGCCATCACATGCCACGCTGATGCTAACTGGGTCGAGTCACTTCCACTCGTCCTCCTCGGCATCCGCAGTGCCATCAAAGAAGATCTCCAAGCATCTTCAGCCGAGCTTATGTACGGTGAGCCTCTTCGTCTGCCTGGCGAGTTTTTCACTACCAAAGTAGGCAACCACACCACCGACATAGCCGACTTCTCAGCTCGGATGAGATCTTTCGCTGAAGTGGTCAAACCTGTACCCCCACAGCACCATTCTGCCTCTCGTCGCTCCTTTGTATTCAAGGACCTAGCCACATGTGAGTATGTATTCCTAAGGGAAGAAATACTCCGCGGCGCACTTCAACCGGCCTACACTGGCCCATACAAAGTTCTTCGACGAGGAGGCAAAACTTACAAAATACTGGTAAGGAACTCTGAGCAGACTGTATCCATAGACCGCCTCAAGCCGGCCTACATATTGTCTGACACCACTCCTACCCAAACTCCTACTCCTACCCCAACTCCCACTCCTCCAACATCAACCCAGGATACCGCTCCTACACTTCCTGTTCGGACCACTCGCTCCGGACGGCGCGTACGGTTCCCGGATTTTTATCGCCCTTAGCCGGTCTCTGGAGGGGAGTGATGTAGGTAACTCCACATTTATTTATCACTATGTAATATATTTTACTATATATATTTTATTCTTAACATTTTCACATATTAAATATTTATTTCTATATTTATTTACATAGTATATCAACACTCCACATTCATTACTCACTTACATTCCACAAACATTCAAACATCACACTAAACTTAATAAATATTATTTACACAAGCATAGCCGCGAGACAACACTGGTATAACCATCGCTATTGTTCTCGCGGCTGTGTCGCGGAGATACCGAGCTCGAAACCGGTTTCGACGCGGGCGCCGGCCAGCGGCCGCCGCGCCCGCCGCCCGGCCACCAGTACCACACGGATCGTTCCGACGCACACTCGCGCTGCCTTCACACTTCGCATTCCGTATTTCTCGCCTTTGTAATTGTGTTTTCTTGTTGATTTATTAACTGTGGATATAGAATAGACTGTTAAATAGTTATTTGGTGTTTAATTGTTCTCATACACCGTCACACACACCAAGTCACTAAAGCCACAAGTAATACTTTGTTATCAAGGCAAATTATATTATTTACAGCTTGGCACTTCTACAGAAAAAAAGATTGAACATTTATAACTTCTTTTTTATTATATTGCAAGGATCTGGGAGAATTTGTAAAATTTCCGGTCCATTTCTTATCTGGTAGTTTCCATTTACGTCAAATAAGAAGTCAACAAACATAAACTCTGTGTTTCAGCTTTTTTTTGAAAGGCAGTTCCACTCCAATATAGAAATGCTCTACTTTAATTTTCAGCAGTAGTAGCTTGGGAATCATGCAATACCGTATGTGTAAAATTACTTTGCAAATACTTATTTTCTTGAAAGTACACAATCAAACTTTAGACTTCACACTCAAATCAAAGTACCAGGACTTCATAAAACCTTACCAGCATACGTCCTCCGTTTAGGCGGCATGAGTTCCAGAGCCAGTATAAAAGGCAGTTGATACAGAGCTGGGAAGAAAAGTCCTCCCAGAACCCTCAGCGCTGCGTAGCTCCAGTATGATGTGGAGAAGGAAGCTGCGATTGCCAGAGGAACTTCCAGGAAAATCATCAGGAGGATCGTGGGGCGACGCCCGTATCTGAAAAAGAAAAAAAAGTTGATTAGAACACAGCTTTTATTACAAATTACAAATTGATAGGTAGATTTTAGTGAATATGAAAAGGAATATTTGAAAAAAAGGCCAATTCTTTAAAACTGCTTTTATTTCTCAATGGTCGTGTCGCTAAAAATAGAACTTTTAATCTCTAACCGCATTACACAACAAATATTATGATTGTGAACAGATCAGTGGGTCTCGCGTTGGCTTATTCAAGACTAGTGGACGCCCGCGGCTTCGCTCGCATTATTTTGAGATAAAAAGTAAATACGCGCTGTATTTACTTCATACTCATCTAGTTCATACGTCGACACACACGAATCTTTAAAATGGCTGTAGGCAGCGTATATCGGCGGTTTAAAATGAACATAACTTTTTTATTTACGAACCGATTGAAATGAAATAAACGCTAAATGTTAAGTTAAAGTAACACCGTCGCATCGTCTTGCGAAGTCGGAGAGGTCCGTGTACGTGATGGGTCCCGCGGTATACAACCGTTTACCCGCTACCGTGCGTGATGCACCCTCCACCGCGCGCTTTAAAACCAAGCTTAAAGCTTGGCTGCTCGAGCAGCAATTTTATGACCTTGACACATTTTTCAAGGCACCTGAAATGTGATATATAAAATAACTATAGTGATAGATATAAATAATATAAATAAATAAATATTTCAGGACATATCACACAGCGCCATCTAGCCCCATACTAAGCTTACGCTTGTATCATGGGTACTAGGTAACGGATATAATACATATATAGTTTTCTTTTGTAAATACATACTTATTATATATAGAAACGACCAGACTCAACACAAGTAATTACAAATTTCAATATTCATAATTACTTGTGTTATGCGGGAATCGAACCCGCACCCCTAGATTAGAAGGCAGAGTCACTACCAACTAAGCTAACGGAGCAGTATATATAATAGACTGACATGTAATTTAATTGTATGACTTGTATGACTTGTAATAATGGAATTATCAATAAATGTATTGTATTGTATTGTATTGTAAAAATGCACCAACATATTAGTGAAAACCGCAGACAACTCGGTTCAGCTGTTTTCGAGTCTATAACGAACAAACATACCGACAGACAAACAAACATATTTTTTTTGTAACATGATTTTTGTGTTCTATTGCATCAATAAAGACCTCTCAACTTTTTTTTTCAATTATCTTCAATGTACAGACACCGACCTGTTACAGCTTTATTATATGTATAGATATTGAATCAGGCGTTTTTTTGCGGAAATCCATTGCAAATGAAACTCTGTAAAAATATGTAGTGTTTTTCCGCGGCGACTGCTCCTTAACCATCAAGTTTGTTGTTTGAAGTCTGATAAGGAGCAGTCGCAGCGGAAAATCATTACATATTTTTCCAGAGTTTCATTGGCTTATTCAGCCAGGATTGCTGTCGTAAAACTTACATAGGTACGCTACATAAATTCTTACCAACGTATCTAAATGAAACTTTAATACGGCCCTTGAAGACCATGATAATAAACACATTATAGTCCACTATCCAACTATGCTTTTCTTTTACACTATCAAATATTTAAGCTTCGTTGAGCAATATGTAGGTAGTTAAAAATGCTCTTACCTGTCAGACATCCATCCGAAGAACAGGTTACCAAATATAGATCCCACCCAGAAGAGTGTGTTGCTCATTCGCGGAATCCATTCTTTGTCGCAAACCAGGTCAAACTGGAAAAGATAACACCGGATTAGTACACTAGTAGTATAAGGCCAAGAGTTCCAAGTAAGTGTGTGTGTGTGTTTTGTAACAGTAAAATATTCTTAATTTTCTAACAAATAATTATAAAATCCAAACGTGTTTTTTGTCAAAATCCGATTGGGGGAGTGAAGGTAAGATAATCTAGTTTTCATTAACATTTATTTATTTATTTTATTTATTTATTTATTTATAACGGTACACATAACAGAATGAGTTCATATATAAGCCAAATACACATTCAAAATTGGTTTTGAACCAGAACAAATTCCTCAGGTGAGTGTACACAGCTTGAACAATATGAATTTGATTATTATTTTCAAAAACCTGTGTTAGACAGAGAATACAGTACCTAACTGGTACTGTATTCTCTGTCTAACAAACAACAACGATAAACAAGGACAACATAATTACAGACTAAATTTTATCTTACAATTAGTGATCATGCATAGCTTTGCATTAAAATAGCTAAAACATTACGCTTGAATGTGGATAACACAGAATTAAATACATCCAGTGACTGATGGTGGTTCGCTAGGATACTATTTTTATTAAAACGCATCGGTACTTGATTACATTTTGCGTGATGGAAAACAATATAGACATTACGAAAATTGTGTGTTTATGATGTACCTACTTATAGCATTTCATATTATAATACATATGTAGGTATATTGCATCCTGGATTAAAAACACTCCTGAGGATCTCCTCGTTAATTTTTCGAAGTTGTTTAGCAAGCAAAAATATTCACATCTATAAAAAAAATTATGTAACAAACAATCAATTCAAAAAGATCGTGGTCCTCTGTTCGACTCGCACGAATCGATTTGCTTCTACCTTCGTAGTAAGAACAGCGAGATTATGGAACTCTCTACCTGGAGCCCTTTTTCCAGAAAATTATAACCCAGGGGTCATCAAATCCAGAGTAAATAGTTATCTCCTAAGCAAATATCTTAGACTACAGTGGTGCTTAACATCAGGCAGGCTGTAGTCAAACATGTTAAAAAAACGTCTGTCGATTAATATTCAAATAGACTTACATCAGTAACCAGCGTCCTCGTATAGTGTTCAGTGCTGTACTTCCATCCGTTCGTACACCGATGTGGCTCGCGGCTTCTCACGGCCAAGATCACTTCTTTGACTCGTTCTATCTGTAACATTAGCAAAGATAAATCAATTTATATATAGGGTAGTGAATGCCCCAAAGAATTTATTCGTTATCTGCCCAAGAGGACTCCCCGTTTTCACATTATGTACATACATATGTAAAGATAAAAAAGATATAGATAAAGAATCTTTATTGATATTGTAAAGTTGTAACATACATAGGTATAGGTATAAGTAGGTACTAATATCATAGAATATGCTACGCAAATTACAATATCTCGTCAAATTGAATTTATAACATTTAGTTTTTATAAAATTTTAGAAGTTACAATCTGTAGGTATTATTAATAAAATAATTAAATTTTTTGTTATTAAAATCATGTCAAACATAATAATAGGTATGTAATCATACAATATGTCAACTTAAATAAATCTAGGTACTGTCACTTAAGCTGTATAGGGGCTAAAATGACAATTTGGCATCACACTCCTTACCTAGTATATAGTTAACTACTTAATTTCTAAGCAAAATTAGAATCGATTGGTAGTTGACTGTACATCGTTATGCATCGTGGTGGGCGCCCAGGTCCTTCCACGAAAGACACATGTCCTCGGATATTGTGGTCCTCAACCATGTCGGTTTCCTCACAATGTTTTCCTTCACCATTAAACGAGTGCAAATCCACACTTGAAAATACAAGTCATTGGTGTAGGGCCGGCTTCGAACCAGGGTGCGTCAGTATGACGTAAATAAGATAAACCAACATAAAACTAGCTACTCTCGCTAAAATATTAGGAGACTATAAACTGTAAGAAGATACAAACCTGTGTTTCTCTTTCCGAGGCTCCTACAGCTGGCATGAGCTGGTTTATTTTCACCATCTGCATCGCGCCATGAACTTTTATGTGTTCCGACCTGGAATAGGAATGAAATAAGGATTTATACATTGAATATATATATATTATAAACATTCCGAGACATTGCACACAGCACCATCTAGCCCCAAACGCTTGTGTCGTGGGTAGGTACTAGATAACGGATATAATATTATATTGATAGTTTGATAGGTGACTATATACTTTTCATGCTATTATATGGATATGGAAAAACATATAACATCTTCTTCTTATTATCAAATGAGAGTGGCAAGTGGTGTCGAGAGTTTATCAAACCGCCCTAATGCCTCTGACATGCCTTAACGACTGCCGTACAAGAACAGCCGGGACCTACAATTTAACGTGTCATCTGACCCACGGAAGCACCCAAAACGGAATGCCACTTTTCGGTCACCCATCCGCGTACCGACCGCGTCGACCTTTGCTTAACATTGGTAAGCGCAAGCGATTGCCTCCGCTATAGCTGAGCTACGGGCGCTTAATTACTAATTCGAATTCGCCTTTACCTTTCCTCAACATAATCGCGATGGAGTCCACGGTGTAGCCGCGACAGCTTTCATACACTCCATGTTCTCCTGGTACCGTCATGTTTTTAAACAGGTCTTGTCACACCATTAGATAAAAGCAAATAGTATTTATCGGATTATTGGTTCCTTTTTCAAGCCGTAACAGACTATGATGGGCCATCGTGATTTTTGTTGTAAATTTATATTGGTTGTTGATACTTACTAGTAACACATTTTTTAATAAAACTAAGCAGGAATCACTATCTTACCTTTCCTCCACATAATCGTTAAGCGCGTCATGTAGAGCGATGGAGTCCACGGTGTAGCCGCGACAGCTTTCATACACGCCATGTTCCCCTGGTACCGTCAGGTTCTTCAGCAGGTCCTCTGGAAGCCCCAGGGTCTCCAGCTCTGGAGGTGGTGCGCACCAGTGCTCAGGAGTCGCGTTGGTAAACACCTGGAAATTGGAGAGAAGTTCGTAAGAGAGTGGTGACACCTGGTGGCAACAGATTTCAGGTCGCGCGAGATCCTCAAAGGGCCTTATTACGTTATTACAAAATGTGATTTAAATATTTGTCTAGACTAGACCAAGTCCGTTTTAGTTTAGTTGTTCGAAAATTGTCTGTCAACTGTCATAATTATCAAACTGTCAAAACGTACCAATGTTAAATCAAAGTTCCAATTTGAAATTGACACTTTGATTGCTTGTATGTGATGGCTGAACAACAAGAACCCACTTTTTATTTTCAAAGTCCTGGACTAATATTTAAACTGCGTTTTGTAATAAGACGGAAATGGTTTAACGATAGCTACATATAGGTACTACAATAAAAAACTGGGATCTACAATTTAATTATCGTAATAATTTCAACCAAACTATTTTACAGCAAGACTCTAAAAGTGGTAGGTACTTAATGAATTAATCGCAAATTTTCGGTATATAAAAATAAATTATACTTAGGTAGGTATTTACTTACTTGTACGCGTCTAGAAAACTAAAACCTTGGCTGAAACAAAACTGGACTGGACACCTATGATCTATATCCGAGATACAAATTCTCATACTATCTTTATTACTTTTTAACCGACTCCAAAAAATGAAGTTCTCAATTCTTCTGAATGTTGAATTTTTTGTCTTACTATACAACCAGATTGTATGAAAATACAGTAACGCTAATACACCTTTGTGTGAGTTATCTAGGCTGACGTGGTTATCGAATAGCAAACAATAGCGCTCATTAAATTTATGTGACCTATACTAAAATTACAAGCTTTGCGAGCTACACATAGACAATCGATATTTAAGTACATATTCATATTACCTTGAATTATTGAAGCATTCAATAAAAAATCAGTCAATTGAAAACTACTTCATACCATTAAGTTTATTAATTCAATTTGTTTCTGAATAAATTATACATACAAAAAATTGTGATAGTCAGTATGTTTTCTTATACAAGTTAGGCTTTCTCTTACTAAAACTAGCTCGATGTTAAGCATCGTTAAAGTCTACTATCTAGTGCACTTACCTAGAAGGAATCGAAAAGGTTTCGTCTAAAGAAGGTTTGTTGGTTTGTTCTGTTTGGGAGAAAGGTTTGTTTCCAATTCACGCTTCGGCAGAACGACGGATCTTCATCATTTTCTGTCTAGAGATAGTATAAGTTCCCGAGATTGGCATAAGTTACTTTTTATATTGACACTTCGTAAACGACAAGCCGTGGGCAAACAATATTAAGTAAATAGGCAGTAAATAAGACAATTTCTTTATAACCTTTTGCAGTAATCAGATAACAACCAAAAATAGCAAATTCCCATCATTTTGATTTCGCTTCAAACACCAACAATACCTATGTATGTACATAAATTCGTCATTATTACGTGTATAAAAACAAAATATGTAATATAACTTTAATAACCATGTCATTAATCTACATTTAGCGCTACGAAAAAAGTGACTTGCTAAAATATTGTTAAAACCACACGCGACGTAACCTATCAAGTTAATTAAAATGACGCAATGCTTAGAGTTTAAAACGTGAACAAAGAAATTGAGAATACAAAATAATCACAAGGAGTGGGGATCGAACCCTACTTATTTTGCACGGAAAAATCACAAATTTTGTTCCCTTTTTCATAAGACACTTTGGTTTAGGTTAGTCTAAAGTTATTTTCATATGGTTTTGAATTTAAATAATTTTGAGCCAGACTTTACGAAGGGGAGAAGTAAAGTTGGCGATTTTGATAAAGTAAGGATAAATATTAATTTATTATTTTTAAGTTTATTACAAGGTTTAGTTTTTAATTTATTATTTCTCTATGTGTTTTGTAAGTTACATTAAATTGGTATGATGTGTGTAGCTTCAATATACTACTAATACTATTTTATGAAATAAATCAACAAACATTTTTGTAGTCCATCAAAAAAAAGGATAAAATAAAAAAACTATATACTTATATATCTATTCTATACACATAATAAAGCTGAAGAGGGTTGAAAGTCTGAACATAAAAGAAAAACAATGGTTTTGGTATAAGTACCTACTTTAAATCCATGACAGAACACGTTTCAGCAGTTTTTAGAATGTTTGTCTGTTTATCTGTTTGTCTGCTTATTTCAACGCTCATCACGCAAAATCGGCTGAACGTATCATCATGAATTTAGTGTGTCGGTAGTATGAGGTCTGAGGAGTGCGATAGGCTACTTTTTATCCTGAAATAATTCGAACGAAGCCGCTGGCGTCCACTAGTATGTAATATACAAATAATGGTTTGACTTAGATTTATTCATTTGATTTAGGGTTTGGAATTAAAAGCAGATACTTATTAACCTTATCAAATACCTTCAGGTGAGCGAAGAATTTGTGCGTTTTATTTACATGATAAAAATACGATAAAACGAGACGACCGATAAGTTATCAGCTTTAAAATAAGGTTATTAAAATATGCCTATTGATTTCATTTTACTTAGAAGGCGTGATTTATCTACAAAAAACATAGGTGCATTGTTTTTAAATGACAAATCTAATGAATCCACCTTTATTGTTCGTACCGCTAGGTTGTGGAACTCCCTGCCTGGCTCTCTGTTCGCCACGCACTATAATCCAGCGATCTTCAAAGCGAGAGTGAATCGGTTCTTATCGGGTAAGCACGCTCCATCTTAGGCCATAGCCTTACTTGCTATCAGGTAAACTATGGTAAAGTGCAAACCCGTTCAAGTTAAAAAAAAAAGAATCGATAATAGACCGGTTAATTAACCATTCGAAGCTACATAAATTCCAATATCGCTGAACATCAGTAAAATAGTTATATGATTAAAAATAAAATTTGAAACTTCTCCATCTTTTCCCTGTATGGAAAAAATCAAGGTTAAAGGTCGAAGAAATTGTTTTTTTTTTATTGTTATGTACCTTTGCTCTCATTCTTAGTTCTAGATTGACCGGACTCGGAATCTTTGATTTCAAATAACTTATTTGTAGCTAGGGGGCGCCTGCGGCTTCGCTAGCAATATTTTGGAACAAAAAGTAGCCTGTGACACTCGTAAGACTTCATACTACCTCCTTACCAAAAATCATGATGATTCGTTCAGCGATAAATCTAAATACTGCTGAAACGTGTTCTATTTTCGATTATAATTATATCCAAACATTTTTTTCTTATACCTTCTATGAACACATTTTGACTCCCTTCAGCTTTTTATATGTTTATGTATAGATAGATGTAAGTATCTTATTTCTTTCGTATAAGAGCGGCAAACACTGGTTTCGAAAGTTTTGAAATCACCCCAAGGGCTGTTTTTGAATTTATTTTGGTAGTGATGGTGTGTGACTAAATAATTTTCAGTTCAGTTTTCTATGTCCCTATTTTGGCCTCCGAAGGGCGGTTCTGAAACCTGAATTGGCCACTTTTGGCCTGAATTGGTACATTGTACACATTTACATGCAAATAAATGTTAAGACGTAGTTTCAATACTTCTTGCAAATATAAAATAAACAGATGATAATTGCTATCTAAATCTTGAAAATAAACATGACCCCAGTCAATAGCCAACCTCCTTACAGTCACAAAAGAGGTCGGAACAAAAGAGATCGTGATCTTGGCTGTAAGGTATAAATACTTCATCGACACTACAAGGATTGACGTAAGTAATACGAGACATTTGCATCACAAGCGTGTGAACACATCGACTAGGGCTGAGATTAAGGATTAGCTATTATGTTTGTCGGGCAATTTTTATTTTACCATCATCATCAGATAAGAGCCGATAAAACATAAGCTTTATTTATCTGACACTTTATATTTCATTATCATATTTTTGTATAAATAGCGGCAATCGTTAGATATTTAATAAAAACTAGTTTTGCATAGTTAGGGCTATGCTTGCTTGCTTAGATGTATGAGTATTATAAAAAACACGAAGTAAACATGAACATTGAACATAAACAAAACAAATAGACAAAATATCGACATTATTAGTAACTACATACTTTCAGTTTCCACATACATTTCCATGGACAAACATAAATACATTGGGTCCGGTTATTGCACGTACCTGTATTCCACGTCCCTATATTGTACGGGAAGTATTCCGATGCCATTTGGCATCCAATTATTGGGGCGTACAATATTGGATGCGCATTATCGTGACGGCAATTATCGCCCCGAACCAAATCGGGTACGGGCGATAATGCGCGACACAATATTGCACACCCCGATAATTCGATGCCATGTACATGAAATATTTACCCGTGCAACACTTGCACTACAACAGGACTTGGCTCCTCCTCGCTTCGCTCGTCGTCGCATGTGCGTGGTAGAAAGCAACCTAACGATTCTAATCTACCTTCTGTCACAGACAAGTGACTTCGAGTCCAACACTTGCACTACAACAGGACTTGGCTCCTCCTCGCTTCGCTCGTCGTCGCATGTGCGTGGTAGAAAGCAACCTAACGAACCTAATCTACCTTCTGTCACAGACAAGTGACTTCGAGTCCAACACTTGCACTACAACAGGTTAGGTTAGGTTTAGCGTCCCGTAAAGTACACCCCAACCCTGTATTTCATGGCCCTGGATTGCACGCCCCAATAAAACGATGCCATGTACACCATTTATCGTGCTGTGCAATACGGTGTCGTGCTTTATCGTCCGTACCAAGCTTGTACAGGCCTGTATTTCATGGCCCTGGATTGCACGACCCAATAAAACGATGCCATGTACACCAATTATTTCCCGTACAATCCAGGACCGCGCAATATCGGGCCGCGCATTATTTGGACGTGCATTATTGCTTCCCCATAGAATTATATGAGCTCATGAAATTTTATACTTACCTACGTGTAAACCTCAGCTCAAATAAAACATCATATACAAATTTTGTAAAATTATGACGACACACAGACCCTTCAGTTAATATTACACCGCTGCAAAAATATCAGATCAATGAAAATGAATCATGCTCTGATTGCTATAGTTACCTGAGAGAACACGAGGAAGGATGTGGGCACGGCAGCCAGCCCGCACAGCAAGTAGAACAGCAGCACGTGCCAGTGGCCAGCACGCGTGGCCAGCACTGTCGCTGCGTCCACTGACTGACTCACTGGTTGCTATAGTTACCTGATAGAACACGAGGAAGGATGTGGGCACGGCAGCCAGCCCGCACAGCAAGTAGAACAGCAGCACGTGCCATTGGCCATCACGCGTGGTTAGCACTGTCGCCGCGTCCACTGACTGACTCACTGGTTGATAGAGTTACCTGAGAGAACACGAGGAAGGATGTGGGCATGGCAGCCAGCCCGCACAGCAAGTAGAACAGCAGCACGTGCCAGTGGCCAGCACGCGTGGCCAGCACTGTCACCGCGTCCACTGACTGACTCACTGGTTGCTATAGTTACCTGAGAGAACACGAGGAAGGATGTGGGCACGGCAGCCAGCCCGCACAGTAAGTAGAACAGCAGCACGTGCCAGTGGCCAGCACGCGTGGCCAGCACTGTCGCCGCGTCCAGTGATTGGGTCCAGCTCATCCTCACCTCGCTGGCTTACTGGCACTTATTAATGTTACATTATGAGAAGGCATTCTTTTTTTGAATTTTTAAAATGGTTTGTCACTTCATTTGCTTTTGTTTTGGCTTTGGATTTTTTTGAGGTTTTTTTTATAAGTGTTCACTTCATTTGTTTCACTTTTCTGCCGCAAGATTTTTAAAAGTCACTTATGGTTTTTTATATATTAATCACGACCAGTTTCTATAAAAGCTAATTGAATATCACTTCACATTTGAAAGTGAAAGCATGTGTAGGTTTTTTTATGGACTATACCTAAATCACTGTCACTTTTTCAAGATGAATGATTGTGGTTTTAGATTGCTCGGTTCACTTTCTTATTTTTTTAAACTGTACACTTTCTGATATGAAACGTATATATTAAAATTTTAGTCAATTTGAAAAATAAATTATGTTCACCACTAAACTTCTAGGTACCTATTGTAAATTTAAATACACTTTGTCCAAAAAACTCGATATCAAATGTCCGGTAAAAGTAATTTTCACACAAAACAATTATTTTTTCACCATTATTTTCACCGCGTATTAATTACTTTTGCAAACTCCCACATTCAATTATAAGTCATGTACACTTCAATCGCGTAACAAATCGAATAAAAAAACATCGATCGAATTAACACAAAAAATTCGCTACCACAGTAACGTCTGTTCTTGATCAAGTATTTTCCCAACTACGCGTCTATTCATATTAAACTCTACAAGCACTTGTATTAGACAACTAAAAACAAAAGTCATATAAACCATACAAATTGTATGAAAACTGTACGTTTTGGATTGAGCAAGGTTTCAGCGATAAGGTACGATAGAGGTGCTACTAATGTAAGAAAGAAAATTTTGAGGAAAAAATCCTGATTATATCTGGGTGCAAAGAAAAATTAGTTTCGAGTGCAACAATATACGGTTTGCACAACGACTCTTAAACACATTAACATATTTTTTACTAGATAATTTTGACGATAAGTGCATTTAAGTATCGTCGTGCAAATATGCCTAAGAAAGGTGGATTAATGATACATACATTGGTAGCTAACCAATGAATGATTTCAACTTTAGACAACGTTTAAGTTTTATGGTTTTATAGTTTGATGAATATGCGATCGTCCCGTGCTGTCCAAACAGATATACCTATTTATTAATTACTAGCAGTGCCCTACGGTTTCACCCGCATAAGTCCCGTTCCCGTGGGAAAACAGGATGAAAAGTATCTTATGTCCGTCTCCCGATTCTAAGTTACTTTCCCGCCAATTTTCCGCCCATTCGTAAGTTATAAATATGTTGTATACTAACACGATTTTCTTTTATATATCTCTCTTGGGTCGTATTTCTCATGACGGGGGGTCGTGACTCCCCCTCAGAATTAATTCGTTAGGGGAGTTTTCTTGGGCAGATACATCGTGGAGGGCGCCCAGGTCCTTCCACGGAAGACACATGTCCTCGGATATAGTGGCCCTCAAACATGTCGGTTTCCTCTCAATGTTTTCCTTCACCGTTAAGCGAGTGCAAATCCACACCTAACTTAAAAATACAAGTCATTGGTGAAGGGCCGAATTCGAACCAGGGTACGTCTGGATGAAAAGCAGACACTGGAACCGCTGAGCCTCACTCGCTTTTTTTTTCATTACCTAAACAACTTAATAGCAAGACCTAATTACTTAACCCGAATTCTAAACAATATAAAAAAATATATGATAACACCTGTTGACATTAATTTCAACGCACTCTGATTTTATCAATATGTTGATAAAACTATCGTTTCATTGTGAGTAGGTACTTTTTACCTATTTCATAGTGATTTGATGCTACAAGATAGATATATTATGATAATTGGATAAGCAAACTGAAATGTACAGTATATAGTCATATTTATATCTATTCAATAGTAGTAGATATAATAAAGCTAAAGAGGATTAGTTTTAAATCGATTACAGAACACGTTTCAGCCACAGAAATAGATTTCTGTGGTTTCAGCACTTTCAAAAAATTGTGTCTGTTTATTTAAACGCGCATTACGCAAAAACGGATGAACGGATCATCGTGATTTTTTGTACATAGGTAGTGTAGAGTCCTGGAAGTGACATAGGCTACTTTATATCCCGAAATTATGCGAGCGAAGCCGCGGGCGTTCTATAGTAGGAACATAAAGCACACAATGAAATGCACATGATATAAGGGTAAGCGACGTCTATCGTAATGTTACTATTGAGTCTGGTCGTTCCTATGTAGAATAAGTATTTATTTACGAAAAAAAAGTATATATGCGTTATCTAGTACCCATAATATAAGCGATTAGCTTAGTAAGGGGCTAGATGGCGCTGTGTGATATGTCCTGGAATATTTGTGTTGGGTCTGGTCGTTTCTGTATATAAGAATATATTTACAAAAATATATACCTATAAGTATTGTATCCATCATCTAGTACTCACAACACAAGCGTTTGCTTAGTGTGGGGCTAGATGGCGTTGTGTGTAATGGCCCGGAATATTTATTTATTTATTATCTGGCTCGCCTGTTCCATTTAATTGTAGGTTCTGCCTGTTTAAATTACATAGTTCAACAAATGTTAAAACTTTATCAATGACCTCTAGGGTCGGTATGAAAACTCTTAACACCAGAGTTTGACACTCATACATACGTATGTATGTACATACTAAACTTTTGCCTGAAAATATGCACATCCGGTTTGGTATAGTTTCATCATGAATCGTGCTTATTTTAAATATAGTGGACGCCCGTGGCTTCGCTCGCATTATTTCAGGATAACAAGTAGCCCATGACACTCCAAATGCCTCTTCTTATCTGCATACCAAAATTCATGATGATCCGTTCAGCCGTTTTTGCGCGATGAGCATTTAAATAAACAGATAAACAAAGACAGATAAACAGACAAAGTTTCTAGAAATTGTTGGTACGTGTTCTTCTGTCAATTCGAAGTACATATCTCCAAACATTTTTATTAAATATCTACATATTCAGAGTTTCGGCCCTCTCCCGCTTTATAATATGTAAAGTTTAAGTATCTACCAGATACAGACTTGTAAAATTACTTATGACTCATTAATAATTAACTTTTTATCTCTAACAAACACTAAAAACATTCCACAGAACCTTGATAAACTTACTTTAAGAGATTGTTGACTTAGATAATTAAGTTAGTTTAGTTTAATCTACCTAATCAGGCTAAGTTATAGGTAAAGTGTTATCAACCTATGATAACGCCTGCAAGAGATCGCTTTTAGCGATAAGACTGCTGCTGGTGGCAGTAGTTCAAAACATGTAATTTTAATTAATGTTCACAATAAATAAATAAATATTCCGGGACATTGCACACAGCGCCATCTAGCCCCGCACTAAGCAAACGCTTGTGTCGCGGGTACTAGATAACGGATATAATACTTATATACTTTTCTTTTGTAAATACATACTTATTATACATACAAACGACCAGACTCAACACAAGTAATTATATTTTTTTAAAGTAAGTACATAAATACTTGCGTCATGCGGGAATCGAACCCGCGATCTCTAGATTAGAAGGCAGAGCCACTACCAACTAAGCTAACAGGCCAGTCAATCAACAGTTTATCTGTTTATGATGATATTAATCGTTTTAATTTATTGTAGTTTTTTAGTCTTACTATACAACTGTTTTGTGTACAAATTACGTAGGTAAGGGCGACTGCACTATGATGTCTGAATTCCTTCTGTGTAGTTAACTAAAACTATGTTATACTAGTTGACGCCCGCGGCTTTAGTCGCATTACTTCGGAATAAAAAGTAGTCTATGCCACTCTCAGGCTCATACTATCTACACACCAAAAATTATGATGTTCCGTTTAGCCGTTTTTGTGTGATGCGATGATATATAAACAGATAAACAGACAAAAGTTCTATAAAAAGTTGCAACCAATTCATATTCATTATCAATTCTAAGTATCTCCAAAGAATTTGTTATGGAATATCCTCAATTTGCAGATTTTCGACCGTCTAGCTTTATTATACGTGAAGACAGATACAGAAAGATTTTTTTACCAGTAACCATATTGTATAGATGTTAGACATACTAGTGGACGCCCGTAGCTTTGCTCGCATTATTTTAAGATAAAAAGGTTTTAAATGACAATAACTTTTTTATTTACGAACCGATTGAAATGAAATAAACACTAAATATTAAGTAAAAATGCACCAACATGTTAGTAAAATCGTAGACAAAGCGGTTCAGCCGTTTCGAGTCTATAAAGAACAAACATACCCACAGACAAACAGATTTTTTTTAAATATGATTTTTGTGTTCTATTGCATCAATGAAGACCCCTCAACTATTTTTTTCAACTATCTTCGATGTTCAGACATTGACCAGTTACAGCTTTATTATATTTACATATGTATATGTAGATTAGTTATGATTATGAAATGGTCAAGTTTAGCCGACACCTGTCCTGTCCGAGTGTCCAACTCGACACCCGCCACGGTTGGCCGCCGAGGCCGAGCCACGCTTCAACAGACATGCCGACATACATATTTTTGTATTATTAGTAGTATTTATAGATAGTTATATATATATAGAAACAGTCGATCATAAATTATGAGTATACGGACTACACTTACATAATATGATAGGTCTCAAATATACAACGCGTTACGAAAGCATTAAAAATCAATGTTTTGTCTTTGTTTATAATTTTTTGGACATGTACCTATATTATTTTAACCTTAAGATAATTATAATTATTTCTTATTTATTTTGATTTGAATTGAATGTAATGTGATTTTCCGATATGGGTCTCAGTAAGCCGAAATAAATGAATTTTATTTATTTTTATTTTAAAAGCTTCATCATCAGAAGCTGTTAGCTGATGAGAAGCTCTTAACGACATACTCGTACCATATCAAAATAAAATACATGATGCCACCAAAAACATTCTATAAAAAAACTAGCCAAGTCTCGATGGAGCTGCTTGTTTATCTCTAAAAAGTATAATGAAATCTAAACAAAGTCCTGCCAAGTCTAAAATTCCATAGGTACAATTGTACCTAATCTATTGATAAGGCAAAATTTTATTCTAAACACTTTTTTATGTCAATACTAACACATTAAAGAGACATGTTTGTCTGGTATGTTTGCTTTACGCTTGACTTGGCCGTGTTTTTGACCGTCAATGTTTTTTTACGTAATATCGTCTTAGTGCTGTTGTATTTTATGTACTTAAGTCTGGCTTGAAGAATTCTTGGCGCCTTACTTATTAAGAAACTAGTGAACGCCCGCGGCTTCGCTCGCATTGTTTCGGAATAAAAAGTAGCCTATGACACTTCCGTGACCTCATACTACCTACATACCAAAAGTCATGGAGATCCGTCAAGCCGTTTATGCTCACGCATAAATAAACAGACAAACAGAGACACAGATAAACAGACAAATTTTCTAGAAATAGTTGAAACGTATTCTGCTATTTATTCGAAATATCTCCAAACATTTTTTTTTATATCTTCTGACTTTGACCCTCTTTATTATATGTATAGCATAGACATCCAATGTCTATGATGTATAGATAGATAACTTCACACAAAAGTCTGTCCGAAAACAGTCAGAATAAGACAAAAACTTAAAATTAGAGGTTTAAGTTTTATTCGGGAAAAAAAACACGTCTCAACTAAATCAACTGTCAAACCATTGATTGACCAATTATGATGGAGATCTATAAAAATCTTTTATTGAACTTAATAACATGAACTTAATGTACAAGTTTGTTACTTAGGACTATAACATCAAAGAACAAAGTTTAAAAAACTTTTAACCGACTTCCAAAAAAGGAGGTTTCAAGTCTTCTGAAAGTTTTTTTTAATAATAAGGCTGAATAAGCTAGGCTTGTATCTTATGTATTATGATTGACGCTTTGTCTTCGAGTGAATATTTTTCGAATTTGTGTATCACTGACAGTGGTCAGAATGTGTCGCATCTAGAGTCAAAAATACTTTTTTTTTACATGAGATAGGCTCACGCTTGGCTACAACTTGCCTGATGTTAAGCAACGTTATTATCTACGATCTAGCGCGCTTAGTGAAAAATACGAAACCAAAAGACGATAATCGATGGTTATACCAAGGTCTTTTTTTCCATCAATATGCAAAATAATCCTTTGACATTGACTCGTTTTTCCTAAAGTAGATATAACATAACATTTAGGACCTCTGTAAATACGCGATATAAAGGTTTGACTTTGTCTCGTTGTTTTTCATAAAGGCCCCAAGCGCCTCTCAGCGGTAATCACAAAACAAACTGGCTCTCACACGAATTCCTGCAGTAGGCCAAACGTCAGATAAATAACTAAATGAACGAGTTAACAGCTCCTCACACTTGCGGACAAAAGAAACTGCGCGTCCGTCGTAATAGAGCTATCATCCGTCTACCATACCACCTACTTGATATCAGCCAGATAGGTTACCTGGAGAAGATCGATCTTAGCGGCAAGGTCGCCAGTTAAGACACTAGGCTTAAGATTTTTTTATAATTCATATAAATTCCTGTATTGTGCAGGTGTTTTTTTATAAAGCGTATTCCCACCCTAATTTCAATAATTGAATTTTTTTATAACCACTTAATTTTTTACTTTAACATGTATCACAGAACAACGATCGAGCCACATCGCCCCCGCGCGCGCCCCCCCATAGAAGCGAAATAAATAATAATACGTGGTTCTCGTTTGGCCAGTAAACAGGCCAACCTAACCTACGACAGCGCTTGTCAGTCTGTTGTCGAAGTCTGTTGTCATAGTCCGAGCGAGAGAGAGTTTTCGGCCGTTTTACTCGGTTTTACAGCATGATAAACTATTAAATATGTCTTGGTGTCAAGTTAAAAATTGTAAGAACAATAGTTCCAGTGTTACCGGCGTGAAATACCATCGGTAAGTAGTAAAATTTTGTAATTTTAATAATTAAAACTTTTGACATCTTGAATGGCATAAACACATTCGTTGTCTTGACGACGCTACTTCTCGATAGCAAAGTGATGTGTAAATGGAACCTAGCAAATTATCGATAATCGATATAATGTATATGATATTTTTGGATTTGTATGGAAATGTTTCTGGATTACGGTTTTTATTTAACACATACTTAATTTACAGATTTCCTCATAAAAATGCCAGAATATGCTCCAGTCATTTTGAAGATGATTTGATAATTTGGTATAGAGATAGTTTCAGTCCCGGGTAAGGACATAGGATAGTTTTTATCCCACGGGATAAAAACGTTTTTACAGCGGATAACACCGGGGCCATAGCTAGTTAACTATAATTTGTACTTAAATAATATAGTTATACTAAAGACATATATTTCCATCTTCGAAGGAAATGTGTAAATAATCGATAAAAAAAATATCGATATTGCACAGCCGATGAAGTTGAAGCGTACTGTGTACATAAACATCTCGTGCGTCGTAGCGTGCCGAAAGTGTGTTAGTTTTAGTAAATGGTGACACCTGTTTTGTACTGAATAAAGAAAGAATTCGCCTCTAGTCACAGGGCGACAAACATGGACTTCAAAGCTCTGTGGCCTGTAGGCATGGTTGTCAGTGAGTGTTGCATGGGTCAAGAGGAAGCTTATTTTCTTGAAACCCGAAAATATTTTTTTTTACGTGGGATAGGTTTACGTTTGACTACAGCCTGCCTGATGTTAAGCATTGCTGCAGCCTAGGGTGTAAACATGTATGTATACGTTTAGACGTAGTTGGCACGATGTGCCATCTACATTGCCAGCCAGTTTACGAACAAATCCGGATGTTTAAGGAGTGTTGTCGAGACAATTGCACGAGTTACGAGCGAGGGTCCGTCTGTAGCGAGACACCTCGACATGGGATCATATTATGGCTTCATCATCTTAGTATAAGTAGCAAAGGGTCCCAATAAACTGGCGTGTAACTAACAGACATAGAGGGATATTGAGATAAGAGATAAAGACAGGAGCAGTAACCTATCGTTAATTTCGTTATTTCATTATATTTACTTACTTCGATACTAACAGGGACTAACAGAACATGTTACTTCAATCATAGCAAAAGATCAATTTTAAAATTGACTTTTTCTTTAATGTTTTCATTTATGGCTAAACTGGACTTTTAAGTTTAAAGTTTAATTTAAGATTACTGGTCTGTAATAGGTTACACCTCATAACTGCATAGCTTCTAGGTAAAATAAAATGTACTGATTGAAAAAAACATACGAATGTAGGCTTATTTAAAATATTCCACATCTCATATTTCTTTGAACTCCCGGCACCTAGCCACAAACGAATTAATGAGTTTGGTTAATTACTTAAATGAGCAAACTTTACGGATGGAATTACATGGACGAATGATAAGAGTAAATAGGCTAACCGTAAGGTGTACAAGGTATTGTTATATTTTACAGGTTACTCAAAGATAACGCATAACCATTTAAGAAGAGAGTATATCAAACCAAAAAGAGGCTCTTATAAAGGAAGAGTTTTTCCTAACAAAAACCCCTGCGGTTAAAAATCCTCTCATGACTGAGGGTCGTTAACCCCCCAGAATAATTTACTCGGGGAGATCTCTTGAGCAGATACATCAGGGTTCCTATCCGTCCAGTTTTTAACTCTGAAAGTAATCGCCAACCAAACATCTTTTAATGGCCAGCTCTGGTGTCAGAGTTGTCAAGCCATTCTTTAGGCCTCTGACATTACCTTGACATTAATTCAAGGGGGGTTTAACTATTGCCATACAACTCGTATGACAAACAGCCTGGCAATTTAACCTGTCTTCAGTCCCACCGGAAAATCTAAAATGGAATACCACTATTTGGCCACCCATCCAGGAACAGACCGCGGCAACAATTGCTTAACATTGGTAATCGCATTCGATTGCCTCCGCTAGCTGTGCTACGGTCGCTTCGCTTATTTCACAGTAAAAAGCTAATCTACTCGTGAACCAATACGTATACGATGGTCAGTCGATAGTTCGAACAAACAGTGTGCAAGGCCAATTACTGGCAATCTAGTGCTATTAACCAATCGATGGGCTAGGAACTGCAGTAGCGTAGGGCCATTGCATAAACAGGGACGGATGAAGTCTATTTGGACTTTAGATTAAAAGTAATCACTAAAATATTTATACCAAGACAGATTTTACAATATTTTTCTTGTTTAACGGTGAAGGAAAACATTGTGATGAAACCCACATATTTAAGAACCTCAAAATCCGAAATGTCTTCCGTCGTAGGATTTAGGCACCCACGAGAAGTTGGCCCAATGGGTCAACTCTGTCGGGGAGATGATGACCCTCAGAAATGAAGAATACGATTACGTATATGTATATTCATCACAAATTTAAGGGCGAGGCTCTTCTCTGCGGAGCATGCGCCATCCTTCCCGATCTTCTGCCAATTCCTTGACCTCCTTATACGACATGACACCCGCATTCTCTTTAACTTGGTCCATATATGATTTTCTCGGCCTTCTTCTTCTACTTCGGGCTTCCAATTTTCCCTCAATGATGTTTTTCATAAATTCGTTGTGTCGTATAAGGTGGCCAACCATCTTCCCTGTTCTATTTTCAATGGTCGCCATTATTGTACGGTGTTCTTGGACCATGCTCCGCACTTCTTCATTTGTCTTTCTTTCTGTCCAACTTATTTTCTCCATCCACCGCCAACACCACATATCAAAAGCTTCTATTCGTTCTCTTTTTCTTTATATAACATATATTATAATTTTATAACTCTCACCTGCCCTCCGTCCATGTCTGTGTGATGACGTATACGGAATATGACCGATGGAGCGCGACGGATGTTCATAATTCACAGGCATAAGTAGAGTAGATATTACAATAGGCTGTGTAAGTTCGCACAAGAGTGGGAAGCTCTGGTGTCGAGTTTAATTTAACAATAATATAATTAATAGCTTATTAATAAGCAGTTTAGGCTGAGTAATTAATTCGTTATTCGTGTAAGAAAGGTGACAAGTAAGAGATTTCAAACTAAGAGTCTAAAAACTAGGTTCCGCTTGCTAAGGATTTCAGGTACTTCTAACATTTTCACAAAAACCTGATAAACATAACCATACCTATTTGCTAACCCTAGTCTAATAGTTTCATCACGTTCAAACCACTTAACCAATTTGGATAAAATTTGGTGAAATCAGGTGATATATGTAGATTAGACACTACGACTTTTAATCTCAAAGTAATCACGTGTTTGTAATATCCCTCGTTTTGGATTGACGATTGAAGCCAAATAAACATTTAAGTACATGTTTTTATCGAGCGTTTTGCAAAACATCATTATAATTCGAGAGGCAGGGCTCTTGACATCCTATAGACAATGGTGAGTTGGCGCCAACTTGGACAAACTTGGCGTGTTTTGGCGAGACCATTGGTCACTGGCCCAAAGGCTGGCTATCCATCATTGTCAATGGTTAGGTGTTTTTATAAAGTAGGGTTGGTCTTAATGTTAAACATTAATGCAAATTGCAAAGCAATTTTAAAAAATTATAATTTTGTAACATAATTAATAATATTTTTCCGTTGTATACAATACAATAACTATTGTATAATTTGACTTGTAATATAAACCCATGTATTACCAATAAATGGTTTATCTTGTTAAAGGGGTGTGTCAGAGACGATCTCTGGAGTAGGACTCCTAACAGCGGTTTACAAACATTAACTCAATATGCTAGATTTTTGATTCGATTAGAGATTCTTTTTAGCAATAAGGCTGCCATTTCTGTCACCTTACTGCCAACTTTTATATTTAAATTTTGTTATTGTTTTTTGTCTATCTATGTATGTAGGTATCTATGCTTATACAGGTATTATTTGACAATAGTAAAGTTAAATGATAATCGAAGTCAAAAATCAATTTGTACCACCTGTGATTCAGTAGCCTCGTTTGAGATCCTGTTTTATTTCAGTGAAGCGTTCTTATTTGTTAGTTTCAGGGTTGTTAAGCGACTGTTTTTTTTTTATAATACTACACGTGTTCGAAAGACTACAGAGATTACCAGTTGCATCTAAATAGTCTAAATACCATATCACAAGTAGTATACAATGTAAACTGTCACCACTCCTTTTTCAAGTCGGTCAACCGTGTCCTTGAAGTTTTTTGGCAACCCTAAATTACGCATCAATTTTAATGCACAATTCGTGCTCAGTCAAACACATTGCGAATAATAAACACACTCTTTTTACCTTGTTCAGTCTGCTTGCAAAAACAAGATGGCGACACAAAAAACGGACAGAATAAAAAAACTTGCTTAACAAGTTGACAAATAGCTTTGAGTTTTTCTATGTCATTGTTTAATTATGTTCCTTAGTTTGTTTGAGAGTTAAGTCAAGCAATTTTATAGTATTTAGCTATCTATCTATATATATATGTATCTACTAGTGGACGCCCGCGGCTTCGGTTGCATGTTTTCAGCATAACAAGTCTATGACGCTCCTAAGACCTCAAACTACCTCCTACATACCAAAATTCATGATAATCCGTTTAGCTGTTTTTGTGTTATGAGCGATTAAATAAAGACAAACAGACAAAAAAATCTAAAAACCGCTAAAGCGTGTTATGCCGAATATATTTTCTACTACTCCAACAATTTTTTTTTTAACAAAGTTTACTTTTTTTAACATGTGCGATTGATGACGAGAAACATCGGTTTCTTGCTGTTTCTCGTCAGTGACGGATGACTATATTTGGATTCTCATGGAAGCGCTTCTTCTTCTTCTTACCGAATGAGAGTGGCCAACTCTAGTGTCCAGAGTTATTCAAGCTGGCTGACATGGCTTAACGAGTGTCGTACTATGACAAATAGCCGGGACCAATAATTTAATGTGTCATCCGACCCACGGAAGCGCCCGGAATGGAAAGCCACTTTTCGGTCACCCATCCAAGGTCCGACCGCATCAACGATTGCTTAACATTGGTAATCGCATTTACAGGTACATCGCACGATTATCTCCGCTAAGCTACAGGTGCTTCATTTAAGCTCTGAGATATAGAAACATGTCAATATTTTGTTGCCAAAAACCACGAGAATCTCTACAGGACACAACGTTTGTAGAGTTTGCGTAAATTACTAAAACTAAATTTTGTACAAAACACATAAAATTTATTCAAGTCTTTGGAATGACTGACAATTATAAAATAAAAAAATCACTCACAGACAAACACATCCTTTTAAAATACTGGTAAACATGAATCTCTTCGACTCCATTGTACTAGGCGGCCATAACATACTAGGCGTGTGACTTCACAGGATTGCATAGAATTTGCCAAAATAATAGCCATATCGGTAGGAGGAGCGATGTTGCCACATTGAAGAGCCAGTTTCCGTAGATCTGTGGACAAAATCTGTTATAAGTAAACATTACACAGTATAGTAAAAGTACATGAGAAAAATCCCTCTTACTTATAATACAATATACAATACAATACAATATAACTTTATTATGCAACCCCAAAAATAAATTACAATATGAGATGCTTAAACTATAAAAGAATGCACAAGTGGGCGGCCTTATCACCTTGAGTGATCTCTTCCAGGCAACCTTAGCAAGAAAACGGTGACAGAAATCAGTTTGGTCGGTGGCGTACAAATAAATACAATACTTAAAAAATAAAAATAAAATTTAAACAAAATTAAACCTATAACTAAATAGAGAAAGTAAAAGAAAATCAAACTAATTTACATGTTACAAATAATAATAAATTAATAAACTATGAACACACACATTTAACACCAATAAACGCGATTGATAGTTTACAAAGTAGAGATGTAATAGCTGTATACCATACTCTGGAAAATCGACAGAGATTTAGCCTGCCTGATATTTAAAGGCAGGTCGTTCCAGAGTAAGAGAGCTTTAATTGTGAAGGAGGATTGATAGAACAGATTGGAGTGGTTGAGTTTAGGATATTGTAGGATGAGAGTACGTGAAAGACGAAGGGATGAAGAGTGAGTTTCACTCACAAAGGAGAAACGTTCCTTTAAGTATAAAGGAGTGGAAGGAATAAATAGGACTTTGTAGAGGAGGGACAGCAGGTGAGTATTACGACGAAGACGGATAGGTAACCATTTGAGCTTTTTGCGAAATTCAGAAATGTGGTCATATTTACGCAAGCCAAATATGAACCTAATAAAGAAATTTTGGAGACGCTCGAGCTTATCGAGCTGCTCTTCGGTTAGGTCAGGATAACAAGCGTCAGCGTAATCTAAAATAGGATGTAGCAGAGACTGAACAAGCGCAGTTTTGGTTGAAATCGGAAGAAAATTACGCAAACGCCTAATAGCTGCAGAGGATGCAAAGACCTTTCGACTGACCTCATTGAGCTGTGATATCCATGAGAGCTGACTGTCAACCATTATGCCTAAATTTTTTACAGTGTCACTTATTTGAATTGGGACGCCATCAAACAAGATTTGCGGGATGCGTGACCAATTAATTTTTGAAATAAGTTGTGAACTTCCGATTATTATAGCCTGTGTCTTACTTGGATTAATAGTTAGACCAAACATGCGACTCCAGTCACCAATACGCTGTAGGTCACCATTTATTGTTGTAATGGCCACATCAAGATTTTCCAAAGTTGATTGAGTATATATTTGTAAATCGTCTGCATAGAGGTGATAGAGAGAAGAGAGGTTATTAGATATAGAATTAATGAAAAGGGAAAAAAGAAGAGGTGATAGCACGCCACCCTGTGGTACGCCAGCAGAAATGTCGCACCAAGACGAATATACGTCGTCAATGCGAACACGCTGCCGGCGGCCGAACAGGTAACTACGAAACCACTCAATTGCCGTTGGAGATATGTAAAGAGAGGACAGGATACCGAGCAGGACCTCAAAATCAATATTATTAAATGCGTTACTAAAATCAAGGAGTAAAAGGACAGTGAGGTGGCAACTACCCATTCCATATCTAATGTCATCTGTGATTTTAGTCAAAGCCGTGACTGTGCTATGCCCTGACCGGAAACCGGACTGGTAAGGATTTAGGAGGTTATTTCGGGTAAGGAAGGAAGAGAGTTGTTGATGAACTAATTTTTCTAGGACTTTTGAAAGGAATGGGAGAATGGAAATAGGACGATATTCATTATAGGATTTGGGGTTAGATTTCTTGGGGAGTGGAACGATCAGTGCTTCTTTCCATATAGTAGGAAAGCTGCTAGAGGAAACGGAACAGTTCAACAGATGCAGAATAATGGGGGTAACCTCATCCAGGATAGGTAACAACATTTTGCGGCTTATGCTATCACTGCCAACAGCATTAGACGAGATTGATTTAATTGTCTTCTTTACATCACAAGCAGCAAAAGGTACGAAATCAAAAGTATGAACGTCACTAAAATTTGGTAAAGTAGAAAGAAATCTTAGCGTATTAGTTTTTATAGTTCCATCAAATTTGGAAGAAGAAGAAAAGTGTTTATTTAGCAAGTTTAAATCTACATTGTCGGATAAAGCTTCGCTTTTAGATTTACCTACACCCAGAGACCTGAGAAATCTCCACACTTTGGCAGGATCCTCATTTTCTACAGACTCGTAAATATATCGGCGTTGTGCTTCCCTACACGCTCTATTACAGACGTTACGATGGTAAATATAATTTTGGTGATTGGTTTCAGAGGGAGTACGTTTAAATTTAGATTTGGCGATAAGCTTTTTGCGTCGAAGAGTACAAATCTCATCGGTGAGCCATGGTGCAGGAGCATGTTTCATTTTAACTGCTCGTATAGGAGCATGAACGTCGTACAAACAAGTCAAAATCCGGTTAAAATTTGAAATTTTGTTATCTATATTAATGGCTGCTTCAACGGATGACCAGTCCAAAGCTGACGCATCTTTGCGCAGATCTTCAACCTTCATCCTACCAAAACTGCGCTGAAGGAATATTTTAGCCTTGGCTTTTGGCATACGAACCTTATAAGAAAGAAATATAGAATCATGGTGCGAAATAAGATCAGCCGCACACTGGCCGTGCTTCTGGACGTGCTGAGGGGAAGAAACTAGAATGAGATCAAGAAGAGAGGGGGGATAATTAGGCGGGTTATGTGTAGCATTCAAAGGTAAGATGGAAAGATTGCACGCCGCAGCTAGATTCAACAGGTTTCTGGTTCTATGATCATGTTTCAGCAAGCATGTGTTAAAATCTCCCATCACAATAGTATGCTCAAAAGTAATCGATATATCTACAAGGAGATTCTCTAGCGAAGAAAAATAATTAACGTTACTATCGTGAGGGTAATAGACTCCAAGAAGAATTTTAGAATGATGAAGAACGGCTTCGATGAAAAGATGTTCACCGGCATTAGTAGGAGGTGGCTGCGCTGACATACTTACAATAGTGAAAGGAATATAAGAACGTAGGTAAATAGCATTATAATACCATAGATCCAGACATAAAGATCATAATCGCGTACAAATATTACAGAAGAAATAAAAATATTTTACCCAAAAATTACCTCCAACGGAAAAATCGTTGGTAAATGGCTCTAAACAAATAAAATTCATAATCACTTGATTTTTTTAATATTTTTGATCATTTAGTACCGCCGCCGGTAATAAGGATCGCAATCGCTTTATACTTAAGTTAAGAATTGTTTTTTTCGAGCAAAAATAGACATTAATATTTTACAAAAAAATCAACAATAGCGTCTCTTCCTCTTACCTATTGTCTCCTTTTATATGTTACCAAAAGAACCGCCAATAAGAATCTCAATCGCTGGATATCTTGATTCAAAATATTGGAACATTGTTCAAGCGAAAATGACCCTTAAGTACTATATTGCTTTGCTTATATATTACTTAGGAATAAACATTAGCTCACAAATGATAAGTACTATATTTCCCCCACTAGGCTACCCTGTGTCGGGGGAAATTTGCTCGTCCATCAGTATTTACAGATAGATATTTTGTAATATACTTACTAAGACTAAAGTAAATACTAGAAATATCTGTTTCCAATACATGTGGTGAATTGGTGAAGATACTTGATTTCGTTGGATAGAAATACATAAAGATAAAGATAAAGATAAAGAATCTTTATTGATAATGTAAAATTGTAACATACATAGGTATAAGTACTAATATCACAGAATATGCTACACAAATTACAATATCTCGTCAAATTGAATTTATAACATTAGGCTTTTATAAAATTTTAGAAGTTACATATGTCTAGTTTTATTAATAAAACAATGAAAATTTTTGTTATTAAAATCATGTCAAACATAATAATAGGTATGTAATCATACAATATGTCAACTTAAATAAATCTTGGTACTGTCACTTTAGCTGTATAGAGGCTAAAATGACAATTTGGCATCACACTCCTTACTCAGTAGTTAATTACATAATTTCTAAGCAAGTTTAGAATCAATTGGTAGTTGACTGTAGTCATTTTCAAAGTATTCTTTAAAACTGTATAGTGTCTGATCTAACAATAATTGTTTGACGCTATTGCAAAATTGCTGATCATTATTCAAAGACTGAATGTGTGCGGGGAGTTTATTGAACAGTTTCTCTCCCATTATAGTGGGTAGTTTCTTAGTCATACACAGCCTAGGCACAGTTGGTTTCAACAATACTCTGTTTATCTTGGTTCTATTTGAGTTATAAGTCTTAAGTTTAAACAAATGTGGATTTCTTTTTACAAACTTTATAATCTCTAATATATATTGTGACACTGACGTCAAAATCTTCAACTCTTTGAAATGGTTTCTACAAGACTCTCTATATCTACCTCCCACTAGTACTCTTATTGCTCGTTTCTTATTGCTCTTATACCTACGTGAAAGATAAAAGAGATAAATATGCCGGGACAGTTGTAGGAGTATTAACATTATTTACATATACATATGTATACAATTCAATATAATATATATGATAATTGAGATATAATTAAGAATAAAGAGGTATTTAGGAGAAGGAGCGTGTGAGTGTATGTGTTAGTGTAGTGTGTGTGTGTGTATGTGTGTGTGTGTCTGTTGAGTAAAACCGTAGTGCGCTGTTAGTTCTAGGTACGAATGTCGCTTTTTATCAGATGAGGAGGGCTTGATATCAATGTTTATATCACCGGTAATTATACAGGAATCGCTGGATGTTGATATTATAGTGCGCTCTAAAGATTCTATAAAAACTTCTGTTTTGTCATAGGAAGGACTACGGTACAGGGCAATAATAGTAAGCTCGTTCCGGAATTTAAGAATCAGACAATTCGCATCCTCAAAATTTGGTTCACTAACTTCAAAGTCTAAGCCGATTTTAGAATAAACAACCAGACCATCGTTTTGGTTTCTCAAAACCGTAGAGAAGTGACAATCATAGCCTGGCAATTTAATTTCCATGAAACTATCGTCTATCCTAGATTCTGTTAATATTATAACATCCGGTAGAAAGTTTAACCTTGTTAGAAATATTCTAAATTTATCCAAGTTTTTGCGTACACTCCTTATGTTTTGCGCAATAATAGTTATTTGTTTAGAGGGGTCGCCAAGTGACTTTTTACAATTTTCCGCTGAATCAATTTTGTAGTTGTCTATGAAACAGGCCTCATCAATGCAGTCTATTAGATCAATGTTATTCATTGGTGATTATCTGCTATAGTTAAGTAAATACTGACACAGGAATACCTGTGTATATGAATGACTTAAGATTAATTAGGGTTCCGTACCTCAAAAGGAAAAAACGGAACCCTTATAGGATCACTTTGTTGTCCGTCTGTCCGTCCGTCCGTCCGTCTGTCAAGACCCTTTTTCTCAGGAACGCGTAGAGGTATGAAGCTGAAATTTATATCAATTACTCAGGTCTACTGTCCCTTGAAGCTGTGAAAAAATCAAACTTCTAAGCCAACGCAATCAAAAGATACAGCCATTTATGCCGCAAATTTTCGACACTTGCAAGGGAATCAAAACCTACAGGGTGCTTCCCGTGAACTCAGAATCTTGAAATTTGGTACGAAGCAACGTCTTATAGCATAGATAAAGGAAAAATTACGAAAACCATAAATTTTTAGTTACATCACAAAATATTTAACCTTGCAGGTTTGTACGGAACCCTCGGTGCGCGAGTCCGACTCGCACTTGGCCGGTTTTTTTATGATTAATAGACTGCATCGTAGGGGCAAGGTTTTTGAGACAACTATTGGGCGGAAAAATATTATGAGAAATTTAATAAATGTATCTTGGCTCATTGTTGCATAAGCTCGTCCGACTAGCCGATAGATAACAGAAGCAAGCTTTGGCGCGGAGATCGTCCGAGGCGAGGCTTCAATCGCAACGCTAGTATGAGGATGATCGTTGCCGCATGCGCACGTTTCAATCACTGCGTAAAGTAGCTTCATTGTAGTTAGTATTACGCAAATAGGGGAGTCAAATTTCATTCTAGGGTGTAAAAGTTTGGCTAGGAAAGTGAGACGACGTGTCGGTATAGCTACCGGGCAGCAAGAGTGAACGTTGAGGTTGTTATAGCGCGAAGTTATTGGGTAGAAGTGTTGGAGAAGTGAATGTTTTGTTGGTGTGTGGTTAAGTGTTGTTGTCAGACATATTGAGCAGCATATTAATAGGTTTATGTATGAGTAAGTGGGTATGCGAGTAAGTTTGATTGTGTGTGAGTGAAATGGTGTTGTTAGGTTTGTTGATAATAGGGGGAGGTTAATAATCAAGGTCAAGACAATATAATAATAGGTAAATATTTTTAATTTGAGCAAGATGTAAACAAATAATATATATAGATATGATTTTTGTGTGATAAGTAGACAATTAATACAGAATAATAGTAGGTTTAAGAGTAATACGTATTCTAGGATTTTTTTACATTGCAAAAGTTAGTAATTGTTATGATGTACATTCGCAGTACCTAGTCACTGGGACTGCAGCCGATCAAAGTCACTTTCACTGGTTATTTTAATTGGAGGGGATCCTTCGGCCTTTCTCATAAATATACGGCCTTGAGAAGTCCAGCAGTATGAAAACCCGTGTTTTTTAGCGTGTTCTCGTGCTAGGTAGTACAGGCTTCGTTCCTTAGGTGTGAGGTTTTCAGACACGTATATAGGTTTTTGTGGTCCGCTAATTTTAATTAATTTGGTGTTGAACTGAGCCGAGTTGTGTTCTTTGTTGTACGTCTTGTACGATTTATGGAAGTTTTCCTTTACTGTGGATGTTGTAAAGTCTACAACAATAGGTTTATATTCGGATTTGTTGTACACCCGACGCACGTTTTTTATATCAGATTTTTGAAGCGGCACATTAAGGCATTCAGCACTATTCAAAATTATTTTCTGAAGGTCTTCGTTCGACTCCTTTGTTCCTACCGGGATGTTTCTGATCTCTAGGCTGGTACCTCGAATGTAGTGGTGCAGCTGTTCAACCTGTTGTCCCAGTTTGAAGATCGCAATTTGATCCATCTTTTTTTCTTCTTCAAGAACTTGTATTCTCTGGCATGCTACTTCATATTTTGAAGTTAAGTTGTCAACTGATGCCTTAACATTATTTATACAGTCAAGAACGGCGTCAAATTTCTTATCTTGTCGCTCCTGTTGGCGTTTTTCCATAGCACCAAGAAGATCAACGAGGTCAGACTTTGATAGGTCGTTCAGTTCTCCAGAGATATCTTGGGGACCACGTTTCACCGCTACGCGGGCTTTGGAGCAGACCACAGTTTTAGCAAGCTTAGTTCTGGGTTTTCTCGTCTTGGGGGCTAGCTTATTTAGAAAATCTAGGGACGATGCCGCACTGAGGGCAGCTTCAACCCCCATCTCAGGTACACTATTATCTTTTATAGTGGTAGGAACCTCCATTGGCGTAGAAAAGGATGATGATGGAAGTGAGAAAGTCTGGGGAGGCGTGCGTTGCAGTGACATCTTGATGTAGAAACTTTTGTGCTTCTATGTACAGTAATGATCTTGAACGATATTTAGCTCAGCAACCGAAATAGTAGATAATCAATTTTTAATGCAGTTATGAGGGTAGGAGCACGCACAACTTTATGTGGGTACCAGGCGCACGATGACAAACAAAACGCTCGCTATACATACATTAACAGCGTATACATACTGTATGTAGGCGCGAGGCGACGAGGTGCCTCGGTGAGAGAGAAGGGATGACAGCGGTGGGCTAGCGCCGTCTCAGCGGCGATACACGTATTCTCAGCGTGTTACGTTGTATGATTAATGTGTGTGTGAGCTTACTTGATGTAGGTGTTGTCCAACGCGCTTGTTTGTGTGATGCGCCTCGTCTGACCTCTTCAGTAGTTATGCGATCCTATTTTTTCGCCTGATATTAGTAAAATAGATTTTTGTAAATTTGGATTAAATAAAACGGCGCGGATTAAGTAAACGTCTACTCGAGTCCGAGGTCCGATGGAAGAGGGAACTTACTTACCATGGAATCAACAATAGAGAACATAATCGCTTGCATCGCGCCGTCCCTTCCTCTTCACATCATGGTCAGTGTATTATCAACAATATTCAAGCAATAATCGCCCTTAACATGTTACCAAAATAACCGCATATTAAGATCACAATCCCTTGAAGTATAGAGTTAAAATACCTTAGAATGGTCGACCCTTATCCAAGCAAAAATGATAATAATAATAATAAATAATAATAAATATTTCGGGACATTGCTCACAGCGCCATCTAGCCCCACACTAAGCAAACGCTTTGTGTCGTGGGTACTAGATAACGGATATAATAATGATCCTTAAGTACTTACCATGGAATCAACAATAGAGAACATAATCGCTTGCATCGCGGCGTCCCTTCCTCTAGACATCATGGTCAGTATATTGTCTTCCGGGAACAAGAATGAACTGTATGTGATCATACTGATTGTTAATATAGACAGCGGGTGCAGAAAGAGACAGAGCGCCTTCTTCAGGAACAGTGTGATCGAGCTGGAAAGAGATGGAAGATATTGTTAATGACGATTTTTTTTGTTCTTTTAACTAAACCAGGTTTGTATTTAACCATAGTTTGTTTGACTATTCAAGTTCTATTACTATTTTTTTATTAGTTTCTAACAAAATTATACATAAAAGGCGAGGAACGTTTACAAACGTTTACTTATAAATGTCTTTTCAGGGCCATAAGGCTAGATCGATTTAGATGAAAATTAATATACTCTGGAATAACACAAAGGTATGTAATGACAAATATTTTTAAATAGTCGATCTAAACACAAACGATCGTTTAGCTGTTTGAAACAGCCTAGATCGACTATATAAAACTGTTTGTCATTACGCCTAGGTATTTAAAATTATAGTAGCTTCTAAGAAAAAACTCTGTAAGCGTTTATAGTATATATAAATTACCCTTTTTTTTAAGGCTCGGTCACCGAAAGACTGACTGAAACTTTCAAGCCAACTTTTTATATACGAATAATGCTTACAAAACTAATCACAATAAGCTTAAAAACTAATTTGTTACACATGATAGATTTTTTTTACTTATATTTTTTACAAGGAATAGGTTTGCACTTGACCGTAATTCGCCTGATGGTAAGCAATCATTTCGATCTAGGATGGAACGTGCTTACCCAGTAAGAACCGATTCACTCTCGCTTTGAAGATCGCAAGGATAAACTTAGCTAAGTGATAAAGATAAATAGATATACTGACCTCCCAGTGTTGCCAGAAACTCCCGCGAGGAGCGCTAGTGGCGTGTAGATGGTCGCTAAAACTAGTCCCAGGGAAAAGTTGTGCACTCCCACTGAGAGACACATCGTTGCCAACTCTGGAACGAGGAAATTATCATAAGTACCAATCTAATATGTATAATAAAGCTGAAGAGGGTTGAAAGCCTGAACATTGAAAAAAATTAAAAAAAAATGTTTGGAGACACTTTGAATTGATAGCAAAACACTTTTAAACAATTTCTAGACATTTTGCCTGTTTATGTGTTTGTCTGTTCATTTAGACGGTCATAACGCAAGAACGGCTGAACGGATCATCATGATTTTTGGTATGTAGATAATATGAAGTCTTAGGAGATCGTTATAGGCTACTTTTTATCGTGAAATAATGCGAGCGAAACTGCGGGCGTCCAATAGTATAAAATGTAAAAGCAAAAGTGTAATTAAATAATAATAAATAAATAAATATTTCAGGACATATCACACAGCGCCATCTAGCCCCATACTAAGCTTACGCTTGTATCATGGATACTAGATAACGGATATAATACATATATACTTTTCTTTTGTAAATACATACTTATTATACATAGAAACGACCAGACTCAACACAAATACATAATTACAAATTTAAATGTTCGTAATTATTTGTGTCATGCGGAAATCGAACCCGCACCCCTAGATTAGAAGGCAGAGCCACTACCAACTAAGCTAACAGAGCAGTCAATTTTGCTTGTCTATTTGTTCCGCTTTCGTAATGCGTGTGTTACAAATTTAGGGTGTTCGACAAATTCGGAAAGTATTTACTCACCAATAAGTACCAGGATATTGACCAGACACAACTCCTCGCGACTTATGGGCGCCGAGCGGAACACACGCAGGAAGTATGGGGTTACCATGGTGTACACGATAGATGTCGCTATAAGACCGTAGAACACTGACCACTCCGATGGTAAGAGCACTTCGTGGTTTTGGGAATATTTTGCACCTGGAAAAAACAAGATAAAAATTAGGGCAAAATAGAAAAAAAAACATTAACAGACAATTTAGAGGGCTGTATACACTGCCGGTCAAAAGTTTGAGACCTCAAATTCATACCTACACTGCCGTGTATGTATTGTATGAATATGGAAAGTAAAAAAAAATGTTGTTGGTTAATTTAAAGGCGTTATGAGTATGAAACGTATATGTATATAAGTACTATTTGCCCTGCGGGGGACTCAGAACCCTCAATAATGAGTAATACGACGCAAGCAGTGAGTATACGACTTTATTTTTTTACGAGCCCAGAAGTGGTGTAAGCCCTCAATCATTTTCTAAACAACTTTTCTTTACATGTAAGTATATAAGCACATAAAAAAATCTTTCCAAATGTCTTACCAATTTTGCTAAAAAGCATCGGTGAGTTCATAGCAGCATATCCCAACAAATGCACCAATAAATAATTAGCTCCAATATTGACTATGCTCATAGCCGAATCTGCTTGCTTGCCTTTTTTCTTCTTCCGCTTCTCCTTCACTTTATGATCCCCTGGTACTTCTGAATCGGAAGACTTGGACTTTTCTGTCTTCTTGTCTGTTTGCTTGCTTCTGTGTCTGATTGTCTGTTCTTTGTCATCTATTTCAGTCTTTTCTGAATCTTCTGTTTTTTCTTCAGTGTCAGATTTTTTGTCCTTTTCTAGCTCTTTTGAATCTTCGTCATCAGATTGTTTGTCCTTGTCTGATTTGGTTTTTTTCTTTTTGTCTGTCTGTTTGTTTGTATCTTCTTCTTCGTCTTGTTGTATGGTAACCCATAAATACAGAGCTCTGATTAGCATGGCAACACATAGGAGACATAGTGATGGCATGTATTGACCTGGAAACAGAACAAATCTATTGTCAACAAGTATGTACGTAATGTATGTATATTGTCTTTATAACACGCTTTTTTTAACCGACACTGTGATCGACAGTAAAGCATTTGTCTTTCTATGAAAACTTCATGTAGCGACGGATCATCAATATTCTCCACAGAGCTAGAGAGATAGTACAGAATTGTTGATGGTAAATGATCACCTCTGTCTATGAAACCATACCACACCTTTAAAACCATAACATAGTGACAAACCATCATAATAGGGTATATGCATGGAACTGAAATTTGTTTTTTGTAAATAAACTATAAAAATATACCAAACTACTAAACGAGCTGTGCAAACCCCATTTATATCCACTGAAAAATAAAGAAGTAATGACCAATTGAAGATGTCATTCCATCTCTTTCCTTTAAAACAGAATTTTCTATTGAAACTCTGGAGAAATATGTAGTGTTTTTCCGCTGCGACTGCTCCTTAACCGACATCAAACAACAAACTTGATGGTTTTTAGGTGTGTTCCTCCATATACCACAGCCACACCTCACCTCCTAACCAACGTGGCCTCCGTTGATCTCAAGATCTTCCCAACACCGCACCTTGTGTCTTGAAGCTTTGCTGTTCTCTTTCGGCAAGATATTCTAGTCGACACGTGTTTCGCCTCTCCACGAGGCATCCTCAGGACTCGTGTTGACTCTCCGAACGTCGGTCCGAAAATTTTCTATGTATTTTGTGTGGTGTTAGTGCCATGTGACGTCACGAGAACCGATGGCATATCGGTTCTCTGTCTAATCGTAAACTAAAAACGTGTATAACTGCGTTATTGTTAAAGCTGATTGAAAAATAGTTTCACTATGCTGCTTTTCTATTCAAGTCTTGTAACAGATTCCAATGAAGTAATAAAAAAAAAAAATTAGTTGTGCATATTCCCAAATCCACTCACCGATAGAGATGAACCGGTTGGTGTTGGCCAGCATATAGAAGAAGTAGCTCTGGTGGAATCTCTCCAGCAAGTTGTTCAGAGAGCGCAGCGTGCTTTCTAGAACTACCCCCAATCTGTAGAAATTAGCCGTCGAGAGGGCATTGACCCGGGGAGGGATGCCGGCGGGGTCGTTGGCCTCGCGACCTTCTAAGGTGACCGCTTCGATGTTGAAGCGGTGGAACAGACCGTGGTTGCCGTTTGGTACCTGCAATAGAAGTATTTGTGGAAAAATTAAATAATAAGTAATTAAATAATAACTAAATCGTTTTCTTTCTAAACTTTTTAACCCCCTTCTAACAGAAGGGAAGGGTGATAAAAGTTAACGCGTGTTTATCTCTACGTATATCTCTATGTCTTAAGTATTTTAGATTGCAAATGAGTTTAGTTAAATTAGATAGATAGATAAACTCTTTATTGTTGACACATATTAAAAAAACAGTACATAAAACAAATTGTAAAGAACATAAAATTTGTTCTGTGAACAATAAATAAATCATCATATGATTTGAGGTTCCGTTTTGGTTTGAAAGATAATCATAAACGAAGATGCAACGCGATCGCTTCCAGTAAAACAAAAAAGCCTATACATAATTTTCTCCTTTCTTGCAAGTAGGTTAACTTTTTCTCCGTTAAACTCAAATCCACTCTTAACTTTAAAATACAAGTTATTGGTGGTTCGAAGTAGGGTGCGTCTGAATGAAAAGCGGACACTGGAACCGCTGAGCCACCCTCGCTTGCAACAAAATGCCAAATCTTAAAAAAAATGTAAATTGGATAAAATATAGCGTGTTTACCCCGGCGAGCTGCGCGGACAGCATGCCCAGCATGGTGTAGAGTGAGTTGGTCCACTCCTCCATCTTGTTGCGCACGCGCAGCCACGAGTAGCTGCAAGGACACACATTATACGTACCTAGATGAGTTTTAAAATCTGTGTCACTGTTTATTTAAACGCTCATCACGCAAAAACAGCTGAACGGATCTTCGTGATTTTTGGTATGTAGGTAGTATGAAATCTTAGGAGTGTCATGCTACTTTTTAGCCTGAAATAATGCGAGCGAAGCCGCAGGCGTCCACTAGTATTAATAAATCTGTTAATGCGAATGATAAGTGTTAAATTATTATTAGTGAAAATTATTACTACTTACTAGTGTTTTAAATTGAAGTCACAGCAAATGAAGGCGTTTTATTTATTTCATATTTTAATTATAGACTACATATATAAATATTAATTACCAGAAAACATAAAAAGTATTGCAAACTTAGAATATTTTGCCCGTGCCTTAAAAATATATTTGACTAGGAAATGTGTTTGACTTTGTTGACGACTTTTTTAACGAGAAATCTTTTTAATTAATCGGGCCGCTTCTCCCTCAGACATATTTGCATACCCTATCAGGGTGATTGTTCAATGTTTTTTTGGTGAACCTTTACAATTTGCAAATAAATACCTATGACTATAAAAAAGAAAAGAAAGTTTACCTGTTTTTATAAGAGTGATGTATGCCAGACTTGACACACAGCTTGTGCACCAAGTTGACGAGGTCCAGGTTAGGCAGCTGACCGTTCAGACCTTCCACCTTCACTTCTATGTACTCTGGGAACAGATACAAATTATACATAACAATCATCATCATCACAAATTTAAGGGCGTGGCCCTTGTCTGTGGAGCATGCGCCATCCTTCCCGATCTTCTGTCAGTTCCTTGACCTCCTTATATGACATGACACCCGCCTTTTCTTTTACTTGGTCCATGTATGACCTACAAAGTGTTTTTTATATTTTTATTTCATTGTTATACATAACAATGAAAAGTATTAAAAACAATCGTTAAGATTTTTGTCTCTTCCATAGCAATTATTATCATCATCATCATTAGCCTGTTATCGCCCACTGCTGAGCACAGGCCTCTCTTCTTGTACTCGACCTGGTCCTGCGCAGTTTGAATCTAGGTGCTCCCTGCGGTTATTCTAATGTCGTAAACCCACAGCATTGGTGGGCGACCTCTGTTTCTATGACTATAGCATTTATACTGTTTATAAAAAGGAGAATAAAAAGTAATCTAAATATATAAAACTCAAAGGTGACTGACAGACTGACAGACAGATCCGAGTGGTCTCAAATAATTGACTTCTTTATGCAAGCGACGCCGCGAGCACCCACTAGTCTGTAAACTAATATATATAAACTTTGTTCGACTGTACATTTTGACAACATGTGTCTCAACTTTTTGGCTAAATAAAGATTCAAGAAAGTACTTCTATTTTAATACATTTTGTACGAACATTTAAAAAAAAAATTAGTAAATAGTTCAATTTTACTTACTTATTTTAGGTGTATGCAACTCCAAATTGATAGCAGCCTGTATGGACCCCGACCTTCCTTTCAGCTTCCCCGGATTCAAGCACTTCTGATGATCATTCCACGAGAATCCCGGCAGTAACTTCCCCAAGTCCAAACTCCTGGTACCAGGCTTCCAGAAGCTACCAAGAGATGTGTAGAATGTTTCTGCATCGCTCTGGAGGCCGTGGTAAGCTTCTAGCCACGCCTGCATTCCTAGTTGCTCGTGCTCTGTTACTAGGAATATTATGTCCTTTGCCCAGTACTTTTGAGCTGAAAAAAATAAAATAATGTCATCATCACAAATTTAAGGGCCGAGACCCTTGTCTGTGGAGCATGAGCCACCTTTTAGGTCTTCTGTCAGTTCCTTGACCTCCTTATACGACATGACGCCCGCCTTCTCCTTTACTTGCTCCATGTATGACCTCCTCTGCTTTCCCTTCATCTTCATGCTACCAGCTTCCCTTCAATGATTTTTTTGATAAATTTGTCATGTCGTATGAAATGGCCAACTATCTTTATCAAGTATTATTTTCTACACATATAAGTTTAAGTTTCACTTCAGCCTGCCTGATGTTAACATCTATCTGAAGTACTACACATCTCACTACTACGTCTTAGTCTAAAGTGGTGTTAAGCACCACTTTAGACTAAGATGTAGTATGCTTGCCTAGAAGAAACTTATTTACTCTGTAAAGTAGCAATTTAACTAATGAAACTGACTTCTATCATTGCTCCTATGTTAACACCCCTGGGGGTGTTTTGGTGTTCATTAAAGACATATTTAAATATCTTATCTTACTACCCAACATCAAAAACGGAGGTTCTCGAATGCATCTTTTTTTTTCTCCATACTACCTAAACAAAGCTGTGAGCATAAAGTAGATATCATCACCATCCACAACCACTTTAATCCCACTGCTGAGTCTTCTTACTATGCCATATCAGAATTATAAGATAGTACTCACGTCTAGCAAACTGTGCAAACGCCAGCATCAGAGCAATGCCTGCAGTCGTGCCTTTCTGATGTGAGGAGAGAGGCCTAAATGGAGCCGACACCACCAGGGCTTCTAGGGAAGAGGTGCGCGGAGCTCGGAGTATACCATACACATTGGTGCCTTTGAATACCTGGAATATTTGTTATGGGTCAAATTAGTACTTGATATGGTAAATACTTAAGGTTGCCACAGTCAGTCCTTGGATGAGTGACCAAAAAGTGTCATTTTGGGCACTTCCGTGGGTCGGATGACACATTAAATTGTAGGATTTTATTTTAATTGTAATTGTCTCATATATAAAAGAAAGTGGTTACACCATTTATAACTCAAGAACGGCTGAATGGATTTAACTGAAAATTGGTAGGAAGGTAGCTTAGAACCAGAATACAGACATAGGATACTTTTTTTATACCTATTGCTATTTAATAGAATTGCATAAAATCCAAAATCTGCTTATTTATTGCCTCTAAGGCAGAACAGAGTTTCAGCTAGCTTAGAATAAATGGCAATTCTATTTACTTCTACAACCTATAATTTTATTTTATTTTATCTCGAAATAGGCTTATGTTTGACTAAAGCCAGCCTGATGTTAAGCACTACTATAGTCTAAGATGTAGCACACTTGCCTAGAAGAAACCTATTATATACCCTAGATTTGAAGACCCCTGGGTTATAATTTTCTAGAAACAGGGCTAGCGTAGAGAGTTGCATACTATGAAGGTAGAAGCAAAGCAAATCCTAACAAACTCTCCTCCCCCATTAGCAGCATGTAGGTACAAACACCCACCTGTCCTTGCCCGAGCGGGTAGTTGAGTGTGAAGTTGTGTGTGTACACCTCCAGGTGCAGCTGGGACATCTTGCCCACCAGCCACGGCACCGGCATCTCATCCGACTCATCATACTTGTCCTGGAAACATCATTACATACATACTTTTAAATTCATAATATATGAGTTATAAAACAAATTGGGCATATACTCAAGATTTTTTACACAGTAGATTCAAGTTAATAAATCAGGCAGCACTTTGCGGAAATTTATTGAAGATGAAACTTAGGAGCAGCGTAATATCATTACATATTTCTTCAAATTTTCATCTTTACAGTCTGACCAGCCTATCGTCTAATTGATCACCAAGACTACTGAAGTGATGAAGTAAACACTAAGGCCTGAGGTGGAGCATGCTTATACTAAATTGACAGTAGGTGCTTACCATCACAGCAGGATATAAGTTTGGAAATATATTTTTCAAGCAATTGTGGCTACAGTCACTTGTGTTTTTATTTTATGGTTATCACAAGAACATCAATAGACAAGATGAAGAGAATATGGATGTATATAACCTTTACAATACTACATAAACCAAAACATTTATGTTCTTTGAAAAACTTTTCTTATATTTGGTTGAACCAGTCATTAATTGGGAAATGACAAGTATGAAAATGGAAAGAAACATTTTTATTTTTATTTTATTATTTTCTTACCTCCAATTCCTGCAGCAGTTCTGTATAAAACTGTTTAGCGGCGTACTCTCCGTTGAACTCATTTGTTACTAGGCCGGGAAGAAGCGCGTTTTCAGAGAAATACGTCTCGTTGTTAAATTCCCGGTTCCCCAGCATCACGAACCATACAATAGCTCCAACGAAGCATAGAAAACATAGCGGAGTGTGGACTTTTTTCAGCACTTTTACCCATTTTACAGAACCATACTCAGGGTCTGATAGTAAACCCATCTTGATAAAATAACCTCTGCAGTGGGTGAGACTCAGTTTATAAAGTGTTGGAAGAATCACTCACAAAATAAAGTTCTCATACATTTTGTTGCAAAATGGCATTCAGTTTGGGTAATTTTATAAAATTTTGATAAAAACACGGTCTTTTTTTTTTTTTTTTTTTTTAATAATGGACTCTGCGGCACCGCCGCAATTTCGCCAATGTCACGTCACAAGGGAGACAACTGCTGATTAGCCAGTTAAAATAATTAACATTTGATCGGTGCGGAATTACTATTAACTTATTTGAAATTTATTGAGCTTATTTGAGTGTTAACATAATACATATATACAAGCATAATTACAATTTAATTTTATTTGAGACAATAAAATGATACAAAATAAATGCAAAAGGAGAATATACAAGGGGAAGAAGATTGGAGAAGTTACAAGGACGAGGGACAGCATCTGGGATTTTATCATACAGTGAGCAGCGCAACCTTGGACAGCTAAAGAAAATATGATTAGTGGATCCTTCCTCTAAACCACATTCACATAATGAGTGGTCACGAACTTTGATTTTGGAGAGAAAGACGGGGGTACAAGCATGACCCAACCGTAGGCGACATATTGTGGAGGTGGCTTGTTTATTTAAATTTTTGAATTTTGAAAACCAGGGCCTGATAGGGATTTCTGGTTGTAATTGTCTGTAAAATTTGCCAATAGAAGATGGATTGTGCCAGAGAGTTTGCCAAGAATGGAGAAGTTGAGTTTTGCAAGATGTTGACAGGTCATGACTAAAAATTTGATAGTGATCTGTATTGCCTAGGGATGAAGCTTGTTTGGCAAAAGAATCAGCATTTTCGTTGCCAGGGATACCAATGTGACCCGGGATCCAGGCAAGAGCTACTTGAATACCTAACAAATGACATTCAAACAGTAAAACACGGTCTAGAAACCAGAAAATTATCGGAAACAACTAAACAAGAAACAAAGATATTGACAATTACTTTGACAGTTATATTGCTTTATGTTTTTTTTATTTGGCTAAAACCCTTGTGTGTGTGTTATTGAATGATTACACATATTTTTGATCACGAAGTTATAATTAAGCTTTGAATTGGTTACTAAGCTAACTAAAATGAAGAACTAATGTAAACCTATTGAGGAAGAAATTCAAAATATAGGTACTATTATGGATTAATAAAAAAAAACATACGCAATAATTCGGAATTACTACTTTATTACAACTTATGACTAGTACAGCTGGCACTTGCACAGAGGCTCTCAAACTGATATATTCAAATCTATTTTAACTATATAGTTCAGATAGGATAACATAATTTATTTCGAGATCTTCATCATTCTTGATCTTCCTAGATTTAGTACAAGGGGGTTTTTTATAAATAATTAGGAGGGGGTTTCTATACAAAATCATTTTCATTTCTCAATAACACCAACTCTTCTATACATAATCCCCTGGTCGTATATCCTCTGTATCTCTTCAAAGGGTACTCGCCTAGTTTCTTGTATCCAATAGTAAGCCAGCACGGTTGTGAAGCCAGCAATGGCGGTGAACACGAAGAAGGTATTGTCTATGCCTATCGTATCTACGGCCGGCACGAATAAGGCAAGGACCACGAAGTTCGCGAGAAACATGGCACCGAATACCGTGACCACAGCTGGACCGTTCACCTGAAATTGAACATGGATAATTTAATACAAAACAGATTTAAAAAAAGTTTATATTTGCATTACACAAGTTTGTTAGTATGTAACAAGATGGCGCTGTGAACAATGCCCAAGAGAATATAATTATCAATTTACATGAGAAATTTACAGTGAATTCACGAAGCCTTTTTAAGTTTAGACCTCACAATGTTTGCTATTGCAATACTGCCAGGCACTATGTATAGAACTCATAGAATTTATTAGCAGTATCATCATGTATCATTGAGTTACATTAACGAACTTAATAAGATAATGACATTCATTGCCTTTAATGTGGCGTAGATCGTCAAAATTATGAATTTGACTCTTCCCCTTTTAGCAGTGGTAATAATAATATAGCCAGCCGTGAATGTTGATGATGATTGATAGAATATAGAACAGCTTCTTTTACCTTAGGTCCATAACACTCTGAAAGCTGCACGAAGACGATGTTGATGACTCCAAGGTGGAAGACCAGGCAGAAGAGCAGCACAGCCAGGAGTGCGACCCAGGTGGGGGTGGCTGGCCAGCGCATGGAGCAGCCCAGGGTGGCCAGGCAGAGGGTGGTGAGGAAGCAGTTGGATATCATCAGCGTCTGTGACACGGGTTTTAAGTTATATAAGCTTTGGAACACTTTACCAGAAGTTGTGTTTCCTGCGAACTACAATCTAGGGGCTTTAAATCTAGAGTTAATAGGTATCTTCTAGGTAAGCGTGTTATATAATTATATACATAGGTGTACAGTAAAGATATATTGATTGATAGGCTACTTTTTATCAACGGATTAACATAGCAATCTTCAAAGCGAAACTGAACTGGTTCTTAGTACGCTCCATCTTAAGCCACAAGTATTGCTTACCATCATTCAAATTACCACAATTTGCCAACGACATTAATAATAATATTAATGTCGTTGCAATTTGCAGCAAAGTGCATAATAAAAAAAACACAAATTAAAAGAAGTTTCCTTACCCGTCTCGGAAATAAATCCGTGACCAACACCGTCAGCAGATTGGACAGTACCAGGATAAAAGAGAATATGACAGAGCAGAGGTCCGGCGACCAACCAGGGGCGGCTCTCTTGAAGAACTGGCTGGCGTAGGTCTGCACAGCCACCATGCCCATGGAGCCTACTAGAACTACGAACACCAGGGAGCTGGTGATCGCTCGACGATTGTGCGGTACTGTAACTGCGAAAAGAAGATAGATAAACTTTGCAATGTTGTCACAATTAATAGGTAATTAAAAAAACTGTACATAAAAAAGTAGTGCCACAAGCGGCGGCGGTAGCGTAGCGGTTATATAGGTATTCTCTTTGGCGGCGGTAATAGCAGCTACTTAGCAGCTGTTAATTGATGTTCAGTGATTTTTCTGTATTCTCTGGCAGATGTAAACGTAAACGTGTGATTATTTGTTGTTGTTAGGTTAGGCGTTCGAAGTCATATCTTCGCAATAAGCCATAACAAAAAAAAATAGGTTAGGCGTTTGAGCATTGTGATTATCCCTCTAGTTATGTAAAGAAAGTAGGTACTTCTTTATTCTGTGCTCTGGAAGTACCTACGGGTTATACAATAAAGAAACGTTAGGCTCTGGTTCGAATTGATATTTTTCTATTTACCATGGAACAATAGGACACTGTAACCTTTTCAATGCATTTATTACTTAAAATAGGTTACGCAGTTTGCGTAATTTACGTCATAAATTTCATCAATCAATCACAACCTATCACAACTGTGTCTGTTGTTTGTCAAAAGAACAGAACACGGCCGGCCATCTTGGCGATACGCAACGTCCGCCATGTCGGACATTTCACACCAATAAGTACTAGGGCAGCATGTGTTGAGAGGAGTTTTCCAAACGGTAACAGTAGTTAGTGTAGTGCAGTGCTATTGAACTGGCAAAAGTGTATCGACTGTGATATTCGATATTTAATTCATTGATTGATCTTTTAGTGTGTCTTAGTCCATGTTAGGAGGATAGCTCTAAACTTTTCAATTAACTCTTAAATCATTTTTTAATGCGTATATTAGCATTTATCATTGAGCTATTCTTATCACATGAAATATGTAGGGTAAGATAACTATTACTATCACATAATAAAATAATCTTATGAGTGGCTTTATATTATCTCACAGACTCTCGGGCCTTACACCCGGTATTTTTAAGGCATCAGTGGGGACGTATATTATTATTATTTATTATGTACCTCAAAAGCAAGAATTTTTGTTGGTAATTCGTGAAGAAATGATCCATAAAAAAGTTCATCGCAAATACAAATAATTGTATGGAGGACCGATATTTTTATTTCGAGAATTGTTTTTATGCGTTATTGTTTTTTACCACAATTATGATAACTTCTACTTAGTTATTTGTAAGTTAATTAATAGGTACTTACAGAGTAGTACCCAACCGTTTGTCGATTCGATAGTCGATTTTTCGTGTTCCTCTTTTTCCTTCTTGCTTTTTCCGTTTTCATCTTTTTGTAACTTTTCTTTTTCACTCAACGTGCCGGATTCTGTATCTGGGGAAGTAATAACAGTCATTTATACATAAACACATTTATTATAACACAGTCCTGAGGGAAGTAATCTGAGGTCCTGCTATACAGGCTGTGCAAGCAGACCTAGTGCAGGACCCAGAGGCCTACCGAGGTACGTGAAAACATGTAGGTATTGTAAAATATACTCTATCTACACTAATGTTGTAACATTCTACTTATGTTTCCAATAGGTACCTACTTGACTTATAATTACTACTGTTATAGCGCAGACAACAAAACACTCAATTTAAGCAATTTCACATGATGGTATAATATCCACATCGATATCGTAATATCTCATTATAACATCAATAAAACGCGACCAACCTGATTGCAGGGCCAATCAGGTTGGTCGCGTTTTATTGATGCGCGCAGCTGCGCTCTCATTGGTTAGATTTTAATGGCGGCAAAATCACTGTGACAATACACGTACGCGTGAATTTAATTTAATAAATTAAAAGTGATATAATTATAAATATTCCGACTCCGTCTACGAGCTCTACTGCTTGCCCCGCGACAGCTACAGCTTAGACAAATGTATGTATGATACAAATGACATATATCCCACATCACTGCGCTACAGCTGCTGGATCAATAATTAACATTAACTTTCAAAATTGTACCATCCAAAATTTGAACAATTATTATAAATAAACTATTGTCAGCTTTTACTCTTGTTGTTTGATTAATTGCATTAGTGAAGATTAATTAGTAGTGTATGCAACTGCATATAACACGGGTATTAAAACACGAGTGTGAGTTTATGAAACGAGCGCAGCGAGTTTCATAATAGTAACGAGTGTAACTTAATTATATGACAGTTGCATAAACTACTATAATGAACATCTAAATGTAAGTACCTAAGTAAGAATTTATGAAATAAATAACTTTTACTTTACTTTATTTCATTTTTTAATTGTACATAATTGTTTATAGATGTATGTATGTACTCGCTTAGATTTCAATATTTTGACAAATGATATTATTGATTTATTGAAAACTAAACATACTACTTCTAACTACTACAAAAAAGGGCACTTAGAAAATCTTTAGAAAAGCCTAAAGATAATCTAAGTGCTCCAGCTCACTACCAGAGGGCAGCGTACCCAGCATGCTGGCCGCATTACCACGCTGGATGGCAATGCTGATACGTTGAGCCAGAAAAAGGCCAGCATTTTGGTCACGCGTCGCGTCAACCAAGGGCTCCGAGAGGTTTTGGAAAATAGTATGGGCTCCCGGACCCCACGGCCCCAAAGTCTCGACTCCAAAAGGCTCAAAGATGTAACCTCGGCCGAGGTTAGCATATTTGCGTCTCTTGTGATGCTCGGCAATAATAGCCGCCGCTCCAGCCAGACACCGTGTCATAGACAGATGAGACGGCGCCAATGTGTCGACGCAAGTTGCGTCCCACACAAGGGGCCGACCCAACTTCCAGGGCACAAGAGTCATACCGTCAGGTCTTTTTCCATCGTCACGTGCTAGGCCGCTCGGTTCGAGCATAGCTGCAACATTGGCAGTGGAAAAAGCCCGGCGAATGATGTCGTTCAGACTAGCGTGGCGGCTAATTCTACCAGCACTCCTCGAACATGAGAGGCCGTGGTGCCCGAGCTGGTCGACATCAGTTTGACAAATTAATCAATTTATTCAATAAGTAAGTAAGTACCTAACAAAATATACCTAAATAAATTTTATTTTTAACTTTTAATGACAGTAATAGCTTTTGTGCCTGAATATTAAATAAGCATAGGTAATGAAGAGTTATCTTAAAAAAAAAATGCATTTTTCGGTCTTCGAAAGTTTCTCGAATATCAATTCAATTCAATTTCAATTTCAAAATATCTTTATTTACATAAAATTAAGCTTAATGTACAATGCCAGTGTAGATTTTAATCCTAGGAATACATTGCAATGATATTAATATATTCTTCAAGTCATAACACTCATCAAGAATTTATAGCTAGGTATTTTTAAGAAATTGTGTATAAAGTGGTGGTTAGGTACTGTTCTATTATTTGAAAGGATTTATTACAGATTTATGTAAGCTTATTTTAGAATTTGCGTTACATTTATTAAAACTATATTTCGTTATACAATGAAATGGCTAGCCAAATTGGCGGTAGTATGATATAATTTAACGCTCCGGTCCGGTCGCCGGTAAACAACAAGAACGTCGTCGCATGTGTTGTCACTCACACAAGCACACGCGGCCCGAGCAGCGCTCGCGCATGCATGCCGCTCTCGGCTGATACGCGCGGTAATACGGCCGAGAACAGCATGCAAGCTCGCCGCGCCCGACCCTCGTATACCTGAGGATGACGCAGCCTATTCATCGCGAACGCATGAAATAAAAAAGTGATGTGGCAACTTGTATCGATTGTAAGTATCGTTAAACTCGGTGTTGTTTATTCTGGTTTGACAAATATTTCTAATTAGATTATTACTGTGCTTGGGTAACATGCGTAGGTAAAATTTTTCTGATAATTTATAGATGAAGACATCAATTTTGGGCAGCCCAATTTTTAAATGTAGTTTATGAAGATTAGTTCGGAAAGGTGTACGGAAAGCGTATTTAAGAGCTTTGTTTTGTATGACTTGTAATTTGTGTATATTTGTTTTACAAGTACTACCCCATACTGGGCAGGCATACGTGAGGCAGGGTCGAATCAGGGTGCGGTAGATACGGAGTTTAGTGTCGCTACTTAGGCAGGACCGTCTATTCATAAGAGGGTTCAAGGAATTTAGCGCTTTGGCTCCTTTTATGCAGAGTTTCTGGGTATTAGCTGTCCAGTTAAGCTTTGTGTCAAGAGTTGTACCCAGGTACTTAACTGTACGACTCCAAGGAATAGAATAATTTTCTATTCTAAGTCTTCGAGTAGGCAGACGTCTCTGTCTAGTGAAAAGGATGGCTTCGGTCTTAGAAGTGTTTATCTTTAGCTTCCATGTGTGGAAGTATTGAAGCAAGTTTTCTAGAGCTAACTGGAGGCGACTAATGATGAGGTCAATGTCTGATGAAGAGGTATATGACGCCGTGTCGTCGGCGAAACAGGCTATGCTAGTCCGAGGCTGTACTGGTATATCGTTTAGAAATAATAAGAAGAGGTAGGGACCTAAAATGGAACCTTGTGGCACTCCAGCAGGCACAGGCATGATTTGCGAGGTGTAAGTATCAACATGGACTCTGAAACTGCGGTTTTCGAGGTAAGAGTATATAAGCTTAACCAAGGGCATTGGCAACTTAAGCGTGATTAGCTTATGTAGGAGAGCCTGGTGCCAAACGCAATCGAACGCCTTTTCGATATCCAATAGCAACATCCCAGTTGACTGCTTGAGATTTAGGTTATGCGACACTGTTTCAGCCACTCTAGCTAGCTGTTGCACCGTCGAATGACCTTGGCGGAAGCCCAGTTGCTCGTTGATGAGAAGGTGATTAGAGACGCTTAGGAGCCGTCGATATATAACCTTCTCGAAGAGTTTTCCCAAACAGGGTAGAAGACTGATTGGGCGGTAGCTGGTAGGGTCCTGAAAGTCTTTGCCGGGCTTATGGATTGCAATTACCTTTTCGACTTTCCATGAGCTCGGGAAGTAATTAAGGGCAAGGCAGGCGTTAAATATCTTTGTGATAAGCACCAGACACTTGCGTGAGATGTTCTTGACCAGGATGTTGGATATATCATCCGTACCAGGGGCTTTACGGGGTTTCAATTTAGCTATATGCTTCTTAACCTCAGAGGGATGGACCATACCACAACCAGCATAGGAACTCAGTGAATCGTTAAGATACAACATAGAGTTGGCCACAACCATATCTTTGTCACTAATCCAGTCGTGGGTAAGTAACATATTGCCTAAGAAGGCTTTGGCCAACGTGTCACATTGGGTTTGTCGGTCTGAGGTCAAGGAGCCATCAGTAGTGCGGAGGGCAGGGATTTTTGTTGAGCCAGGTGACCGTACACTATTCACGAGCCGCCACAAATCATTTCCGGGATTATCCACTTTGTTAAGCTTGGCATGCCATTCCTTATCGCTATTAAGTTTTATTGCCAGTTCAATATCACATTTCATTTTATTATATTGGCTGCATAGTGATTTTCGTGATGTTTGGTTATGTACCTTATTGATAAATTTGCGTAAGCAGTTTTTGGTCTTAATCATACGCCTTATGCGTCTAGGCAAGGAACAGCGAGACCACGGCTTATACGATGAGATAGGAACGCTAGAATTTCGTGCATCAATCAATAATCTGTGTAAGTCGATAACTGCTGCATCAATCTCGTGCTGAGATTGGTATACCTGTGTACTGAGATTGATATTGGAGTTTAGGAAGTTACGGTACTTAGTCCAATCTGCTTTAGAGAAGTTATGTTTTTTAACAGGGTTTCTCGTGACTGACATGTGATATTTTACTAATACTGGGTAGTGGTTAGATGTCAAAGCACGTATGGTGACAATGTCACTAGGGGGAGATATGTTCTTGCTTAGCAGAATATCAGGAATGGAAGGAGTGTAGCTCGAACAGTAGTGCACTAGAGTAAGATCTCTGGGAGAATATATTACATAATCACTATCGAACATATGATCATAGAGTATTCTGCCACGTGTATTTATGGGTCCAGGAGACCAGAGCGGATGTTTGGCGTTGAGGTCGCCCATAGCCAGTACCTTAGGACCGGTAGCCATGATGAGATCGATGTCACTTGTAAGTAGAGAGCTACTGGGGGATTGGTAGATCGAATGGATCACGATACGCTCGTTGGATAGGTTGATGGAAATACCGATAGATTCCAGGTTTTGAGTAGCGATAGCAGGCAACAAACTATGAGATAGATCACTACGGACAAGTAAAGCCACACCCTGGCCGATGTCCTCCCTATGCCGATCTTTACGGTAACACTCATACCCGGGTATTTTTAAAGCTAGACGTTTGGTCAGTCGAGTCTCACATACAGCTATAACATCAACTTCGAGATTACTAACGGCTAAGTCTGCAAGTTCTTGTTGTTTACGGGAGACGCCATCAGCGTTCCAGTAGAGTAACCTTAATTCATTAGTAGATTTATTATACATAATGACCTAGATGAGTTAATATTAACATCACTTTTTCCATGACTGATTCGCATTTGGAGAATTCGCGTTTAACGGATTTGATAATCGACAGTATCTCCAGCATCTCCAAGGTTTCAGAATCATGAGTATTTTTGGAAAAAGGCGCTGTAGCATGTTGAGATGGCTCGGCTGGTTTCCGGATATTTGGTCTATCTTGGGGTTGGGTTTGCTCACGGGGCTGCACCAGGCTTCTCTCTGCTAGACGATGAGAGGTCACAGTATTTGGTTTAGAAACTTGTTTATTACCTTTTCCTGATCGAGTGATCTGTGCCCAAGTTTGTGGTTGCGCTGATGGAGTATCGTAAATCTTGTTACGAACTGGTTCAGGAACCACAGTTCTGCCAAGATTCGCACGTCTTGACTCAATGAAGTTGAGGTACTTGACGCGTTCTTTGCACTTCGTGTAGTTCGCTGGGTGATTTTCGTTGCAGTTACAACACTTAGCAGGTGTGTCTCTGTCTTTTTTTGTACATTCCCATGTAGGATGAGGCAAGGCGCACTTGACGCATCGTGGAGGTCTGTTACAATTTCTAGAAGCGTGGCCAAATCCTTGGCACCTGAAACACTGTGTGCCTGGCTTCCTTGTTGGCTTAAAGCGCTCCACTTCAATGCTGCAATTGAGTAAATATTTAATCTGCTTCAGTTTTACCATGTTGGTCCCGCTTGGTAGATGGATGAGTACAGGCGGGCATTCAGTGGGTCGGAGAGTCTTTAATTCAGATACTGTAGCTTCTGGAAAGCCTAGAGCAGCTAACTCTTGGGGTACTCTGTCGATCATGAATTTCGGTAGTCCCTTGATCACAACCTTAGGGAGCTTTTCATCTTTTCTCGTAAATGTATGAAAAGCTACATTTTCTTTAACAAGACCTTCTCTGAGTTTTTGGTGATCTTTGATCGAGTAACATTGCACTCTGATCAATTTTTGGCCTCTGAATTTCATATGGAAGTCCTTGACGTAATTTTCTATAGTATCTCTGACCTTCATATGGGTCCATACTTCATTGAGCTCGACTACAATAGGGGGTATGTTACTTACCGCCTGTCTTCTTGTCGCATTCTGGAAAGAATCCGATATTTCTTCATCCACAGGAAGAGACCCAAATCGGTTTGATATCGGTGTCTCCTCGGGACGTGTTGTTTTCGGGTTAGGAAAGAACTTCTTTGACTTCACTCTTTCCGTAGGTGGTGTGGTTCCCCTCTGCCTTTTTTCAGGAAGGGCGCGCTGGTCCTTACTTGTTGAAGATGTTGGTTTTAAGTATTTTTCCATGTTGGGCTAAGGTATCAACTATCGATTACGTTTGCGATAGCACCTTAGCCCATCACTAGCCGAAGGTGACAGGGTCAAATACGAAGTTGAGCGAGTAAGCGTGCGATCACAACGGCAACCGAACGACAACTCGAATATCGTCATATCTCGTTTATACGTACTAGGGTAACATATACATAATGGAGCTAACTTTGTTTACTAAAAATATTGAAGCTATCATTTTTATGGAGCCCTGACTTGGGCCGTGAGAAGTCTTTTATTTGTCGTATTTTCTCGAAGATGACATAATTTTTCTCGAATATCGACATATCTCGTCTGTGGTACTAGGATAACATGAATGTAGAAAGTGCTTCGTATTTGTAGTTCAAGCTATGCAGAGGCACAGGCAGAGGTAATATTTTTATTATCAAAAGATACATTATCGTAGAATGCCATTTTAAATTCAAACATTTCAAACTAGGCACCTACTTATGTATAGTTTTTTTAATCTTTTCTCTTTCGTGTTACAAAGTTGTTCTCTCAACATATTGAATATCGATACTTACTGTTCGGACGCGGCTGTAAAATAGCCTCAATATGTCGCGTGAAAAAAAAGTACTTTGACAGCTTTTAAACCGTATCCCAAAGTCCTTGTTTATTATATAGTACCTACTTAGAAACTAGTAGCTTTTAGTTTTTTTCTCCATTTGTTCTTTAATTATTATTGCAAACGTTACTACTATACGAATACGAGGGGAGATAAACTATCAAGTACTAAATAAAAAAAGATGTTGGTGTTCGTCTTAGCTCTCACGTGATGACGGCAAGAGGCCAGACGGCGCTACTTTAGTACCGTGGTGTCTCGGCCGTCCTTTGGTCTGGGACGTCACGTGTGTAGACACCTTAGCGCCGTCTCACGTCAGTGCCACCGCTCGTAGCGTCGGGGCTGCAGCACCAGCACTACAGGCCCAACTCGGGAAACAACGAAAATACTCGCAGATTAGCGCAAATTATGATTTTTTGCGCTATCTGTTGAGACGTTGGGCCCGTGGTCTCCGGACACAAAATTATTTGTGAAACAGGTTAGCAAGCGTTTGGTCCTTGCCACAGGAGATCTCAGGGCTGGCAGCTATTTTTCTCAACGTTTGAGTCTTTGCATTCAAAGAGGAAATACTGCCAGCATCCTGGGTTCCCTGCCGCACAACGACAACATGGACGGTGTGCTGAACTTTTGTAAATATCTGTTTTGTATAAGTTTACTGTATTTTTAAGTCATTTTTGTATATATACTTACTTATGGTATTATGTGTAAAAATTAGTTATTTTTGTAAATAAACAAGGTAATTAATGCATAAGATCTGCAACATAACATAATAATGTAATTTAAACTACAATAATATAAATAAATTGTTTCAAGTACTTATTTATACGTTATCTTATCTCCCACAACCGGTAGACAAAATTTTTATTTATCTCCACTCGCGAACATTGTCGTATCTCTCTTGTGAGTACCAGGGTAGCATAACGTAGCAGAATGTGTGTCGTGTCTCGTATAGCGACCGTCGTCATAGTGATTTAAAGGGCCCTACCAAGGTCATAAATATTTCCCCTTTTTTATGCTTTGTAGGTGCTCCTACTCGAACCAATGTTTTTTGTGTATATTTATTAAATATCTTTATTTATGTTTTTTTTTTACAATAAATAGGCTTACGTTTGACTATAGCCTGCCTGATGTTAAGCACCACTATAGTCTAAGATGTAGCACGCTTGCCTAGAAGAAACCTATTTACTCTAGATTTGAAGACCCCTGGGTTATAATTTTCTGGGAACAGGGCTCCAGGCAGAGAGTTCCATAGTCTCATAGAGTTTTTAAAGTTTCTCATTTTAAATTATTTCTACTTAACTACTTCGAATTTGTGCTTTAATTTTAAAGTTGTAGTAAACAAAAACATAGGAAGTAAATTACGCACGCATTGGAACAAAATAAGAATAATGCTTCTCACATAAATCGTAAAAAAGAATCAATACTTAATGGTATTTCAAGTTATTGTTCAATGTTTAGTTTAAAATTATTTCGAAGTTCATTGTAGCACCCTACAGAATGTTAAGGTCATGGGCGTTCTAAGCGTACTAGAATATTTCAACATATCTACATCCCTGTCTCTCCCGTTTAAATTCACCTATAAACTAAAAGAGACGCAAAGATTCTTTGCAGCTCCATTTCCTATGAATGAATGTTTTGTTTCTTTCTCATCTTTCCGTGTATATATTGCGCTCGCTCTCACATTCGAAGTCCGTGACCTATTCTTGTAATAATTTAAATATCGTGCGGTATTTATGATATTTTGTAACATAGGCGTTAATAATTGATATTAATGTTACGATTACACTAAATTTAAAGAACTAGGTTACTGAAAATATTTATAACTAACTGTGCCTGCGACTTCGTCCGCATGGAATAGTTATTTTGGGCATTAATTCTTAGAATTTTGAACCGTTTTCGCAGCGTAGCCCTCAAAGATGAATATTTTTCCCCGTTTTTTCCACATTTTCCATTGTTTCTTCGCTCCTATTAGTTACCTAGTGATGGGTCGTTGACGTTTTTAACGTAAACGTAAACGAACTGTTTATTTTGAATTATGAACTAGTCGAATTACCAGTTCATTTCGTGAACCGGTCCACGACTTCACGTGATCTATCAACTCTATTTTGATGTGAACTACGAATTTAAAATGAAATCGTATTCAGGCGTATTTCGAAGATCAACTGATTTTATGTACATTGTTCCTTTTTTTGTTATTGTTTTTTACATATTTTAATTTTTTTTTACATTCTTTTTGTTTATTTTTACATTTTTTTTTGTTTTTTTTTTTTTTTTAACTCTAAACATTATAACAATAACAAACAAATCAACAGGAGAAACTTTATTTTTTGACCACGCACAGTGTCACGCGACGCGCACTCAAACTTCTCAACTGACAAATTAAAAATTAACAAAAACAAACAAAAGTACAAGAGGTCCTGTACAAACCGGTTTTTCTCGCACGACTCAGCCAGTTCATCACCCTACTCATTCACTCTCACAAAATTATAATACTGACATCCTTGTCTAATTCTTGGACGCGGTAATATTTAGGTATACAACATTTGACCCCAGCGGCCCCGTTAGTCCCGGCTACGGTGGCGGTCGGGGAAGCGGCGGGGCAGAGGGTGCGAAGAATCCCTGGAAGAGATCTCGCCACCAGACGACGACCTTGACCCTGGCGTGTTACAACGCCAGGACGTTACGAACAGAAGAACGACTTTGCCAACTAGAAGTGGAGGCGCACAAAATTAGATGGGACTTAATCGGCTTATCCGAGGTCCGTAGAAAAGACACAGATCTATTAAAATTACCATCCGGAAATTTACTCTTTTACAAAGGTCTCACAGACTCATCATACGGCGGAGTAGGCTTTTTAGTCAATAAGAAAATAGCTTCATCGGTACAAGAATTTAACAGCATATCTGCACGGGTCTGCTTTCTGATCATAAAACTAAATAAACGTTATTCAATCAAAGTTATTCAAGTTTACGCTCCAACATCTACCCATGACGACGAAGAAGTAGAAGAATTCTACGAAGATATAGAAAAAGCCATTACTACAAAACCTTGCTACTTCACTACAATAATGGGAGACTTCAATGCCAGAATCGGCTCGAAACTTTCAAATGAAACATCAATAGGGGATTTTGGACTAGGAAATAGAAATGAACGCGGACAGATGCTAGTGGATTTTCTAGAGAAAAACAAGTTGTATGCCATGAATACTTTCTTTCAGAAAAGAGCCTCAAGAAAATGGACATGGATCAGTCCTGACGGACAAACAAAAAGTGAATATGATTACATCATTTCCTCACAACGCCACACGGTAAATGATGTATCAGTACTGCAGTATTTCAAAGCAGGAAGCGACCATAGATTAGTCAGAGCAGAATTAATATTCAATTTAACCAGAGAAAGAACAAAATTAGTAAAAACATCGAAGAGATACAATAGACAAGAAATTAGCCTACTACAAGACAAATATCAAGTAGAATTAAAGAATAAGTTCGAATTACTAGAAGAGGTGAATTTGGATATTGACAGTCTTAATCAAAACATTACACATATTATTTTAGAAACTGCAGATAAACAAATAGGAGCTAGACCAAAAAAACAGTCAAAATTGTCACAAAACACTTTAGAATTAATAGAAAAACGCCGTGAGCTAACTCTAAACAATATTAACGACAAGAAGGAATTGGACAAGACAAACAAAATAATACGCAAAGCAATAAGAAAAGATTTAAGGATACATACTACCCAAACAATAACTAAAACTATCGAAGAAAGCAGAGGCCCAAAAGTTTTTAGAAGAAAGTTAAATCAAGGAACATCGCAAATAAATAGTTTAACTAAACCCAATGGTGTAAAAACTAACAATCGGGACGAAATACTAGAAATTGTCAAAGAATTCTATGAATCTTTGTACTCGTCGACCACAACAGTTCCACAGAACTCAAATGATCCCAGAGCAGACCCAGTAGAATGTCGAAATAATGAAGAACTACCACCTATCTTACCATCCGAAGTTTGTTGGGCACTTCATAAAATGAAATCTGATAAATCGCCAGGGGAAGACGGCATTACAATCGAGCTTTTAAAAGCTGGAGGGAAACCTGTAGTTGCAGTTCTTGTAAAATTATTTAATTACGTTCTTTCACAAAACAACACACCTAGTTCATGGCACAACGCAATAGTTACAATACTGCATAAAAAAGGAGATAATTCCAAACTTAGTAATTACCGTCCCATAAGTCTTCTTCCTCAGATTTATAAACTCTTTGCCAAAATTCTTACCCACCGACTTACTCGCCAACTTGATGAATGCCAGCCCATCGAGCAAGCTGGTTTTAGGACCGGATTTTCTACCATAGACCACATTCACACTGTGAAACAGTTGATGGAAAAGTGTGAAGAGTACAACCGACCTTTGTTTTTCGCTTTCGTGGACTATGAAAAAGCCTTCGATAGCGTTGAACATTGGGCTGTTTTTCACTCACTCCATCGCTGCCGCATAGATGCACGATACGTTAACATCCTCCGCAATCTGTACGAATCAGCGTCGATGCAAGTACGGTTACATGCTCTTACAGATCGCATTGTGATTAAAAGAGGTGTACGCCAAGGGGACACCATTTCTCCCAAGCTATTTACAGCTGTCTTGGAGGACGTCTTGAAGCTTCTCGACTGGGAGAATAGAGGCGTCTCAATAAATGGTGTTCACTTATCCCATCTTCGTTTTGCCGATGACCTGATTCTTATTAGTGAAACTGAGTCTGATCTCCGAACGATGTTAGAAGACCTTCACCATGTCTCTCTTGGAGTGGGCCTTAAGATGAACATGTCCAAAACTAAGGTGATGACCAACGCTTCTGGAGATTCACAACCAATTATCCAGATTGGTGGTGAAAAGTTAGAAGTAGTGGAACAATACACTTACCTTGGACACTGTTTGTCCTTTGGCAGAGAGCATAAACACAAGGAGATCAAAAGACGAATCCAACTCGGATGGGCGGCATTTAGCAAACTAAGCGATATTTTTAAAGACCGTAAAATGCCTCAATGCTTGAAGACACGACTCTACAACCAATGTGTTCTGCCCACAATGACGTATGCTGCCGAAACATGGACGCTCACCAAGGAAACCATCGAAAAGATGAGAGTCGCACAAAGAGCAATGGAACGGTCCATGTTAGGCATTACGTTACGCGACAGGGTTCGTAATACTGAGATCCGAAAACGTACGAAGGTGGAAGACGTCGGGTCTCGTATTACGAAACTCAAGTGGCGATGGGCTGGACACTTGGCGAGACGTACTGACGGCAGATGGAGCAAAGCAATAACTGAATGGTACCCACGGCTAGGTAAGCGAAGTGTAGGAAGACCTGTGCAACGGTGGCTGGATGATGTAAGAAAGTTAGAAGGAAACATCTGGGCAAGAACAGCGCAAGACAGGGAGTATTGGCGTAAGAGGGTGGAGGCCTATGCCCTGCAGTGGGTCCCATTAGGCTGATGATGATGATGATGATGATGACAACATTTGAACATTCAACACTTTGTGTAGGATTTAGAGCTCAAATTTGTTTGCACGATGTCATTTATCGAAATGAACTAGTACAATCCACCTACGTTCAAGAGTCGTTGCGTTGCATTGCAATAGTCCTTAGCCGTAGTCGGTTAATTTAGCCGTTTATAAATTCGACCGGTTGCGCGATTCACCGTGGACCGGTCTACCAGTCCATAACGCGTGAACGGTCCATTTAACTAGTTCGTTCATTCAACACCCATCACTAGTTGCAGTGTGATGTTATACTTCCTCGATAAATGGTCTATTCAACACAAATAGAATTTTTCAATTCGCACCAGTAGTTCCTGAGATTAGCGCGTTCAAACAAACAAACACACAAACAAACTCTTCAGCTTTATAATATTAGTATAGATGTGTGAATATCTATGAACATTTATTGGTATTTTTTTAAATTTGAATTGAATTTATTTTTATAAGTAACTTCATCTATAAGTACTAAGTAGGTTTCTTTGTATTGTACTTACCGTGGTTTTCACTATTCAAATGTTGTTTGATATATGACAATTCTTCAAGAATGTCAGGTGTACTTTCCGTTTGACCGCGGTAGAATTTCAGTGACTTCAAAGCTTCCTGAAAATATGAAAATAAATTTTATAAATTTTACTATCATCTCATCAAAAGAACTCTCCCATCGATTTGATTATGAGGGGGAGTCACGACCCTCAGTAACGAGGAATACGAGTAAAGAGGAGGATTATCCTATAGTACTTTCTACTATTCTTTAAATAATTTAAAGGTAAAAGTTTGTGTGTCCATTGTTCGATTAGTTTGCTACCTACTTTCTCACGCTAAAGCGACAAAACTCATTTAAATAAAATTTGGTATGTAGATAGATAACAGCCTGAATAATTGATAGGTAAGTTTTATCCAGCAATTGGGTAACACGGTGGCGCGTCTAAAACTAATATATATTTCCTACCACAATTATTTTCTTTTAAATTAAATAGAAACGGTAACACCACGCTAGTATATAATCATAAGGTAGATAACATATTAAATACATTATGTAAGTAGCATATTCGTTTTTTATTTCTTTATAATTACAATGAAAATAAGAGAATTCGAATATTGTTATCTGAATATTGTCTGTGTTAATTTAATCTCTATGAATTAGCAAGTCTCTTAGTTTTAGGTATATTATTATTTTTTACATGAGATAGGCTCCCGCTTGACTATAACTTGCCTGATATTAGGCAACTTTATAATCTACGATCTAGCGCGCTTGCCTAGAAGAATCCGGTTTACCCTCGACTTGAAAACCGACAGATTATAGTTCAACGGGAATAGAGATTCGGGCAAGGAGTTTCACAGTATGGCTGTTCGTACGATGAAAGTCGAAGCAAAACGCTTTCTTAGTTTAATATTTTAAGAATCGCTCACCTTGTCATTCCCAATCTTGAGCAGATAACACGGAGTATCCTTCAAGAAGCACATCAGGATAACATAAACCACGAGGAAAGAGAGATTCGTGTAGCAAATGACATTGTAACTGCAGAACCAGCCTTGCAGATACGATGCCATGATCCCTACATTGTATAGAAGACTGAGCAAACATGCTGTGCTTCCTCGTATGGATAGTTCTGTGATTTCACTAATGTAGATGATCACGACACAAGTTATGCCAGAAGCTATGCCCATCAGGAATCTGGCGAAAAGGATTTGGATGTTGCCTCTTGCTGCCACCAGAATAGACCAGGCTACCTGAAAAATTATATAAAATAAGCTCTTTTGGCCTCTACGGTGATTTAAAAGCAATTGGGTTTTTAAACCGTATCAGAAATCTCTGACTGGCCGATTTCGCCAGCTGTGTACCATGATGTATGATCTAGGTACTATTTATTGTGTTATCTGAACTACGGAAGTGCCCAATGTAAGTGCCATTCGAGCACTCATATACATATTTATTTGATTGTGTTCACAATCAAAAGGAGAGACAATAAAAAAGAGAAGTCCTGACCCTCAGTCATGAAGAAATACGACTCAAAGAGAGAGAGAGAGAGAGAGAGAGAGAGAGAGAATAATAGAATTCATTTTAGTAAAATCAGTGACGTGTCTTTTTAACTATTTTCTTTTTGTTTAGTTGATATAAAAATCTCAGCATCTCATTGCCATTTTCGTTGACCACTTTATGCCTGAAGCTGGTACAAAAACTAGTATAATCGAACTAGTCTAATTATCTTCAACTTCTATTTTACCTATCTATTCTATTTTACTTTCTATTTTACACCATCAATAAATAGCTTAGCCTTAATTTGAATATATTTAGGTAAAAGGTACATATTAATAAAATTAACACTATATACGAGACAAATAAAGATTACTGTATAAAGCAGCCCACTCAATATCATAGACCTCTTCCGTCCAATACCATCAGCCACATGTCCAGCCACAATAGTTGCCACTAACGACCCCAACATGAGCACCGTGCCGATCATAGTGGCTACATTCTGAGAGGTCTTGTAGCCTAGAGGTGAGTCTTAACCATTTCAAGCTCAAAAACTAAATAAATGTCCTACTGAAATAACGCCTACCTAGTATCTACTTTAGATTCACCAAGACTCAACGTTCATTGCATACTAAATAGCTATTATTATCGGGTCATTATTATGTACACTACATACTATTAACCAAAAAACTAGTAGGTACACAGGAAGGAAAGTTACCGTATAAAGCAGCCCACTCAATATCATGGACTTCTTCCGACCAATACCATCAGCCACATGTCCAGCCACAATAGTTGCCACTAACGACCCCAACATGGGCACCGATCCGATCATAGTGGCTACATTCTGGGAGATCTTGTAGCCTAGAGGTGAGTCGTCGGCTTGCAGCATGTTAATAGCGTACGATGGCCATACGTAACTGAAGGAGTTGATGCCGCACATTAGTGCCACTGAAAAGTTTTTTTTTTACATGGAATGGGTTTGCACTTGACCGTAATTCGCCTGATGGAAGGCAATCATTACTTATTTATTTATCTACTAGGCACACAACACAATACACAGAAAATACATGAGTAACAGCAGAACACATTAAAAGTAATGATCCATTCTGTACATCAAACACATGCATTTATTACGGTATAGGATGGAACGTGCAATGATGAATCTATAGAGTTTCTGTTATAGTTTAATTAGTGCCAATGAAATTAAAAATTTAGAAAAATATAGATAAAATCTAAAAATAACTAAAAAACTAGTAATATTCAAAATTATAGTAATAAGTAAGCCTCTCTTGCTCATATATGAGAAGTGTTTTGACAGCCTGCATAAAAAAAGCAATGCTACAAGTTTATTATGTTTCGGGTAAGTCTTCTGCTTTTTGGCTTTAGTGTTTGTTTTTGTAAGCAAATAAACAGAAACACGATTTGATGTCCACGTTACCAGACAGAGGTAATGACCATTGACCATAATAGTTTTAATGTGTTAAATAGCAGATCATATCTTTAAAATTCTTACTCGACATAAGTATATTTTTTCTGGATTTAAGGATTAGCAGATTTTAATTTTACGACGATATAATAAAATATGCTAACATCCACATGTTACATTGAAATTTTTTACTTACAGAATATAGAACATCCATATTGTATCACAATTCCTTTCATTTTTCAGTAAAATTAACACAACTAGTTGAGTCAAAAACTTTTATTTTATTACAAAGCCGTGTTATATTTAAGAAATCCTTCACCTGACTGCCCTTAACATCTAAAAGAAATGAAATTTCATCGCTCCTGGATACTTATTTGTTAAGATAACTCATATTTTGTTTAAATACACCATAAATATAATTATATCCCATATCTCACATAGAATTATTGTTATCAGCGAGCAAACATGCTATCTCGACGCATCTGTGTTCATTGTACTGCGATTGGCTTAAAAATGTACATTCTTCCCTATCACGGTGATTTTAGACGAAGCGTACTATGCATACGTGAAGATGTAATTGTGTTTGTTTTTTAGTTAGTTTACCCATGAGTTGAAATAAAAAACCTTCATTTAGGTATTACTGTTAGATATCTAGTGCGACAATATTATCATTTTACAGATACATTAGTTGAAATAAAAACCTTAATTTAGTTATTTTATACATATTATACTGTTAGAAATCTAGGTTGACAATTTAACATTTTATAGATACAAACCGCTTATAAACCATTATAAACGCCTACCGATAAAATACATACATCGAATTTAGAACTATCATTACTGTCATTACAATTAACAATAAAATAAACTACTACCTAACTAATATTAACCTACGTTTTTTCTCATTAGTCTGGCTGGTACAACATGAACGAACAAAATGTTGTTGGTTAATTAATTAATTACTTAAGATAACTAGTACACAGACTTACTCATTAAAAAAACTTGAAATGTTTTTCGAGCCAAATGCAAATTGTTCAAGTGTAAACAGAACTAAACTATGAAATTTATCTTTTCCACTTAAAACATCAAATGATCAGTTGATTTCTTTAATTGAGAATTGTTTGATAGGTTTACCTTTGACTACAGCCCGTCTGATGTTAAGCATTGCTGCAGCCTAGGGTGTAACAAGCTTACCTAGAAGACACCTATTAACTCTAGATTTGAAAACCCCTGGATTAATAGTTCGCAGGAAACTTCTGGAAAAGTGTTCCAAAGCTTACGTAGCTTGTGTTTTACGGCTAAGTAAACAAAATTGCATTGCTGTAATAATAACATTGATTAAAATAATAAAATTTTGCTCACGTTATTAAACGTCAAATAAGATCACATGACTGCAATAAAGAAACGGTAGTTTCAAATATTTAGGTAATGATATTTTCTGTATGCTTTTTCATTCGCGTAAAATAATAAATAAGTCGTTAAGGCTTGGCAGAGTCTTCGATGGCGGTTAGAAAACCTTTAGGTTCACTATTTTCGTCATTTAATCGAATTACTTCATTAACCACAGGTAATCTAGGAAAATAAGTAATTTGATAGATAAGTACCTAGCATAATATTAATATCCTAGTACCTATCTGAAAAGTAAATCCCTGAACAAATAATACAAAATGCGTTTATGTAAATAATTAATAAAATGTGTTTTTAACAATTTCATAATATTACACAATTTTTTGAAATAACTGTATAATTTCTTACTATCAGCATATTAGAAATAATACTTGTTTTTAATCGACTTCCAAAAAATGGAGGTTATCAAGTCTTCTGTAAGTTTTTTTTATTGTATAGCGTGCTATTTAAAAGCTTAGTTTACTATATGTTTAGTATGTTTACGTAGGTACATATAATAAAAATTTAAGAATTTAGTACCTTTTACTCTTTTAAAATGCTAATGTACACATGTATCACAAATATGCGTCGTGTCGTTATCACAGCATTTTGAACTTTACAGAAACTACATTAACATCACATTATTTATATCAATCAGTTACTAGAATAGCTCCCCGTTACAAATAAAAGTAGCGCTCACCGCGCCACGCCCCTTCGTGTTATCACAGAATAACGCAATAGTATGTACTGAACTGCCAAGCATAGATCCACCTCTTTATGTTACCCTGGTGTATGGAAGCGCCATTTGGCCGTATAATGGTGGCAAGGAATGCCAAACAAACTAACCAAACTAAAGTTGCTCCGTCGTTCCTACAGCCAGCTACTTTCAACTCATGTCCGCCTAGTATTTGGGGAAGCGCTTACAATCGAACGGACGACATCGTTGACGTTTGTCGACGTCACAATCTCCGCTGCGTGGTTTTACCGGTGGCAGCCAAATCGAAGCGTACCTTTCACGTTTATGATAGCCTAGTATTTGGGGAAGACTTGGACAGTTACGTTTCGTAAGCACATCCCAATTTGTACGGGGATTCTCCATGCTCAAGAACTTGTTCTGCGAAAATGGACCGTGCATACGAAGAAAGCGCAGCGCATCACCTAGTAAAATGTTCTCTCTCTCTATTTATTGTGGCCAGCATGCAAGAGTTCACATTCGTAGGAGGCGGTTGATTAAACTCAACTGTTATATCTCTTCGCTATCATGTAATCCTAGTACGTGGAAGCACCGTTTTGCGAACAGCCGCAGTCCTCATCCTCCTCACATTTTCCCGGTCTCAGTAACCCGAAATAAATGAATTTTGATTTAATTTAATTTTTAATTTTGTTCATCGGAATAATCTTAATATAAAATATCATTTTTTTTTTCTTTTCATTAATTTTTATATATTTCATATGGAAAAAAATATATAATATAATTGAATATCATTGATCTACCCCACGAATGTTGGTTGCTATCAAAAGTGGCGCTCGTTTTCGTGTTGCTTGAATGGTTCTGATTCGAGCTACTTTCTCTTACTGTGTCATGTGTCCCTAGTACTTGGAAACGCCTTCTGGCGAACAGTGACCGATTATTATTGGCACTGAACAACAAACACAACATGCAATGGGTCCATACTTCGAGCGGTCCATAGAAAATCGACATCATGAAGATAATATGATCCTTGATCGACATTTACATGACAAACAAAACAAAAGGTCCCTTTGCTCCCAACACCGACTTAAACTAGATTTTAAAATTTTTTTTTTTTTTTTTTTATGGCAGGAGTATACTTTATTTACAATAATAAAATATAAAAACAAGTGAAGGAAAACTAAACATACTACTTCTAACTACTACAAAAAGGGGCACTTAGAAAATCTTTAGAAAAGCCTAAAGATAATCTAAGTGCTCCAGCTCACTACCAGAGGGCAGCGTACCCAGCACCCATTTTAAAAATGGTATTTCTACTTATTTTTCTCAAGTAACTTTCAATAAACAATATTTACACATATTAACACTAATAGAACTAAAAAAGAGTATTTACATCTAAACTAAATTTAAACAATCTACATGTGGTATGGAGCCAAGAACGCTGGCTGCATTCCCACGCTGGATTGCTATAGAAATCCTTTGCGCAAGGAACCAGCCAGCGTTCTTGTCTCTAGTGATGTCAATCAACATTTAATTTTTTTTTTTTTATAATAATAAGTAATAAATTTTCTACTTATTGACTGTAAGGACCGAATTATGTATTGATTCCAAAGGTGATGAAAAATCAGCCAGCTCTGTCTTTGTTAACTTTTTTATTATGATGAACATGATAAGACAAAAATTACACTTATAAACTTAACAGCTTTATATCAACCAGTGTTTTATTTACCTATAAACTAATTTACCAACTTACTTATTCTATAACAGTCACTTTATTTACATTATTTGTACAGATTGTCATTTCCCTCTCAACTCCACTTCGATTTGGTCTATGGTTTTCCCCCTGGTCTCTGGCAGGGCGCAGGCGGCTACCAGCGCCCCGAGGAGGTTGACGGCTGCGAAGGTGTAGAACGCCCCGAACTCCCCCACGGCGGCTGAGATGCTCCCGAAGGCAGCCAGTTGGAAGAAGGAGACGAGCCAGCAGTATGTGACTATGAACCCCATTGCTTTTGCTCGGATCTGGAATGGAAACAAGCAAAGTTTGTACATATTTAAGATTTTATTTTTTTACGTGGGATAGGTTTACGTTTAACTTTAGCCTGCCTGATGTTAAGCATGCTGAAGCCTAGGATGTTACACGATTACCTAGAAGATACCTATTAACTCTAGATTTGAAGGATTGTAGTTCGCAGGAAACACGGCTTCACTATTGAATCAGGCGTTAGGTACTTTGCGGAAATCCATTGTAAATGAAACTCTGGAGAAATATGCATATAGTGTTTTTCCGCTGCGACTGCACTCCTTAACCGGCTCCAAAAAATATCCACCGGTTTAAAGCCAGCTAAGGAGCAGTCGCAGCGGAAAAACACTATACATATCTCCAAAGTTTCATTTTGAAATTTGTATTATGGCGTGCACTGAGTTAGCGTTGCTAGTTTTCATACTACCCTAGGGGGTCTCTGACGTGGATTAACACTTATTTTACTACGAAGAATAGCCGGGGCCTACTAATTAAAGATTCAGTGATGTGGGATATCATTTGTCTAAGTAAAGATTCATCAGACCCATGGACTCTGCCCCATAAAAAATGTTTGCGATCATAGATCTATGGATATATTTAATTTCCTTATATTAAGCTCAAGTATTTCTACATTCCGACAGTCAGGGTATTGTTTGCACAGGCTTGCTAATAACCTGTCACGCGCACTAGCAATACTGTGGTGTCCAGTATCCATCCTCTTTCTATCTAATTTTCTGGTTAAAAACTTACTTGAAAGTTAAACATCTCCGACATCATGATGTAAGGTATGGGAGACACTCCAGCTGCGTAGGCGCAGAGAGACATGACGATGGAGACGACAGGCAACCACCCTGGAGCGCTGCAGCCCTGGTGCTTCAGCAGCTGGGTCGTGGCCAAGCAGACCAGGGAGAGGGTCGTGACGAAGAATGACGTGGCCAGGATTAGCTGGGAAACACATTTTTTTTTTATTTATTAGAGAGGGGGAAGACATTTATGTCAACTGTCCACGGTCTCCCCCTTCTGGCGACGGTCCAAGCCGAGGTTCGTGCCTCAGAGGCGCCCTTGTGCCAGTCGCCCTTGACTAGTACATAGGCCCGGACACCATCAGTGCCCTGCTATCGTCCGGTGACGCAGCAATGGTAGCACTTAGCAACCAGCTGCATAGTCCTTTCCAGAAAAAACATGTTAAATTTACTTATTGGTAAGTATCGGTTATTATTCTTCTTGGGACGTATTTCCCCATGTCTGAGTGAAATGACTCGTCCACAGAAGTAATTCCTTAGGCAATATTCTTAGTCAGATATATCCTGGTGGAATCCACGGAGTTTTCCGTTTATATTATGTTCTGGGATCTTGTGATCCACAAATATATGTGTGTTTTCTCACGAAGTGTTTCTTCCCGGTAAGTGAATGCGTTTATGTCATTGTCCACACAAGACTTGAAAAATAGGTCATTGATGTTAAACCAGACCAAGGTAAGTATGTCAGTTGGTATTAACTCAATGCCCAGTAATTTCTTTAAAGTTATTGCCTTTCTATCTGGAACATAGGAGTGAAGTCACTACTAAAAGTATGCTTGGACACGCACCTTTCTCCCAACCTTTTCCATACAGCACATGGACAGAGGACCATAACAACCATGCCATTGATAGAGCAGAGAAAGGTTGAACCTAATTACCTAACAATTGGAGAGATTCCTTGACATTTATATTGGATTCACTGTCGTGGTCTTATAATCGCGGCACGTTAGTGTCATATCAAAGTTAATGCCCAGTTATTTCACTAAAAGGATTGCCTTTCCTTCTGGGACATAATAGTGCGGCCACTACTAAAAATATATCTCTTGGAATCCAACATATACATGAAAACAAACCTTTCTTCCAACTTTTTCCACACAGCACATGGACAGAAAGGACCCGAGGATCATGACAGCTGGGAAACTCAGCGCTTGCAGTTCTGGGCTGAAGGTGACTCCAGAAGAAGACAGGATGCTGCTGGCGTAGGTCAGGATGGCGAAGTTGCCGTTGATAGAGCAGAGAGAGGTCACGCTCATGATGAGAATGAAGGCACGACGCCATGCTTTGTTTTTTACTGGAATTTAGAGAAATTAAGAAATTAATTTGATTTTATGATTGTAATATTTTGAAACTCACTTTTAAAATGGAAGCAATTCAATAATAGGCAAACAGAACATAAAAAGGGTTTAATATTCATGTTACCCAAGACATGGAATTGCTTTGGATACAATGACAGACAAATACGATTGTTTACAAAATGTAAGTATGTAAGGGCATCATTATCCATAATATGTTCATATACCTAAGGCCAATTGGCTTGAAAACTGATACTGTGTCGAATATTACCGAGCACAGTTTATAACAGAATAGATAATAGGAATAGATAGTAGGAATGATGAACAAGCAAGCAAAATTGAATGTGCTCTTATATGCAGGCAGAGCATACTTAACTAAGCATGACCATCGTAGACCCAAACACGATACTCATCAGGCAAATTAGTGGTCAGATGCAAACCCGTATCAGTTTTTTAAAGTTCTAATACTTACAAATACTAATAAAAGAGATACTGGGCAAGGATTTGTAGTACAAGTCGTCGTTGGTCATATAGCTGACTTCGTTCAGAACTGCCTTGTTGTCCACACTCAGGCCTCGCAGGAACGCCACCATTGCTGTTGCTTCCTGGAATTTGGGAATAAGTAATGTTATTACGGTAACAGATTTAATACACAAGTCCATTCTAACATAACAGAGCCTTAAAGGGCAAATCTTAACACTCCTATTCCATGTTTGTTTTCGAACATTGTTGGCGTTTACCTGAAGGTTCTCCACCTTTGACCAACCAAAATTGGTTATATTGTAATATCCCTCATTATGATACGCTGAATTGTTATTAGGTTTGTTTTTGTAAGAAATAGGAACGAAAAACATATTTAGAGTGATTTTAGTCCTCTTTATTTGTACGAGTTTTGGCGTCTTTTCAGATATATCGAAAAGTTTCGCTGCAAATAAAAAAACAATAGAGACTCACTTTTATTTTCCCCACTTTCACCAGGAACGCAGGAGACTCAGGAGCCTTCACCATCAGAACTACAGTCAGGACTGGGATCCCCAACACCGACCACAGCACCGTATTGTAACCCAACTGCGACCCCATCGCATACATTGACAAGATTCCAATATTCTGCATCAGGATTAATAAAGAACCCAATAATCCTCGGATGCGATCTTGACTGATTTCTTTCACATACATGGGGATCAAATTGAAACAGCCCCCAGCTGGGATTCCGCAGCATATTCTTGCTATTATTATACCCGTAGTTGAGGTTGTGGATAGCTTCACTATCCAACATAGCTGGAAAACAATAAACTTTTATGCTTCTGCTATTTGAAATGTTGTCCATTCATTATCATCATCATCATTTCTGTCTGTATTTACCCATTGCCATAGAATACAGATGCTGGGTATAGGCCTCCTCTCCAGCGCGCCTTCAGTACAAAATTCTGTCTTAACTAAGCTTAGCCTGTATTGAGTAAAAAACTAGCGGCAAATTTTGGTTTTACTTGCGTTTTTCCTGATTGAAAACTAAAACTAGGAGTACCAGATGTACTCCAAGTTCAGACCTACCTCTAGACTCTATACCAAATTTCAACCAAATGAATCCAGCCGTTTGAGCGTAAAAAAAATAACAAACAAACCAAGAAGAAGAAAAAATAATTTTCCATGAAGGCAGCGAGTTAGTGTTTGGAAGGTGAAGTGTTCTTCGACAGTCGATCTTTGCATTTAGCATTCGCTTACTAGGAAAACATAAAAGTAAAGGGAAGGGACTTACCGCTTGTGGAATAGCAATAGCTATAACGCCTGCTTTACGCCCGAACGTGTCTGCTATGTACGCGTAGATAGGCACTCCGACGACCGCCGATAAGCTCATAGTGCTGGCAATCCACGATAACTCGTTGTCAGAAATTCTGCCCACGGGCGATAAATCCGATTGCAACACTTTCGTCATGGGCGATATCCAACCACTCTGCAGTCCATAGGTCAGCAACGTCGTGTTGGCTGGAAAACACTCCTTGGTTACTATGGTAGCCTAGTACAAATGTGTTTTGTTTTATTTATTTACTAATTTTATTATGCCAATTAATTAAATTAATTAGGTTATTATTTACCTAGTATTGCCACCATCCATTGCACGTAAGTGTGCTCTTTTGACTCGTTTTTCTTCAACATTGTCTGGTATTTATAATTTTTCATGAGTAAATAAACAAAAAGTAAATAAAATTTATAACAAAATACATTAAAGTTAAGGTTTTTTTAAATATAAGTAATTTTAATTATAGTTTTTAGTTCAAATATTAAAGGTAATTATTATTGTAAACAAGGAATTGATTTCAAATTATTATTGCTAGTTTAATTGTTCAAGGGATGTTCACTATTAAACAATAACAATATTTATGATATAACTGCTTTTATAACAGCACAGATATAGCTGTAACGCTGCATCATATTTTAGGGATGTCCCGTGTGATATAGTTTTTTTAAAAGGCACACTTTTTTGTAAAGCAGACATTTATATCAACCTATATTCATATTTTTTTCAATAAAAATGTTATATTATAATTTGTTTTCTTCTTCAGTCTAGTACAGCTTGAAAATAATTGAGTAAGTACATCTAGCTTTTACAGGTTTTTTTACTGTTATTTTGAAAGTTTTTTTTTTAATTCAATCTAATTTGAGTTTCTTAATAAAACGTCTAAGCAAAATTTTGAAAAGCTATCAACCCTGCTCCAAGCAGATACCTAAAATAGATCTTTAGTGCAAATATTTAGCTTTATGACGTCTTAATTACATATTGGGAGGCGCCAAATCAAACTAATAACATCATAAATAGCTACCTGTTATTTACAGTTCAAAGTAAGTACTGATCGAAACATAGGAATAATTGAGGAATTAAATTAATTAGGAACTATTTTCACAATAACCTAATATAGGAACTGTTTTCATTTGCAAATTAATCGCGAAGTATGGAACGGAATTTTAAATCAGTGGTTAATATAAAGCTATTCTCGTAAATGAACTAATATTTAGGTATAAGTACATAAAAACACACCAACACAACACGAATAAACTTTACCAGAGGTATAAAATAAGGAGCAAATTATTTTTTTCATTTCTCTTGAAATGAGCCCACGATCGATGTCATCACAGTCAATCAGGCAACGGAACTGAACTTAGGTGCAATAATTTTAATCCTAGAAAATAAACAAATGGTTTTCTCACGCTTTTTACGCAGTGCATTTACTTAAACGTGGGAAAGATTTAATGAAAACATAACATAGCCTAATACAAACATAATAATTCATATTTTATTACATAACTTTACTATGTACCTATCTAAATACATATGTCATGGTATTGGCGTCAGCTTCCGGAAATACCGTGCATATGCATATTTAGGAATTATTCCCAGTTAATGCAACTCTATGAATAGTTGCAGTTAACTGTAGTAATCTTTTCAAAGTCTTCAAAACATCAAAAAATTGCATATGATAAGCCTTTTTGGGTACCTACACACTTACATTTACGGTTTTTTTTGCAATCGCTACTTTCTCACGCCATTTGCTGCGTAGGTAACCGTTATCTGATTTCATCACTCGTAAATACATCAAAATGTTTATTTAACTCCTAAGGTCGCGTACTGATAAATATTTATTGGAATTACCGCTTTCCTGTTTTTATAGTAACAGTTGTGTAGTCTGTGGTGTCGTATGATAGGTCGATGCTCTTTTGTTCAGTTGACCTGAGATTTTGATGTGAATTTGGTGATATTTGCTGTGAAGTAAAGTTAAATAATGCAACAATGTATGTGACGTACCTAATTGTAAACAAGTACCTAAGTCGTTTCAAGACATATTTTGATAATTGTATTTGCCCTAATATCATTATCATAAGTATTACCTACCTATATATATTGTAACGCATAGAAGTATAACACATATACTCTTATGTTGTAACGTTGTAGGTACTTGGGTCTCAATTTCCGGTCTCATTTTTGTGACACTTATAAAATTATTATATTAATTTGGAGTTTTCTTTATTTTTCCTTAAAAATAACATAATATCTTAAAATTAGGTACCATATTTTATTATTTCTTCTTATCTTGTAAACTTAATTAAATAATTATTTGTACCTACATCCTGGCAAAATAAATCTATTTAAGCCATTTCCAAAAAGCAGCGTCGATAAATATAAAAAATATTAAATCATTGACAGTTTTTCAATCATCTTACGTTTTTGGAAATCGGCTAAATATCAGCAGAAAGAATAATAAACATGAGACGATCAACAGAAAGACAAGAGCTCAAGAAACAATCCCACAAAACAAACTTTAATTACAATCTCTTTTCCAATTTCTGACAGCTCATCTTTCCGGCGGCCATTTTAGGCGTGTCAAACCACCATCAATCATGTTACAGATCAGCTGTAATTTCTACCAACCAGCACCAGGCATACATGAGTGGAAAGAAGTATTATTTATAATGTTGTAACACAGTTACATTCATAGTCGTTGCACTGACACCGATGACGTCACGAGATTCCGTGAGCAAATTGGTGTCATTATCAGAGTAGCGTGTAGTTACGCTTGAGATATGGACTTGATAGGTTTGCAACTTCTTGTTGTCTTTGTGCTATGTTTATTTTATCTTCATGGAAATAAATCAATACGTTAAATTGCTGTATGATTGGAATCAGTAAAGTGGTAATTAATAGAGATATTGTGAGTATTGGCGAATAAAAAATAGGTTAGGTACACTAATTAGTAGGTACTCTGTACATAATTCTGCTTATCCCAATTATTCATCACACATTTTTTTAACACTAATCTAAGAAATTTGGCAACCAAAAAGACTGCTGGCTGACTACTACCATTTGTAAACAATGAATCTCTTATTTTAACGTTCATATTCCTTGATGTCTTTATATTTAGTGACAAGTTCAAGCAAACTAATTATTTGGTCTTTTTGGTTCCTTTTCTCACTATTAGCAGGCTAAAGGTAAGTGTGTTGCCTGATCCAGTTCCTCACATCATCAGTGGCCACCCTGGTGAAGATGGTAGGCAGTGTGGTGTTGGGGCAGGCTGGTGATGATGATCGCCAGGGCTGCGCACGCATGCATCGCACTCTCGGGGCTCTGATCGCGATGCAGAGGTGGAACACCCCAGGTTTTTTGTGGGTATGCCGCCTTTCTGGCGGAGACTCCCACATAATTACTCGCCCTCCCGGGGTCGAGTGGTGCCTTTAAAAGGTTTTCCTGGGTCAAAAAAAAAGGCTGGTGATGATGATGAGGAGTGATATGTCTATGGCATTCGTAAATGACGCTATCGTGGAGACCCTGTTTTGGTCAATATTATCAAGACAGCGGACCAGCTACACTAATAAACTATTCATGTCTCTAATAATGTTTTTTTTTTATAGCAGCACATTTATCTGATTACAGGTTTGTGAGGTCCCGGATCCAGTTCCTCACATCCTCAGTGGCCACTCTGGTGAAGATGGTAGGCTGTGTGGTGTTCGGGCAGAATGGAGACACCCAGCTGGATGTGATGCCCCAGAGACCGTCGTTCCCTGCCACTGGGGCTCCAGGGTCGGGCTGTGGAGACAAACAGGATTTATTTCAGAGATAGACAGAAAAGACTGTGCATCAACTAATGGGAAGTGATGATTGATTACGACTCTTCAAAAAATGTGTTCATTCGGTAATAGCAATTTGTATAAGGTATTAGAGGGACATACAAAATTGTGAATTCCCTCATAAGGATTCGTTTCGAGTCTCTCAGATTGAAATATTTAGTTGATAGGTAACCTAAGATACACAAAGTCTCGACAAAGTCATGTTATCAATTATTATTTTACTTGCTAATAAGAAACTGCATGAAAAAACTAAACTATACTAAGGCTATGGTTACGAGTTTTTAAACCGCCATAGAGGTCTTTGACGTGACTTCCCCGGCGCACAACTGCTCCGCACAACTGGTTGTGCCGATGGGAATTTTAATTCCCTACGGCACAACTAGGAGAGGTGGCAAAACAAATACTTTACAGCAACATACATAGATCTAGGATAACATTGTCTTAAAGGTTCTGTTTGTTATCTTACCATGCATTCACTATGATATGCCTTCACAGGTTTCAGACACAAGCTGTTCTCATTCAAACTAACATTATCCTTGGCCATCTTCCTCTGACACTTCCTGAAGGAAACCAGCTTCTGTATGGATAACCTCATGCTGGTGTGATTGTTCCTCTCAGCTGCTGTTTGGGGGATTACCGTTTCCTTTATCTGGAAAGTACAAAAATAATTCTTTGAAACTACCTAGACAGGGTTGTAAATGGTGATTTGAAATAAAATTGTAGCCTAGTTACTTACGTTTATTAAAATTAAGGTAAGGTTTAATTGCAAACATCATAATCGTTTGTCATAATCTAGCAGTCATAAATCAAATCAAATCAAATCAAAAATTCTTTATTGTACACCAATATAGCAAGAGAACACAAGTATAAAGAAAAAAAAACCATAATATTGGGACAGAGGGCGGCCTTATCACTTAGAGTGATCTCTTCCAGGCAACCTAGTTTGGAAAACAACGATAGGAAAACAGTAAAGCTGGCGTACCTAATAAAACTAATACAACTTAATAATAATTTAACAAAAAGAACAACTAAAAACCTAAAAACATGTAAAATGCCTACATTTATATCTATTACAAACAGAGAAAGGAAAACAACACATAATAAACCTACTCAAAAAGAAGGAAAAAAAACACAAATTAGTCATGCATATAATAATTATGAACCAAGCTCTGAAAAATAGGAAGGGATTTGGCCTGCCTAATATGAAGTGGCAGATCATTCCATAAGCGAATAGCTTGCATGGTGAAAGAAGAGTGGTAGACAAGGTTGGAATGGTTGAAGTCAGGGATACACAAGCGGAGGACACGGGAAGTTCGCAGGGAGTCGGTATGGGAAGCCGTGACATAAGAAAATCTTTCTTTTAGATAAAGCGGAGTGAAAGGATTGAAGAGGATTTTGTACAGAAGGGATAGGATATGAGCATTACGGCGAAAGCGGATAGGTAACCATTTGAGCTTTTTTCGAAATTCGGATATGTGGTCATATTTGCGCAAACCAAATATAAACCGTATGCAGAAATTTTGGAGGCGCTCGAGTTTGTCGAGCTGCTCATTGGTTACATCAAGGTAGCAAGCGTCAGCGTAATCTAATATTGGCAGAAGAAGAGATTGCACAAGGGCTAATTTAGTCGTGATAGGCAGAAAGTTACGGAGTCTCCGCAAAGAAGCAGAAGAACTATACGGCTCACTTCAGTTAGCTGAGGTGTCCACGTCCATTGGCTATCAAAATGGATTCCGAGATTCTTAACGGAGTCACTCATTTTTATAGGAATGCCATCGAACATAACCGCTGACATGCATGACCAGTTTATCCTAGAAATTAAACGGGAGCTTCCAACTACGATCGCTTGGGTCTTTGACGCATTTATTGACAATCAATAAATCTGAATCGGAATCTAGTTTTTTTTTACGTGTGATAGGATTACGTTTGACTACAGCCTGCCTGATGTTGCATTGCTGCAGCCTAGGATGTAACACGCTTACCTAGAAGATACCTATATAACATAGGAAGATTTTAAAATAAGTGCTACAAATGGCGAGTGTATCGCTATCTGCGCTTTCTTCTAGGCAATCGTATGATAGAGAGAGTGACATTAAACTGTACACAGTGTGTCCTACCTTTATTAACATACTTTTTGTTTTGGAATCAATCAAAACAATAAACAATCGTTATGAAAAATAAATTGCGTCTTTTTTTAATATTTATAAATACTTACCACGATCCTTGGCCAATACGTGGCCAAGTACTTGGCTCTAACCACTCTCCCCGTAGACACCTTGGTCAAAGGTATTGGTCTGACCTCTGACGTCACAACCGCCGTCGCTGTTCGCAAGATGGCGATGTCAAAACTCGGGCTCCCGGGAGCGAAACGAGGGTGCAATTTGATGGAATGAATCGCAGTGGTAATTCCTCCTTTTTTGCAGTCGGCTGAACCCATGCGTATTAGGAATAGTTTTATTGTTTCGCGGACGCTGTAAAGTTATAAAATATATGTATTTTTAACTCTTATAAGATTGATCACCGTGATTAAAGGAATTTAACCGTTGTTTCTAAAAAAACTATTGTAAGGTGTGTTTCCAAGTGTAGCTGAACAAAAGTTTGAGGTATTTTGGTAGGTTGATTACAATACAGAAACGTTTAAAATACGAGTCAAAGTCATTTAGTATAAATTTTAATCTGTTTAGTTACATACATATTCCAATTATAATGTCTTTAGTCAAATTTAGTATACTCTAAACGAACTAACATGGTTAGCTAAGTAACTTATTGATTCTGTTCTTAAGGTTAATATAATTCAACGGAAACATTAGGGCATGGACGAAATAGCTGATACTCGATCTTATTTTACTGCTATTTTTGTTTTCCATCCCTACCCTGTTTGCCGAAACTTTCACCTACTTGTAAAATTCCGCCGCTGAACTCAATACCCATCTCTCTCCCACTAGCGCACCACTAGCATAGTGCGATCCCTTTCTTTGCACTGACACGGAGTAAGAGTAGTCTCCGAAGTCATTTTGTTCGTCGCTCTCTTTGCTCGCTCTGCGCTCCTGGTAGTCGAGGTTACCGGCCTCGCCGCCGTTGCACGGTGCTGGATAAAAAAAAACAAAATAGGCGTCACAGAATAAATAAGTTATAAAGAAGTAAGCTTAAAAAAACTAAATCAATTAATGATTGGTATACCGTGGCTCCATCTACATTTATAAATCGACAGAAAAAGAAATGAGTTCTTGAAAAATAATTTCAATTTCCGTTGTTGAATTGTTGAACGTGAAAATGTTTCTATTTTTTTTTACTTATTAGAAATAAATACCTATTTCAACAATGCAATAAAATATTTATGTACGAAATAACAGTAGGTACATTAAATTGGTAATGGCGGGTAATGGTAACAGTCAGGTTTAAAAGAAATCCCATCATCAAATGTCAAAAGATAAGACGTGATAATGAATGACAATGCAAATTATGAAAATAATATTACATTAGACTTTTTGATAGGTATGTATTTAATCCTTTGTTATAAGAAGCATTACCTGTTATTACTACTCCATCATCAAATTCATCTACAGTATTATCTAGACATTTATTTTCTTCATCATTTTTAGCACCACTAAAATTATTATCATCTCTTTCCTTTTCACTATTTGCTTGTTGCGAATCTTGTGTATTCGATTTTCTACCAGCTTTGACACTCGAGTGATATTCATTTGTTTCTTTTGACTCGATTCCATTGTTTCGGTTTCTCGTAAATGTTTTTCCTGTATTTTTGTGAGATTTTCTATAGAAATAATGTTCGGAATTCGGTTCTTTGTGCAAATCATTGTGGCTGGTATTATCATTCCAAAGATTATCGGTCTCTTCGATGGAGCTGAGTATTTTACCGCTGTGCCATACGTCGTCTTCGTGTGAATTCTTTTTCGTGTAAACTTGAATTTCCTTCTTTAATTCTGGAATTAGAAATAAAAAAAAATATGAATTGAACATATTGCCATTAAACATTTTACCGTGGCCATGATTTTGGTCAAAACTTATTAAAAACTTATATAGTACCTATATAATCCAGAATATTTTCTTAGGTACTCTTCTAGCATTTATCCCCATTTTTTTTATTAAATGCTGATTATCTAATTTTCTGGATCTATTTATTATTATAAGATATGTCTAAAAGAAGATTATAGCATTTTGAGGAAGTATTAACGCTTGCATATATATGTGTTTAGACAGCTATATTTTTAGATAAGGTATAGATTTACACCATGATGCATAAAATTAATAGTTACCTAATACTACATACAAAATTGGTTTTCAGCAAATATATGCAAGCAAAGAACAATTTATTAAATAATAACCCTAGCCCGTCGGGGAATCCCTGTATCTTCTATATGTATAAAACTCAAAGGTGACTGACTGACTGATCTATCAGCGAACAGCCCAAACGAATGGAAAATTTAAATTTGGCATGGTAGATGTTATCACGTAGGCATCCGCTAAGAAAGGATTTTTGGAAATGCCACTTTTAAAGGGGTGAAATAGGGGATGCATGTTTTACTTCTTAATGCGAGCCAAGTCGCGAACACCCATTAGTACCTTATAAAAAAAAGTATTACCGCTTACCATTTTCATAAAACTCATAATTATCACCAAGATTGTCAACAACACTTCCATGCGATTTATTTGATTTTAGTCCTTCATTGATTTCTATTCTTATGTTTTTATCTTCTTTGTAAATAGGTTTATCACTGTCTATACTAATATGTATAACGTCTTTTTTGTACGACGAACTGAGACCTATGACATAAGCTAAAACAATTATTTCAAAAATCATTTCTGATAAGATTTTGATAATAGAAAGATTTTTGAAAAGTAATCTTTTGCTTCTTTGACGGTTAGTTAGGAATTGAAAAGGCAATGAAAATGTAGGTATTTGACATTTTTATGAGCACCAGGTGTTCTATTGTCAAGAGTAACAATGGCTTAATCAGTCTTGATTCGGAGATAAAATGATAAAAAGGTAGAATCATTATAACCTAAAGCTAAGAGAAAAAATCTGATCCGTATTTATGTTATTTCTTGAAATTTATTGTCAGGCTTAATTCGGTTAGTAATAAATTTTAAAAATCGTCATATCAATATATTTCATCCTTGCTATCCCTATTAAGCTACCATATACCAAGATTGCTGTAAGGAAGAACTTGGGCGTCTAGTTAAAAGGAATAGGAATATAGTTGTTTATTTACAATAACTAACTATTTATTATACAAATAAAGAAGTTACAAAAAAAAAGTCAAAAGGTAGCTACCCACGAAAAATCAGCTTGATAGTACTAAACGAATGAAATGTGTACCAGGGATCCTTTACTATATGTAACAAACCATGAAACCGGTCACTTTGAAAAAAAAGGAAAATATCTAAATTTAAATTTAAATGATTGATTTTTATCAAGTCTGTGTAAGAATGTATTTAATTAAGTTATGGTTAGATCATAGATAGCTGGTCTTCCAATGCCTCTATAGACGCATCCTATTTATACAAATACTAATTTATTTATTTACCAAAATCACTTACAATATATTAAACCTATTCATAGATGGTTAACATGTTCTTGTGAGCCCTGCACTGGGTACGAAACCTGTATCGCAGCCCACATCAAGATGCCCATAAGATTATTTACTTTACGCGCTTACTAAAGTGGTGTGGTGCGAACCTTGTTTCCAAGTTTAGAGTTTACATCAGTGGCTTCATAGTTGAACTACAGAATACATGTTGAGCTTGTTTGTATCGACTACGTGCTATATTAATACGCTTTCTATACCTCTATATAATAGGTATTACTGTATATGTAAGAAACTTCCAGACTTCTCACAAAAGGGCACAAACGAATTAATCTCACGGCCAGTTTACATAACAGCTGAGTGTAACCTAAACCAAAATAAGCTCGTATATTACCTACAACCATTGTGATTCTTTTACAATACCTACATAGACTTCCAAAACACTTCTCTAGGCACAGTTATATTTAATTCCTGGTTAAAGTTTCACGTCGGAAATGTGTGCAAAGTTATTAAAATGAACTTATAATTATAAAACTTGACCTGCTCATATTTGACTGGTATTAGAAGTGCTATAAATATGGGTGTCAAAGTGATTAAGCTACTTATGTTAGTTTTAGTTCAGTTAAATCGTAGAGATTACGTACATAGTGGTAAGATCATAATTTGAAATATAACATCTTTTATTTAATGCCAATCTGAATTACTGCTGCTTTGCCTATGTTTTATCGAGACAAAGAGAAGCCAATGTATGTATCATTAAAGAACGTGTAGTGTACTACCATCATACAAAAAATCACACTGATCCGCTACTCCGTTTAGGCATAAAAAGGACCAATCGGAACAAAAAAACATTTTCTCTTATTAAAAAAGTAGAAAGATGAATGAGAACTCTAAAGAACTTGTATTATGAACTGATCAAAGGAGGAAGTTCTAAATTGGCCAAAATAATTTTAGCTTTAGACTTTTTTTTTACGTGGTATAGGTTTACGTTTGACTTCAGCCTGCATGATGTTAAGCATGCTGCAGCCTGGGGTGTAACACGCTTACCTAGAAGATACCTATTAACTCTAGATTTGAAAACCCCTGGATTGTAGTTCGCAGGAAACACAGCTTCTGGTAAAGTGTTTCAAAGCTTTGCCGTCCGTACAATAAACGTAGAGAAAAAGCGCTGTAAGACTAAGTGCAATACTTGTATAAGTTTGATGTTACAAGAAATATGCACGTCCAGATCATTTCAGGATCATTTCGTTCCATATTTTGGCTTAATTTTTTTTTTTGCTATACTGTCCCGTTCCTGGGCGCTGGTCTCCCCCACCTCCCTCCAAGCGTCCCGCTCTCCGCCTCCTCCCGCCAGGCACTCCGAGACCGGTCGAGATCCTGACGCCAGCGGGTCTTGGGCCTTCCTCTACCACGTCACCCTCGAGGTTCCCACTGTGTGTAATTATAATACTTTGTATACAATACAATAACTATTACTTATACATATAATTTGACTTGTAATATGTTCCAATGTATTACCATTAAATGGTTTATCTTGTGTCACAATCCCACCCCAGCGTTCGGGACACACGAACAAACAAATAAATTTACATTTTTTTTTATCAGGTGTCCATTTCTTTGGAAAAGACTTCAGGTCACTCCAGCCATACGTGGCGTTGTTACCTCTACCTGGTAAAATGTGTATGTAAAGATTTTGTAGCGATGGGCTTATAGTTTCTTGGCTACGAAAATATTATCGATAGAAATGGCTTTCTCAGTTCCGTTGTAGTGATGGGCTAATAATCTAAAGGAACGAAAAGAAAGACCCGTTGACGGTTGAAATTGTATTGTACTAACAAATTTAAGCAAAAAAGCTGAACTTTATCCTACGTTTATTGCCGTAGCGACAAACGCTTGATGAAACTAACAATTATTATATTACAAGGTGAAGTGACAAATGATGTATCTACGAATGTTAATTGCATGTTAGTAGTATTGTTCAACAAAAAGTTTGGTACAATTATAATTATACCTACAGTAACTAGCAAACCCGGCGAACTAAGTCTCGCTACCAGATGGCGCTGTATGTAAAAAATGATTTTCCATGTGTTCCCGTTTTTCTGTTGAATTTTTTCCTAAATTTTCTTTACTATAAACCTCACGGAGCCCGAGACCTTTCCAACGAATGCCAAACCGTGAAAATCGGTTCGTTCGTTCTGGAGTTATAGCGTGAGGAAGGAAAACCCGACTTATTTTTATATAGTAGACTTAATTTGGAAAATTAATTATCGTGCTCGACCCACCAACCAATGTAATTCTTAGAACCTATTACCCCTATTACCCTTTACCGAAGATAATTTAGATCCGTCACTCTGTTTAAGCGTGGCGGAGGAACAAACTAACTTTAGTTTTTACATAACAAACTAAACAATTTCGTTAAAAAACTAAAATATTTTTAGCCACAATGCCAACAACAGCAAAAACCGAGTTAGAATGCGAGTTCCCGCCAAAAATGGAAGAAGATCTCACTCACTTCAGAAGAAAACGACTCACGACTGAGTCCGGGCTGGTGTGCTTGGAGGACTACCCTTATACTGTTTCTATTAGGTAAGTATACTATGTAATTGTAAAATGTAAAAAAAAGCTAAAAAATTATCCAGGTTAAAATCTTTTAACTTTAGTAGATTTTTTTCATATGACAATTTTTTCATAGTAGCAATGTGTATTACAAGTAACATCCCAAAAAAACTTATCTACAGACATACCAATTATAAAGTTTTTTAACCGCTTTAAAATGTATTAATTCTATTGTGATGTAATTATTTTTATCTACACTAATATTGTAACATTCTACTTGTGTTTCCAATACTTGACTTATAATTACTACTGTTATAGCACAGACAACAAAACACTCAATTTAAGCAATTTCACATGATGCTATAATATCCACATCGCTATCGTAATAGCTCATTATAACATCGGTAAAGCGCGACCAACCTGATTGCAGGGCCAATCAGGTTGGTCGCGCTTTAGAGATAGTTAGATTTTAATGGCAGCAAAATTACTGTGACAATACACGTACGCGTGAATTTAATGTTTCGCAATGTGTTTTGTTTTTTAAATACAAATTAAAAGTTAAAAATGGATAGCAACGATGATATTTGTACGCCTCCGGATATTCTAGAATTGGCAACAAAAGTAACTCACAATCTTTGCCAGAAAAATCTAGAAAATTATATGAAAAATAAACTATTGTCAGCTTTTACTCTTGTTGTTTGATCAATTGCATTAGTGAAGATAAAGTAGTGTATGCAACTGCATATAACACGGGTATTAAAACACTCGTTACTATTATGAAACTCGCTGCGCTCGTTTCATAAACTCACACTCGTGGTTTAACCCTTCATTATGTGACAGTTGCATAAACTACTATTTATCCACTCGGGGCGGGGCATAAAACTGTTGAAAATATAAATCGAATCGAATTCGTCACGATGACGTCACCTCAACTAATTCTACATTCAAATAAAATTGAAAACGAAGTAAAATTCTCGTTCAAAATCCGAGAACCGGCCAGTTTTCGATCGCAAAGCAAAAAGGCCAAGTTGTGTTACTGAAGGAGGTCGAATTTCAACTGTAAACTCTGGTCATAAGGATGGGAACTAATCGAGTAAACATTTTGTTTAAGACTGAATTGAAACTGTTACTAGAGTCTCGCTACCAGGGCCGCATAACGTGAGAGGAGGTTGCTAATGGACTCGTTGACCGCGGTGGCTGGCATCATTAAACATTGTATACAGTGATATCAGAGAAAATGTTGTGTCAGTAAAGTATATTAGAAATAAAGCAATTCAGGACATATCATAATTCTTTATATCTACAATGTACTTTCTTACTTTATTTACGTTGAAACGTATGAAATGAACTTCTTTCTTTCTTAGTATCCAATTTTTTTTTATAAATTTAACTGTTTTTTTATTATTTTTTTTCAGGTTACACGGCAAGCACTGGTGTGGAGGTGCAATCGTTGGTAAACAATGGATTCTATCAGCAGCACAATGCTTCGATTAGTAAGTAATATTATAATTAGTCGGCCTTCAAGTCGAGATCAAGCCGGTTTCTTCTAGGCAAGCGCGTTAGATCGTAGATAATGTTACTTAACATCAAGCAGCATCAAGTTGTAGTCAAAAGTTAGCCAAAAATAAATAAATACGTATATCATTAAATCTATCGTTCGTTATGCCAAATCAGAGGCCCATTAGTGGTTTGTAAAGTCTGACACCAGAGTTGGCTACTCTCTTATGATCTTATAGGTATTCTTGTTTTGTTAGTACACCATACTTATATGAACATATTATTGGAGGAGCCACTTGTAGTAGGTACTTTTTTTACATGAGATAGGCTTGATTACAACTTGCCTGATGTTAAGCAACGTTATTATCTACGATCTAGCATGCTTGCCTAAAAGAAACCGGTATACTCTCGACTTGAAGACCGACCAATTATACTTGTGCAAATTGTGCATTATTCACTTACTGCCAGATTATGCTATCGCTATCGCCGCAATCGGCCAATACTTACTATCGCAAAAGCATAAATGAATAAATATCGTTTTTTAGGGGTATATCACGCAGCGCCGTCTAGCCACAAGCATTACTTACATTATGTGTAAATATGTAACTAAAATAATCTTTTCCAGTGTAACCAAAGAAGAAGTGACAGTCCGTCTCGGCTCCGTGTTCCGAGATTTCGGCGGCAGCATAATGTCCGTCACTGACATCCGACTGCATCCGAGCTACAAGATGGATCAGTACTACCCTGAGCACAACCTCGCCATGATCAAGGTAGATTTTTTGTTGTTTAATGGACGCCTAGTACTTGTAGTTTTTTTAAACTAAAACAGTAAGCCGACCATAGTTTGCCTGATGGTAAGCAATACTATGGTCTAAAATGGATCGTGCTTCTGCTTTCCCAAAAAGAACCGATTCACTCTCGCTTTAAAGATCGTTGGATTATAGTTCGTGGGGAAAAAGGAATCAGGCCGGGAGTTTTATGGATAAACTAACGTTTGACAACATAATTCACTCAATAGTACTAATATAACTTAAACTTTTTAATGGAAAATGAGCGAAAATAATACGACCGGCAGGATTTGAACCTGCGTATTTCCGATCACCGTCCGGAACGCCTTAACCAACTAGGCTACAGTCTACTAACTGCCAGGTTATACAATTAAATTGTTAGACATATTCTGACAGCACAAGTGGCGCCATCAGCCGCTTACATAGTCTTAAGTGTATGGAAATGAGTGTGAATTTTCGCGCCTGGCAGTTAGTTGCATAGCACTTAATAAATTAACGCATAAACTAATATAACTCTAATTGCCAAGAAGTAGTGTGTCACCAGCAGACTCTTTAGAAAGCCATTCCAGTCTACTACAGGCAAATACAATCATTACTACAGTGTAGCTTGTGCGAATGTCGTTTTAGGCGACCTAATTAGTCAAATACCTTACTGTCAAATGTAAAAAAGTATAATATTTTGCGAGAAATTGGCTAGACCTAATTATGAAATACTAATATACACAACACAAACTTGCTGCATGTTTTATCTACCTTTATGTCAGAATCGAATCCGGAACCATAATTTTTTAGTCGAGAAGCCTCTAAAAAATTTTTTTTTTTGATATCGAATAGCTCTGTATACGACTTCAATTCTATTCTAGAATAACCTCCTCGTGTTTATGTTGCCCTAGTAGTTACTAGTTGCAGAAATGTCACAAGGAATGAATGGGTGAGAGAAACCGAACGGACAGACTACTTCAAGTTCATGCGCGCCTAGTAAAATGAGCAAGAGTAAAACAAGAAGTTTTGAGCGCAACAGAAAAGCGGCTATCGGTTGAATAATGAAAACTTCCATGTCCAGTGTATCTTTGTTCATTTACATCATTAGTTCATATACTAGTTCGTTTGCTTCAGTAATTTAGTTTAATAATCAATCAGCTCAAAGAACTTGTTCTGTTTGTGTCGTTCGCTTTTCTTTTTCACTATTTCTTTGACCGTTTGGGACTGCTGAGACATATTGTAACTAAACTATAATCATTATGTTCGGTGACTGAACAATAACATCTTGAATCAAGAAAGAGACATTATAAGTATACAAAATCCTTGAGTAGCTCGGGCGCATTTTTTGAATTCCGCCTTTTTCTATCTAGTGGCACAGAATACAGAGTACCTACAATAATTCTAGTAGTTACAACAGACATAAATAATTATAATTGTAGTAAAGTAAAATCCGCGGGAAGTCACGACCCGCAGCCCCGCAGTTATAGGAACACGATATTATGCTTTTGCCGATGCGGCAAGGACGATGAAATAATATAAACACTGGTATATTGAGATGTATAAAAATATTGTAGTCTTTAATTAGATTAACATTTTATTTTAATATACTACGTGTGCTACGTGCTACTATGTAAACAGCATCTTATCTTCATGTGCAGATAGATCACATATGCAGATAAGAAGATGTCGCCTATTGCTCTTGGTACATGTTTAATGTTCTCAGGTGAACCTGGCCATTCCCCTGGGCCCGCGCTCGCAGCCCGTGTCGCTTGCAGTGGCAGACGCAGACCTGCCGCCGCTGTTTGGCGAGACCGTTGTCACTGGATATGGATCTGTGGTAATAATTCTTTAGCTAGAATTAATGGTATTAATTAAAGAAGAACAAGGGGGAAATTGAAACTACTTACTACTGCAACCATTGAAATATACTTATTACTTATTTACTATGACTGCAACAGAAAAACGCGCTTACTAAATATTAGGAAAACCCTAAATAAATACCTAATCTGAGTGCTCTGACCCGCTGCCAGAGAGCAACGCGCTCAGTATACTGGCCGCATTACCACGCTGGATAGCAATGCTGTAAAGCCATAAGAAAGCAGCATTTTGGCAATTTATAATACAGTAGAAGTATCTAAGTCCTCGTTTTCTTAGTGTGAATTCTAGAATTTTCTGTTGTTTAGCAATGTGTATTCCGTGCAAGGGCCTAAGCGCCCACCATTTTGTATTGCCAAACTCCCCTAGCGAGTAAATTCTTTTGAGAAGTCACGATCTCAACCCTCAGTGATGAGGAAAGTGGAGAAATGTGTGTACATGGAATATTTTTGTACAGGTGACAGGCCAGATCCGCGAGGGTGTCAACCAGGAGCTCAGAAGAATGATAGTACGTGAAGTAGCTCGGTCGGAGTGTCGCGTGCAGTACGGCAACGACTACCGACTGCAACACGACCACATCTGCCTGCAGAGCGTGGTGAAAGGAGTTGCACTGTGTGCTGTAAGTGGCTCCTACATTGCTATGATTTCCTGGTACTTACAGTTTCAGTATGAGAGTGCAGCTTCACTACTTCCGGTCTTGAAATGAAGGAAGGGTAGGTTTTATTAAAGGCATTTTGTCTGGTTGGTGAGATGATTTTATTGTCGTATGATGTTATCAATAGCTGTTAATTTATTCAAAACTTATAAAACATTATACCTAATGTTATTTAATTGTTTTTAAAACACTTTCTGACATAATCGTCTATTCTAGCATGCAGAAAAGTTGAATAGGTACTATGAATTCGTCTTTAATCCACAGAACGCCTGATTGTTTTCATGCTGCAAGAGACCGTCCCGGATTATTATATAAAGTTTCTAGGAGTCCTTGTGTTATCAAAATTTTAACTTATATGTATAACATAAGATAAAAGTTGGCTTAACTTTTATCTGTTTACGTTCCAGGGTGACACAGGAAATCCAGCCGTACATTTTAGTGGCATGAATCGAGCGGGAACTTTGTTTGGGATCGCCTTGTTTTCTGGTACCGAGGAATGCGCTTTTAAGTCTAAACCTGGGATATTTGCGAAGGTATTTTACAGTGTATTTTACCAATTATAGGTATATTGTCTTAAACCCTCTGAAACAAAAGAGAAATCGTATAAGTAATATGGACTACAAGTAGGTACTACCTAATTTGTTCAGCCGCAACAAAGCAAACATCTCTTTGTCATAAATCAGTCAGTAATATCTGATCGGCCACCTCCCTAGTTCGCCCAATTGTAAAATATAGGAAACACCATTCTACATAATGTAGGAAAATATTATTTTCTACAGGTTTCCTACAGCAGAGCATGGATAGATAAAGTCTTGGATGAAATACCGGAACAAACGGAGAGTGCAGACAGTGGGGAAAACACCATACCTTTGGACTTGGACTAAGCAATATTGTGATAATTTATTTTAAAATACCTATAATAGTAGTTAATACATATATTTTTAATTAAATTTGGTTTTATTAATTATTATTTTTAAGATATAATGCTAAACATTTTTGAACGTACTACGAAACGTTATCTGACGTCAGAGTCAGCTGCCTGCCATCTGTCAAGTCAAATTTGACAAACGTCAAACAAAAATATGTAGGTTATGTTTGGATAAGATAAAATCCGAGTTTTTCATACGTTTTAGTGGTTTTCTAACATGACCGTACCGAAAAAATAGAGCGAAACGACACAAAACATGGATAACCGCCAGTGAAATGTGCGAAAACAAGCTTTCAGCTATGACATTCGATCTATTTTGGGAGTAGGTATTTGGAGCGAATTGTGATCAAAGGTGAAGGTTTTGGATGCGTTTCATACGTTTGTTCGGTTCAGGCTGACCCTCCCGCGCCTCTAATGCTCTGACATGGACGATCTCAAACACAGGGCCGGCGAAAAACTAGAAGCTTTGCACGTAAGTACCTCTTGCAAGGTTATGGAACCCTGGTAGTTTCGCGCGAAAGTGGCTCGGTTGTTGACGTCATTTTTTTTTAGCGAAAGTGAAAAAAACTTTGGAAGTGAGAGTTTAAGTGAAAATTCGGTCAAATTGTTTTGTTTTGGTTGCAGTGAAGAAGTCAATGCTCCACTTGTGAGAGTGACCTTGAATTACATAATGACCACATTTGCAATTCTGTCGGTTTGTTATTTTCAGCTGTGGAATTGGCAAACAAAAATATTAAATGATTCATTACCATTGTAGAAGTAATTTATATCAAACTGAACTGGTTTTGTCAAATTTAAAGTTTCTGGTTCCTAAGTAATTATTGTCTAAAGTGTTTTAAACAAAACTAAACATTTTCTCAAGTCATCCATAAAACTAAATTGTACAGGTAATTTCTATACCCAGCTAAACAAGATAAACATAACCATTTCCATTGGCTGGAGCACTTAGATTATCTTTAGGCTTTTCTAAAGATTTTCTAAGTGCCCCTTTTTTGTAGTAGTTAGAAGAAGTATGTTTAGTTTTCCTTCACTTGTTTTTATATTTTATTATTGTAAAATAAATGATCTACCATTTCCAAATTGATTTATCATACATACCAAGTCAGAGTTATATCTACAAGTATAAACAATGGTTAGTTTTCTGGTCCATTAGTTTCAGAGAGGTCAAACCATCAAATAATGAATAGGCAAATAAAAACTTATGGCTATGATGCTAGTGCTGTCCATATGCTAATTTTTTTTAACTGAAATTACTTTATTATTCAATAATAATAAAATTAATATGCTATGTTGTGTCTCCACAATAAGTAAGTTCGAATGAAACCAACTTTGGCAAATAACTTGTGGCCCAAGATGTTTTGCTACAAAAAATAAACATTTAGGTTTAAGTTCCAAAATGCAAAATATCTGTGTACATTTTTAGTGCATAAGTTTGTGTTTGACTACAGCCTGCCTGATGTTAAGCATTGCTGCAGCCTAAGGAGCAACACACTTACTCAGAAAGTATCTATTAGGTCTTTACCTATGAAATTGCCTTTGATGAATTGATTTCTATGATGAAATTGAGAAAAATGATATTTCTGAACAGATTTTTTTGTCTGAACAGATTTAGATGCAATTGATAACAATAGTTTGATGGAAAAAAAGCTATGCACTGCGTATATCAATTTCTCAAAAACAGAGTATTATGATAAAAATATACCTAGTTAAAGTAGTGAAACCGACGACACATTGAAAGAGGTTTTTTCAATTACTTTCCTATAAGTAATATGCACTAGTAATACATTATTTTATCTTAAAGGTACATAATTCAACAATCGATACAATAAAAATTTGTGTTTGGAAAAATATACCTGTGAGTAAAAGTTACAAACAGATTAAAATGTAAGAAAAAAACGGTAATTTCATAGGTAAAGACCTATTATTAACTCCAGATATCTAAATACCATCAAGATAAATATTTTGCCTCATATTTCTAACATGATGGTATTAAGATTTCATAATAATTAATGAAGTTATTAATTATTTTGCCTTACTGTCAGGTAGCAGCAGTAACAGCGGCAGGCAACGGCAAGTCCAGGGTACAGGATGCATTTCACCAAACCTCTGATACTGTGCAAAAGGTATGTAATGTGAATAAAAGTTATCACATTAAATTTTCTAATCATTACGACTTTTGGAATGTTAGTAGTAACTACACATGGCGACCCAAGAGACTACCTACAGTGAATATCTCTTGAGTTGTATTTCCTCATGACTGAGGGTCATGACTTCCCCTACAGAATTAATTTGTTAAGGGAGTTCTCTTGGGCAGATACATTGTGGTGGGCATCAGATCCTTCCTCGGATATTGTGGTCCTCAAACATGTTGGTTTCCTCGCAATGTTCATACACCGTAAAGCAAGTGCAAATCCACACATAACTTGAAAATACAAGTCATTGGTGTAGGGCCGGATTCAAACCAGGGTGCATCTGGATGAAAAGCAGACACTAGAACCACTGAGCCACACTCGCTTTTTACTGGTACTTACAGTGACATAGGCCCTTTTTTTTGTGGTTAATATTCTGAAATAAAGAAAAAGAAATCTTTTCTAACCGACTTCCAAAAAAAGAAGGTTATCAAGTCTTCTTGAGTTTTTTTTTGTGGGGATATTACGCGAACACTCCGTTTACCAATCGATTTCAAAAATTCTTTTTTTGTTCAATGAGGAGAGTTTCCGAGATGGTCCCATAAAAATTGTTTTTCATTCAGTTCAGTACTTTTTGAGAAAAAACCAACAAATTGATAAAGTTTATGCAAACCAATTTTAGTTACCCATATTTCCAAAACTACTAGTCGGATTTTGATACAGTTTTCTGTAATGTGTTGAGGTTTAATGGGTGCATCTTTTTAGCAATGTATTACGATGACAACTCACCAGGGGTTGCTGCTGTATACACTATATCTTCTGAATTATCAGCCCGATTTTGATGCTGTTTTCTCTAAAAGGCTTAGATTTGTTTAGCAAATTAATTTATGTTGTAGTTTTTTTTGATAGGCTTAGATTTGATCAGTTCTTTTGTTAAAAATAATTATTTCTAAAAGACATTGTTTTTATTTCTATTGTTTTTTTTATTTTCTATTTTCTTTCTTCTTCTTCTATTAATAGTCATGTTCTGAGGTTTAGTCAACTTTAAACAAATTCTTGTGGTAGCATTTATGCTATTGGTATTGAAGCAAAACCTTAACAGAAGTAATAAACTGCCATGGTTGTGAGGAATACAACGCGAACAGTGTAATTTTGTTAATCCAATTTCTTCCTGCTTGGATTCCTACACTTTTCTTTTAATAATTCCAGATAAGAGATGCATTCAACGAGCTATGGAACCACGAGCTGATGACAGAAGGCCGAGCTGCCATCGCAGCCTGGTCGAGGGAAACCATCCAGAGGATAAAGGAAGGTGCTCCCCCGCTGTCCCCTGTGCTGCTCTATGAGGAGTTACTGGCTCTGTTCCATGATAGAGGTGAGCTTCTTGTTACGTCTTGAACCCTAGTACTTGCTAACTCTGCCTGCGATACACATGCTACTTAAAACGTTGCCAATAAATCAAACTTCGGCAATAGTATCAGATAGATACCTTTAGTTATACATAAATTAACAATCAAGTTCGTAACATAAACTTATACCATAATATTTTATATTTAATCAACATGTACACTACATATATATAAAAATTCCATACATATTGCCTTATAATATAAATATAAACTTAGGTAACAATTTAAGACCCTTAAGACCCACATATATTATATGTATATAAATACTTTACAAAATAAAACCAAAAACCTAAACAAACTCGCCTCCGCCACGCGGAGGGAACTAGACTAATGTAAAAAAAAAACTCTGCCTGAGAAAATGGATGCCTGGTCATGGAAAAACCAAGAGAATACGGAACTGTGCCATTCTAGGTAAAAATTGGACCAATTTATTGTGACCCATCTACACTTCTATTGCTAGAGTGTTTCAGTGCTACATAATCTCTACTTTATAGTATATAATATCTTTTGCAGTATGGCGTAAAAGCGTGCTAATATTCACGTGCGGCGCGGCGGCGGGCGGAGCCGTCGGAGTGTTGATAGGGCTCCGGGCGGCGCGGCGCTCCGTCGGCGGCCCGCACGCCCGGGCGCTCCACTCCCACCCAGACCACTCGGTGATACTGGTCGAGGATGCTGTACCTCCTTGTGAGTTATGATTACCTAGTAATGACCTGATAGATATGTAGATATATTCATCAAAACTCATAAGTAATTTGTTGAAAACTAAATTAAAAAACTAAAAACTTATACTGCTGATAGATAGATATATAGATTAACTATATTTCCTGACTAATAAAAGTGAGGTTATTCTGGAGTTCCAATGCCAATCCCTTGATACTCGTTAAGAATTCTGTACCTCTTGTCAGTCATGATTACCTGATACTAAATTGAAATAAATGATATAACCAAAGATGGAGCCACAAATAAACTTCATATTATTCACCTCGGTGTCTCCTGTCGTACTGAGGATGAGATTCTTCTGTTCACTGTCTAACCCAAACAAAATCAGCGGACAAGAGACTGGAAATAGCTGACCTATCTCTTACAAGCCTAGCTGATTTAAGAGTCACAAAACTACAACACTCTTTAAAACAGTACTTAAAGACCATTTCACGAAAGAGTTCCCTCAGTTAAGGCGCCATAACCGCATGATTATATCATCTAATAATTATAAAATGTTAGTTCCGTGGGACTTATTTCGTGAAACAGTCTCTAGTGCTTATGTTATGACCCTGCTTATCGCAGCAATAAAGAAAAGTGTATTATGAAAGGGTTGCTATAGTCTAATAGAGTAATCTATCTCTGTTTTTCCCAGGTTTATCAGCCGGTGAAGTACTAGTCCGCGTGCAAGCGTTCAGTGTATGCGCGTTGGACAGGCGCACGCTGCGGGGGCGCGGGGCGGGGCTGCGTGCGCTGCTCCTGTCCACGCACGTCACCGTCGGGAGGGGGTTCGCAGGTATACTTGCTGGAGTTTATTAGACCCTGGTACTTGAGTATATATATCCAGGTGTAACAGCGTCTTTTGCGGGGGCGCGGGGCGTGGTTGAGTGTGCTACTCCTATGCACGTCACCGTCGGGAGGGGGTTCGCAGGTAATTACAGGCAGAACATCATGCCGACACTTGTTTCATTCTATTTTTCCGCAATCCCCTTCTCCCACCGGGATACTCCCAAGCGACGATACTCTAGTTGAATACGAATCCACAACTCAACTCTCGCACATTATGGCACTGTATCAGTAAACACAAGTATCAGACTCCAAGTCTAGCAAAAAAGCGGCACGGCTGACCATCTTTTTCTTGAAGCAGTTCAGTGAATAAAGTGAGAAGCCCGAATTTTCAGTTACTAAGCAGAAATAGTATAAACACTGTATATATAACATTTCATTCAATTAGAACCGGCAGTTTTAGAATTGTAACTTGCACACCAGTAATGGTTGAGATGTATTTGATACTAATATTTGATTTTAACACTTACCATCATGTAACACAACTACATCTTGCAAATAAATGAATCTTTATCTTGTAACTTGTCAAACTTTCCTAATTAACGGAATCTTACGGAATAACTTAAGTCAGAAGGTCCTTTAAATAAGTTACCCGACATGGATCTCACAACCTTTTCCGGTAGAAAAACTTAGCTGCGAGACTTGGCATTTTTTACAGGATGTTTATGATGGCATATATTTTTCTGTGCATTGAAATAAAAACCATCATCATCATCACTAATTTAAGGCGAGGCCCTTGTCTGTGGAGCATGCGCCATCCTTCTAGATCTTATGCCATAGTAAAAATACTGTCATAAGATCAATCAAATATTTTGAGTAATTTTTGTGAAGCGAAGGAGACGCGTCATGTCATCCGCGAAGATTCCATAATCATTTATAATATATGAGATATTCACGGCAAGAGAACGAAAATGAAGGGGCAATCCATTTGAACCCTTTCTTGAGCTGTGTGATCTAAATTGTATTAACCTATGTTATGTTATATCAGAGGCGGTTTGAAAACTCGAAACGAGTGTCCCGATCTCGATACGATTAGTAGTGTGAAACGACTTTTGAAGTATATTTTTTTCTTTTTCTAGGAGTGGTGCTGGACGTAGGCCACGGAGTCACCGACCTGGAGCTAGGAGACGAGGTGTGGGGCGTGGTCAGCGAGTGGGCGGGCGGGGCTGCCAGCGAGCTGCTCACTATACGCAGGTACATATGTATACAGAAATATACAGATTAAAAACTCAAAGGTGACTGACTGACTGACAGATATAGTGATCTATCAACGCACAGCCCAAACCACTGGTTGGATCGGACTGAAATTTGGCATGCAGGTAGATGTTATAACGTAGACATCCGCTAAGAAAGGATTTTGGGAAACCACCTCTCAAGCCACCTGTAAAGGGGTGAAATAGGGGATGCAAGTTTGACTTCTTAATGCGAGCGAAGCCGCGTGCACCCACAGTAGTAACTTATATTTATTATCCCCAGCACCCGTGTGAGCAAGCGGCCGCGCTCGCTGGCGGCGGACGGGGCTGCGTCACTGCCCTGGGCGGGGGGCGAAGCCCTGGCCACGCTGCGGAGGCTGCAGCTCTCGCCTGATAATGGGAAGGGGAAACGGTCAGTTTTATGATAATCTGCAATATTTATAGGACCTGGGTCATAAAAAATGACTTATATAAAGAGCGGTGATCTATTTTTTTCGCTTTAATTTGCTTTATATTATTATATTTTCACTCATTATTACATAAGTTTATGGTGAAGAGATTTAAAAACATTTTTTTTCCTTAGAGTGGCAGTGTGCGGCGCGCGCAGCGGCGAGGGCTGTGTGCTGATACAGCTGCTGTCAGCATGGGGTGCTCGCGTCACAGTGCTGGCACCACGACACGCAGCACTCACTCTCAAGGATCTAGGTAAGGTATATATGCAGCGGCGAGGGCTGTGTGCTGATACAGCTGCTGTCAGCATGGGGTGCTCGCGTCACAGTGCTGGCACCACGACACGCAGCACTCACTCTCAAGGATCTAGGTAAGGTATATATGCAGCAGCGAGGGCTGTGTGCTGATACAGCTGCTGTCAGCATGGGGTGCTCGCGTCACAGTGCTGGCACCACGACACGAAGCACTCACTCTCAAGGATCTAGGTAAGGTATATATGCAGCGGCGAGGGCTGTGTGCTGATACAGATGCTGTCAGCATGGGGTGCTCGCGTCACAGTGCTGGCACCACGACACGAAGCACTCACTCTCAAGGATCTAGGTAAGGTATAGCATGTGAGGCTGACGTCAGATCGAAGTCTCTGGCATATTAAGAGAGACCAATGCTCAGCAGTGAGACGAAACCTGTTGTGGATGATGATGACGACGATACAATTGATAAATATGTAGCAAATTGCAATTTATTAAAAGTTTAAAAGTCAAGTTATGCCGCTAATTCAGGCACAGCTTAAAAATACTTGTAAGAAATTCGAAACATGTGGTGTAACTACAATTGAGTCCAAGATATTTAGTTAGATTAGAACTAGTATGTATTCAGATTTTTGCTCCTTATTATTCATTAAAGGCAATAAAAAAAATAATAATAAAAAAAACAAGTTACCATTTTATTATTTAAAACCATTAACTAACTATACTCGTGTTACCAGGCGCCCATGAGTACGTGGACATGGACCCGGTGTCGGAGTGGGCGGCGCTGGAGGCGCGCGCCAAGCAGCACGGCCCCTGGGACGCCGTGGTCACGTGCTCGGCCGCCGCCGTGCCGGCCGGAGACAGGTGCAACACTAGTGCTCTGCTTAAGTAAGTACCAGAGTCAAATGAGCACAACAACATCATAAAAATAACAAGTACAGAAGGCATATGTGCATTCTTTAAAAAAAATAACAAAATCATCACACACTGTTTACATCTTTTCTTTTTGTTGTATCGTGAGAAATATGCCCATTTTAATCTTAAGTCAATTGAATCCCTCGTATCGCTCAAAATTCCAAAGGCTTTTGGAATTGCTTCTCTTATAAAGCTTTCCTAATATATCTCTCCGTTAACACGCTGAAACCATCGAAACATAAGACAGTTTTCTGTTCCCTTGTTACCTATATAATATATATGACTTGTTATATTTTGGCCGAAACGCTCGAAACAATGCGACACCCTTAACATTAGACAGTGTTTTGTTACCTTGTTTCATATATTAACTAATATCTTTCTCCCCTCAGAGCGACGGTCCCCCGCCGCTCCCACGTGGACCTGCGCCCCTCCCCGCTGATCTCGGACCGCCTCCCCGCGCCCTTCTACCTCGTGTTCGCCGCCACCTTCTACACGTTCAGAGTGCTGCGGGTAAGTGGGGACATTAGTCTGTAGATCTTTTTTGAGTTATGGGACCCTGGTACATTTGGAGTTCAGAGGCCTGGTCTCTCCTCTAATCATAGTCCCAACGCGGCACATGTAGAATATCGCTCGTTGTTGTGTTTCTTTCCTTCGGTATCGCGAAAAGTATTAAAAAGTACATTATTATCTTTCTCGCTCGCTCGCACAAATTGCTGTCATAATTTAGCATGAATAAAATATCAGACAAGCATACAAAGGTCAACACGCAATAAATGATTTATTTCTTTCTATCTTTGAGTGCAATATTCTATGTGATCCGCAACTTTGCTCTAGGACCAGTAAACGCTCTGGATTTCATTTGCACGTGACAAGACTACCAGTTTCTTTCATGTACAGTTGCTGATTATGAAGACGCATGAACTATGATAAAAAAAATTGCATGATGTGTTTTATATTTAAGTTACTGGCACCTAGCAATTATCAATTTACCTGTATTATAGTTCCCGTAAGGCATGATCAAATTTAGTTGTAAAAAACCGGCTAGCACTTACGTCAAAAATTATGTCGAAAATTAGCTCGACATGTTTCGAAACACTGAGGTTTCCATCATGAGGAGGACGATTTGCGACATGATTATTGACGTAAATGCTAGCGAGTTATTACAATTAAACAATTTACCTCCCTGTAGCCATATTTTAGGTACAGCAAATTAGAGGAAGGCGCGAATAATTTTATCAACACTAATACTTGTTACATTGTCCCGCAGTGGGTGGTGGGGTGCGGGTTTCACGCGGACTTCCTGGAGGAGCGCTACAAGCTGCGCGAGGGGCTGGCGGCGCTCGCGCAGCTCGTCGACTCGGGGGTGCTGGCGCCCGTGCTCGATAAGGTGACTAGTAACATTTTTAAAACTGATATTTCAAAGGAGGCTTTCGTTTCGGCAATATAAAAAAGATATGAAAATTGATTAGTACCTCTTATTGTATAAGAAGCTATAGCATTTCCATATTATATAAGATATTCACTTGCCCCCCCTTGCGATTCTTTTGTGGATGAATAGCAGGTTTTATAATGTGTGACTAGTTTTAGTATAAGCTTACGGATAGCCATTTTTAAAAATTAAGTATTGTTTTAGAATAAATTGAATGTGAAAACGGCAGGATGCCGTCAGTTACACTAAGGTCCACTCACAGTTAAACGAGAAACCCCAAACTCATTACCAAGATTTAGGTCTCTGACATGGCTTAACAATTGCCTACTATGACAAAGAACTTCAAAGCGAGAGTGAATCGGTTCTTATCGGGTAAGCACTCTCCATCTTAAGCCATAGCCTTTGCTTATCAAGCAAACAGTGGTCGAGTGCCAACCCGTATACGTTAAAAAAAGCTGTGACAATTTAACGTGTCATCCGATCCGACCCACGCAGATGCTCATATGGAATTCTACTTATGGCCGTCGATCAACCAAAGAACTAAGAATTTATGCAATTTATTTAACACCGTACTTTGAACGCAATAAGTAATTTGATGATTACTGATACAACTATCTCTTCCAGGTATACCTGCCCCAAGACTTCGAGAGTGCGCTGGCGCACGCGTGCTCCGAAGAGGCCATAGGTACCAGCGTGGTGCGCTTCCCATAACACCACCCCGGGGTCGCGCCGGCCCCACCCATCTACACCGTCAATAATAGGCTGCTGTTCTACTGTAGGAGGTACGATTCTGAAGTCGACGACTAAAAAAACATGTTAGTGGTAGGTCTAAAACGTATTTGGTCGAAATAAGATACAGTTGATGAAGATGTTGGTCAAAATAAGATACTGTTGATGAAAATGTTGGTCAAATAAGATACAGTTGATGAAGATGTTGGTCAAAATAAGATACAGTTGATGAAGATGTTGGTCAAAGTAAGATAATTTCATAAAGAAAATGGCCGAAGCAAAATGACTGTATCTTTCTTCGCAGCAGTAAATCACTTTTCAAAAGTCGGCTTCAGTGAGATATGTTGGTGTATAGAGAAAAAAATATGTAGGTAAATTGTAAAAAGAATAAAATAATTGTAAACTATCGAAATATACAGTTTCGTTGTTAAATGAAACTAAATGCAGAGAAAAAAGTGTCCAAAGAAAAATAATTCTGGTGAGAATCGAAATACATATTTAAAAAGAATTATAAAATATAAAAACTTATTAATACTATGTACATATATTACAATATTTGATTGCAATTTCTAATATATAGACGGCAATTCTGACTACTTATGTACAACAAATTTGACTGTTGCAACGTATCTCTGTCCCTTTCCAATCAAATATGTAGGAAAGAGGCAAAAGATTTTTGGAAAAGTAAAATCTGGCGTCTGTTTAAAACAATAAGTAAATTAGTTTAAATGAATTTGTAAATATGTACTTATACAAAATTAATGAAATAGCAAAGAATTGAAACTGTGAATCTGTACTGAGTTCCTACCGCTTTTTAGTATTTTTACCTAATAATAGAAAAGCTTCTTTCAAACATAAGTTATTAAATATTTTTTAAACATTAGGCTCCGCTTGCTACTAACTAGGTACTTTTAAACACAATTTAGCCATTACTGTTTAAATAGTTTTGACATTAAATGCGTTTAAAATCTTGTGCAAGTGGACTTAGCAGTCTTAATTAAAAACCTAAACGAGATATTTATTAGTGGATAAATATTATTCATATTTTTTATAATTCTCAATATGTATACATAAAACGCAGATCACCCTTTATATAATCAATTGCCAATTATGGTTTTTAAATTATATGGTTAAAATATTTTATAACTTATGTATGAAAGGATATTTATATCACATAAAGATCTGTATAACATGAAAATAAAAATATATAAATACTTTCTTAACTTTAAAATAAAGACACCTTCCTTTCAAATAGTGCCATGTCTGTTTAATAGGCAGATAACTGTTAATTTTATTTCTTGACTATAAAAAAATATTTTGCACTCAAGTATAATAAAAGGGTAAATATACAATTTTGTACCGATTTTATCGAAATTTTTAAAGAAGCTTATGCTATAAAAATATGGTTTTTTTTTAAATTGATAATAATATTGTGTTAGTGAGTGAATCGGTTCTTATCGGGTAAGCACGCTCCATCTTAGGCCATAGCCTTACTTGCTATCAGGTAAACTATGGTCAAGTGAAACCCGTTCCAGTTAAAAAAAAAATATTGTATTATTGATTATGTTTAGTTATTTTTTTTATGGCCATTTTCTGTGAATATTTAAAAATATCAAGATAGCTAAAAATTTTGAACGAGATGAATTTATTTAAACATCACAAGATATACATTATGTTAGTTATAAAGTTACAGTTTTAAACAAATAATTCTGTAATATTGTATGGTAATTAAATTAAGGTTTTATAAAAACTACAAAACCATTATACAGTTGGGTGTGAGTTTGCAAGCTTTATTGAACTTTCTAAATTTTGAAGAAAAAAATTACTTTTTAAAAAAAATCTCAAAACGAGATTGCGCCTGCCCCTTATAAGGAATTGTTTTATCAATAAAACATTCTAAATACATATGTAAGATACAGGGTAACTGGTAACTAACGCACAACCTTTTAAGGGTGGCTTTAGTACATCTATACCAACAACTTTTGTTCTACACCTTTTGGAAATTCGTGAAAAAAAATAGCTGTTCCATACAAAAGTATGGAAGATATTCGACAAAATGTATGGAACAGCTGATTTTTTTTCACGAATTTCCAAAAGTTGTTGGTATAGATGTACTAAAGCCACACTTAAAAGGTTATGCGTTAGTTACCAGTTACCCTGTATTTAAAAAGAGACGTCCAAAGTTAGTTGATATATACACAATGTAAAGAGTACCTAATATATTATATAGTCTGTATAGTAGATAGAAGATCAAAGTTATAAATATACCTATTTGTTGTTTTTATTCATGTTTTATTTATAATCTTACGCTCTTAAGAAAGCATCGTGTATAAATCCAGACTTAATTCAGCTAAGTTTGTTGAGTGGTTAGCTCTGGTGGCTATTTATTTATTTATTTAGAAAAGGTAGTTATTAAACCGCCCGAAAGTATTTTGACTTGGTTATAAGAATGGAATAAGCTCGAATAGCTGGCACTTTACATCGTAGGGTGACATCAGACCTACCGAAACACACAGGTGTAAGTGTCCCATTTTTTCTCGCACACCCATCCAAAGATTGAATGCAAGTTGTTATATTTTGTTACAATGCTTTCTTTTTCTTTCGCTATCTATACTAATACGAGTATTATAAAGCTGAAGAGTTTGTTTGTTTGTTTGAACGCGCTAATCTCAGGAACTACTGGTGCGAATTGTAAAATACTTTTTGTGTTTAATCTATACTAATATTATAAAGCTGAAGAGTTTGTTTGTTTGTTTGAACGCGCTAATCTCAGGAACTACTGGTGCTAATTGTAAAATTCTTTTTGTGTTTAATAGACCATTTATCGAGCAAGGCTTTAGGCTATATATCATCACGCTGCAACTAATAGGAGCGAAGAAATAAAAGAAAATGTGGAAAAAACGGAAAAAAATATTCATCTTTGAGGGCTTCCGTTGCGTGCGCTGCGAAAACGGTTCAAGATATCACAAAAATATGTATAAAAGAATTATTTCTCTAAAATAATCTAACAAAATGTCTTCAACAATATCTTTTAAGGCTAACTCAATAGAACCGTTTTTATGGTAAAAACTATTCCACGCGGACGAAGTCGCGCGCACCAGCTATTATCTATATAAAAATATATTATCTGGATATAACGGCCTAGCCTATTTTTTTTTTGGAGACGACAAAATTTTAATCCTATTAAAATTTTGTCGAAGGATCTGGGCGCCCCCCACGATGTAATTGCCCAAGAGAACATCCCCAATGAATTAATTCACGACCCTCAGTAAAGAGGAGTATAATTAAGGAGGAGAGTATAAAATAAAACAAGAGATTACGATCGAAACCAAGTTTAAATACACAACCTAGTCAGATTCGCAGAACATTAAGTACATTAACGTGAACAGTACAACTAGGATAAACGTAACCACTGCTTTATTATTAAACTAAGACACACTTTTGTAAAAAAAAAACAATTTCTTTGTAAAAAGATGAAAACGTACTCTTTGCTTGATGGTAAAGACTTAGGCTTGTTTGTTTTATGACTTGTATTTTTCTTGTTTTGTCCCTCTCTCACATTGGTAGTTTGGTAACGAGAAAAGAAGACAAAATATTCGTTAGTCAGTATTTTTCTAGTAAATTTTTAACATGAGATAGGCTCACGCTTGAGTACAACTTGCCTGATGTTAAGCAACGTTATAATCTACGGAAGTTGATTAAAGTTTAATATTAAAGCAGTTTATATAACTACCACCATCTTACATACATTCTTTCCACCATTTTTGATATAAATATTGCTGAAATTAATGATTAAATACTGTGTAACTTCGATAGTTAAGAAGTAGATTCATGTTCGCTTCTAGATTCTTACAGAACTAGTACATAGATGTATTTATTACTTTATGTTTCGTCGATATATTTAAAGAAAACTATAGAATGGTGGATTTTTTTAAAAAACAAGTTTTGGCTATCTAGGTCAAACTGTATATTTTGAAATATGAACTACGAAAAGTATACACCAAATATAATTATTTAAAGTTAAACTTCTAATATATAACTTCCAAATTGCATCTATTTCTTTCATATTTTGTGGCATATTAAGTTTCCTGATTTGTCTCATGAAGTTTTGTATTAGCGAAAAAAATATCAGAAGACCACCGGTCCACTCATTTTTCTATCTGTTGTAAATTGATAATTTACAAAATTATTTATCGATTATTTTTTATGTTTCTGAGTACAGCTTTTAATCGTCAATATGCTCCATAATCAATAAATCATAATTAATAATTTAAATAATTGTTTATGAAATATCAGCATGAGAATAATATAATACACAAAAACAATACACATATTGGTCCCTACACAAACCATAAACTTAAATCACCTCGCACCATATTCACACACCTTTGGAAAGTTAATACTACACTTTTGTGAAAATATTGTAAGAATAATTTTACACTTACTAAAATAGGGTTATAAGCCATGTCAGAGGCAGAGGAGAAGAAGAAGTGTTCCGGTCTAATGTCTGACTGTATTTCCAAATTTTTACAAAAGTGTAGTAAACTTCAATTAATATCTAATAAATTAATTAATTAAGTAGCCCCTAATAAATAAAACATCTTACTTAGGTCAATCGAAGCTAGCGCGAATAGTCAAATAATTATTGTCAAAGAACAACAACATTAAAACATTATTTAAAGTTACATATATTATACAAGTTGATTGATTTAAATTTATTCTTTTGACAATAATAAAATCAATTTATTTAATACATTTTCAACGAATTGTAATGCAATTTTACCATTAAAATAATGAGTTTGACAACTACAATGATATTGCCAAAAGTTAATTTATAAATTGATGAATAATTTTAGGTTTCATTTAGGTACATACATGCTATGAAAGAAAGACTACTTACTCAAAGAAAGTTTCGACTCATAATTATATTACCAAAAGTATTTATTGAAGCTCAAACAAAACAAAAACTAATTCGATATTTATACAATATTTATTTTTAATATCAAATTGTGTGTAAGCCGTGATAATTGGCATTATATAAATAATAATAGTTTTTCGCGTAACGTTAAAAATATCGTGACAAATCGCTATATAAAGTATATTATATACATTAGTGACAAACATAAAAACATTCTAAAACTTGTTGACACTATTCTGGCAGTGGTAAATAGAAAAAAAAGACATTCCTCATAGTGAAATCTTGCGATCAAATTTTCACCAATCAGAGAAGTTCAAAATGTTGTCTTAGGCTTTATTTGGCTGATGGGTATAAAATAAACGCCATACTTTTAAAAATGAATAAATTAATATAGCAGCTTAGTTAAATATTGCTTTGTTTCTTTCTTTAATTTATAACTGTATAACATATTTTTTTATGAATCTTGATATTAGCTGTTTAACCATTAGCACAATTTATTTATAAATAAGTAAGATGTTTATTATAATAATATTAAAGATGGAGAACAATGTAAACGTTTTTTAAGTTTACCGATATATTTTTTTTAGAAATTTCTTTGTCATAAACGCAATTTTTTCTCGTTTTTCGCTAAATGTTGTCCTCTATCTTAAAAAGTAGTTAAAAAAAACGAGATTCTATCTTACATTTAATATCTTAAAATCTTGTCAAATTCAAAAACAAAGAGAATGTGATATATTAATACTTGAAACAAATTTATATTTATAAGTAAATAAGTTTATATTATTTTAATACTAAATGAATTTATTATCACTTTTCGTATAATGGTAAGCTATTTTGAAATACAATACTTTTTTCCACAATCTCTTAAAAGTTAAAATTTAACAATTTAAAAGAATATATATGATAAACTTAAACTCAAAATCTTATAAAAAAAATTGCTGTGATTTAAAAAAATTGTGTTGTAAAAAAAAAAGTGTTATTAAAAACAGCCACCAATAATTAGTATATATCAAATTTCGATTATAGTGATTTATTTTCAACTAAAACAGTTTGACCATAGTTTGACTTATAGAAAGCAATATGTAGCCACGGCCTAACTTTGGTATTTTTAAATTATAGTCATCATACATAGAATATATCTTATGAATGAATACATACATAAACCGTACATATATAAATTAAAATTCAAGAATAAATCTTAACTTTCAAGTTGTCTCAATCCTGACTTTTCAAGCGAAATCCGCCTTCGAGACTGCACCTTATTATTTGTGATAAAGCGACAAACGGTGAACTATAATATAACTATTTATTGAACATTATAACTATTGGTTAGTTAGGCTTTTGTTAGTATTATATGTTGTGAATACTGCTCCATTCTGAAATAGAAAAAACAGTGTTTTTTAAGTTCCATCATAATTACCTGCTTTCACATTTTTCGCATTAAATATACAACATTATAATATTACGTCAATTATGTATTTAATTACGTCAGTAAATATATTTTGTATTTGTGTTTGTATGAAAAAAAGCACCCGCCTTAAGAATTCGTAAAAAAATACGTATTCTTGAAAAAAAATATAGATCCTCGGGTAGACGCAAAAGAATCTTTCTAAATGTACATCACTAACTATTAGTTATGTTAATGTAACACACTTTATTACAAACACCAAAAACAGGAAAAAACACAATGAAAACATACAAACTTAAAATTAGTGTCCTAATTGGCGACCTTATCGCTCCAAGCGATCTCTTCCAGGTAACCAAAAGCGGTCCCTTCAAGGAAATACATTTAATTTAATTTTCATTTCATTTCAATTTTATTTCCTGACTTGAGCTTTTGATTGATGACTTGATTTTATTTCCTGACATAGGTCATGAGTTCGATCCCGAAGCGACGCAAGTATTTTTGCACCCACATAATTTTTCACTATTTTTATTATTTTATATATCCTTACCTAGTAAAGAAACAATTCCGGGAAATACTTGGTGTATGGCGGCACGGCTTGCTGGTAGGAGCGCAGCGGCGAGCCGGGGGGCGCCACTAGCGGCTCCGACGATATCGAGCTGAATAGTTCTTCTAGTTTGTCTTTGATCTCCACCTGTGGAGATGGAGTAATAAATTGTTAAAACGATTATACATTTTCAAGAGTTGTTGACGCTAGGTGACTTGGAAGAAATCTCTATATGTGATCAGACAGATCATTAACCATGTATTTCTTGTATATTAACTTATATTTATGAATTAACAATTTTTTATTATTTAAAGCTGACATACGAGTAGATAATAGTGCTTTGATAGTGTTTCGTAACGGTAAAGATATGATTTAATTTTTTGACGTAACTACACGGGGTGCTTTCCTTACGGTAAAGCTATAGTTTACCTTAGGCTGTGTAAGTGTAAGGAGATGGTCAAACGGCGCAGTTCTAAACGCGTTGTTGAGAGTTGCCTTCTTCCTCTCTGCGTCGCGTCGCTCGCTCTCATTGGGTCCGGCGGCAGCACGACGTAGGGCTTCGAGACTTATGCTCTCTGACTGCAGGGGGTGCTGGAAATAGATGTAAAGAGATCTTGAGATAAACTAGTGCTTATATACAAATACAAATTATGTTTATTCAGAGGGTGTACATAATTATGTACTAAAATTGTAAAAGGTAACAAAGACTTGACATATCAGACGATAACACATATTTCTCTTTATTGAATGAATGAATTTCACGACTACATTGGTCAAATTCCTTTAAAAAGGTGTTGAGTTTATATCTACGAATAAAATTTTACCACCGCCTTACACATAAAAATGGACCAATCATTAAACAGCTACTCATAGTGTTTCTTTAATTAGTGTTTTGTTTTGTCTTTTTCTCTCATCGATAATTTTGACTCATCAGCTATCTAATCATGATCACTTCTATACAAGTCAAATAGAAATATTAACCACGACATCTTTATCTTTGTCCTTCTCCCTCGCGTGGTGCTCGCCCCGAGTTAGAGAGAGATCTTCGTGCCGCCACACCCAGAACTCGCGGTCCTCTCGCTGGATAAATAAGAAGGTAAGGAAGGAATAATGGAAAATAAAGGTATTGGTATTGGCTAATAAAAAAACTATATTACTTACGATCGACCTCACGAGATCTTTCCGCAGTGTTACAATTTGGGGAGATTTAAAAAGTGTATCACTTAAACACCTCTCTAAGCTGGCAAAGTGCTGCAGCACCTCTGGAGATGCAAGTTTTTTTTTTAACTTGAACGGGTTTGCACTTGGCCATAGTTTACCTGATAGCAAGCAAAGGCTATGGCCTAAGATGGAGCGTGCTTACCCGATAAGAACAAGTGTCCATAGACGAAAGTCACTGCTTACCATCAGACAGACCGTCCGCATTTTTGCCACGTTTTAATAACAAAAATAACTACACTGAAGTACATTAAAACAAAAACTACTTATTCTGTTTGAACATTGATAATAATAAGTACGTTAGTTATTTGTATAATGGTCGTGGAGACTGTTCTATTAAGGTTTCTAACCGCTCCAGGGGCGTCGAAATTGGTTTAACGTAAACCAACTTATATACGCGTTCAGACAGTCTAGTTCCCCTATTTAAGAATAAAGAAATAAAAGAAAATTCTGAGTTTTACTACACAGCGCCATCTATCGCCCAAACTAAGTAAACTAATGAAAGTATGTATTTACATATACTCCAAAGTTGAGCATAGAGGGCCGGTGGTTGTAGTTATACTTCTCAATGAACATGCGGTACTCTTCGTCTAAAGCATCGTACTGGGTTTGTTGCTGCTATGAGAAAAGAAGTTAGGAGATAAAGGAAAATGTACGGAGAGAGGATAATTTAAAGTTTTTTCCCCGCCCTGAGGTGGAGTCCTCATCACTGAGGGTTAAGTACTTTGAGTAAGGGGAAGGAGGATAGGGATGTCAAGGACTGTTGTTGAAGATCGAGAGGTGGCGCCTACTCAAAAGATTAAAGCCAGGATTTTACATTGTGACAAAGCTATTTCAGTTTTGTAAAATTACATGACAAAAAAAATGATCCTTACTCGAGTGACTCCGGGTGAGCTGTTGGCGCTGTCCATCTCAGTGATGGGTCCCGCCGTGATGTCTGCCAAGCTGTCGCGACCCGCGGCTGCGCCTGCGATAAAGAAAAGTTATTAAAAAGAAATATAGGAATAATTTGAAAATGTTTTGATACATATAAAGAGCATATTCGCATATTTGATTCGATAATTCATGTCATCGATAAAAAGTAGTCTAAAGAGAAAGAAAAAACCATTGTGACAAATATCCAAGGCAGCATTATGCTGGCTGCGTAAGAGGAATCAGCGCTGGCCCCCTGTTGGGGTTGGTGGATAGCTATGACACTATGACTCGATTCATACAAAAAAAAATAAGATCTATAGCTTGTTAAGGATGCAGTAAATGAAACTCTGGAGAAATATATTGTGTTTTTCCGCTGCGATTGTGTTTTAGGTGTGTTACTCCATATACCACCACCACACCTCTCCTCCTAACCAACGTGGCCTCCGTGGCTCTCAAGATCTTACCAACACCGCACCTTGTGTCTTGAAGCTCTGTTGTTCTCCTTCAGCAAGATATTCTCGTCGACGCGTGTTTCGCCTCTCCATGAGGCATCCTCAGGACGTGTTGACTTCTCGAAGGCTAAAGTGTCAAACTCACATTGACTGGACATTAGCGCCATCTGTTATCGTGAACCACAACTATAAAGTACGTACCAGCTTCCACCCAGCTGTGTCTGTGCGCGAGGTGCGCCGCGCCCGCCGCGTACGGAGACGGGGACTGCAGGCGAGCTGGCTCGACGCCGTTCTGCTTGATGCACTCGCACAGCGCCATCTGGTGGGAAAACATAGAATTACTGGTAAAAATAGAAACAAACGATACTACAACATAAACGTTGCATAAATATTATTTCCCAATAGATGGAATATGAATTTGTTTATAACTCTATATTGAAAGCGCAAATCACTGAACCCACTTAAATGACTTGAGGCGTAAGACTGCGTTCAGCCTCCATATATAGGAACATAGCAACAAAGAATTCATAATCATAACTCAGTAAGGTAAAACGTCCTGCGATCATCCTTGATTCGAGTATTAGTTCTTGAGGGTCAACTTCGCTTGCGCGATCCAGACAACGCGCTGTGATTGGCTGAGTGACGCCACAGGCAGAATGGTACTGGGCCATTTCGCGACGTGCTTCCATGATAGACAGACAGACGGTACCTGGTCTATCATGAGGTAAGGCAGCTTGGCGGGCATATTGGTGGGGTTGAGCTCGGGGTACTCGGCCAGCAGCGGGGGCAGCAGGTGCTGGGCCTCCTCGCGACGAGCTTCCACTATCTGTAGAGATACACATACGTATGTAGGTACATTAGTTTTGGCCCAGTCAGAGGTACTTACGGCGGTTTGAAAACTCGATAGCACAGTTGATCAATCCCATAAAAAAATACTTTTGTATTGAAATCAATTTATTAATTTATTTATTCATACTTGTACACATACAATTTTCCAAAAAAAAAATACATGTGCATAGGAATTGGGGCGTAGTAAATAAATAAATAATAAATTAATAATAAATATTTCAGGACATATCACACAGCGCCATCTAGTCCCATACTAAGCTTACGCTTGTATCATGGGTACTAGGTAACGGATATAATACATACATACTTTTCTTTTGTAAATACATACTTATTATACATAGAAACTACCAGACTCAACCCAAATAATTACAAATTTAAATATTCATAATTATTTGTGTCATGCCGGAATCGAACCCGCACCCCTAGATTAGAAGGCAGAGCCACTACCAACTAAGTTAACAGAGCAGTCAGTAAGATATCTAATTAATGACATAAATATCTCTACAACAAGATAACAGATAGCACTTGTTAGATCGGGTCCAGAGTGAGAGTGGTCGGAGCGCATTGAGTCGCCACAATAAAAAAGAAGACGGGCGTTGGAAGTTTCTATTTTAACGATGTTGTTTCCGATAAAATTACTGGAAAACACATTGTTCATTTTATAGTGGTATCTGTTATTAGTATGACGCGTCAACAGTATTGGTTCCATTTTGCATGAAGCGCTCGGTATTGACCAAATCACAAAAGATGTAAAATTATATAGGATGACGTAATCTTCGAAAAATCTTAACGATTGATAAACAAAACAAACATAACGAACAATCCAAAGAATACATACTCTATCTTCATAAAATATTGGGAAACAGCTCAAGATCTTCATTCCGCCGAACAATTCAGATAGTAAACTGTTTGATCGATACAATCGTTGCTAATTCAGAAATGATTCTGCAACACGCCACATTGTGCGTGATGGTAAACTACGCAATTACTTGAAATAGGTATTTTAATGGCGAAGGTAACGACAAAGGACTCGAAAAGGTACCGTTATTTTTATTGAGAGAGAAAAATCGATGGTTGAATAAGATTTTAATATTAAAACTTTCGTGAGACATTTTAACAATATGTGAACTAAAACGGACTCAAGTGTAAATCGCGTAAGTTGTTTACGCGTTTCGTATCAGAACGTATGTTCTGGGAGCGCGGCCGCACGCAGAAAGCACACGGTTGAATAAGATGTTCGACTTTAAACGTTGTTTTGTAAGTATTCTATTAGATACTGTATAGGACATTCGTTTTCTTCTTCAAAATTTAAGAGCTTAGTCTGAAGATCAATGGATTAGTGTGTTGAGTGTATGAGTCAACTCGGAGTTGAACATTTTGGTCAATTTGACAGATTGTATGACCGAGATAAATGCACAACTAAACACTACCAGGTGCTGTTTCCTGCTTATTAAAATCCAGGGAGTTTTCCATCTTAGAAAGCGTGATACACCTTAGGCTGCAGCAATGCTTAACTTCTTCTTCTTATCGAATGAGAGTGGCCAACTCTGGTGTCGAAAGTTTAACAAGCCGCCCTGAGGGCTTCTGACATGGCTTAACGACTGTCGTACTATGACAAATAGCCGGGACCTACAATTTAACATGTCATCCGACCCACGGAAGCATCCAAAATGAAATGCCACTTTTTGGTCACCCATCCGCGTACTAACCGCGTCGACCTTTGCTTAACATTGGTGATCGCATTCGATTGCGTCCACTAGCTGAGCTACGGTCGCTTCGATGCTATGCTTGACATCAGGGGGGCTGTAGTCAAACATGACCAATGAAAACTTACCGTCCTACAATAGTCTTCAAGTCTCGGTAGAGGTACGACTATAGGCACGAGCGAGGCGAGGGAGAGTGCCACCGCTTGGAGCTGACACTGCGCAGACATCGTCAGCACTGGGTTGGACAGACCGCTGGCTTGGATCCTGCGGGGCATAGGTTCTATTAAGAGGGTATTTATGGTGAATTAGCTCTATTTCATATCTCATTAAAAAATAAATAGTGAAAAGGAACGATGCTGGCACTGCGCAAAACGAAAGGTCCATGTTATTAATACAATACATGCCATCGTCAAAGAGGTAACTAGTTCTTAGTGAGTTAGCTCGCTCCATCCACGACTAAAATGAACGTTTACCATCAGGCAAATCAAAATAATTAACAGTACCACTTACCAATACAACAAATCGAAGTATCACAAACATCCAAGGTTACATATTCGCGCGAGAACCTACCTTTAAGTTTGCAATTTACTACTTGGAATTTCGTTGATATCTCGTTATTTTTTAAACATAACTAAACTTTGTAGTATCTAGAAACGTGATTTACTTGACTTTTACTACTCTACTTCAATTCACTTTACTTTAGTTGTGCGGTGGGGATTCAGAGTAATTACTAATTTCCCCTCGACACAACCAGTTGTGCGGAGCAGTTGTGCGCCGGGTAAGTCACGAAATCATGGTCAAGTGCAAACCCAATTCGTTTAAAAAAGATACAAACTATTTACTACGAAAAATCACAAATACAAGTGGGTATAACACAAGCCAAGACAGTCGTAGTTTCAGGACTACAAAAATATATCTTAAAAGATATTCCAATGCAAAGTGAGTTTGTTTTTTTTAATTATAATACGATAGAAAGATCAAAATCTTAGTAATAGTGTTCCCATTTAGGTATGAAATCCTATACGACTAACTATTGAAATATATACTTACGCCAATATAAGCTGCAGTATGTCGCAGACAGTCTCCTCGGATCCCAGCTCGATGATGAGTAAAGCCAGGGTGGTGTATATAGCTTCTATGTTCTCCACACTGTTGGTCTCTAGCTGCAGACCTACAGGCAAACAGATAAAATATAGATAGTTTTGTTAGATGTATATACACTTTGATGTATTGCTAGACTTTCAAAAAAACGAAAGTTACAAATTTGACAATGTTTAGTTGTTGCTCTCAATTGAGGATCTAGAAAATTATATAAGCATAACATTGTTTAATTGTATTATTAAAGTATACTTCCAAGTAATTTAATCATTTCTGAAAATTTATGAGTAACTCAGTATTTTTAGACGTGATCGTAAGTTTTCATAAGAAAATATATCTGAAAAACATATATAAGCGATTATTTTCGCTCATTTTCCAATAAAAGTTTAATTTAAAACACAGTCAATATGTTATATTTTTTTAATTTTACGACATACATATTTATTAAGCTTTGGTTAACAGATATTAAACAATGATCCAAAATACAATAGGAAAGGTCGACGCGGTTAGTCTTTGGATGGGTAACCGAAAAGTGGAATTCCATTTTGGGCGCTTCCGTGGGTCGAATGACAAGTTAAATTGTAGGTTTCTGCTGTTCGTCTAGTACGGCAGTCGTTAAGCAGAGGCTCTTAGGGTAGCTTGATAAACTCTCGACGCCAGAGTTGGCCACTCTCATTCCATGAGAAGAAGTATCTTACCATCATACAAAGTGCTGAATATAGCGTATCCATGTTTGCTGACGAAGATCAGGTCCTGACGGGAACACTTCTCAATTGTCAAGCCAAGCTCAGCATATTCCACACTGAAACCAAAACAGAAAATAGGTAAATTTAATATTAAGGCATTTATCGTTTTTTTTATAAAAATGGCTTATAGAAAAATTGTGCTTGCAGAAAAGCATCTTAAACAAGAGTGAAAAGTTGAATATGTACATATGTGTCGTTTGCTCAAACGTCACATTTTTGAATTTTCTTAATAATTTACTCTCGTAAGTAATCAACCCATAAGTTTGGTATTTCTGTTCCTATCCAGCAGGGCTTTAAATAAATAGATTAAATGTGTCTCTTGACAAATTAGGACTTTGTACCAATTATGTAAATTTTCAAATTTGTAACATTTTGAGCTTGTCATACATGAGGTATGCGTTAGCGTTGCCTTTTCAATTCAGCAGTGAATAGGATCCTAGCGCTTCTTGCCTTTACGCGAGACGAAAAAGTGACCTTTGTCATACTGTGAGATTTGTCGAAATATAAATCTTGTCATTCCGTGACATTGTCGAAAAGTGACTTTTGTCAAAATGTAACTTTTCACACTTGGTTGAATAAAAAACACTCACGTAGGTTGCGACAGGTATATTGCGTTTCTGTTCCTATTTTAGATGGTTTCTGAAGTGTGGCCGGGTTTTGACCAATTGTCATATTGGTCAAAATGTCGCTTATGTCATATCTTGACATTTGACAAAGTGTGACATTACACAAAGAGTGACATTTGACAACGTGTGACATTAGACAAATTATCATATATGTACTACTCACGTAGGCTGCGCTAGATGGATTGCGTTTCTGTTCCTATCGAGCAGCGTGTGTAGGATCCTTTGCAGCAGCACGCGCGGCCCCCCCGCGCCCCCGCCGCCCCCCGCGCGGCACATGCGTAGTAGGGAGTCCAGGAAGGCGCCGGGGAAGGCCTTGCTTAGCTCCGTGGTCTTGTACGTTGTGCCCACCTGGAGGTGGAGGGTGGGGTGGTAAATAGTGATGATCGATACACATGCAAAAGGCCGAGCCTTTGCTTGCTATCAGGCAAACTATGGCCAAGTGCAAACCCGTTCTAGTTAAAAAAAAGACTAAGATATATTATTTCTGTAATAACATTACAGTTTTGTTTAGTATGTATGCTTTTCATACAGTGTACTGTGATATTTGTCAAAAATGCTTTGATATTCCTTTTTACCGACTTAATAAATAAGGTTATCAAGGTCTTCAGAAAGATTTATTTTGTGGGTATGTTACGCGATTACTCCGTTGTTTATGAACCGATTTCAAAAAATATTTTTTTATTGACATTATGGTTGTGTTTATTTGGGCCTTTATTTGTGGTTCCATTACCCATGATTTAATTAACTAACACAAATGTAAATACTCTGTTTGAAATTCGGATGTTATGGAAACAAAAGCTTTTTTATTTTATTTTTATTTTACCCAAGATTTTCCGATATGGGTCTCAATAAACAAAAAATTTTTTTTATTACAAACATTATTTTTGTTTCAATCTTTTTAACTACATATGTACTGTATATGTTTGATATTTTTTCTATGTGAAACCGTGTGATTTTAGTTCCATTATAAGGTTTTTTCGTAAAAAATCATACCTTTAACAGTGATTTGAGCAGTATACTCTGCAGCATGGAGTCCGCCTTAGTTATCTTCCCGCGCGTGTGAGACGGGATCTTGTTGACGATGAACATCATGATGTCTATCTTTTGGAAGTCGGGTAAATGGTCCGCGAACTCTCCCAGCGCGTTGATGAGGGCTTCTTGGTACAGCTTCTCGTCGGTTTCTTTCTGCAATTGGAAGAAAGGGTTTTATAATTTATTAAATATAAACTATACAATACAATACAAAACGTTTATTGGGTTCAAAAATACTAACATATTAGTTTTAAATATTAGTCCAGGACTTTAAAAATAAAAAGTGGGTTCTTGTTGTTCAGACATCACATACAAGCAATCAAAATGTCAACTTCAAATTGGAACTTTGATTTAACATCGGTACATTTTGACAGTTTCATAATTATGACAGTAGACAGACAATTTTCGAACAACAAAAAACGGACTTGGTCTAGACTAATATTTAAACCACGTTTTGTAATAAGGCCCTTTATGTTAAAGTAAAATGTCAGTTTTCTAGAAAATATGAGAATCCACTTTCACAACTTGTTTTAAATTTTATCTTCTAAGATTTTTATTGTACCTACGTATAAAAATGACTTAAGTACCTCCGAATCTCTAGCGACGGAAGCTCTCAAATTGGTGAGAAGGTTGTTGATAATTTCCAGCACAGAAGGGCCTGTAACAAGAAGAACAAAATGAACAATAGCTAAACACAGGAAAACAGAAAACTAAACACAGGGAAAAGACGTTAGCGATCACCTTTTTTTACTAGGAATGACTTGACCGTAATTCGCCTGATGGTAAGCAATCATAACGGTCTAGGAAGGAACCCAGTAAGAACCGATTCACTATCAGTTGATTTATTGACTAGTGGAAGACCCTTGCTCTAATGAATCAATTCTGCAAAGAAGTGCATACAGCCAAACTGTGGAACTCCTTGCCCGAATCTCTATTCCCCTTGAACTATAATTTGTTGGTCTTCAAGTCGAGAGTCAACCGGTTTTTCCTAGGCAAGCGCACTAGATTATAGATTATAACGTTGCTTAACATCAGGCAAGTTGTAGTCAAGCGTGAGTCTATCTCATGTAAACTATACAGCTTAAATGACAGTACTTATATTTAATTAAGCCTGTGTCATACCTATATATTATATAATAAATATGTTTGACAAGATATTAATACCTAACCAAATTGACATTATTATAATAATGAATCTTAGATTTGTAAAAAAATTAGTTCATTAGAACATTTTTTTGAGATAAAACATATTAGGTTAATTCAATTTGACGAGATATTGTAATTTGTGTAGAATATTCTATGATTATATTTAAATTTTATGTGTGTGTTGCCACTTTACAATATCAATAAATTAATGCGCCTGGATTCTTAGAAAAAATACTTTACGCGATTGTAAAAATAACGTTTCCTATTACGCTTTGGCGTTAACAATAAAGATTCTTTATCTTTAAAAAAAACTCGCGACCCTCATGAATGAGGAGTAGTGCTCCTCCTGGCTTACCGACGCTGTCCCCGGCGGCGATGGCCACGATGTTGCTGAGCACCTCCGCGCGCGCGGCGCGCACCGTGCCGCCGCCTGCGTCCAGGTGCTGCATGAGCGCCTCCACCACGCTGTACGAGTACTGCGCCTGCAACATACACGCACATATTTGTAACTAAAATTCATGGAACCATCTAAATATTCTCAGACCCAATACTTGTGCACTGTATCGTATGAGGACACGGAAGATTTGCTTAAAGTCCGTAAGTAGAAGTATATTCACTCACACACAAACACCTCACACACACACACACACGTCGTTCGTTGTGTTTAGTCTAAATCTATTTTTGTGAAATTATTCATCTATTATGTACCAAAACCGTAGCTGTATATTTAAATCACACCATTTTAAAAGCACCTGTGGCTGCTGCGATACAGGTGTACCTGGTGCAGTAGCCACTGGTAACTCTACTATAAGGTCAATTTAAATCAAATTTAAAACTCTTTCAATAATCTTGAAGTAATAAATGAATTATAATATATATTCTAAATTTATAAAACTCAAAGGTGACTGACTGACTGATATAGTGATCTATCAACGCACAGCCCAAACCACTAGACGGATCGGACTGAAATTTGCCAAGCAGGGAGATGTTAAGACGTAGGCATCCGCATTTTTAGAAAATTAAATGTCACTTTTATAGGGGTGAAATAGGCGATGCTGTTTTACTTCTTAATGCGAGCGGAGCCGCGAGCATCCACTATAATTATAGTGGAGTGTATTCTCGTCGCAATAAACCACATTAGACGTTTATAGAAAATCCGGAAGCATGCGGGTCACAAGTGAAAGGTTAATAGCAGAAGATCGCTAGTCATGAATAAATCTAGGAGAAGCCTATGATAAGAATATAAAATGAGAGAAAAAAGAAGAGTTACATTTTAAAATAATAATATAGCTTACTGACCTGAACAGAAAACATGATGATTTTGAACACGTGTACTGCGAAGTCGGTCGGGATCCATAGTTCGTGTCGGTCGAAATGCCTGTAACAATAAATACAGATTTACTTGTATATTTTTATCTTATCGGAAGCTGTTTGAAAAGGCATAAATTTTTTTTTCTCTCTGTAAAATATGCAGCGATTGAATTTTAATTACATGAATATTAGATCTTAAATCCCCGGTAAATGGTTACTAACCGGTTTCTTCTAGGCAAACGCGCTAGATCGTAGATTACAACGTTGCTTAACATCAGGCAAGTTGTAGTCAAGCGTGAGCCTAACTATTGTAAAAAAAAACAAAGATAAATAAGATTCATTTTTATTTGCAAGATGTAACTGTGTTACATAAAGAAATAATTGACTATTTTGAATGTCTAAATGTAGCTAGATATGCCATGTTATTATATGGAGTATTAGAAATATTATAAACAAAAGCAAAAACCGACTTCAACTCTACTGTAACGTTACTGAACAAATCTAAACCTATAAAAAAAACTACAACATAAATTCATTTGCTAAACAAATCTAAGCCTATCAGAGAAAACCGCATCAAAATCGAGCTGATAATTCAGAAGATATAGCGTATACAGCAGCACCCCCTGGTGAGTTGTCATCGTAATACATAGCTAAAAAGATGCACCCACTAAACCTCAACACATTACAGGAAACTGGATCAAAATCCGACTAGTAGTTTTGGAAATATGGGTAAAATTTGTTTGCATAAACTTTATCAATTTGTTGGTTTATTGGTTTTTTCTCAAAAAGTACTGAACCGAATGAAAAACAATTTTTATGGGACCATCTCGGAAACTATCCTCATCGAATAAAAAATAATTGTTGAAATCGGTTGATAAACAATGAAGAAATCGCGTAACATATCCACCAGCGATCCTCTGTCACCAATATTATTTCGATTACACGTAAATAACCATTAATATATGTATGCAACTAAGTATAAACGTTAAATTGTAGGTCCTGGCTGTCTAGTACGGCTGTCGTTAAGGTATGTCAGAGGCCCTTAGGGCGGTTCGAAAACTCTCGACACCAGAATTGGCCACACTTATTCGATAAGATGAAAGAAGTATACTCACGTTAGCACAGGTCGTAAAACGCTTCTAATATGGCCAAAAGAGGCTCGTCCCACTAATTCACGGAGACAAGCTTCAGCGAGACGTGGCGGAGGTTGTTCCATACCGTCTCTGGTGTCAGTCTCTAGACAAGACACTGTTTCGTATTTCTCTGCAGTCTGGAAAGAAGATACAAAAACAATTTAAACTATTTGGTAAGAAGTTATCTGGTTCTAATTTCTAAACAACGGGACAGCGGGCCTCTGCTAGTAAAGATTTTTTTTATTACAATATGTTCTTTCTCTGATTAGCTTTACAGAATGCAAGTCTACGCCATGGATTACTGTTACGTTATTTACTAATACTTTTATAATTATGTTTAAAATTCACATGTGGTGATTTTGTCGATCCACTGCTGGATATAGCCCTCTCTCCTATATTGTGTGTTATAAGGCTAAAATGCTTTATGTATATCTTTTTGTTATTTTTTTTGCGTGCATAACTCACCTGCATGTTATAAAGCAGCGAGGGTACAATCTTGTCCATATGTTGCGCCTCCCAGATGTTCTCCACTAAATCATCTGACACAGTCTTTCTAATCACTCCCTGAAACGATAGAAATACAATTTTAATGCATTATTTCCTTAATTTAACATAGAGATAAGAGAATACTACTAAAATATAGTGTATTTTCAAATAATAAAACAAGTGTCTCTGTGTTGTTCTGATACAATAAACTTTGACTCTTTGGTAATAAGGCCTGTATTCTTGAATCCTTAACTGGCCAGTTTATCACGTACCATCTTTGTTGAATTATTGTTATAGTAAAAAGAGCCTGGGCTGGATGGCTAGAGTAGCAAATCGCGAGTCATGGAAAAAATAGGAGAGGCCTATGGTCAGAAATGGACAACTAATGGCTAAGAAAGAAGAGGAGGAGAGAAGAAAAAGAGCCTTATACTTATAAATATATAAAACTCAAGGGTGACGGACTGACTGACATAGTGATCTATCAAAGCACAGCCCAAACCACTGGACGGATCGGGCTGAAATTTGGAATGAAGGTAGATATTATGACATAGGTATCCGCTAAGAAAGGATTTTTGGAAATGGCACTTTTAAAGGGGTGAAATAGGGGATACCAGTTTTACTCCTTAATGCGAGCGAAGCCGCGAGCACCCACTACTATTACAATAAGCTCATATTCACCTGTAACCCTTGTATCCGAGCCAGAATAATTTTGTCTCTAGCAGGTTTATCTCCATGTTTACTATGACACATAGCGCTAAACTTAGACACGAAGTAACCATACCTACTGACATCTGTTGTCTCTTTATGTTACTGTGGTACTAAAAATTTTTCACATTTTTAGTATTTTATGATGACCGCTGTAGAGTTATGGTCTGCTGTAGCAAATTCAACTGTAAGTTCATAACCAAAAGATACATAATTAAATACTAACCTGTAACCCCTGTATCCCAGCTAGCCTAATTTTGTCTCTGGCAGGTTTATCCCCATGGTTACTATGACACATGGCGCTGAACTTGGACACGAAGAAGTCGTAGCGACGGTGGTACGACGGCGTGTCCTCTTCGATGTTCGCGAAACGAACGAACTGGAAAAGGAATGAGAAAAATTATATAGACAAAGATAAAGAAGAACCTATACTCCACAACACAGGTTATTGTACCTATATATTGCGACGTAGAACCTCTTTGAATGTAAGAACTCTTTTGTTAAATGTACATAGGTCACTGACCTCCATTACTGCGTACCTGTAGTAATGGAGGTCAGTGACATAGGTATAGGAATTTTTTTGTTTTTGTAAATAGATTAGTAGTTTTTTGACATGTTAATTTTGGCAGGAATTGGGAGTAGTGAGAAATAAAATGTCGAGCGTGGTTGTGCAAAATTAAAACGGTGTTCCTTTCCTATCCCTGAACCCGCTTCTGTAATGTAATGTGAGGTGCAGTGAAAAGATAATTTAATAGATATGTAGTAAGATTTATTTGAGACCTCTGTGTCTCAGCGTGACTGCGACTGCGATATCATTTCACGATCTTTGTAAATTTTATTGAATTAAGTTTGATAATAGATTCTCAGATACCAAATTATAAATTTTGAACACCAGAAATGGTAAGATGTAAGATACGATAAATATTTTAGTAATACATTTCTAACTACATCTTAGCAAATAAACGATTTTACAATTACTTGAGTTTGCTATTACTACGATGCCCTAATCTGAAGAAGAATGTTGTAACATGCTGGGTGCAACAGTACATACATATAGTAACAATCTGGGTTTTGTAATCCAATACTCACGCTCTGAGTGGCCAGGATCTGCAGCTGCGGGTCGGTGGACTCCAGCAGCTTCTGCACCATCTTGAGGAAGCTCTCCACGAAAAGGTTGAGGGTCTGCGAGTGGCACGCCACAAGGAGCTGGTCCATCGCCTCCATGGCTATTATCACGAAACTGAAATCAAGGGTAGAGAATAATTAGTATTATTTATTTACTCTATTTCAAGGTGTAACAGAAGGGTGTGACAATACCTATACTATACATACCTATGTATATATAGAATACAGCCCACTAGGTTTCAGAATTCTAAGTGTCATAGATTTCGAGTAATCATAAGTTGAACTTTCATTAAAACTTTAAGACTTGCAACCCTACATCTTATCATTTTGAGCGTTCATTGACTTTTGACGCTATCAAATGACACGGCGCGGCGGTGTCTCTCTGAGAGCGCGAGAGAGAGAATACGTTGCGTTAAAACTAATGCTAGAACGGGATGAATGAATGTGTGCTTATTTCGGTTTCGTTCGGTCAGTGATCACTCGCTAGGGCTGCCACGAAATCAAGTGAAAAATATTATCTAATTTTGGTATGGTAAAAATATATGCGATTTAATTTTTCATATTTTGGTATATGACTCCTTACATGATACTCTCTCTTACTGATCACTCGCTAGGGCTGCCACGAAATCAAGTGAAAAATATTATCTAATTTTTGTATGGTAAAAAATATATGCGATTTAATTTTTCATATTTTGGTATATGACTCCTTACATGATATATATGAATAATCTTTAATATTGTCACACCCTTCTGTTACACCTTGTATAATGCCGGTTTGACGCACATGGCACATACAAAGGGAGGCCTATACCCGGCTGTGGGATCCCAAGGGTTGTGAATGATGATGTTTGTTTTATACAATTTTTGAGTATTTCAAGAGTACATCCCTGCCAAATTGGTTGCCTGGATGAAACTAGTTTAGCGATAAAGCAGACAAAAGTAATTTTAAGTTGTGTTTTTTTTTCATTTATATTGTTCTTTCAGTATGGTGGCCTGAATAAATTCTGAGTTCTACCATACATATTGGTAACAAAATACCTGGTGTTATAACAGCTAGTTTATAAAATCTACAGGTCTAACAAAAATATTTTTTAAGCATGGTCTCTACAATATAGAATATTTTAATTTCTTTATTACCTTGCATAGTGATAAAGATTATTGATCTTCGTACGATAATCTTATCAGAAAGGGCTTAGATTCTCTTCAAGAAAACACCGTGCCCTGATGAAATTAGAACTAAAAGATTAAACTAAAATTAAACCTGTAAGTAGTGGTGCTGCCATCAAATGTAGATTTATTGTGAACTTTAGTTGAGATGTTGATAATCTTGTCTGAAAACTGGACAAGTTTGCACGGAAGAGATAAATAAATTTCAGATAAAGATAAACCGTTTTTTGAAGGTTTCGCTGTGTTTTGTTTACCTTGGATAGGTAAGTATTACACTATGGACAATTTGATTATTTGACGTTTTTTTGACCATTGAGACGTTTTCGAGTACATTTTACTTGTTTATTGTATTTTTTAATTTATTTTTGTAATGTTTAAATGGTAAATTGATCATGTAAATTTAAGTGAATTGAATTGAATGTATAATGAACATGAACATGATTTTATGTAAAGAAATTGACGTATTTAGGAATAAATGAATATTTTGATTATGTTTATTTGTTAGTAGGTATATTGATTTAGTAAAAAAATATCTCTGATAAAGAAATGCATATCGTTTTATTAAAATTTAATTTAATAAACTTTTTCACTCACTGCTGTTTTTTTGAATTACTTATAGGGATGTTAAAATCCATTTATAAATGATTTCGGAAATTAGGCTGGTCACTGGTATTATGATAACGGTAAAATATTAAATAGCCATGTCAGAAACCCTTCAGGCGGTTTAAAAACTCTTGACACCAGGGTTGGCCACTCTCATTTGACAAGAAGAAGAATTTTAAATATTAGACTAGACTAAGGATTCGGAAAATGACGAATTCGATTACACCCGATAGACTATTATCTATTGTACGTAATCCATAAATGATGGAGCAATAAAATTATCAGTTTGCGCATTATGAGAAATATTGAGTAATAAAATATTCATTTAAAGATAACACAAGTATTTTACGAATATTTCAATTCCGCGAGTAATTTGATGTTTGAAAGAATTTTAGCTGCATCCTCCGGTTTTATATATGTATTTGTTTTAAGTCATTCAGGACCTTGGGCGCCGTATGCGTATAGAGAGCAGGATCCTCGTTAATGGGAACAACGCGTTTCCATCGCTATTCAGCAAGGACACGCTGCCAGAGTACTGGGAACATTCGGTTCCACGCGCGGGAAGTAGTGTTTTGTTCGTTGGTCTGTCTGTTTGTTTGTGTATTTTATTTTTATCGTGTAAAATTTTGATTTATCTATTGTGTAAATTATTGACTAAATAAATTACATACCTACATATTACCTTTGTTTTGTATATTTGTTAGGTTTTTATATAATACTGGTGTTAAGATAAGTAAGCGATCATGAGAGAAATGCTCACGCTTGAGTCTTTTAGTTGAATCGCAGCTGTGCTCGCAGCCAGAATTTTCAATATTACAGATATTTTTCCTCGCTAAGTTGTATTGTAAAAATTAAATATTTCATTTTGGTAAGTTATCATCATCATCATCAGCCCGTTATCACCCACTGCTGAGCATAGGCCCCTCCTATTGTACGTCAGCCGTCCTGGTCCTGCGCAGATTGAGTCCAGGTGCTTCGTGCGGTTTTTCTAATGTCATCAACCTAACATTGGTGGGCGACCTCTGTTTCTTTGGTAAGTAAATTTTAATAATTTGCCCAATCAGAGATTAGCGAGCTTACTTATTTATGTACAAAAGCAAATACATACACATATAGGTACACAAAGCATAAATTATTAGTAAATCTCCCATACTGACAGTACAGTATCAAACTATTTCCTATAAAGTATACAATGTAAATATTTAGACACCTCAAATTACAATCTGTCAGAGGAAGAGTTACTTTGAAAATAAACACCGTAAAATGTCTATTCTATCTCGGTTTATTATAAACCGTGACACCAGTACCTTTACTATTTATCAAGGTAAAAAATATTTTATAGAAAACTGCATAAAAAAAGCTTTATTTTGAGATAAAAAAAATATTATTATTTTATATATATTTAAACATTTTTTTATTTACCATACCACGAAATATCTTTTTTTATGCTTTTATTCACATATAAAAAATGTAATCAAATAAAGAAATGTAAGAGAAATAATTTGTTTTTGCTTGGCTTACGTATACAACAGCTGTTCTATAAAGTTCGATGAACTGTACTGTATACAGCTGTTGGTATGTTTTTTTTTAACTCTGTAATTAAGTACACGTCTATGACACCGAAATGTTAAGAAATATCTACTAACTCAGATGATTAATAATGTCAAAAATTATGCGTGGTCCGAGTAGTATTACTTACTTAGATGTTCCAGAAAGTACTATAAAAACCCTCAATTTGATTTGTTTTTAAAACATTTCCACTTGGCCACAAGTCGTCTAAAGTTAAGTAACGTTGCAGTATACAAACAGTATCCAAAAGAAATTAAGATTTTCCCGAGAAGACCGCCCTATGGTACCAGGAGAACAGAGATTGCAAAGGGCCTTACCCATGTCTCCTCCTATAAATGTCCCTCGATGCCTTCTGGAACAGATACTCCCCAATGCGGTCCAGTTTCTCCGGACTGGAGAGGGAGTAGAAGGTAAGCTTCTCCATATTGGACTTGACGAGGTCATCTTGGAAACATATGGAGGAGTATTCAACTATTTCTTTCGTTTTACTATGTTGACGTTTGACCACAAATCGTTTAAAGTTAAGTAACGTTTCAGTTTACATACAGTATCCAAAAGAAATTAAGATTTTCCCGAGAAGACCGCCCTATGGTACCAGGAGAACAGAGATTGCAAAGGGCCTTACCCATGTCTCCTCCTATAAATGTCTCTCGATGCCTTTTGGAACAGGTACTCCCCAATGCGGTCCAGTTTCTTCGGACTGGAGAGGGAGTAGAAGGTAAGCTTCTCCATATTGGACTTGACGAGGTCATCTTGGAAACATATGGAGGAGTATTCAACTATTTCTTTCGTTTTACTATGTTGACGTTTGACCACAAATCGTTTAAAGTTAAGTAACGTTTCAGTTTACATACAGTATCCAGAAGAAATTAAGATTTTCCCGAGAAGACCGCCCTATGGTACCAGGAGAACAGAGATTGCAAAGGGCCTTACCCATATCTCCTCCTATAAATGTCTCTCGATGCCTTTAGGAACAGGTACTCCCCAATGCGGTCCAGTTTCTCCGGACTGGAGAGGGAGTAGAAGGTAAGCTTCTCCATATTGGACTTGACGAGGTCATCTTCGAAACATATGGAGGAGTTTTCAACTATTTCTGTCGTTTTACTATGTTGACGTTTGACCACAAATCGTTTAAAGTTAAGTAACGTTTCAGTATACATACAGTATCCAGAAGAAATTAAGATTTTCCCGAGAAGACCGCCCTATGGTACCAGGAGAACAGAGATTGCAAACGGCCTTACCCATGTCTCCTTCTATAGATGTCTCTCGATGCCTTCTGGAACAGATACTCCCCAATGCGGTCCAGTTTCTCCGGACTGGAGAGGGAGTAGAAGGTAAGCTTCTCCATGTTGGACTTGACGAGGCCATCTTGCGGCGATGCCGGGAAGATGTTGTCTACGAGCCGCTTGTAGCGCGGTCGGAGGGCCGAGCAGCAGCCGCAGCAACCTGGAACAGGGCGGGGAAATCGGTTAGATGGATTTGATTAATGATTTTTGTAGTATGGCAGTCGTTAAGCCATGTCAGAGGCCTTTAGGGCGGTTTGAAAACTCTGACACCAGAGCTGGTTACTTTCACACGATCTTAGTTACTTAGTGGTATTCCATTTTGGGCGCTTCAGTGGGTCTGTTGGCACGTTAAATTGTAGGACCCGGATGTTTGTCTAGTACGGCAGTCGTTAAGCCATGTCAGAGGCCTTTAGGGCGGTTTGAAAACTCTGACACCAGAGATGGCCGCTAATACGATATTTAGTTACTTAGTACATTGGTAGGTTCTATCTGCGATTTTTCAAAGTAGGGATCTTTAGCATTTGCTTAGTATGGAGCTGTGTGGTGCTGTGTGCAATGCCCCGGATTTTTTAAAGGAGCCATATGACATTCATATTAATTATTAATATATAAGTATTATATCCGTTACCTAGTACCCACGACACAAGCGTTTGCTTAGTGTGGGGCTAGATGGCGCTGTGTGCAATGTCCCGGAATATTTATTTATTTATATTCAAAAAGTTAGTTCAAACCTATCATGTATGGAACAAATAGGAAATCACTAAGAGCCGAAAACTTAATTGGATGAGAAAAAACATTAGTAAAAACATATGTTTTTAACTAAACGACAGTTATCAGGTGTTTCTTTATAAAGGTCACTAGCACACGATAAAAAGTATGGTCCAGACAACAGCTGGTGTAGTCATTATAATTTTACAACTAGTTCTAGCTCAACACTAGAGTTGGCCACTTACATACGGTTAGAAATAAATATTCCTAAGATTTATCTAGCAATACCATTATATAATATTATTGTTATATACCATTATGTTATATTTAGAAATGTAATAGCTAATTAATCAATCTATGGTATACATAGATAGATAATTGTTATTGTCACACACATATAAAACAAAATTAATAAAAAATACTTAGATAAATTACTCTAGTGCCACAAGAGGCGGCCTTATTGCTAAAAGCATCTCTTCCAGGCAACCATTGGATGATTAGATTGGTATCTAATTTCTTAGCTTGTATCTAGCACTTATAGATAAATGGAGTGTAAAGTGGTGTTACAACAATTACAATTGATTGATTCATTTACGTACATATTTTCATATTTATTGTACATACTAGCAGTACCTGTGTGTTACTAGCATTAATCTGGGACTAAAAGTAGCCAATATTTTAATCCAGGTTTGGTATTACTTTTTTATATATGCCAAAGTCTAATCTATCATTAAACCAAATCTAAATATATAAATAGTGTAGTGATCTTTCAACGCACAGCCCAAACCACTGAACGGATCGGGCTGAAATTTGGCATGCAGGTAGATGTTACAACGTAGGCATCCGCTACGAAAGAATTATTGGAAATACCACTTTAAAGGGGTGAAATAAGGGATGCAAGTTTTACTTCTTAATGCGAGCAAAGGCGCGAGCACCAACTAAGTAGTTTCATAAAAATCAGTTCAGCCGTTTCAGCATAACCGAAGAATAGAATAGGTAAACAAACAAACTTAAGCCTTTACAATAATAGCATGGTTTACGCTTGACTACAACTTGCCTGATGTTAAGCAACGTTGTAATCTACGATCTAGCGCGCTTGCTCAGAAGAAACCGGTTTACTCTCGACTTGAAGACAGACAAATGATTGTTCAAGGGGAATGGAGATTCGGGCAAGGAGTTTTATTTTAATAATATAGTATATACATATATTGTTGTCCCGCTGCGAACAACACATATCTATCCAAAGCACAGAAATCTAAATTTAGATTTCTGTGATCCAAAGTTATCAACTACAATGTATTTTCGCAAAGTAACGCGATTTAATAATTTTTTTTTCTTCTAATACTTACATGTCATATACAAAGTCCTGCTTATGAAGAAACACGCTTGGTTCGCTATTTTACTCATTGGCGTCATCACTTTACACTTAACACTTAAATAAACACACAAATTTTATAATTATTCGGAAACTATAGTATATCGTTTTCGCGATGTCGGTAAAATTGTCACCAGACTGTCTTGATATGTATTAAAATATATCCTGTATGTATCCATAAATTAATTAATATCCTTCTTAATTCACATAAACTTGACTGGCCTGTTAGCTTAGTTGGTAGTGGCTCTGCCTTCTAATCTAGGGGTTGCGGGTTCGATTCCCGCGTGACACAAGTATTTATGCATTTTAAAATTTATGATTACTTGTGTTGAGTCTGGTCGTTTGTATGTATAATAAGTATGTATTTACAAAAAAAAAAGTATATAAGTATTATATCCGTTATCTAGTAGTTAGCTTAGTGTGGGGCTAGATGGCACTGTGTGCAATGTCCCAGAATATTTATTTATTTAAAAAAAAAATTAAACTTACAGTTTCGGTATAGTTATTATGATAATGTATTTGTTTAGTACTTGTCGCCAATAAAAACAGGGAAAACAATAACTATTAAAATGTTACTTCATCACTCATATATATAGATTTATAAAGTAATTATATCTGTTTAATATTTAGATCATTAATTTTAACCATATACAAACAAAAGCACAACCACTATTTCACAAGAAACATTTCTTAAAACATGGAATGACAAATAAAATCACTCTTTTTTTTTCAAATCCAACCAATCACAATCACAACCGAGACGCACTACAATAGCAGTTTTATTTTCAAAATTCGAACACAAATATTTATTTCTATTTAGTATTTATCTCTTCGCGAATAGCTCCAATCGCAAGGAACACATCAGACGTCCGTCCTCGACGACGGTTTGTCTACAACTGACTTATATCGTGTGATAAGACTTGCGTGTGATAACAGATGATACACCCGACTCATGACCTACTCATGCATAGGATGATTTATGATTAAATTATCTTTATATATATTTTAAGCAATATGTTAAAATTAATTTTCACGCCTACGAGTGACCGAAATCAGAATAAAAAAAATTATAACTGAAAATTATCTAGAAGGGTAAATGCTAGAAATGCTAAAAAATGCTACAAAGTTTAAATATTGCATGAACTCTACCATCAGATTTAAGACATAAATACTCGTATGTCATTAAAAGTAGTGGAATCATTGCTTAGTCACATTTTTCCAATCAGCAGTTTACTAGATTTTTTCGTGTGATTTTTTATCGCGGTCTCCTAAAGGTTTGGTACTCCCGGTGACGAACACATATTATCTTTAAAATAAACAAAAAAAATTAACCGACTTCAAACAAGAGAGAGAGAGAGAGAGGAGCTTCTCAATTAATTTATTTGTTTTTTTAAACATCAGCTATAAATATATATGTATGTGTTATATACATCTATGTATGACGTAATTAACACAGATAAATAAGTACATCTGATTGGTTACTCATAGCTTGCAAATCAGTATGAAGTGCGAAATGGAGGAATGTAAGACGCTATTCTTAAGAAATAGATTACCTAAAAATGTAAACAGAGCATTCAATAGGGACTACTTATATTATAAAGAAATTAATGTTTTTGCTACTGCTGTAAGGTTTTCACTAGCCGAAAAATATTTTTTTTAATTTTTCTTTTGTACTTCTGAATGTGTAAATTAATAAAGAAGGGCTAGTCTTCATTGTTGCACAAAAGAACAAGAGTTCATAATGAGCAATGTTGTTTTTTAATATAACGTTAAATTTATAGTTCTCAATATAATTTAAAACGTATTCTTGCAAATCGCTGTAACTAATACTATTTGGGAAATTCATTGTCTGATAGTAGACTAGAGTCGGCCTATCAAACGATAAGAGTAAAACTTTAGGGATAAAATAGCAAATACGGGTTTAAAATTTCGAGCAACTAGCAAACCATATAATATCTTATTTAGACCTACGTGAATCCAGAATATTACTCGGTTCGAATGTGACCGGCCAATCAGGAAGGCCACCTAGAATAACAAAAGCAAAATGTACAAAAATATTTTGTTGGGTACGACCCGAGCAACCACTGCGTTTTCCCACAAGTAGGAGTGCGGGTAATAGGCAAATGAGATTACCTGTGAACCTACCAAAGTGGAGATTGACATACCAGGTAAGTAGGCATTAGACCAGCAGGGCACTAACAGCGAAACCCATACAAGAGACAGTGTGGCCGAAGGGAACCTTGTACCAAATTAAGCATTAGTTATTATAGCCATTTTTTTAAATATCCGAGTACCTTTGATAATAAAGTTGTTATTTTATCGGACTCTCTTAATTAAAACGAAAATGGAGGTGCAGATTTACCCGCACTGGGTATTTACAAAAATACAAGGTTAAGTACCTACCTAATCATTTATTTTTAATCATTATTATATTTGTGAATATTTATTATACAGACACTGATTATGTCATGTATGGGGAATATTGCCAATATAAGCGATATGTAATTACTTTTCTGCGAAATGTGACGTCATTCAACGTGAGGTGATATGTATTTTTATAAGGCACAAACATAATAGCTAGATATGATTTAAAAAAAAATTGGTTGCCTGTAAAGTCGGTATACGGGCGAAAGTTTTACGTGACAATGACTTTTATGTCTGTCTCTTTCGCTCTTAGGCGGGCTAACCATGCCCGAGTGGAAGGGACGCGTGCCTCTCACTCGCTCTCATTGTGAGCGCATAACGTGAGCGGAGCGTAACGCAGTTTCTTGAAGTGTCACCCGGCAAACCAATTTATAAGACGTTGTCACGTCAATATTTATAAAAAGCTGATTAAATAAACATGTTACACCTCAGACCATTAACTTTACCAACACATTCACACATAAAAATTTTAGGGTGTATAATTTTGTTTTATTTTTGCTAGGTAGGACGGCACTCCGTATAAATATTTCGTTACACATTTTTTTCGAGTAAATGATTTTAAGTTCTATTTCAGCTAGATTTAGAAACAATTGAATATTGTACAAGAAACAATTCCTTTGTCAAGTAGGTAAATAGGAGGTTTGTGTCACATTTTAAGACGCATTTTTTACACTTGATATGCTCACACTCAACTTTCTTCAGATTTTAAAAAACAGTCTGATTTATCATATTATATGTCGCTGTTATTGTGTTTGCATCTAAAAAACCGATTTAATTCATATTTTGATCGAGTAAATTCGTTATATTTACGCGAACGCGTCAGGCCGGCGGTACCGGGACACAGTGACAGGTGACTGGGCTAAAATTATCCCGGTCGTGTGCCCTACGCCTATATTGTACCTATCTATAACCAGTGGACTTAGCACTGACACCATATAATAATGCTACGCACTGGTGCTGTAGAAGAATTGGATATGATTCACTTGCATACTGGTAATATAATACCTATATTATGTAATGTGATCGAGTAAAGTATTAATTGTAAACTTACAGTTGTATAAAACCTCAGTTATTGTCTTAAAATTTTAAGATTTCCTAATATATATGTAGATAGGTATAAACAAATACAAATACAAATACAAATACAAAAATCTTTATTTCTTTAAGTTTACATAAAACAATGTGCAGGTGATACAAAAAATAATATGTTCATGAAACATCAGTGGATCCATCCCGGAGGTTGACCCTCAGCCCCGAACTAAGCTTAAGCTTGTGTGTCAGATACTGGAGATCTTCCCCAAGGATCGAAACAAAGACTTACAAGTATTAAGTATTTTTTTATCAAAGTGTAAACACCTACACAGTACGATGTCTCTTTAAGGCTGCAAGGCCTGTTTTCGGACATCGGTACAGAGTAACTAAAAATAAATGGATAGTGGTCGCCGCTGACGCCATCTAACTTATTATAAGATTATATTACAAATACATTTTTTAAGGTTCATATTTAGGTGTGTGTGTGTTTTATAGTATAAATTGAATGTTGATGTGTGTAGAAGTATGAAATTAGAGATTTAATGTCTGTGTCTGTTTGTGTGTGTGTTTTTTACTGTCGTAGAGAGTGGGATAATAGTGTCTTTGTATGTGTGTGTAATAGGTAGTATAGGTTTTTACTAGTTTAAATTTACCTGTCCTTTGTATGTTTTGTCTCAACTATAATTAAATTGCTTATACCTACATCTTATCTGATTTCAGTTTTGCACTTGCCATTATTTTTTTTACAAAATGTCTTTCATTTGATCTGCAATTTTGTCCTTCTGGGCCTTTCCTGCCCTTACTTTTCCAAACTTCTCTTCCATGATAAATTAATCATGCCATAGTAAGTGGCCACCTAGTACCCACAACAAGCATTTACTGGCGCTGTGTGCAATGTTCCTGAATATTTATTTATTATTATTTTATTTTTATATCTCATGATGCCATATATTTATTTTTCTCTAATGTTGATCAACTAGTAACAATGCTATGAGATACCTATAGATAGACAATTCATATTGCTAAGTGAACCATACTAATACCAGTGGATTTGAGTGGATGCTGGAAATAGATGAGTCACACGTGTTATAGCTAGCTTCGTGCCGTGGTTTCACTTGCGTGATAAATATATTAATATTGCTAGAAGATTGGCCTGTCTTGATTTGGGATACAAAGTCTAGAGCCCCTTTATCACCATACTAAAAAAATTGTTGATTTTCCCTTAAAATGCAACAAGAAAGAGGAATATATTAACAAAAACTTATGCTTTTATTTGGTAGGTATATGATACTAATAATTTTACTTTGTTAGAAGTTAATGTTGATATAAATTGTCATTTTATGTATTGAAAATAAAATGTGGAGCACAAGGAATATAAAGAGATGCCTAAATAAATCTAGCTTTTATAAGATAAACATTATATATAAGTAGTATATTCCTAATGAACTCTGCTATCACTACCTATCTATTATTAAAAAATTACAATATACATAGAAATTCCAATAAAATCATATTTTACTTATAAAAATTTTATTTATTTAAAAAGTCAACTTATAACTACATCATATACACACACTAATGCTTCCTTTTATCATCTCTATTATCTCTTGTTTCACGCCCCTTCCGATCATAATCATCATATTTCCTTGAGCTGCGGCTACGACTCTTGTCATCAACTCTTCTCTCTCTAGATCTATCTACATCTCTATCTCTTGAGCGGGACTTGTGGCGTTTGCTGGAGTAGTCTCTCTTCCTATCGTAAGGAGACCGAGATCTAGACCTCCTTTCTTTCTTAGTTTTATGAGCAGGATGATACTTAGATAACGGAGGGGTTTTCGGAGACTTGTCTTTCTTGGTGTCTCTCCTAGAGTCTTTTGAAGTGGAAGCCGAAGGAGATTCGGGTTTCTTCTCTTCCTTGGCCTCACGTTCACGCTGCGCCTGCATGTGTTTATTTGCTTGATATACTTTACGGAGAAGCTCTACTTTGCTTTCTAATTCTTCCGGGTTGACTTTGGGCCGTTTGTAAAGCTGTAGGATTCTTACACTGACATGTCTGATGTCTTCTTCAGTTACTTTGAAGAGAAGGAACCAGTGCGGGTTGTTAGGCAGCGGCAGGCCTATTTTACGGGCTGTCAGGTAGATGCAAGCACAGGCAATGGTCTCCGGAGGGAACCTCATGAACACATCAGTACGAAGAGCATCATTCATGTAGTTCCACGCCATCTGCATCAGCTGCCTGTTCTTCTCATATTGTAGCACTTGTAGATACACCACAATGAGTTTGTGAGGATGTTTCACATGAACACAGAAGCCTAACTCTTTCAGTATTCTACGTTCAGCTTTAATCACTTGATTTTTGAGTTCAATGTAATTCTGATCCACAATAAGTGGTGAGATTGTCTTCTGAGCGCGAACCTGCTTGATGTGGTGGAAAACATTAATGATATCTCGGATTCTGCATGGTTTCTCTTCCACTTTGGATGCTAAGTAGATACTACCCATTGCCATTGTCTCCATAGGGTATCTGACAAAGGATTTGGAGTAGTAGAACCTCTGGAGATACATCTGACCGGTTGCCATGGCGACTTGAGGTAAACGGAGCAGGATTCCAGCGGTTTGAATCATCTCACATCCGAGAATTCGTAGGTCAGTTTCAGTTTCGACATCAAGGCCATCGGACTGTGAAGGCGTCTCCTTGAACACTGACTCGGGTAGCAGACAGTTGGAAAGCGTCAAGACGATCTTCCCGTAGGTTTTTTGAGGCTTGGCAGGCGCCGCCGTCACTGCTTTGGCCTGGTTTGGTGCCGTCGAAGCTGTCATGGTGAAATCACTACCCCTTCACTTTGGTAACAGCTTGACACACGAAATATATGTTTGTGCCAAACAATGGTGATCTGGCACAATAGAATTGCACTTCAGATCATAGTATTTATGATTATTTTAACAATTTAAAAGGATTTTGTCCCAAGAAACACGAAAACACGCCGATTGCAGAATGACAAATAGCCATTCAAGATGGCGCCACTGTAGACCAAATGTCAAAGTCCATATTTGTTGCGAGTTTTTGGGAATAATATAGATATTTTAGAAAATACAAGAATATGGAATCATACCTGGGGCCATTATCTTCCATCCACTTTCACTTTTACTAGCAAAATAGTCTAATTGTACTAGTAAAATATTAAAATAAAAGACACGGGTTCTGAGTCAGACAATCAATATGCAAACGTTTCGTGTCACGCACATACCAAAATACTCTCACTTACTTAAAATAAACAGTATTCAAATGAGGTATACAAATATAAGTGTTTAAAAAAACTACTATTTATAATTTTGCAAGGTTAAAGTAATTTCGTTATCAACAATAAAAACAATTAAAAGATGAATGGCTGCACACATAACGGAACGTTTTACCCAACAAAACCGGAAGTAGTTAAATATTATACCGCCAATTTTGAACGAAAATCAATAATTACAACATAGGTGGAAGATATGTACATAGAAAATCATTAGTAGTGTATTTGTGTTAATTGACATACATTTATACAATCAGATTTGGCACACTGCCAGCTACAATAATTTAATTACAGATATGACCTTCACATGCGACACAAAATTATTTTATTGCGAATACTTACATCCAGGGTCTGTACATTTCTGTACAAAGGAGTCCACGAAATCATGCCCTTCTCCAGACTCAAAACAACACTTGACGAATGACATTTTCACTCAACAATTTGCTATAATAACATTAACTCTTGATAAATTCAATCTCTAATAAAATTATTCAGTCAGTTTCAGACTATATTTTGGAGCGGGAAAATAATGAAGTTATCAAAGAAACGGGACATAATTAATTACATATCAGGTACATAGACATATAACTCCTATTTAGTAAGAGATAGATTTTATGTAGGCAATGTAATAAAAATATTTTATCACTAGATAACAGGGATTTGATTAAAACTTCAATAAAATCTACAATAACACTTTCACTAACATATACAGAATAAACATTCAAACTATGACATTACTAATAATATTGCTAAAATTGACAATTTGTGTTCGAATTATTTGGGTCACAATGTCACATCTTTAAGATTGTAACACAACACATTTTTCTAAATTGAAAATGTCAATGCAATCCAAAGCAATCATAATAAGATAGCCCGGCTATGTAAAAATTATAGTAGGCTCTTATGTTGTTCTATACCCTACATCGACTTCACAATTTGTTTGGATAATGCGCGAAAATATACTTGAAGTTACGGAAAACTGGCAATAGATGTCGTTGCCAAACAAATTATTAGTTCAACTACTCAACAATAGATGGCAGGGCAAATCAGTATCAAAATTATAAGTACCACTATAGATGGCGTTGCATACTAATTTTAATTTGAATATAATGTTGCAAAGCAACATGCTAATTTGTATCCAATATGTTACTGCATAGAAATAACACTGAAGATATACTTAAGTTATCTGAATAATAAGAATTGCTGTAATTAAGTATGTCAACCACTGACAAAAATACTTTCGGTACCTAAATCTTCATTCGAAGGCCTTCATCCTCTTTTCGTCGTACTTAGGTACCTTTTTCTTTATTACTGAGGGTCGTGTCTCCCCCGTAACATTGTTTCGTTTGGGGAGTTTTCTTTTAGCAGACAAATCCACTAAAGATGACCTCGGATTTTAAGGTCTATAAAAATAATTTAAAAACATGTAATGGAGTAGGGGCTGGGACAGAACCGGGGCGCGTTAAAATGTAAGGCGGGCGCGGACGCATACCACTAACCCACACTAGTTTGGCTAATTATATCATAACATAGGTATTGCTAGAGCTACCTACATCTTAATCTTCTTCTCATAGTGCCTCTCTAACAAGTGAAGGCTTGTAGTCAGCCCTTGCTACTATAATTTATTTTACATCTTAATTCTATATTGTAACTGTCGCTAGGTATGTAAGAACAACAAATTTTATTGAAACTTTCTTGTATGTATGTAATTACACTTCTTATTAGTGTTATTTGGTTAACTCGAGCTTTATTCTCTCAATGCGAAATTCGTCTCTTTTGAGGCGTTTACAATTAAATAGACCAGATTGATTTGATTACTTTTAGATAGACCAGAGATTTAACATATCGTAATTTACAACATAATATAATTGGGGTAATGAAATTATTGTATGATTACCAGAAGAGATGCTTTTTGATGGTTTTTGCTTATTTACTCGGTTTTATAAAAGGAAAATCGAATCAACATTAGAAATTTAAAAGCTTAAAACTATATCACGTATAGGTATAACTTACGCCTGCCTACAGAGAAATGAGAATACTACCTTGCTTAGCCTTTTGTCCGAAATATAAAAATGACTATGATCTCTCCAATATTTTCATTAGGCCACCTAAATGACATCATGGTTTATTCATAATCGCACCAAATACGCTAACGCCTTCATCCATTAAGAAATAAAGTGTAAAATAAAACGGCAAGTTGTTTTCCTTGCCAGCAGCCTACGGATTCAATCTGCAAACCTCCGCGTCTCTCACCTACGACTCGTTCAGTCGACCTCGCCAGTCGCCAACGAGCGGTGGTGTAACGCCATCTTGCATTCGAACTGTCAAATTTTCGCGCCGAAAGTGTTTCTTTTTAGTAAACTGCCAGCTGTTTGTGTTGTGATTATTTTATAATTTAGGTTTTATTCAAAAGTGATCAAGGAGGTTAGTTTTTTTGTGGCAATTTATAAGATCTTGGGCTGTGATTGTGAGTTCTGCCGATTCCGGTTAGAACTGTCGCCGTGCACCGAAAGGACATTTTTTTCGGTGAGTTATTTTTTAAATAAATTGCAAGGTGCCGCCATTTATTACGTTTTGTCGCAATAAACGTTAGTTTAGTTTATGGCATTGTTTGTCTTGTTCTCGAGATTTACGACGCAAACAAGTTTGCAACTAAATTATATCGCAGAATAATAATTTACTTGGACAGGTGTTATTTATTAAAGGTGACATGAAGATGTTTAAAACGGTCGTATTTAAATTAAGGTTACACCAATTTAAATTCCACGAGAAGTGTTGATCCACATTATGTATTTAGAATTATTTATGACGCCGTTTCTTAACGAATATTCGAATATTGCAGAGGTCAGATAGAGTACGTCCGCAGGTCAGGAAGATTTTCGAAGGTAATAGACTTAGAGAATACATATACTTTAGTTATGTATTCTCTAAGGTAATATATATAAACAACAATATCATAGTATCAACATAAAAAGCCTCTGCAATTTTCGTACAAAATTCTTTAAGTTCCATGACCGAACTTTAGAAAAATACATTGTATAGAAATGTCTCAATTCCGCTATTTTGTAATAAATCACAATTTTACCTACGTATAAAATATATCTATAAAAAAAACTACTGAAGTAAGTAATTTAGTTCATTTTATGGCCGTATTCTAAAATCTATTTCGTAATTCTACCAACAAAATGTCATCTTACTAAACTCGCCATCATCTACGAATAGCTTCAAGATCGTCTCCTTCAAATTTGCATAAATCCTCACACTTTTTTCCTTTTATAACATAACATGTGCTAAAGTGTTGCAATTGTGACATTGTGACATTGAAGTTGCAGTAAGTTAAATGATCACTTAACTTAGTAACTTATTTAAGTGCCACCATTTTTCTGCATTCAGTTCAATGTTAAGTTTTAAGGTATTACCACATTCTTAAAAGTTTTTTGTTCTTTTTTATTGATTAACAAAATCTATAGATTACAATCAAAGTTTAATTAGTTGATCAGTCTTTGATTTGAACGAAAAAAGTAAAGGACAAAAAAAAAATTAAAAAATTATTTATTTAGAGACACTATTGATAATTTTAGAAACAAATATTATCACGATAAAATCTAACAACAACAATACTCTTTGTTAAGACAAGTAAAAAGTATTTGGAGCAAAGAGTCCTTTAAAAGAAGGTAGTAAATAAACTTCTTGCTACAAAAAAGTGTGGTAGCAGCGCCGACGCCAATGTTAATTACTGTAAAACTTTTTGTGTATCATAGGGTATGGTGCTTTTAATAGCGAGCACAACAACTTTTTTCTCAAAACCATATATTTTATGTACTTTTTGTCCCATTTATAAATCATTGCAACTGCGCTCGTGGCTAAATAAGCCAATGCGAGAGCCATAGGCATAGTATATTGTACGCTTTAATTTAGGAATTCTTTAAAAAAATGTGGTAAATCTTTTCTTTAGAAAATAAATTGTAAGTTGAAAAAATTTACTTAAATTTGTTTGTTCTATATAGCATCATGTCATAAGGTAATATGTAGTATAACGGAGTATTCTTGCATACTCTTTATTTTAAGGTAATCTTGATTTTTTAATGGTTAAAACTAAGTAGGCTTTTAACCTGTCAAACATTACACCTGACCGCTATGCGCCCGCGCAACTGTCTCTACATGTACGGAGCACCCACGCAATGGCGTCACCGCTCTTTGCTTTGTATCAGATGACGTCATAAGCTGATGTTGGGATTGGACATTTTTATTATTTTAGATTAAATTGGCTTTGTACTGTATGTTTCTATAATAACAGTCCATGAGGTGTAAAATACACATCTTTTTGTAAAGAAAAATAATGTCTTTCAAGTCCGAAAGCGCTAGTGCGACTCGCAATTAACTAATTTATTTTTATTTAAATCAGGTATGTATGTTTAAGTTTTCAACTAAGCGAACAGTTAAAACTCATTCAAAATCACTTCACTAGTTATTCAGATAGTGACAGAGGAATGAAGTCTGTTTAGTTTTCTATTTATTGCCCGTGTTATGTAAATGCTCCTTGGATTATAAGTACCTATTATACTAATTGCCTCTCAGCTTTTACTCAGCTTATGCTTGTATCATGGGTACTAACCCATGATACAAGCATAAGCTGAGTACTAGATGGCGCTGTGTGATATGTCCTGTAATATTTATTAATTTTATTTTATTATATCATTATTATACCTCATTACTAAGGATCTCGTGACTCCCGCATAGGACAATGTTATCCATTCAATAGGTAGAATAAATATAGGCAGTCGTTAAGCCATGTCAGATGCCCTTAGGGTGGTTTGATAAACTCTTCACACCAGAGTTGGCCAGACTCATCCGATAAGAAGAATAGGTAGAATTATTATTATTTATAAATCCTTAAATATAGACAGGAACATCGCTGTTAGTGTCTAAATTTTTCCATAGATGGCACTTATCGCCTGATTTGCACACGCACATCTACGCGCAAAAGCTTCAAAGAAAAGACTTCAACGGGGTCCTTAAAATTAATTTATATTATTATGTAAATTTTTAAGAGTTGTTAAATTATATTTCCTAATTTCTAATTGTATTATTAGTATTCTATGAGTTGAATTAATAAAACTAATGACACTGTTAAATAAAAATACGTATGATATGATTGTTAACATGAAATAAATACTAATAAATGCCCTTAGGGTGGTTTGATAAACTCTCCACACCAGAGTTTTATTTTATTTATTTTTTTTTAATAAACAAATAGCGCCGTCTATAAAATGTATCGTTTATGTCGCGAATCCATTTGTAACAATGTATATACAAATCACATTCTAGTGCTAATTTGATTTCCTGTAAAGACGTAAGACGTTTTAACGGGGAGATATTTGTTTATCTAAGTTTTAATTTGCTTTACAAGTTTTTCTATTTACAAGTGGGTATAAATAAACAACTTTGGCATATCACATTTATTGAGTCCGTCAGTTTTGAATAAAATTAGATTCCTTCTTGTTTGGCATTGTGTTTTCCCGTTATGATTCAGAGATAATTTCTAATATTAAAGTGTTTTTTTTATATAGGAAAGTAAAGAATTAGTTTCACCTGAATCGCCATTTAAAAAAGCATCTCTTGACTTGAATGAAACTTGGTTTCGAATGTGGCCACCGGAACATCCCATTAAATGATTACCTATCATATTTTTCACTTAGGGTGGAAATAATAGTAACACATCAAGTAAATTACACTCAAGTCTAAACCCATTTTAGAAAATAAACACGTTGTGAATAGAACCTTACCTCCTTAATTCCCTGGTTTCCATGAATGAAGTTCTATTTACATCGAGCCACGACTTGGCATGAGTCGGCTTACAAAGAACATGTAAACCAAGCTTGCATTATGCATCACATTCGGGACTTTTCCTGTTTATCTGTTTATATATAGAACTGGGAAAATACTGATGGGTAAAGAGTTTGTAGTCTATTTGCGTTTTTTTTTAGAAGAAAGTAGATTTAAATAAATGGCTCAGAGTTTGTGAATTAATGAAATCTAAATATATTATAACTCAAAGGTGACTGACTGACTGACTGATATTGTGATCTATCAACGCACAGCTCAAACCACTGGACGGATTGGGCTGAAATTTGGCATGAAGGTCGATGTTATGACGTAGGCATCCGCTAAGAAAGGATTTTTGGAAATGTCACTTTTAAAGGGGTGAAATAGGGGATGCAGGTTTTACTTCATAATGCGAGCGAAGCCGCGAGCACCCACTAGTTGTATGTATATGTTCAGTGTTTCTGATACTTAGTTAAATAGTTTAAAGTGCACCAAATGCGTAAGTATTCAAAAACAGTACAAGCCACATTGTGTTTAATACAGCATATTCTTAAATATCACGTATCAGCGAAATAAGACAAAAATGCACATAAAGTGAAAGTAAACAACCTTGGCACGACTGATTGTAAACTGGCTGTGAACTACGCGTGTTTTGAGGGCTTTATTTTTTTTTATTCATTTATTTTATGTATTTTGTATGTATTGATTGTGTATTAACTTATCGACTCAGAGCCTACCATAAAAAGTAGATACATAGGTTGGTAGTTTTAGAGATATAAACATACATATTTACATACATACAGACATAACAGACACAGAAAGTGACTTTTTTTATCTCCTCCACAATTATTAACCCCCTACGTTGCAGGGGACCTTTTATAGGTAATAATTAATGTAATAAAATTATTAAAAGATTTTTTAATATTATTCTCATTTAAAAAAAAAAGGAGCCATAAGTTTGTTTGTTGGTCTGTCTGTTCTTTGTTCATGCAATAACTAAACAACTGGGGTTGCCGTGATTTTATCCATCAATTCGGAAGGAATTCGGATGTCTTTATTTTACTGTACTGGGTAACTTGTAATTTACACATAACCTTTTAAATAAATGTGTTACATGAATCGATCTATCAATAAATAATTTTTCTTTCTTTCTTTTCCTTCTTATGATCATTGCACCAGTGGACTGTATAATTTTGAACTTTGTGTGGACAAAGTATAAAAACAATTTTGATTTTGACACAGTATGATATGGACACATCAGCAATTTGCTGCTCGTTAATTAATAATTAAAATAATATACCTATACAAATAATATGATGCTGAATACGTGTATCTAATCCCTTTTTCTTAAGCAGTACAGCCTTAACGTACAACCTACATAGCATAAAAGTTAAAACAAAACAAATTGGAGTAACTCAAAAGTATCCCTATATAATTATGTGGCTTAATTGGCTCAATAATTGCAATGGATTTTGTATTCTTGAAAAAACACGATTTCATCACAATGTTTTCCTTCACCGCCAAGCGACTTCAACATACCAACCACATACCAACAATACCTACCACATACTCCAACCTCCTTGTCAACATGTCACAGAAAGCTACCGAGACTCGAACAGGTGTACCGATTAGATCCAAGGTCGCCGAGCAACTGTTACCTCACTATCACTTGCACACTCATTGTGAACTATGGTAGGTAGGATGTAGGATTTTAAACCGTGAATGGATGATATTTCATCTAACCAATATAATTAGAAAAGGCTCAATTCATGTTGTTTCATAACTTTAGCATTATCATTTTTATATAGATTCAATCAACATATTTTGTTTCCAAATTTTGGAATTAAATTGTATCGAAATGTGTTCTAATAATTGGGAGCCACATTACTTTGCCCGAGGACGTTCCTGTTTTCTTTATAAAATTAAAATCATAAATGCTAAAAAGATAAAGAATCTTTGATACTGTAAAGTTGCAACACACATAATATTATTTATTACTTATATAATCTTAGAGTATGCAACACAAATTAACAATATCTCGTCGAATTGAATTTAAAACATTTTGTCTCATAAAATTGAAGTTTTAAATAATTAAAATTTTTACATGATCGATTTTTTTATTTTTTTTTAATAATAATAATAACCGCAGGGGCGACTTTATGGCGAGTCGTCGGGGAGTAGCGTCACCGCGGACCCCGATTCCCTGGGGGCTAAATGAGACCCCCTGCCTCCCGGCTTGCCTTGATTGGCCGTCCGGGAGTGGAAGACGCAAGAGCTCAGTACCTAAGCTCCAGGGTGGAAGTGTTAAAGGGCATAACGCCGCTAGTACCGCTCAGAGAACGCGCAGCACACCTCTCGACACCCTAAGCCACTCACACCAATGTTGCCCTTCCGGCGTCATCTTAGGCTGCCTTTTGTGGAGGGCCCATTTAGTGAGTGGCAAGTCATCACCCGCTATATTTTATTATGAATGAGGCATAACTGGCGGGTGCCGTTCCTCGTACAATAGACCAGTTTAATTAAGTCAATGAACAACTCAACACAATAGCCTGTAACATTAATACCATGTCTGCAATAGTTACTTTATATACCTAACATCCTCTATCTGTAATTTTTACTTAATTTTAAGTATAATATTGTAAAAGGCCTCTCAGTGTTGGTTCCGGCCCCACTGATGCCTTAAAAATACCGGGCGTAAGGCCCGAGAGTCTGTGAAGAGAAATAAAGATAATAATAGAAATAATTTGTTTATTTGACCAAAAACTTACGTGTACGTACATTACATATTACAAAAACAAATACAATCTTATGCACTAGTATCTACAGTACGTCAGAAGTGTACTGAGCTCTGAGCTAAGTATCCAGTGGATCTTGTGTTTCAGAGCTGCAGTATCCCGCCGCGGCACATTTACTTAAATTTACAGAGATATATACTTATTTAAATATGTCATGTTCAATTTTGTTATGTCATGTTATAGTAAAATCTATAAAAGAGTTAAACTTAATTAATGTGCTGATTGACAAACAGTGATACCAAGATTTTTTTTATTGCAGAGAAGGACTTACTGTCCCGTTTAGTCCAATTTTTAACCGACTTCAAAGAAGGAGGTTATCAAGTCTTCTGAAAGTTTTTTTTCCAATTTATATTTTTCAATTTCAACACTCAACATAATTAAAATCTACATCACAAAAAAATGTTGCCAATAATCTTAATTACGCCACTAAGTAAACCTTGCAAAACCAACTCGATCGGTATTTGCAGAATTGACCAACAGTAGACCATACCTTACTTGTAAAGTAGTGCAAATATGTAACGTGTAATACGACCTTCGGATCTGTCCACTTGCTTCGGTAAATAACTATCATTATGGCCAAGTAAAGTTTTTTTTTACATGATATAGGCTTACGCTTGACTACAACTTGCCTGATGTTAAGCAACGTTATAATCTACGATCTAGCGCGCTTGCCTAGAAGAAACCAGCTTACTCTCGACTTGGAAGAAGGTTTTTTTAAGTTGTCGAAATGTTATTATGAGTTAGGATAGAAAACGGATTAAATAGTGTAATAATATTTAAAAAGGTAATATACAATCAAATGAGAGAAAAAGTAGTTTAAGTATTTTATTCTATTGTTAGTAAGTATTTAATTTTTTAAATTAGTTTTTAAACAAATTGTAAGTTTAATTTATACAAATAAAAACATTATTATCAAATGAAATGGTTTATTACTACTTTTCTGTTACTAAAAACTAGCTCACTAAGATTACTATAAATAATAGCTTAAATTTGTGTGTATGCTTGTGAATTGTGATTGTGTTTGTTTCATTTTCATGCTAAAATAGCTGAATAGATTTAAATGTAATATAGTGGCTAGAAGGTTGACAAGTCCCTGTATTAATTAATTGAAAATATTGACATACATTTATTCCGGATCCCTGAGAGTTAATTTTCTGTCAAAATAAGACGAAGTACATAATTAATCAATCTATAAAAGCTGTATAGAATTCATTTATAAAAACAATAAGACCAACTAAGAACATCTTCTGTGCATGTTTACTAAAATATAAAAAAGTACTTATATTTTATGAACTCCTTGGTTCAATTTCAAACCTTCCCAAATCCATGCAACGTTATCTCCAAATAAGACCTACCTACATGAATATAACCTACTTGTTTGTAAGGCAACCTGTAACCAATGAGATCTAATATCTATTAATAGGCGCCATTCTACGACCCTGACTTTTGTAAACGGACTCGAAGTCAGACCGATTCACGAAATAAAGTCCTCGGGGAAGTTTGAAACTAACATTTTATAGGTAATACATGTTATTTTAAGGTGGTAATGGCGCCATAACTGATGGAACTATTTTGTTAAGATTGTGAGCTGGTAGATTGAATAGTAATGGTCGCTAAAGATGGACGATAGGATTTGTCTAAATTCTTGGATGTATTTCAACTGTTTTATGTATAAAATATGTGATTGACTGTACAGTGGTAGATAATTCAAATCAGATACTGGCTGAAGTCAAAAGTGAGCATAGAAGCTTTTATAAAAGTAATTAATATTCGCCTTCGAATATTATTATATTCCAGTGCATTATATAAGCACTTGAAGAAAATTGTTTCTACCACAACCAAATTGAAATAACAGAAGTTACTTTTGAGACAAGGCTTTTTATAAAAAATAGGAGGGCAGCACAATCGAAACTCAATCTGAGATTGACAATGTTTAACATTACCTACACACATAGAAGTTTCTACTGTTCCTGAATATTTTGGCGTGGCATATAATGAATATTGCTATAAGTTATTTATCAAGTGCTTAAGTGTTTTTAATTTAAACTTTTCATTGGAAAATGAGCAAAAATCATCACTACCGGATTGGAACCTGAATTTCCTATGTATTTTTGTAAACTGTACATTTATTTATAAATAACATCGCCTGCCCTCCACAACACAGGTTATCCTAGTGTGGAGTGCAGTGAACATATTGTTATAGTTCATAAGTGTTTGACTCAAAATAAATTATTATTATTATTATAATAAAAATTCAACAAATGTTAGTTTGAACTGACTGTCTGGTCTAAACAGTTTTACTCCATTGCACTGCAACTAACCGTAAAGTTAAATCATAACTGAGTTTACGAGCGAAGCGTGTCCTACCGCCACGTTCTGCCAACATTACAAATATCTATTCTACAGTCAGCAGTAATGCCTTATCATTCGCAACGAACATACTTTGTTATCAGCGGCGGTATGAACACGGTAGAATGCAGGTTTCATCACGTAGGGTTTAAGTGAAAATTCAAGAATTTACGCATTTTACAATATGCGTTTTTGAACATTTTATGACGCTGTATAGTTTATCTACTAATGACGTCCCGCGGTGTTACTCGCACTAATCCGAGGTAAATAGTATTCTGTGTTCCAATAATCGATCTCCGTACCAAATTTTATCAAATCGATTAATCCGTTTGTGATAAGTGATCAATGCACCAACATAATTTTTGTTTATAAGTACATATGTTGATGAATTTTTCACGATGCCTACTTAACTACATTCCCGAATATTAGCTATTTTTAGATTTGATAAAACAGCTGAACTTTTCGCAAAATTTTTGTAACTTGTGGAACTAAAGTTTATGCTATTTATACGTTTAAGTATCTGTTATTCGTTATCGATAGAAAATTAAAACAATGTTGAACTAAGCAACAGTGTTCGATCACAATTTTTTTATAAGTAATGCGTTCAATGCAGCTGTTGACAACTCTTTTATGCTCTGTTAAAGTAATCAGCATGGTGTTTCACAATGACTCGGATATGATCCGATCCGCTCGTAGTAGAAATGGTAGAAATTAAAAACAATGGTAGAAATTTCAAATATAAGTTTTAAGGCTAATTTTACCATTTTTACTGTAGATTTCATATGAATAATTATATAAAAATAAATCATTATATAACTAAGTGTAAATCGGGTTTAATATCATGAAAAAACAAAATTGAACATATCATCGTCGGAAACGAATCCGCTAGCTTTTGGCTCAGGGATCGTTTCCGATTTTTCTGTTGAATAAATTTGTCAAATGAATCGTACGGAATCATTGTGATTTGGAAAAATCCTTTCCATACCGATTGATTTCCGTCTCAATCGAATCGGATTCGTATCCGACTCATTGTGAAACACACCGGCACACCACTTCAATTCCAGCACAAAGCGAGTCCACGTAACTCGACCTTGCTCGATCGAAGCATATTGTTCACACCACCAGTGACATAGTGAAATGTATCTAGTAATGTGCTTTATAAGGGACGATTCGATAGGACAACAATAACGGTCTTAATTATTTTAAAAATGGTAAAATCAAATAGCGGATAGTTGCGGATGGTTTGGTTAATTCTTGATGGTAGATTTGAAGAGTTAAGCAAAGATACAAATAACTTTTTAAAAACGTGATAATTATTGTCGGATTACATATATTTCGTGTTTTTGTTATAGAATAGGTTTGATTAATTTTTATCTAAATTATTATGTACATTAAAACCCTTTTTTAATTTTTAAAAATTTCCCGGTTTTTTATTACTGCTGTAAAAATCGTAACACCGTGTCGTTATGTATAAAAGTCCTCTTCTAGTAATGTCTATGACATGTCCAAGTTTTCTAGCCACATTGTTGCTCCGCTTTTGTCCAAAACGGTCACAATAGACTTGAATAATTCCAAAACACTTTCGACTTTATTTCTTTCACGTTAAAATCGATAATTGCTTAACTTTATATGCTGTTAAGACTAGTTAGTATTTAGGCTTTGTTTCTAGTGTTTAGATTTTTGAAGGTAAAATGTAGTAGTGTTTAATACGGGTAAAAGCCTTGGATTCGAAGACATGTGACATTATGAATGGTCGTATTTTGATCTTGTAGTAAATATCACAATGTTTTGCCCTCACATAATGTTTATGTCATTTACATGATCATACATAATTTCGATTTGTCTTCGCATTTTTAGTTTGCAATTTAAGTTTTTCTTGATGATAAGAAAAAGCTTCGGGTGGGCTTCCATTTGAACGTATATTCTGGTATCAAAAGGGTACGCCATAGAGTAATATAATATGGGGTACGCTTTTCACCCATATAGCTTACAGTTTCTGAAAGATGCTGTAAGTGTTTATTATTATTCAGGTATTTGGAACTCACCATGTATTTTTGCATTTATTTGTGATAATCTAGCGTAACGCTAAATTTCGCTTGCAGAGTCCCATTTTCTTTAGCAGTTAAACTTTTTTTATTAAGATATTGAATCAGGCGTTACTTTGCTGAAATCCATTGTAACTGAAACTCTGGAGAAAAACGTAGTTTTTTTCCACTGCGACTGCTCCTTAACCGACTTCAAACAACAAACTACAAAGCTTGAAGACACAAGGTGCGGTGTTGGTAAGATCTTGAGAGCCACTGAGGCCGCGTTGGTTAGGAGGTGAAGTGTGGCGGTGGTATATGGAGGAACACACCTAACAACCATCAAGTTTGAAGTCGGTTAAGGAGCAGTTGCAGCGGGAAAACACTACATATTTTTCCAGTTTCAATTACTTTTTTTTACCAACAACAAGGATATTACAAATATAACATACTTACGATTAAACTCTTGTATTCAAGACATAGCATAATACATGTAATAAAGCTCCCGAATTGAGCAGTTCAGCGAACTACATTACAATGCTGGGCGCATACGAAACAAGTACAGGCTTACAATATTTTATACGTGAGGGTCATGTTAATGCATCAGGATGTTGTCATAAATTTAATGTATGATTAGTAACATTTTAAACTGTTGGTCCTGGCTGTTTGTCATAGTACGGTAGACTTTAAGCCATGTCAGAGGCCCTTACGGCGGTTAAAAAACCCTCCACCAAAAAAAAGGCTTAGCTGGACGCTGCTAAAACTATTTTTGTCCCATTTAAATTTGGATCATTTTTAATAGTTTAATAATAAGTTTATCAGAATTTTGAAAACTTACGAGTATTTTACCTTTATAATACTAAAACCTGTAAAATTTTGCTTTGCCAAAAAACAGTGTAAAAGTCATAAATTACGTTACAAGGACAAATCAATTCCATACAAGTATCGTTTTTATTTAAAATAATTTGTGGTTTTAGTGCAATTTACCCCATTAATGGTGATATTACAATCTAGTTTACGCAACCACTTGAGTGATGCAAACAGTGAGCTGTACTTGTACATATAATATCATTGGATGCAAATGTGTGCTGTGTAAAGACTGCCGCTTAGTGGTTGCATGTTTGCCTTACAATTCATCAGTATTGGGTTCAATTTCCTTTTGCAGTCATTTTTTTATATAAATATAAACACCAGCACGAACGACACTGTGTTTAAAGTAGTATTCTGGAATGAAATAGAAATTGCATTTATTAAAATAATTATTACGAATTCATTGACCAATGTATAATATCCATGTAGACTGTGGTATGGGGCTAGATGAAGCTGTGCGATATGTCCTGAAATATTTACATTAAAAAAAAATTTCTGAATAGTTGAATATTTTTACCCTCTATCGTTTATTATAATAACTGTCACAGCAAGAAAAAAAAGAACAATTATGAACCAATCTCTTATTGAATTGTTGTTGTTAGTGCCCATTTCTTGAGGAATCATGTTTGTTTTCTAAGTAAGGCGGTAAGACATAAGTTAAAGCTCTAAGTAAATATATATGTCCTGTATTGCACTAATACAGTTGTCGCAAGTGTCCACTTCAGTATGCGATGCAAATGTAGTGTTGGCAAACTTTTGGCGAGCACACAGAGTTGCGCGGGCGCAGCTGACGTCACTAGGGCTGTCTACTGAAAATTCAGTGAAAAAAATCTATCTATTTATAAGCAGTTTTAGTCTATCTTAAGATTTTAATCTTAAGATCGTAGCTCTTTGTCACATGGAAAAACTAGTCACATTGAGTTTGGAAGACTGTATCATAATTTTGGAATTCTTGAAACTATTTACGGAGCCAGAATTTCCTTAAAGTATTTAAGATATGATGCCTAAAGATCACTGTTTGGACAACCCTACAATTACAAGGCTCTGATTGGTCACAAGCTGCCTCGCTACGCTACCCACGCAGCACAAACTATGACCGACACTATACCCACGCTATTATATCCAAACAAGGTTACTTTACTCACGGATAAAATTGGGACTAAAATCCTCTTCCTGAATTATAACGTTGATTGGAAATGTGCTGCTATCAGTCTTGTGACAAAATCTAGTGTAAACTCTACTACCATTTTTTACTTGACATTTTTTTACAGCAAAAACTAGCGTAGGAAGAAAATGTAATGAAAATAACATTGGAATCGATTTGACATTGAAAATATTCGATTATGTAACTCGATTTGATCAATGATGTTGTAGGATTGTTTAAATTGTAGACATCTTCGGCAATTGATTTCGTTTGTAGGCGTAATGGGCTTGAGGTGGCAACGAGAATGATGATTGAATTGTAAAATGTCATGTGTTTTCTCTACTAAAATATCTATAATTTAAGACAAATATTTTGTCTTTATGTTTTACTAGTGAATGCTCGCGGTTTCGCATGCATTAAGAAGTAAAACTTGCATCCCCTGTTTCACCCCTTCAAAGTGGCATTTCCAAAAATCCTTGCTTAGCGGATGCCTAGATGCCTACGTCATAACATCTGCCTTCGTGCCAAATTTCAGCCCAATACGTCCATTGGTTTGGTCTGTGCGTTGATAGCTCACTATATCAGTCAGTCAATCAGTCAGTCACCTTTGAGTTTTATATATTTAGATTAAACCTAGATGTAATTTATTTTTACTTGTCATATCGGGCTTTTAGTAATATCACTGCTTCATAGGCTTGCCAAACAGACGTTCAAGAGCTAACTTCAGAGCTAACAGCTTCCTTTGAGACCACAATCAAAAGTCAAACGTTCTTTTTGAAAAAAATATAGTGGTTATGCAATGATATGTTTTACAAGGGAAGATACTAGAAATCTTCTTTTCTTCAAACACCTATAAAGTACGTAACTGAAATCAATAAACAATAAACCAATCGGAGGCACCACCTTCTCACAATCAGACCATAACTTCAGTACTGAGTGAAATTCTTTGTTTATCCAAAGTCATAACTTTAACATACACCTAATATGTATAATAGCAAACTTGCTTTCCTTACGACCTTATTATCATAGCAATAGAGTCTATATTCCTTTATTTTTTCTTATAAGTTAAAACCAGAAGGCGTAGAGCTCATAAGTTTGTAATATTGACAATGTTATTTCAACATTTACATTGACACTTATCTTTTTCGTTTTAAGAGTGAAATTGCTTCGTATTTGTATGTGATTAAGTTGGTATATAAATAATAGTGACGTGGGCGAGGCAAGGTGACACATGACGTCAGCAACCTGCGCGAGCGCAGGCAATGATAGTTGATACTTGCATTATGCACTAGTGTCTTTATCGACTCGGATCACATCAAAAAGGGTGAAGTTTGTTACTTGGGAGACTGTAACTTTAATCATGATGATGATGCATTCCAATAAAAGTCAATCACAGTTAGTTATTTCTAAATGTGCGATATGGTAGCCTCTTTTTTTTACGTGGGATAGGTTTACGTTTGACTACAGCCTGCCTGATGACAGCCTAGGGTGTGACATGGTAAGACTGTTGGTTGACATGCTGACCTAGAAGATACCTATTAACTCAAGATTTGAAGACCCCTGGATTGATTTGAGAGCTAGTTCCATTCCAGTGGCAATAGTGTAATAAGAAACCACATTGTTGCTACGAGCGACGATATTATGATCAAATGAATGAACATCACATGCAAAACAATACACTGTTTTCAAGAAAGACAGTTAAAATGACATTCGTATTGATTACTAATTTACCATCTGGCACACACCTATCTCCCCTGAGAATCTCGTCACAATATATGTTCTGCATACTAAGCACGGTATATGAATGATTCGACTTGTAAATGACTGGCACGGGTCTTAACGCCGCTATTTTGGGTTATCAGTTATATACGCTGATTTGATGACAAGACTAGATTGTAATGTATTGATAATACCTACAGAAAATTACTAAAGTACCTAGTCTTCTGCTTCTTATTTTCGAATGAGAACGGCCAACTCTGGTGTCAAGAGTTTATCAAGCCCTAAGGGCCTCGGACATGACAACTATCTAGTAAAAACTGGTATAAAATATATCTACCACTGGTATATAATATATGGCTTAGATAAACGGAAGTTCTCTTCGGCATGTCATCAAACTTCGCCAACTTCGGCCAGAACAAAATTATGTTACGGGGGAGTCACATCTCTCAGTAATGAGGAATATGACTTGAAGAGAAAGACGCTAATCGCTTTCAATCCTTGGGTGGGGTTGCAATCGTTTGGCATAATACTGTTGTAGAAGAAGAAGAAGCACAGTCCATAGGAAAGTCTTCTAACACCGCTTTTATTTTTTTCTGGACCTAGAAGTTTACTGTTGTGATATTGACGTAAAATTAGCTTAAAATAAGAAAAAAATATTTGAGTACGTATATGCAAATCGTATCACCTTAAGACAAACCTAACTTGAGGGCCAATATATTAGTTACATATTTAGATCTCTATTCAAATCACACAAATCAATTTTAATTTACACGTATATCTTTAAGTATTGAAACGTAGTCACGATTGTCAATTTGACATCACGTCATTATTATGTCAAACTGCAGAACGTGATCTGAATAGTGATGGCCAAATTATCGACATTGTGCGTGCACAAACATGAATTATCGATGGAAAATACACACAACACTAGCCTAATAGGGCTTCGATCAGGTTATATTTGATCGAAGTAATAGGGTATGGCAATCGAGATAAATTCGAGAAATAGATTTTGACAAAGTTTAAATCAAATTAGTACAAAGATTAGTTCGTTGGTAGTAGTTTTTTTTGTTCAAAATAATATGTAGCTACTTTATACAACTTGAATTAAACTAATTTGTAAAATTTTATCAGAAAACGTACATATATTTACCCAAAATCGGTGTAACTTTTCTGTTGAACGAATAAATTCTGTTGTATGAAAAACTATTACTTATTGTAAATAAGTAAGTTCGTACGAGGGGCAAGGTTTTTCAAACCACCCTAAGGCCTCTGAAAAGGCTTAACAGCCGCCGAAAAATGCTACCAAAAACAAACATAAATTCACAAACATTTCAAACTTATAACTTCTCCTTTACCATCACAAGTCTGCTTGAATTAGTACTTAATTAATATGTCCAAGAGGACAAATTAAAATGCATCTTCTGTAGGAATGTTGACATTGCATTTGTAATTACAACTCATGGTAATTTGGATCGTGTGTGGATCGTAAATTACCCGTGTGACACGCATTTTGTAGTAGATAGGAATAGTTGTAGATAGATATACACTTTATTAAAAACACCAGCACAATACAGAAATTTACAAAAATAATATTAAAACTTAAGCCTAGTGTCTTGTCTGGCTGGTGTCTTGTACTAAGGTATGTTGGTATTTATAGTTTATATTGTAACGGTTCTAATTTTTTTTAAAGTATTAATGGTAACTGATTACATATTTACAATAATTATTTGGGTGCCCAATAAAACATTAATATATATTATATTTAATATATATTAATAAAGCTTTACTAACCTAGAACCAATAACTCCTGAATGCTACTTAAGTTATGAAATAAATGGCTTTATTTATTTATTTAAAGGTAACTGGAATAGCAAGCGATCAGATGCGCTAATTGTTCTTTTAGGTTTTAAGTTCTCTACAACAAACTTAACTACAGTAAGTATATAAGGTTGCATGTGACCATTTTAGCGTAGTGACGTGACCGTTTTAATTATGCCAGGATCATCACTATCATCATCACCAGCCTGTTATCGCCTACTGCTGAGCATATGCCTCTCCTCTTGGATGCCACTCAATTCTTATGTCAGGATACTTCAATACAAGAAAAGACTATATATGTGGAATACCTACCAAGAAACTATTAACATCCTTCGTAATGAAGAAGGAACAACACACACTACTGTAATATTAATGCAATGCGATGATTTTCCCATAGACTTATCTAAGTTATTTGTTTCATACCATACTTATATATACAGATAACTCTACAGTTGACAACGTAAACAAACAATAGAAACCTGAGACACAAAGCGACCTTGTATATCTTGTAATTGTCCTATATACAAATAGTATATGTCTATATATAGACAGGTACTTATATGGAAGAAGTTAGATATTGTATCTTGGATGTCTTGTGGTTTTCCGCTGTGACGATGCTTACATAGTTCTTAGGTGACGGTCGTATGTGTAGGTACATCTATATGTGTATATAACTCAAAGGTGAATAACTGATTGACTGACTGTCTGACTGACTGTTATTGTGATCTATCAACGCACAGCCTAAACCAATGGACGGATCGGGCTGAAATTTGGCATGCAGGTAGATGTTATGACGTAGGCATCCGATAAGAAAGGATTTTTGGAAATTACACTTTTGAAGGGGTGAAATAGGGGATGCAAGTTTTACTTTCCAATGCGAGCGAAGTCGCGAGCACCCACTAGTACTTTATATAGGCTATACTACCATGCATATTATTGAATAATCTATTTAATAAAACTACAAAATTTATTACAATAACGATTTCTATAAGGCTTTCTATCACTACAACCCAACCCTTTAGATTTATTTCTTGTAATTGTTTTGTGAACGCATTTTTGTTCATTTTTTTTATAGGAAGTAAATGAATATATGTATAAGTAAAAAACATGACATGAATATAATGTAAGGAAATCGACATGTTTGAGGACCGCAATATCTGAGGACATGTGTCTTCCGTGGAAGGACCTGGGCGCCCACCACGATGTATATGCCCAAGAGAACTCCCCCAACGAATTAATTCTGCGGGGGAGTCACGACCCTCAGTCATGAGGAAATACGACTCAAGAGAGAGAAATTTATGTATAAATAGTCATATGCTGAACATAGTGAACATACTCCCATATAAATAAACGTACGTTTTAAATATAGTTACATCCGTTGTTTATCTAATCAGATTATGTTTTTTTTTCAGGTAAGCAAAACCTTCAGCTTCTCGGCAAACAACCAAACCACGGTGTAAGCTACCATTTTGTAAGTTTTACATGAAGGCTTTCTCAATTTTCAACTAGTGCAATAACCAGCGTTTTCTTCACTTAAATAAGACGAATATTAGTTTTTTATCCAGATTAATTACTTTATTTGGATTCTATTGATTTAATTATAAGCAATTATTACATTCTATACTAGTGGTTGCTCGCGGCTTCGCTCGCATAAAGAAGCAAAACTTGCATCCCCTATTTCACCCCGTTAAAAGTAGCATTTCCAAAATCCTTTCTTAGCGGATGTTTACGCCATAACATCTACCTTCATTCCAAATTTCAGCCCAATCCGTCCAGTGGTTTGGGCTGTGCGTTGATAGTACACTATATCAGTCAGTCAGTCACTTTTGAGTTTTATATATATAGATAGATTACACATATTTACGTGTGATTCGGATAAATTAAAAAAAAACCTGTATATTTTACAACGTACTAGACAAAAAGCCGGGACCTTCAATAACTAACTTACTGCAATATCATCAGTTTATTTTTAAACAACTTCATCAAGTCTGCAACTGTATACAATGAAACCGTACTACACTATACATTATACAATTACATACCTGGATACCTGTATGTATACATGAGTATTATGTGTTAGTTGGTTTGTTAGTCTGTCGGTTCCTATTCTGCGTCAGAACGGAGCAACGAACCATCGTGATTTTCGGTATAGTGTGAGTATAGGATCCAGAGAGTGGTATATGCAACGTTTTATCCCTTTCCTCCTCCTCTAGGCGATAGCTCAATGCTGAGCATCGTGATGACTCCGACCAAAATTATGGACCACTAGACGCAATTTATCACGATCGGTAGCTTCGTGTATGGCAGCACTTAGCTTTATCCCTTTACAAAGCGAATTAAGAGCTGGATGAGGTCTGCACAAGATCGACGCAGATGGCACATGCAAAGGGAGGCCTATACCCAGCAGTGGGATCCCAAGGGCTGTAGATGATGATGATGATGATAATAAGCGTGAAAGCGTGTTCGTTGGCTTATCAGTATGTTTGTTCCTCTTTCTTGTGGCAACAGTGTGTGGGGTAATAAAAACGCTGGTATGAAGTTGATATCAAAGTGATATAGGCTACCCGTTTCTTCGCAAGAAAAGCCACCAGCATCCACTAGTATTCAACAAAAAACATTCTGTTACAATATTCATAAAGACATAAAGTTGTAGTGACCTATAAAGGTAATAAAGTGTATATAATGTATAAATACAAGCCGGGACCGGTTACAATGTCCTTCAAAGTACTTCCTAGATTGAGCTCGATCAGAATGCAACTAAATGTAAACTAATGGACTGACGCAGAAAAAGTAGTGTATTTTTCTGTCTGTATATAATAAGTTACTAAATAAATTAATATTCCGGGACATTGCAAACATAGCCATCTAGCCCCACACTAAGCAAACGCTTGTGTCGTGGGTACAAGATAACGGATATAATACTTATATACTTTTCTTTTGTAAATACATACTTATTTTACATACAAACGACCAGACTCAACACAAATAATTATAAATTTTAAAACTCATAAGTACTTGTGTCACGCGGGAATCGAACCCGCAACCCCTAGATTAGAAGGCAGAGCCACTACCAACTAAGCTAACAGGGCAGTCGTGTCAAGTATTGCAGTATTACAAGCAGATGTACCTATTACTTGTAATTAATAAGGACTAAATGAAGCTTATGTTTCAAGGATTATTTTATCCAAAGCGGTTGAGACGTTTTAGCGTAAGGAATGAATAAATATACCATTTTCTATGTGATGGAAATGCATTTATGCAGACAAGAATTTGCTGTCATAATATTAATAGCGCGTTTATAATACGCGCGCACCAGCTAGTTTTACCATTACTAGCTGGTGCGCGCGACTTAGCGCGAATAGTTATTTCCTTAAAACGGTTCTAGTGAGTTAACCTTAAAAGATAGACATATATTGTTGTGGACATTTTGTTAGATTATTTCAAGAGGAATAATTCTTTCATACAGATTTTTTTGATATCTTGAACCGTTTGCGCAGCTCACGCAACGGAAACCCTAAAATACGAACAATTTTCCACGTTTTTTCCACATTTTTCATTGTTTCTTCGCTCCTATTAGTTGCAGCGTAATGTTATATAGCCTAAAGCCATTCCTCGATAAATGGTCTATTCAAAAAAAAATATTTTTTCAATTCGCACCAGTCGTTCCTGATATTACCGCGTTCAAACAAACAAACTCTTCAGCTTTATATTATTATATAGTATAGATTGTGATTTTTATAACCTCACAATTTTTAATTCGAAAATAATTAAAAAACCATTGCACTGATTTTAGGAAAACTTTTTGTCATGACTGCTACACTGCTACCTAAGTGGAAAGTGTTGAAATAAGCCCATTTAAAGTCACAATAGGTGTCTTTGTTTTAAAACCTATATAAATAATTACGTACTAGATGTTTTCCAATTCTTATAACATTAAAACATCAGATTGAAAGCCTCCTTTTTTAATTAATCAAAAAGCATTATTGAATGAATGAATGAAAACCACGTTTCGCTTAATTACAACGAACATAGCTGATTACAATACCGATTAGTCCGTATTTAGCAAAGAATGCCTCACGGATACGCTTTGCTTGTAAAAAAACATAAAACATCAGGAAGAGATTATATCTATTGCACCACTTTGCAAGTGTTTAGTTTATTACACGCTTTTATATGTAGTTTAGATATTAGACATACCGACTCAATTAAAATTAGGTTTAGATTGATTTTTATAATGAACTAGAGGGTGCTGGCGGCTCCGCTCGCATTAAGAAGTTAAACTTGCATCCTCTATTTCACCCCTTTAAAAGTGACATTTCCAAAAATCCTTTCTTAGCGGATGCCTACGTTATAACATCTACCTTCATTCCAAATTTCAGCCCAATCCGTCCAGTAGTTTGGGCTGTGCGTTGATAGATCACTATATCAGTCAGTCAGTCAGGTTTTATATTATTTAGATATACATTTTTGTCATAGGTATAATGTTTTCTTTTTATTCTTTGTTGGGCATGATTATGTATTGTGCCAGTTCTCAAATTAAAGACATTTTTCGATATTTTTTAACAATATTAAAGTGACGTTCCCGTTCGACTGTCATTCGACTTTGACAGATTAATGGAAATGTCTTCTCTGCCCATTTTCAGGAGAAAACTATTGACGAATATGAAAAAAGAAATGTAAATGCTGAAAAAAAAACCGGCCAAGTGCGAGTCGGACTCGCGCACCGAGGGTTCCGTACAAACCTGCAAGGTTAAATATTTTGTGATGTAACTAAAAATTTATGGTTTTCGTAATTTTTCCTTTATCTATGCTATAAGAAGTTGCTTCGTACCAAATTTCAAGATTCTGAGTTCACGGGAAGCACCCTGTAGGTTTTGATTCCCTTGCAAGTGTCGAAAATTTGCGGCATAAATGGCTGTATCTTTTGATTGCGTTGATTTTTTCACAGCTTCAAGGGACAGTAGACCTGAGTAATTGATATAAATTTCAGCTTCATACCTCTACGCGTTCCTGAGAAAAAGGGTCTTGACAGACGGACGGACGTACGGACAGACGGACAACAAAGTGATCCTATAAGGGTTCCGTTTTTTCCTTTTGAGGTACGGAACCCTAAAAAGCTCCCAGTTTATTCCCTTTTATGTTATTGTATTAAAAAACATTCCAGAAAATACCTTATATTAGAAATATTTGATTAAAATCATTATTTCATAACGCAACGCCAGTTTATTACTTGACATAATCTAACCTCACAAACTGTTGATTGCATTGATTATAAACGACCTCATTTGCCCAAAGACTGGTATTACTCTATTTACTTTTATAAACTCAAACAGTAGTATATAGGCTAATCTAGACGTTTAAGGTCTTATTACCACAAACTAGACTAGCGGACCTAGTATGGATACGTTTGTGATATACCAAACCTGCATAAGTTCTTATCAACTAGTGTCTAGAAATTAGAATGTACACTACGAGTATATATTAGGCGTTATTTATTTCAAATTGACATTTTTACTTTGATGATTCCTAGTTTGACATTTTATTTAATTTTAACTTTATTTGACATTTCATTTTGTTCTGTCATTTTTAACATTATAAAAAATGTAATAATACTTTTGGAAAATTTTAGACATGATTAAAATCTTTTTAAATATTTTTGTAAGACGAGACAATAGAATTACTTACCAACTGTTAACATTTAGTAAGTACATAAGTTGACTATTTCTATTTATGAATAATTGATTATCTTATCTTATACTTAATAACAATTTTATGATACCAATATATTATATTAGCGGTGTTAAAATCTTCTTTACTATGATTTTTATTATATAAATAAATATTCTAAACGTATCGTCTAAATCTATAACTAACTGGACTTTTTGCCATGTGTAAGAAAAAGATTGCCTCGCAAACTCAATCCAGATTCATATTATGAATCTCAAAAATTAACTGTGCTAAGCCCGCAGCCTTGATGTCAACTTGTTTTTAGACCAAAGCTTGTTTAAAAATGTTGGCTGCAAGCCAAGCTTGTAAAGTAAGTACTTAATAGTGTATTACGCTGCAAAATGTTAATGTTTTAGGAAATTGACGTATTTCCTTCGTGATATGGATATTCAGAATTTTTTGTAACATTTATAATTGGAGCATTATAGTAATGCTATAAAATAAGGTACGAGTTCTAAGTTAACTATATGACGAGTATGTTATAAGACAATTTTCATTGACATCTTTCGTGGAAGTATTTTTCAGTTGCCTTCCGACGTTAAGAGTAAATATTGTACATAAGTTAAAAAAAAATCTTCAAAAGTTTGGTTTCATTCCTATACAGTTTTAAAGAATACTTTGAAAATGACTACAGTCAACTACCAATTGATTCTAATCTTGCTTAGAAATTATGTAATTAACTACTAGGTAAGGAGTGTGATGCCAAATTGTCATTTTAGCCCCTATACAGCTAAAGTGACAGTACCAAGATTTATTTAAGTTGACATATTGTATGATTACATACCTATTATTATGTTTGACATGATTTTAATAACAAAAATTATCATTATTTTATTAATAAAACTAGTCATATGTAACTTCTAAAATTTTATAAAAGTTAAATGTTATAAATTCAATTTGACTAGATATTGTAATTTGTGTGGCATATTCTGTGATATTAGTACTTATACCTATGTATGTTACAATTTTACATTATCAATAAAGATTCTTTATCTTTATCTTTATCTTTAATATATTGTATAAAATTTAGCCCCTGAAAATCATAATAGACAAATATGCAAAGTTAAACTGATTTCAAACAATACCATAAAAACCCTATACAACACTCAAGTACCGATTTGAAAGTTTAAATCTGACTGTAACCAAACACACATTTTAACAAACTCAACACATTGTATGCTTCTTCTTATTTTCATGTTAAGAGTTCATTATAATGAGGGCATAAATAACAAGCAAGCATGTAAACACGACAATTACGTAGATAAACTAGTTTGTAAAAAAACACGGGTTTTTGAACCTATGGGAGCAAAACTTAGCTATTGTTTGAGACCTTGGGTGGCTGAGATTTATCTACGAAGATTTTTTAACATCGTCATTTATCTATACTAATATGTATTGTAAAAATGAAGAATTTGTTTGTTTGATTGAACGCGCTAATCTCAGGAACTACTGGTTAAATTATTATTGAAAAATTATTTTTGTGTTGAATAGAACATTTATCGAGGAAGGCTATATAACATCACGCTGCAACCAAAAACAATGGAAAATGTGGAAAAAACGTGGAAAGATATTTATCTTTGAGGGCTTCCGTTGCGTGCGCTGCGAAAACGGTTCAAGTCGTGGGTAACTGCTATAATTCATAAAGCTGAAGAGGTGGTTTACAAAAATAAATATGATGCCCAAAATAACTATTCCACGCGGACGAAGTCACGGGCACAGCTAGTTTGGAATAAATCCAATATCAAATGTAAACTATAGATAAACTCATTTGGAAAGGAAAGTTATTATAATTGAAAAGGTAAGTCAGAAGCGAACAAACTTAAAAAAATTGACCATAACTTGATTAATATAAGAGATTGTTGTTAAGAATATTATGTGTTAATCTATTACCATGACAAATTTAATCGAAATCAGTTATGTTGTTATTCTTTTTTTTTAGCCTTGGAGAATAAACAAATATATACCTACATACACTTATACAAATGTTTGCCTTCTTTAGTAGATTTAAGGGTGGGATACTATTCAAAGCAAGACATTTAAAAGTTTATTATCACAGCACTAGTTACTTAGATGTGTATTGTACTGTCTAAAGACACGCAAGGTTGTTCTCTAATCGGCGCCGGCGCATAACATGCTACCGTTTAAATGTAACAGAGGCAGTAAATTATGAAAACGAGGTTTAATTATTTATAACAACTTACAAGAGGAGTAGGAATAGATTAGATTTGGAATTAACATGTACATTCTATAATTCAAGCCAGTTTGCTTGTTTATGCTCCGAATAAAAAAGTTAAAACATTTCCTGATTCCAAATATAATGGTTGGGAAAATAGTTTTGAAGTGTCTTGTCCCTTTTCTATTTATATAGAAATTACAATACCTACATATATTCTAAACTAGGGAAGAAAAACTAAACATACTACTTCTTACTACTTAGAAAATCTTTAGAAAAGCCTAAAGATAATCTAAGTGCTCCAGCCCACTACCAGAGGGCAGCGTGCCCAGCACGCTGGCCGCATTACCACGCTGGATGGCAATAAACTAAACTTACTTATATTTTTACTTACTTAAATTATAAAACGAAAACAAAAAAAAAACTATTTCTCAAACAAATTGACATAAACAACTGGTTTCCAAGCATTTTGATCCTTCTGTGAATCAGATAATCAAAACGACAGAAAAGGAAAAAACACAAATTAAAATCTAACACTTGTTGCTGAATTAGGCGAAATCAATTAATATTTAGATATGGTAACCTTTAACGATAATTTATTTGGATAGACCAGACTTTTGACATACATACATACATCGGTATTGCAGCATTTATGTAACGGAGCATTTTACAGATTTTAAATAATTACCTACATGTCGGAAATTTAATTGGCGTTGAATAGTTGTAATTGAGGATGATATTACTTAATTTCGCAGATTTAAAATACAACAAAAGCATTTTACAAGACACGCTTCAAATTCAAGGCATTTATTTTGACACACAGGACACAACAATATATACATAAAAAGATGAAAACAGGTAGAATACAAAGGTGATATATGCGGCTAAAAAACAGGTTATATAAGAGTTGTCATATTTTTTGCTAAATCTGATCTTTCATTTTATTTCTCCAATTTTTCACAATTTCTTAACTTTTTTTATTTACCCACCATTAAGTCAAAGAAAATGTGACAATACTTAACAAACATGGCGAAGGTGAAGTTAAAAAACAATTATGTTAAACAAAAGCGAGCTAAATTGCAGTTTAAATATGTTAACAATTATTTTCATTCCAACCCAGATGGCAAGCTATAACCGTGTCGCGATAAAGTATATGTACACTTCAAGCTATGCTACTAAATAATATACCGGATATAATTTTTTGAATTATTCCATCAAGAAAATTCACAGTTTATTTTCTTTTTCATTGTACAAACTAACGTAAGCCATGTTTAGTAAAAGTAAGTGGAGGCCGTGTAAACTTACGTTATGTATATTTTCTGACGAAGTATGTACAAATCAGGATCGCGTTTGACTACAGTTCACCTTATTGTAAGCATTGCTCTAGAGTGTACTATGTAACCAGCTTGCCTCTAAGGTTTCTAGCTACGTACTTCTTCTTCTTATCGAATGAGAGTGGCCAACTCTGGTATCAAGCCGCCCTAAGGGCCTCCGACATGGCTTAACGACTGCCGTACTAGACAAGAGTAAGTTACCTACTTATTGACTGTAAATAAGATGCTAAACGTGACACATAATAGACTATACTTATATCACACAGATTATATTATTATATAGTTTATCTACGCTAATGTTGTAACATTCTACTTATGTTTTCAATACTTGACTTATAATTACTACTGTTATAGCGCAGACAACAAAACACTCAATTTAAGCAATTTCACATGATGGTATAATATCCACATCGATCTCGTAATAGCTCATTATAACATCGGTACAGCGCGACCAACCTGATTGCAGGGCCAATCAGGTTGGTCGCGCTTTAGAGATCTTCTTCTTAGTCGTTGTCTTCATTGCTGAAGGTCGTGTCTAGCTTGAAGTCTTGATCACTTGGTGCACTATGCTTCTCCATGATGTCCTGTCCTCCGCGGTCTTGAGAGCTTGGGTTATTGGCAAGCCTGTAAGGGTCTTAACTAGGTCAGACCAGCGGGTAGGTGAGCGGCCGCGTGATCTTCTCCCATCGACTTTGCCAATTACCATCAGTTTTTCTAAACTGTCAGGGTCCCTACGAGCAATGTGTCCGAAATATTTGAGAATTCGCTGAAAGCAGATAGCAGACAGTCTTGTGATTATCTTGAGCTCTTTTAGAATAGATACGTTGGTTCGGGAGTCCACGGGATACGCAACATCCGTCTCCAACACCACATCTCAAACGCATCTATTTTGTCTCTTTCTTTCTTCCTAATTGTCCAGGATTCGGCGCCGTAAAAGAAGATAGAGAATACCAACGTACGCACCAGCCTCACCTTGGTTTTTCGGGATATGTTACGGTCTTTCCATATTCTAGTGAGTTTAGTCATAGCTGCTTTGGACATTTGGATCCTCCTGGCTATTTCTCTTTCCGTGCCACCCTCATTAGTTAGAAGTGAGCCAAGATAAACAAACTGGTCAACGAACTCCAGGTCTCTGAGTTCATTGGAGCGAATTAGCAAGCCAGGTCTATCTACCATCATGATTTTGGTCTTGGCTTTGTTGATGGTGAGGCCGACTAACTCACTCTCTCTCTCTACTCTAGACAGTAGTTGCGCCAGTTCTTCCTCAGACGATGCAAATAATGTGGTATCATCCGCATACCTCAGGTTGCTGATCTTTCTGCCACCAATGGATATACCACCATCCCAATCCTCTAGGGCACGTCTCATATATCGATATTCTAGAATTGGCAACAAAAGTAACTCACAATCTTTTGCCAGGAAAATCTAGAAAATTATATGACAAATTAACTATTGTCAGCTTTTACTCTTGTTGTTTGATCAATTGCATTAGTGAAAATAAAGTAGTGTATGCAACTGCATATAACACGGGTATTAAAACACACGTTACTATTAAGAAACTCGCTGCGCTCGTTTCATAAACTCACACTCGTGTTTTAATACCCTTCATTATATGACAGTTGCATAAACTACTATTATACGATAGACAAGATAGATAAAAAATGCAGCAAAAAACCTCATGTAAACAACAGCATTCAAGACCATATTGACACTAAAACAAAGAAACAAAATCTATCAGAATCATAACCCTGTTTGTTATTATTAATTGAAACCAATTACCGTATTAAACTGTGTTTTTTCTATATCTTATCTTTACATACAACTTTTCCCTAAAGTCGTTCAAGTAATGGCGTATGTCAAGGTGACCCGCTCGGACGTGAGTTATAAAAATTGAATGTGATTGAATCATAATGTAATTGGATAATAGACCTGCAATTATTGTTGCAGCTGATATTATCGCGCCTTGTTTAGCTTAAGTAAAGTATTTTAATGTGTAGAGGACTTCTACCGGGACCTGGCCAAGCGTGTAGAAGTGACAGGTCTCCGGAATACTGGCTACAAAAGTCTACTTTGCTCAAAAGGTAAGCATTGATATGCAGCGCGGAAATGCTGCCAGCATTTTAGAGACCTTTGCTTATACTACTGGCATTTTAGATTAAGTTTTTAGTTTGAGAAGTAGCTTAAGTTTTTATTATTATTGTTATAAATGAATGAATTAATGCATTTATTGTCTGAAAACTAGTGTTAGTATTTAGTTTTTTAAGTTCTTTTTTAATTAATAGTTAGGTACTTTGTGTTTTATATGTTTTATATGTAACAAATAAGGAAGTTTTTTATAATATGTGTGTAACTGAAACAAAGATGTTATGAATAACATTTAAGTTCTAAGATTGTGTTTGGTATTTAAATGTGATTGAATATGCATGAATGTATATAGATTGCTGTGGATGTGAGTAATTTGACTAGTTGACCTAAAGCAACACTTAATTTTTTTCTGAGGTCAAATATAATGCATACTGAAATGTAATAATACTTGCGCTTGAACGAGACTATTATATCGTGAAATGCATTCATCCTCAGAATAGAGAAAAAAAACTGTACATATTCTGAGATAAGATAAGATGAGATATGTATTTAGGTAATGTACACCAAAAAATTACATAATGAAAGAAATTCATAAACTAATTCAATGCACATTGGGCGGCCTTATCGCCTCAGGCAATTTCTTCCAGGCAACTTCGCGATCGCGATCGATTAGCTATCTCTGTGTTCTGAGATCGCATCATAACATAAGACAAGTTAATCTTGCAGCACTTAAGATACTTTTAGGGTTCCGCACCTCAAAAGGAAAAAACGGAACCCTTATAGGATCACTTTGTTGTCCGTCTGTCCGTCCGTCCGTCCGTCTGTCAAGACCCTTTTTCTCAGGAACGCGTAGAGGTATGAAGCTGAAATTTATATCAATTACTCAGGTCTACTGTCCCTTGAAGCTGTGAAAAAATCAAACTTCTAAGCCAACGCAATCAAAAGATACAGCCATTTATGCCGCAAATTTTCGACACTTGCAAGGGAATCAAAACCTACAGGGTGCTTCCCGTGAACTCAGAATCTTGAAATTTGGTACGAAGCAACGTCTTATAGCATAAATAAAGGAAAAATTACGAAAACCATAAATTTTTAGTTACATCACAAAATATTTAACCTTGCAGGTTTGTACGGAACCCTCGGTGCGCGAGTCCGACTCGCACTTGGCCGGTTTTTTTTTGTTTCACTGTCTCTATAAAAATATTGACCCTTCACAAAAATCATAAAATATATAAATTAGTTTAAGTATAAGGGTGTAAGTTAAGTTTTTTGAAAATAAAGTAACTTGTATTTATTGTATTATATATTATATTATTATTATTTATTATCAGTTAAGTTTATCACCTTTATAAATAAACTACTCAGTACTTAATTTGCATGTCTACTTTACTAACGTCAATAGCCCTCTGTCATGAATAAGCCATTGATCGAACCCATTCAATCGTTCGTTTGTTTTGATTCGCTTTATCAATTAAAAGGTCTATACGAGTTTGTACAAAGTAATTTTATTGTAGAACCAATCGGTGGCAGCACTGTGAATTTAAGCTCTTTTAATGTCAGGTACAATAAATTGACATTTGATTGATTTCGATTCAATTACTATTCGGGCTTAACATTGACTGCTAATGAATGAATGCATTTATTATCCGAAAAAATAGACACGAAAATTGAAGATGTATAACTAATTGTTGCTTAGCAATTTCAATTAAACAGTTTAATATAACATAGCTGAAAAATCTCATTAACTTTAGCTTGGAAGACATAAAACGTAGCTAATCAGACTGTGGTAACCGTTCACGTTCACAAAATATGTTAAAAGCAACTGCCGTCGCGGTTAGACCTTGCATGGGTGACCCTCACAAAATTTGACATGTCAGTATTTTGCGGTGTCATTTACATCTGTAGACACTTTTACGGATATGATGACTTATTGGATGACTAGTTTAACTTAAGATTCCGGATATCCATCATAGATAGACATCGACAAAATTACAGAGTTTTGAAGCTGTTTATCAAAAGACTAGCTGGTTCGCGCGACTTCGTCCGCGTGGAATAGTTATTACCATAAAATCGGTTCTAGTGACTTAATCTAAAAAGATAGACATATACTGTTGCAGACATTTTGTTAGATCATTTTAAGAGGATTAATTCTTCCATACACATTTTTTTTATAATATCTTGAACCGTTTTCGCAGCGCATGACGGAAGCCCACAAAGATGAATAATTTTCCCCGTTTTTTCCACATTTTCCATTGTTTCTGCGCTCCTATTAGTTGCAGCGTGATGTTATATAGCCTAAAGCCTTCCTCGATAAATGGTCTATTCAACACAAAAATAATTTTTCAATTCGCACCAGTAGTTCCTGAGATTAGCGCGTTCAAACAAACAAAGAAACAAACTCTTCAGCTTTATAATATTAGTATAGATACTGTTCTACAAACTTTTTAGTTCCAATCTTATCCACAAGTACAGTTATCTAGTGCGTTTTAATGAGGGGTCACGTTTAATTACAGCTTGCTATAATCAATTGTCAAACTTTGACGTGTGAATGAATGAATGAGTGATTGAAATAGTTTTGGACTTGACATTTGGTTAAGGTTAGTGATAGTGCTTTAGTACTTATTGTAGCTATTGTTTTGGTTAGGGTGTGGTGGCCTATTGTTTTACTGTATCTTGTCATATCAATTAGGTTGTGGTTTTACTGTTGAATGTTATGAATCGCGTGTAAGTAAATAGTAATAAAAATAACTCATTTTCTCAAAAAATATATAGGTTCACCAAAGGTTGAAATGGACCTACTTTTTTTAAACCAGTTGGTTAAAAGTATTGATTATTTCTTATTTATCTAAATATATAAAACTCAAAGGTGACTGACTGACTGGCATAGTGTACTATCAACGCACAGCCCAAACCACTGGACGGGTCGGACTGAAATTTGGAATGAAGGTCATTGAGCTATAATGTACTTACTTATAGCTCAATGATGAAGGTAGATGTTATGACGTAAGCATCCGCTAAGAAAGGATTTTTGGAAAAGCCACTTTTAAAAGGGTGAAATTGGGGATACACGTACCTACTTCTTAATGCGAGCGAAGCCGCGAGCACTTACAATACTTTAAATGGTAAAGAGATCATTCGCAGAAGTAATATTCCAACAGACACGTAGTCGCATCAGTTATTACAGGTGGCTTGGTTTAAACAAACTAGCAATAATGAATACTATTTGCCAGCACGGTTAGAATGAAACACTGTTTGATTCATGACATGATTCACTTCTTCCAGGCTGTTAAATTAATGGTATTTATTAGCTTAGTAACATAAGCAAATTCCTTCAAAAGAGAATATATTGTGATGAAAATCTATATTTTATTAAGTACTACTAGCAAACACATACATACATGCTATGTATCAAAGATGGCGCTGTATGTGAAAAATGATTTTCCCTGTTTTCCCGCTTTTCTGTTGATTTTATCCTGAATTTTCTTTGCTTTGACTTTTTTGCTGAGACCTTTCCAACGAATACAAAGTGCGTTCTGGAGTCATAGCGTCAGGCAGGAAAACCCAACTTATTTTTATATTAAGTATATAAATAATAACATCACACAATCAATGCACCAACCTACATGTACAATAGATACATCAAAACAACTAAGAAACTATGAATCATATAATGAATCGTTACAAAGTGTAGTGCTAACGTTGCGGTTAGAATCCACTTGGGTGGCAATCTTGAAACGTAGATTCAATAGATTGTCTTTTTAATCAGTTATTATGGTTTTATTATTATTTTACTTGTGGTAATATGTGGTGTTATTTACGTCGTTATTCAGGGAAACAGTAAGAACTATAAAGTAAATGAATTCATAATCAAATCTTTATCCGTAATAAATTTCACTATGGAAGAGATCTCTTAGCGATAAGCCGGTAAGGTGACACTATATTGAGTTACTTTTCTGTTGTGTTTTTTTATTTGTGTGTAACAATGAATAGATATCTATTGTCTTGTCAGTAACCAATGATATTCTATATAAACTTCAGTAACATCAGTAATTTGTTGATGTTATTTATTTACAAAATAAAAACAATTGTACTTCCCTGGAACTTCAGTTAGTTTGTTTTTTGACTAAAATGGGTTTGTACTTGTCCATAGTTTGCTTGATTTTAAGCAACAGCTTAGTGCCATATAAAATCACCTTCGATATCGTAGTAATTAAACTTGAAAATCTAAATAATCCTTGCAAGCTTCCCACGCAACATGAATAACGAGCAAGTACTTGATTTATTACCATAAAAAAACAATCCCTTACTTTTCCTTTCCGAAAGGCCGATACGATCAGCTCTTTTTCAACAGAAGCCAAATAAATCGTCGACATAATACAATTAAGGATTGAGTTGCGAGCACATAAAACAAAAAACGCATAAAATATAATGTCGAAGCAATAGGATCAGCACAATAGTACCAAATGACACAATTTTGTATGTTGCTCGCACTATGATCCAGCGATCTTAAAAGCGAGAGTGAATCGGTTCTTATCGGGTAAACACGCTCCATCGTAGGCCATAGCCTTTGCTTGCTATTAGGTAAACTATTACCAAGTGCTAACCCATTCAAGTTAAAAAAAATGTAATTACTATTGCGCCGTAAATCCGAAACCAACAGACCAACTCATACACCTACTATCGCTTTTATTTTAATGATACATACACATTTGTAAAACTACGTTTATTTATTTCTTACTATGCAACGCCCGATGCACTTCCAAATGGCGCCCTTTGACCAATCCATTTTCATCCCATGTCAATGGAACAAACACAAAAACTGGACTTTCTTTTTCGTCGACCTCTGTAGAAGGTGACTGTGTCCCGACTCCCCGGGTAATAATAGCACCCGGGGTAATGGGTCATTGGACCTTGTGCCAAACATGGCACAACCGCGTGTGGGCCATATCTGGCCGCGGCCGTGAAGGGGTTGTTGACGTGTTATTTGTCGTAAGAAAGGATTTCACTATCCCACTATAAATATAAATAAATAAATAAATAAATAAAATAAAAATTCCGGGAAATTAGTAAAATTATTTAATGGACGAAACTTTGTGTAAGTTTATAACTTCTTTGTGTTCAAACAATTGAACTGATGTGGGTGAAATTTGGTATGGAGATAGATTACTATTGATTAGCAGAGCAGACTATTTTTTGTCATATTATTACGGGTCATCAATTATACTTTTCAATCAGATCTGCAAAAAATAATAATTAGTTCTCATTAATTTAGAGACAATGGATAAATATAAAATTAAAAACTACTCCATACAAATACATATGAACATAAGTACATACTTTGAAGTAATTGTAACCAATTACCACCCAAATTGTTATATTCCAAATAAGTAAATCTCATAAAGATAACACCTTCATAGCAAATCGCGGTGCAAAGCTCCCAAAGTGCAACAAAAACTGCATTGGCCATATTTGGCACTTGAAATATTGCCGAATCAAATATGGCCTCTCATTAAAATTCGGGCAGGCTAAGCAACATTAAAATATTGCAGGTTGTAGTTTGGTCAGCAGTTTTAAGGATTGGTAAGCTTATACGATTAAATAACTTAAATATTCAGTGGAATTAAAAACTACCGGGAAGGTTTAAAAGACAATACACCAGCAGGCCAAATAATAGTACGTAAGTTACAAAGTGTGTTAGATTTGATTCGTATGTAGTATTTAAGAAGATACTTTTGACGGCTGACAATACTAAAATAAATTTCCAATTTTAAAACATGATTTTATATTCAATAAAAAAAGAGAGCAAGCAATTAGGTACACTATAATAAATGATTTGATTCTGCGGGAAAGTCATGACCCTCTGTTTTGAGGATGAGTCAAAAAGGATATAATAAAATGGTCAACTTTTTATTTTTCTGCTTACCATATAATCCAAAATGGCGTTGGCTCGGTCCAATTTGGGGGAAACGATCCAAACAATGCACTCGCAAGCCATAACCATATTAACCATAGCCATGAAATCATGCGCTTGTGATTTTGGGAGCAAAAAGAATGAAATCGAAATGCGAGAGCGTCGTGAGAAATCTTTGTTACGACGATAGCTTGTATTGGTTGGAATAGAAGAAGTTTTTAGCGAAGCGACTTTTATAGTTCATTGATTTTTTATACTTATGCTAAATATTTACAATATTAATACATACTACTAACTACAACAAATATAAAAAGAGGACACTTAAAAATCTTTAGAAAAGCCTACCTAAAGATAGTCTATGACCTATGTGCTCCAGCCCACTGCCAGAGGGCAGCGTGCCCAGCATACTATTGTATGTATAATAAGTATGTATTTACAAAAGAAAAGTATTATAAGTATTATATCCGTTATCTAGTACCCATAACACAAGCGTTTGCTTAGTGTGGGGCTAGATGGCGCTGTGTGCAATGTCCCGGTATATTTATTTATTTATACTGGCCGCATTACCACGCTGGATTGCTATGCTGATACGTTGAGCCAAAAAAGGCCAGCATTTTTGTCACGCGTCGCTCATTGATTGTCTTGAAATTCAATTTGATTCGTGATATATTGACGAACACCTAATATAACACTCTCCTACACATTTGATACTTTTCTCAACCATTATCATACACATAGGTACTTAGTCAGGACGAGTCGTTTACAAGAAGGGAGGCCTATGCTCGGCAATGGGTGATAACAAGCTGATTACGATGCTGATGGCCTTGTCTGAATTCATGGTTCACCCTATCTATATACTAATATTATAAAGCTGAAGAGTTTGTTTATTTGTATGTTTGTTTGTTTGAACGCGCTAATATCAGGAACTACTGGTGGGAATTGAATTTGTTTTTTGTGTTGGATAGAACAGTTATCAAGGAAGGCTTTAGGCTATATAACATCACGTTGCAACTAATAGAAGCGAAGAAACAATAGAAAATGTGGAAAAAACGGGGAAAATTATTAATCTTTAAGGGCTTTCGTTAAATGCGCTGCGAAAACGGTTCAAGATATAAAAAAATGTGTATGAAAGAATTATTTCTCTTAAAATAATCTAACAAAATGTCCGCAACAGTATATGTCTATGTTTTAAGGTAACTCACTAAAACCGTTTTTATGGTAATAACTATTCCACGCGGACGAAGTCGCGCGCATAAGCTAGTCACTTACTAAAACTTAATTAATCAGAGCATCGTGCTCAAAATAGTTTTATAAGTAAGAAGTTAAGTATGTACTTTACTTACAATTGCATCAAATGTCATTCAAAACGCCCGAAACACATAGTTCAAGAATTTGCTAATATTTCGTACATTGTCTACTTGAATTCCGATTTCTATGCGTAATAAATAACATTTTAGTCCATTGAATAGGTCTAAATCTTGATAATGCAAATACCTGAATTATTTAACTCTGATTAATGATCTTGCTCCGATATAAATCTACAATTAATAGACTATTCCAATTCATACACAAGTACACGCAACAGCCTTATTTAAATAACACTTATATTCTAAAGTGTATATTTAGTATGTGAGTTTGCAATAATGTGTGTTTGTTACTTCTGCTCTCTCTATGAGTCGTATTTCCGCATGACTGAGGGTCGTGACTCCCCCGCAGAATCAATTCGTTAGGGGAGTTCTCTTGGGCAGATACATCGTGGTGGTCGCCCAGGTCCTACCACGGACTTTTTTTTCTTCTTCTTAGTAAAATAAAAAAACAAAGTATGTAAATAATATAGTCTTTATTACTACTAAGGCAATGCACAAATTAACAACTGCCAAGTAAAGGCAAAGAGTAAAGTTTAAGATTTGTTTTTTAATTACACTTATGTAGTAATACTGTCAATTATTTTATTTTTCAAAAGTCTGGGTAGGCCACTTCCTCTCTCTATGTCTCTATTTTCTTTCAATCTCTAGTCCTTCTTATACCTACTATACTGTTATAATTCTATCGGTGGTGAATGTAAAACACGTAAAAACATCTGCCTGTAGGGTGGCTTAAAAACTATTTATAACATCATTTTTTATGTTGTATTTATAGACTTGCTTGTTATGAAAGTTTTACTTTGTATGAAAATTGCATCTCTCATAATTTCCAGTAAGACGTAGATAACGTTTATAGATTTATGATTTGAAGCGCGGCTGCAGTCGCCGAGTTTTTAAATTAAAACTGTACCTTCATAAATCTGTGAGAGCTTATCTTTAGACGGGTGTAAGTACAGGAGGATACGAAAGTGTATGTTTAGTTATTTATTAACCTGTTACCTAATGGTATATTTTATTTACAATAATAAAATATTATTGTAAATAAAATATATTTATTGTTATTTATTAATATAAAAAATGTATACATAAGTTATCGAGTCCTGCTGACTTTTGGCTTCCCAGGGAATGACTTGCCCCGCAGGCAGACCATCTACCATCGGATGTCAATGAATAGGCACCTAAAGGAGGAGGCCTATACCCAGCAGTGGGTTGAAAAGGGCTGAAGATGATGATGATCATGAATAAAAAACTATGACAAAAGACAAGACAAGGTTTTCAAAGGAAAGAAACCACAACTGTTTATTTTTGTAATACATTTTAGGTACGTCATTGCGCGAGGTAAAGAAATAGCAATAAAAACGAACCAATTGAGAGCGTCTTCTTTAGTTCTTTATTTTTTTATATCCTGTATTTTTTCCCATTCGCCCACCATAACCATTATAATAAATAAGTGATCATTATTTTCAATTCAGATATTATTTTAATAGAGTTTTATTGTGAAGTCATTGAAAATAAGTAGAAATGTGGGCTTATGGTTTTTATGCCACCATTATTAGATAATTACTGCCACTAAATAAAAGATATGGAAAAAAGTCTAATGCCATCAAAGTAATACGGGAACACAATTAGCTACACCATAACCTAACTAAAGTATACGAAAAGCAACGATGTTTCATCTAATAGAAGTTTTACAGTATTAAGATTCGATTATTTCTTTTTAATTTTATTTGTGTGTCCTTTCGACTGACTGCAACTTGGCAACATTTCGTATATTAGAATCCAGATTGGTTTACAATTTTTATATAAATCTGTCACAAATTTCATGTAGTGGTTTGTCCATGGCAACTGATTAATCAGCATAACTATTATACTATAAGGTTATCTAAGAGAATACCAGTCTTTCTACCTCTCTGGGTCCAATTTAAGATATTACATTTTGAAAATTTATTAAAAAAAATAAGAAACAATATTTACACATATTAACACTAATAGAACTAAAAAAGAGTATTTACATCTAAACTAAATTTAAACAATCTACAACATGTGGTATGGAGCCAAGAACGCTGGCTGCATTTCCACGTTGGATTGCTATAGAAATCCTTTGCGCAAGGAACCAGCCAGCGTTCTTGTCTCTAGTGATGTCAATCAACATTTTATTTAATTTTTTTATAAAAGACTTCGTGCTTTTTCCCCACGGACCAAAAGTTTCGAAGCCAAGCGGTACGAAAATATAATCAGTCGATAATGATGTATATTTTCGCCGCTTGGCTTCTTCTGCTGCGTCCGCCGCGGCTCCTGCCGCTTGTACTGTTCCACTGAGGCGAGAAGGAGCTAGTGTATCGACGCAAGTTGCGTCCCATACAAGAGCTTTTCTCCGCTCCCAGGGAATCAGTGTGAGGCCATCGGGGCGCTTACCATCGTCACGGACCATGCCAATCGGTTCAAGAACTGATGGTACGTTGACAGTGGCAAGTGCCCGTCTCAGTATATCATTCAGCGAGCCGTGGCGGGAGAATCTGCCTGCACTGCGAAGGCATGAAATTTGAAAATTGTTTTTCAGGCGATTTTGCCTAGCAAATGAGGTCGTTCTTGCTTAAAACTATTATTTAATCAAGAATTTGTGTGAGTCTCAATAAAGACATTTCTTTCTTCTTCTTCTTCTTCTTCTGCTTTCTTACCAAAAAATTATGTTATGACTAACGTTTAATATTTTGCACCCGACTGTACCAAACCCCCCAGATCACTTTAGTCTTTAAAAATCTTTAAATAGTTCAGCTGAGCGTTATTTATTAAAGCCTGGGCTTATCATAGAGCGAGTAGTTTGCCCCGGGGCAATTGCGGGCAAAAATCGCCATTTTTCTGAGTAAATTCTATTTATTTTTAAAATAGCTGTGAAGGTCGTGCGTGATTTATGCAGGTCTCAATTGAAATTTATTCAGCAGCATTTTTGCTTGCATTTAAATATTTAAATGCAGGCAAATTTACTTGGCGTGATAGGGCTTTATATGTTCTTTAATTTATACCATTTGTATTTAAGTTGTTATTTTATTTAGGCTTAATTTTTTTCCTTCACTAAAAACTTGTTCACTTGATTCAGACTTGGGTGAAACAAAAGAAAAATATCAGTTTCACTTAAGACACGTACCCGTGTAGTAATTACCCATCATGTGACCTTTTTGATGAGTCATTTCTTTCTTAGCAATACAATACCTCACCTACAATAGTATAAGTATCTACTACTGATCATATAAATATATCACATCGACCACGGTTTGTAAATGTGTATTCTATGTAACATTCCTTCTGTTCTTCACGTACCAATGGCTGAACTGAATCAAATACAATTAGTTGAGTAGAATTGGTTGTTTTTTTATCCTGAAAGTCACTGAACGACGCTAGTGTATTATTTTTACTATTTTTCTTATATTTGTATTGTCATGTATTGAGATACATGGCAGAATAAGGGACAAGGAAAATTTCATCGTCCTCATCATCATCCACAGCCTAATCTATCCCACTGCTGGGCATAGGCCATTGAATGTGCCAGCTGCGTCGATCTTGTGCGGAACTCATCCATAAAGAACCCACGACTCGAGTAATGTCGTCGACCCATCTCGCTGCCGGATGACCTACACCTCGTCAGCCTGTTCTTGGCCACCACTCAGTAACGGTTTTGCTCCATCTATTGTAAAAATTTTAAACATGCAATACATTACTCTAAACACTTCTAAACAGATTGCACATTCATGACATAATATTGGCAGTTATGTAAAGACGATCAGAGGCCGGCAGTGCCTTGGCATATGTTTAGCACCCACATTGTTTGGTATGTACCTACTGCTTAGAATTGGTATTGAAATCGCTGGATCATGATATTTGTTTATTGCTTGCAACACATTTATACATTCTTCTTTTTCTTGTATATGCTTATTTCTCTCCAACCAAAGGTTGCCTGGAAGAGATCGCTTTCAGCGATAAGGCCGCCGCTTGTGGCACTATAAAAAAAAGATAATTATTTGATATATGTACTGTTCATTTTTAAAGTGTCAACAATAAATAGTTTATCTATCTATACTAATTTAGAAACTAAACTAGTACTATATTTCATGAGACATGAATAGCTACAATCAAGCATTTAACTAATTCAGCATAAAATGGTTTAAGATGGTTGTAGTGTTTTTATAAAATAAATAAAAAAACCTTTACATTTCCATTGCGTTTACAATAAAGTAAAATATATGCTTGAGGTTATATTTAAGAAATAATTAAATTATCATAATATCCGAGTAATATTATATATTAACCCGTTGGCCAGTCTATTAAAATAAAATAAACACTTTTCAAAATTTTGATGAACGATACTTACGGCAAAGTCGAACTTCAACCAATTAATATAAATTATATTATATAGCATTTTTATTCTGTCAATTTCACATAGATACTAATAGATTAATTTATTGATAATATTTTATTTCAAGAAGTCTTGCAAATAATAAGTATTCCACCACACAAAGTAAGTAAATTAATGCAACCAGCCAATAATTGTGCGAAACTCGTAAACGTGTGGTTTGTGTAATAATTTCTCAACTCAATTTAATGCTGTAAAAAGTGTAAAATTACGACGGTTAAGTTTTTGTGTCACAACGATCGAAGCTTGTCGTGATAAGTGTTATATGATTGGATGGATTTATGCCATGGCTGGCTCATTATTGGTAAAATAATTTAAGTAGACAGTTTTATTTAATTTGGGCAACTTACTTTAAAGCAATTTATGCAAATATATGGCGTTTTATAATTTATCAAGTACTAGTGGACGTTCGCGGCTTTGCTCGCATTATTTTGAATTAAAAAGTAGCCTATGACACTTCTAAGACTTCATACTACCTTCATACCAAAAATCATGATGATCCGTTCAAAGAAAAACAGGTAAATAGATGCACAGGTAAACAGTTTTTTTTTATAAAATCCGCTGGAACGAGTTCTGTTATGGATTTAAAGTATATCTACCCAAACATTTTTTTTCTAATATTTTCTATGTTTATATATTTGATTCAATATCTTATTTAAAAAGCTTGTTACGCGATGAACTGGCCCTGATATCGTTTCCACAGGTAATCCGTATTGTGTCGATGTTTCAGGGATTAATAGTGTTATTTTGCTTGTTACAGGATCACAGTGCAATATGTGGAGGCATTGAGAAGGAACCTATCACACGGCAGACATGAGTCGAGGGCACCCAGGGAGGTAAGAATATAAAACTATTTAATATGCTTTCTTTAGACGAAACTGCTAACGATGAGACAAATATTATCGACATTGATATTGTAGTCATATATGTGTCTACAACAATACATAAGATAGACAATAGACATCATCAAACGCAGAGCGCTTTCAGATAGTTCTTATATCTATTTGAAAAAGTGTAGCGAATTTCAGCTAGCGATGTACTGAAATTCAGATTCACTAAGACACGGCTGATAAAACGCCTTAGATGTTGCTTAGCTTTTACCGTAATTGGTGCTCGCTGAATTTGTAAATAATAAAATTAATCAGTAGAGTCAGAATAAAACTCATTATATATCATGACATCTAGTTTTTACAGTTTCGTGAAATGAAACAGATATCTCTCTAGACATATTTTAAGCTGTTGTCGAAAAACGTTACAATACCTACATCCCTTTCTCATACGAAGTTTGAAACATAGAGGTTGCATAAAACCTGTACATCCCGTTACAGATAACAAAGAACCGATGATACCAAAACGCGAAACACCGAGTTGACTCTACCGATCGAACCACCGAGGTACCTCACACACGGTACCTCAAAACCAATGTCTAATGAAACTGGTACCAACACTGTTAACGAAGACGAAGAGGTAGCCAGAAACGACACAGATAACAAAAAAACAACTGAAGTAACAGAAAACACAGAAAAAACTGAAAACGCAACAGAAAACACAAAAGAAAAAACAGAAAACACAAAAGAAGGCAAAGAAAACAAGCCAAGATCGGTTTCGTTCAATCGAGACATACACGTAAAGAGATTCGGTGAGTCGACTGTCGCAGAAACGAAATAACTTACTAATGTATATAATCATGTTACATGATTCTAACAGGAATGTGAATACGCTAATATAATAATCTCCAAGAATAACCAGTTCACCTTGACAACTAACGGGGACACTAATATCGAACTAAAATTCAATAATGATATGTATATACTTCAAATAATTCTTCTATAGACTGAAGATTTAACAATATTGGCTGCTACAAATCGCTTCTTCGTACTTAATTCTACTTTTTAGGTTAGAAAGTTCTTTGTAGTTTTGTTTAATCTGTTTCTTTATTTATTTTATAGTGTCAGCAAAATAATCTAAAATATTTTCCAATTCAATTTATAAAATCCTTCTATTTTATTCAAATGTCAAAATAAAGTGTACCTACCACAAAGTTACTTAATCATGCATTAATTAAATTAATAGATAAGACATTGATAGAAACAGATGTTAGATAAAAATGCAAGTGCATTAAAACTGAATGAACGCAGTAATTGACGAGACCCGGGAAATAGGTCAAGACGATCATGAATCAATGGTCGAATCAAAAAACCGAACATTGATTATAATCGCAGACGATTACACGCCAAAATATGATGATGGCTATAGATTTTGCTGAATTTTCTGGTTATGGAAATGAAACACGTTATGGTGTTTTTATATACTGTTGCTTTGAATATGCAAAAGATGTCGTACGTAGTATATTTTTTATAACGGATCATAGATATAAAATAACTAGTGGGTGCTCGCGGCTTCGCTCGCATGAAGAAGTAAAACTTGCATCCCCATATTCATCCCTTTAAAAGTGACATTTCCATAAATCCTTTCTTAGCGGATGCCTACGTCATAAGATCTACCTTAATTCCAAATTTCAGCCCAATCCGTCTAGTGGTTTGGGCTGTGCGTTGATAGATCACTATATCAGTCAGTCACCTTTGAGTTTTATATATATAGATACTATTATAAAAAACTTAAATTTATAGGAAAAAACTACTAGTCAGAAAGCTTATCAAGCTTAAAAAGCTTGAGCTTTTGACGCAACGAAGCGTCAAGGTACCAGGAGAACAGAGCTGGGTAGGAGGTGATTCACTATCCAAGCTCAAAACGTACAGTATATCAAGTAGGTAATGTTTCAATGACCGATAAAATGCCTAAGCTTGAGACACGACATGCGTTGAATACTACTGTACGTTGACAACTTGTCACGGGGTTCAAGGTTTGGACAAGGTTGGGTCGTGATAAATACATATATCTATGTATATCTAGGTATATACACAGATAAGATAAATCCTTGAAAAGTGGAAGTTACACTGTTGTAAGTATATAGTTTGCGGTTTGTCCCAAGTCTTTGCGGTTTTTGTTTAGGTACTATTTTTAGGCAGTTTCGTGGAAGTTTGGATTACGTCTTTGTAGTATATTATTTATTTGAAATTGTAAGAGGCACCGAAACCACCACAATATTTATTCGGTAAACTATCTCCTTGAGATTTTAAAAGGTTACTGGTAAATTACAAAATCTCCATCGAAGTGATTTCTAGAACGTTACTAGCAACAAACCTAACAAAACAGATTTTTAGTAAATTTAAAAAAAAAAAATGTTTCTAGTAAAGCACTTTGAGTTATTTGTACTTCTTTTGATCTTTTCCAACTTTTTCTGTCTGTCCTCGCAAAAACTTCATCGTCGTTTTCTTTTCTTTAATTTTAACACAAACTAGTCAAAAATCATATATATTTTAAATAATTTTAAGCAAACTATCAAGATAATTTATAGCACTAAACAAAAGCGGTAAAATTAGCATTCTAAGTTCGTAGACGCAACATGATTCCGTGCGAATCGTGACGGCCATGTTTTTACCAAGTTTTTACTATCAGTTTTGGACAGGTACCGTCGTTAGCTCAGATATACATCTGTGGTATGTATGTGCTTCCTGTCGCTTTTCTATGTGATGTTTTTTTGTGTTTTATTCAGGGAAATAAAGACAAAAACCTTCTATTTTCTACAAATTTTTTAACCTATGAGTAACGATGGTAAATATAGTTAATTCGTTGGTTTTAAGTGACAAAAATGGATTCATCGAATTTTAACTGAGTTTAAAAAAGAGGGTATCCCATTCACAGATTCTTACTTCAATTCTGTGAATGGCATGAGGTACCTAAATGTCATGTAAGAGGCCCTTAGGGCGGCTTGATTAACTCTCAACACCAGAGTTGGCCACTCTCATTCGATAAGAAGAAGAACTTCAATTATGTTAGATTTTTGCAATTGTTTTTAAGTTTACAGTTTATATTTATATCGAAGCTTACCGCCACTTTATTACTTAACTTTTCGTTGTGTTTTCAAACTACAATTTCATTCTGAAATTTATTTGTATTGTAGAGTCGTTATATTATATATTATGGTATTTTAAATGCTCCTGCCGTTAAATTAGATTAGAATCTCTGATATTTTTATTACTTCCTGTCGCTTTCTTATGATCTTGTTTATATTAGATCAAAGCCTAGAAACCGAAGAATGAGATACTTAAACAAAAGGTTTATTAAATAGTCAAAGGTATTGCTACTTTTTCTATTTATGTAGGTATAATAAGTAACTTTATCTCAAGAAGTGATATAATCTTACATACTTTATTTCTCTTTTATTCTCATATTATTAAATAAATAAATAATAAATACATAAGGGATTTCTCTGAGACTTCTTTAGTTACTTTTTCACTAATCTTTTACTTGACTTTACTTTTACTTTTACCAGTATGCTACTGGTAAGAATAAAATTTGGTTGTTTTTAAACCTACTTCTTTAAAACCCGCTTTGTATACAAAGTTAAACCATCTACTCATCTTATTGAAAGACCACGCAAACCTTATGTTTTTTGTGAAGTCAAAGAGAAGAGACGTGGTAATCAAAACAGCTAATTATCCGAGTGGTGTTGCCAGTCCAAATGACTCGTTAGTTGTTATACCGGTTTAATATAATTGCGATGATCACTGAGATGTTTAATTGCAGGTTTATGACGCCTCTTAAGTGATTGTTAGTTAGGAAGATTCCGATTATTTCTTTCTGTAAGATAACGATGACAGAAAGATAGCAATGTGTTAGAAATCATATGTGAATTTGTTGAAATTTAAAGGATTTCTATTCTGAATTTTCCCGTTCCTTAACCAAATATTTAGGAAGAGATAAAATATTTTTGAACCGTAGTTATAGTAGTATTTATGCCTCAATGAATCTTAAAATTGGGCATACGAAGGTGTAGTTTTATTTAAACGATTATTATTATATAAAGTAAACACAATCAAAACAAACAGTCTTATTTACAACAATAATTAAAAAAGAACAAGAAAAAAGACTTCTACTTGTAACTTAACATACTTTTCAAATAAACTTTCAGATTATGTAACTCTACAAAAGCAAATGAGTCAAGCGTAAAACCATATTATTATATGTTTGGTGGTAAAACCCTAATACATATTGTCACCGATTAATCTTACCGTGCTATTATCTACTGACACTACTCAAAACAAAGTTCACCTTTCATTACATAACTATAGGCGTGGTAGAGACATTAGGTACAAACTGTTATTATTTTCTGTTACGTCCCCTTGACACTAACATTTGATACAACCAGTAGAGTCAAGAATAAATTAATAGATGAATTTTGTTTCATTTTTGGATATACCTACCACGTTAAAGGACGAAAAGATTTACTGGTAATCAACTCATGAAAAGGCGAATGGATGAAAAAAATAATGTAGGATTTCTATGGCTCTTATACATCAACAGTTTCAACACCAATAACTTTAGAATATAGAAATCAGCTGGTCCATACAAAAAGTTCATGCACCCTGACTAAGTTTTAATAAATAATAAATAAATATTCCGGGACATTGTACACAGCGCCATCTAGCCCCACACTAAGCCAACACTTGTGTCGTGGGTACTAGATAACAGATATAATACATACTAATATACTTTTCTTTTGTAAGTGCATACTTATTATACATACAAACGACCACACACAACACAAGTAAGTAATTATAATTTTTAAAATTCATAAATACTTGTGCCATGCGGGAGTCGAACCCGCAACCCCTAGATTAGAAGGCGGAGCCACTACCAACTAAGCTAACAGGCCAATTAATTTTGGAGTAAATGATTGGAGGACCAACCTTTTTTTCTGTAATAAGTCGAAAGTTGTTGCTATTAGCGTATGTACTGAAAACGCCCTAAAAGGTAAGATAAGCGTTAGTTATCGACCGTGTATAAACTTATCGCACTTGTTGGTGGATTAATTAGGTGAGATATTATAAATCAGGCGTTATTCAGCGGAAATCCTTAAAAACTCTGAAAAAATATGTAGTGTTTTTTTTCGCTGTGTTTTTGCGTAGTGTTTTGTCGCAGCGGAAAAACATAAAATATTTTTCCAGAGTTGGATTAATTAGGATTACAGGTGAGTCAAACTGTAGAAGAAATACTTTCTGTAGGATTATTACTACACAATCAGATTTGTAGGTACAGCGTATTTGTAATTGACTCTACCGTTGTAGAGCTTGTTTCGAAAACGTTATCTAATTTATTAGCCGCAGGGATTACATTTCTAATTGGATTTTTTTGTCTTTGTCTATAAGCTATTACTTGTTTTGTGCTACAGTGATATTAGAAAGATAATAGTAATTATACTCTCTCCCTGTCCAAGACGGTTTTAGAATGTACGTATGCGTACTGCCATCACAATGTTTCAAAGCCTAAAAAAAAAGAAGAACGCAGGAGTATCCAACCAAACGCAACTGTCAATGTCATTATGTGTTTTGTGCAAACGCCGTCGCCCGTCACAGTGTTTTTTGTTAAAACTAATTTAGATAATTATCAATAAAATGATAATTTACAATATATTTACATTCAAAACAAGTTTACCACATGCCAAGCTTAAATATATATGTGTGATACTAAGAATTAAGTGTGGTGATAGTTTACAACATCAAAACACCGGCTTCGATCTTGGTATTATATCAAGGTGATGAAAGCATAAATGGTAAGCGAATTATTATATTACCGACTAGGTACAACTTAGAAGGATGTCAATATCAAAAATTAACATTCATAAATCACATAAGTCATAACAATAAATAAATGAACAGAGGTTATGTTTACGTTATGTTGAAAGGTTGCGTTTATTTTTGAAGACCATAGACCAGGGTTGGATTTAGGTATGTTGAAAAAGATGGCACAAAAAATGAAAAGGATAGTATTTTTAAAAAAATTATGGTACACTTTTATTATTTTTAATTTAACTTATTTTGTAGTCATTAAAATCAACACCATCAACAACAACAACACAATTACTGAACTTAGGGTCCTTTTCCCACTCCAACCTATACTTTTGAAGACGATGTTTCTGTTTTTCAACCATATCGCCTCTACACAAACGTTATTTTTTTTTGGGTGGATACTCCCGGGCTGTTGTCATTTTCATTACCATCACTGCCACTGTTCATAATTAAAACACTAAAAACGTATTATTCTACACACATATTCACAAGCGATTGTTGTCACTTTGATTGAATTTCGAATCGAATGGAATGGAAGGAACGAGATACGAGATTAGTGGAAAGAGAGAAGTGTACTGCGGAGGATAATCGGGGAATCCCCGACCATAGACACAGAAAACATCGCAAGATCAGAATTCGGTCGGATACACACACGGTCGAAATATTTATCATAACGTAAAACTAAACATTCGGGAAAAACTTTAAATTATAGTATTTTAGCGTACTATCCTTAGATGTGGATAGTATATAGTACAGAGGGCGAAATTATGGTACAAATACTATAATTATAGTACAAAATCCAACACTGCCATAGACATATTCCTTGATTGTCTATGCGTTTGACCGTTAGCTAAAATTTTCGCGCGTCCCATCCCACACATTTTCGTTTATCCGGTTTGAGTTAAAGTGAAAAAGAAAGCGTATTTTAGAAGAAAAGATGGGGAAACGACGTTCTCGATCAAGATCAAGGTCGGAAGAAGATGATTTAAGAAGAAGAATTAAAAGATTGGAAAGAAGACTAAAACGGAAGAAGGAAAAACGCGGCACTTCAACGGCGTCGGGGAAGGCGACTAAGGGACGCGACAGCAACCCCGACGCCTTCACGAGCGTTAACGCCACCAACACCGCCGCCGCCGCCCACGCCGCCGCCGCCTCAGTTGCCTCAGGCCCCGCAGCAGATCACACCTGATGATCATGAACTTACAGGTATGAACTATTATAGTACTTCAAACAGATGGATAGAACCAGGTCCAATTATGAACTTACAGGTTTATGTGAATGATTACATGGATAATTATGTGCTACCACAAGCAGGTAGACCCTTTCCATACATATTAAAAAGTTAAGCGCTATCACATTGCGGATAGACATATTCAACAGTTAAGCGCTATGACATTGCGGATAGACATATATATGTATTTCTCTTCATAAGGCTAACACAAGCAGCTAATCCAATGTCAAGTTTTGAGAATAAATCTCAACATGTAAATTATTTTTTTTTTTAGAAATGGTCAGTCGCTGGCTACCACAACCTTCCTCTTTAGCCGACGATACGAACCAAGGCTAAAGAGGAAGGTTGTGGTAGCCAGCGACTGACACTGGGCTCCACCAGACAATGTAATATAAGGAGATGCATTTAATGGAGTGCACACTTTACAAAAACAATTGCACAGACCACATCTGTTTATAGTTATATACTGATTGTAGACAGAAAATAATAAAAAAAAAAAATGGACATTCCTAAGAAATTCTTGCGGCTTTAGGGAAGGAAGGAGAAGTCATCGAGGTTATAGGAGAAGATATTTAAAGTCACCTAGCGACCAGGTGGACAAATATATTGCAAGAGGGGCTTGGAAAAGAGGCCAGGGAGTCGCTGATAAAAAAATATCCCACACCAGGTAACTTCCCTAGTGCAGTTCCACCTGTCATAAACCCAGAGATGGCAGCATCTCTTTCTCAGACAACCTTGAAGAGAGACAAGAGAATAACTTTCAGACAGGTCTTAGTAGGAAAGCTACTAACTGCACTGGGGAAGGCACTGACAAGTGTAATGAAAGGTGACATAAGTACCAAAAACCTGGTGGAACAGCTAAATGATTCGGCTAAGCTGGCGGCAGAAGTCTACCACCAAGATACAGCTTCACGAAGATGCTTTGTGGCAGCGGGGTCCCCTGCCATAGTAAAGGAAACAATGAAAGACTGCAAAGCAGACAAATTGCTGTTTGGCAAAAATTATGCTGAAAAGCTCAAGGCGGCTCAAGCAATTCAAAGGTCAGCTGCAGTACAATCTAAACTAAGATCCAAGGAAAACTGGAAGAGCCCGCTGCCACCACAGCTGTACCGCAGCGGGCCTACTACTGTCAAGAAGCCAGCCCAGGGAACCCAGCAAGCCCACAGACCACAGCAAGCCCAGAGAACCCAGCAAGTCCAGAAAGCCAAGAAGAGACCTGCACAACATCAGCAATTTTATCATCACACACAGCGCCGTTATTAGAGGTATATGCTTGCAATACAAAAAAAATATTCATAAATGGAAAGACATCACAAATGACCCTGTGATATTAAATTGGATTGAGGGCTACAGTATACCCTTTAGTTCTACCCCACCGCCATGTGAAACTCCTAGATAGACATGGTCGGAGAAAGAAAAGGAAATTATTAGTATAGAAATTAAGAAATCTCACATTGTATGGAGACTGAAGGTCAATTTATTTCTCCAATTTTTGCTATTCCAAAACCAAATGGAACATACAGATTTATTTTAAATTTAAAGAAAT